>OX411310.1:130708007-131908007 GCA_948150685.1 Rhaphigaster nebulosa | reverse complement strand
GCCGGTTTAAAAAAGGTGGCGGCGAGCGGAGAGGCCCGGGGTTGCCAAGGTAACGGCCCCATCGATCTCGCCGGTGCGACCCCTGCCCCCCCCCCTCCCGTCCGTCCGTATGGTCTTCGCTGCACTTCAGTTATGCATTTCTGTACTTGATGGAGTGAAGCCTCTTCTAAAGGACGCCTCTCCATAGCGGACTAACAAGAGACAAGTTAAATACTCCTTGACCCCTCTTAAGTTAGATCTCTCTAAATCTGGAAGAAGTCGTACAAAAAGTAGCCTTATATTGTAATGTTGTAATATTATGATGATTTGATAATGGGAACCTTTTCTTTTCTGAACTGGAAGTGTATGACATTCCCGAAAATATTTTAACTACAAAAGTAAAAGTTATTCCAAAGAAAATACATCTATCTAACGAGTAAAGGAACGAAATGTGTAGGTACGCCAGAGATAAAATGTCATTAGTCCAATTTTTTTTTTTTTTTTTTTTTTTAATCGTATTTGCATTATATAATTTTTACATCCTCGTACGAAGTAAAGGAAGTATTATAATCGTGAAAATTTTCGGTTTTCAAATTTCAACGGAAATATCCATTTTGGCCATACCAGAATACATTTTGAGTAGTTTCGTCGTGACGTTTGTATGTTCGTCCGTACGTGCATATCTCGCATAACACAAAAACGGTTAGCCGTAGAAAGTTAAAATTTTGTATTTTGGATTGCTGTAAAATCTAGTTGTGAATCATTCTTTTTGGTCACTACATGACTACCGGAAGTAATACTTGAAGATCATTATTATAATTATGATTTTCATAAAAAAAAAATTATTAAAATATAATGCAAAACTTCTCAAATTTGGTATATAAGACTTGTATGTTAATATAAATAACATAATAAATTTTGGCTAAAATTGGCAAACCGAAAGTGGTACTTTACATGAAGGTCACATAAGACTTTCACCCAAAATTATATTCAAATGTAATCTAAAACATCTCAAATTTGATAAATGGTACTTTTATATCAATTTGAATGTATATATTAGATTTTGGTTAAAATTGGTGAGCCGAAAGAGGTACTTTACTTGAAGGTCATCATAATCATAATGTATCTGTACGTCACAGGTAAAATGTCGTGAGTCCAATTTTATTGATTTTGATTTGATTATGGTATTTGCATTACATTGGCCATATTTTTCGAGTCCAAGTATCGTAAATAAGCTAAAAGGCTACTTTTTTGCCCGCATATAGAACTTTTAAAATGTTCCTTGAAGACAGTTTGCCCATGACGTACACATATGTGATCGTTCATACCATAGTTACAGCAAAAATAAATTAAAAATATATTAAAGACGTACCTTTAAAGTTTCCGTACATAAACGTTCAGCACCTATGCATATATTTGTAAAAGAAAAACACTTATTATATATATTTAACTAACTCTTAAATATCATATGCACCAAACTACAATGCATCTTACTTGAAATTTTATATTTATATCTCATTCAAAGGCTATTCTCATTTATCTTAAGACAGGCATAGTATAATAGAATTAATGAAAAAAAAAAATGTTTTAATAATGCAAGCTTACCTACTAGTAAAAACTTGGTATTTACGAGATTGTTACAAAAGTCTTTGTATTTACGAGACTTTTTGGAACCTCTATGAACTTTTTTTCACCACATGAGGCGAGGGTCCCAGAGTGCCCGGTTCGGAACGTTGTGGGTTCGATTCCCACCTGGGTCGATTAATATTTATTTCGTGGCGATCCCGCGAAATAAATCTTGACACTCCCACTCCGGTTAGTACACGGCGGTGACGTAAAAGTAGCAGTCAGAGATTAGCAAAAAGGACCATAAGGCCCATTTGCCAGATTAGTTTCCCCCACCAATACCAGTACCAGTACCTACTGATTTTATCTAAACCATATGCAATTTGTTATAGCTGTTTTTTCCTAATAATAACATTGAGAAAGTCCCGTAGCAATTAATTTAAAAAATGAATATGTTCACTCGTTATCTCCTGGACTAATGAGCATGTATGGTTTGAAAAATGTATGCTCATTTAATTTAGGTGAATGAATGAATTTAACTCGTTTGCTATTTCAAACTATTCATTTTAACATATCTGTACCTCGTACATATGCATTTAGCATATTGGTTTATTATTTTCAATAATAGACGTTTGGAATCGACCAAGGAAAAAGTTTTTGTAACCCCCTCCCCTTCCCTCCCCCTCAAAATTTGAGGTTTTACCTTTCAAGATACGTAGAATCCAAATATCAAATGAAAAAAAATCCGTCCGCATGGAAAATGGTTTGAACGAAAGCTAATGAAATTCCTTACAAAATGAACTAAAAATCACTTAAATCGGACAATTATTAGCTGAGATATAGCGTAATGAACGTCGTAGACTGGCGGTTAGTCATCGTTGCCCTAAGCCTCCTGACTTATCTATTGGGCTTCTGACTTCCTCGAATTTCTCTGCTGTATCCTTCCTCGGATTATTTCTGTACTTCCTTTAGCTTCCTTTGTCTATCCTTTTTTTTTCCTACTTTAGTGCACATCAAATATTTCCTCTGTATCATTTTACATCACAGCCTACTTGCATTGACAGTTTTTTTAATTAACACTCCCAATTCGGCACTCTCACGGCATTCATCTTGTGACAAGCTTCAAATTATTTTTCTTTGATGCCTGCCTACTGTTTCATTTTTTTACTTGGACGGAATAGATTTTTTTGAAATATTACTAAGTGGAAATAATAAACCATTGTGTAATAATTTGCAGCGTTTTTTTATCTACCCAGAGGTATAGATAACTATGTCTAAAACCAATTATAAGGGGAGTTACATGCTTTTATAATAACATTTATCATTCCTCCAATGTACAGTTGTAACTTTTGCTAAATAATTCTAAAACTATTAAAATCCTGCAGAGTTGTGAAAATATAATCGCTTATTTTACACTTTTTTCTCAACCGAAAGTTCTTAGAATTTTCGTTCAAGGACGAAGAAAAAAGAGGTCCTTGCCGATATATCTTATGTCCTAGGAGATTTATCACCCATCCTGTCCTTACCTCATTGCCCAACCTTTGTCCGCTCCCTCATCCCCACTTTTTATATGTAATAGGATTACGGGAAAACCGCTAAACATCTACTTTCAAACACCTCACCTTTCTTCCATTACAGTCATTTCCATTGCTAGTTCAGTGCGAGAACAAACCAATGTAACCTTTTCTGTTTGATATAATCTATTTAAAACTTCGTGAGGTTCTGGAAAAGTGAGCATGCATTTGATCTCTTGCCTTAATTCATAATTCATAAATGTTTTATAATACTAATTTATATTACATTTAATATAATATGTATAATAATAACAAATTTTTGAATTTTTGTGTTTTTAGAACTGAAGATGAATGCATAACATTCGAAACTAGTTTTCTATAAAAACAAAATTATAGAAGTGGCAAATAATTTATTAATGTCTAATTAGAAATGCTAAATGGCAGAGTTGAAACAGGATCTCGATTACGCTGGGTCAATTATTGTTATTTTTTGTGAAATAATGTTGGTATTCACCAAGGATTAAGTAGATTATATCAAACAGAAAAGGTTATATTGGTTTGTTCTTCCACGCACTGAACTATGATAATAATGGAAGAAAAGTGAAACTAGTTTTCAATAAAAACGAAATAACAGAAGTGGCAAATAATTTTTCATTCCCTAATAAAGATATTTATTGTGAATAAGATAGATTAAAGTTCATCTCTCTCTCTCTCTCTCTCTCTCTCTCTCTATCTCTCTCTATCTCTCTCTCTCTCTCTCTCTCTCTCTCTCTCTATCTCTCTCCTTCTCTATCTCTCACACTCTCTCCCACTCACTCTCTCTCACTCACTCTCTCTCTCTCTCTCTCTCTCTCTCTCTCTCTCTCTCTCTCTCTCTCTCTCTCACCCTCTCTCAAACATTTTTCTATCAAAATTATTAAGCAAATTTCACAAATTAAAGAAACCAAAAAACTAATGTAAACTAAATATTAAATTTTCTGGTAATTAGGAACTGTGAGTAACTAACAAAGAGCTTGTTCATTCACGTGAGTTAGTGTTTCATATCCAAACCTTTAAAAGATCGCCTAACCATCTACCTACAAACACCTCACCTTTCTTCCATTACTAGTTCAGTGCGAGAACAAACCAACGTAACCTTTTCTGTTTGATATAATCTACTTAAATCTTGGTGAGTATCAACATGCATTTGATCTCTTGTCTTAATTAAATTCATAATTCATAAATGTTTTATAATAATACCAAACTGTATTTTAAATTCCTTATTTTTGAATTTTTGTGTGTTTTTGGAACTGAAAATTGATGTATAACATTTGAAATTAGTTTTCAATAAAAACAAAATTATAGAAGTGGCAAATAATTTATCAATCCCTAATGTAATTATAGATATTTATTTTGAATAAGATAGATTACAGATCACCTCTGTTTCTCTCAAAACTTATATTTTCTATCAAAATTATTAAGCAAATTTCACTAAAAAACAAACCAAAAACTAATGTAAACTAAATATTAACATTTATGATAATTAGGAGCGGTGAGCAAGAAACAAAGAGCTTATTAATTCCACTGAGTTAGTGTTTCAGATCCAAACCTTTTAAAGATCGCTTTTGCTCACTTTTCCTCCTAACCCTTCTCTAATTATAACGTTAGTAGGTTCTGATCCGGCGACTCAGATAAGTACACAAAGGCGTTATCGAAACGGATTTCGCTCAACAATGGCAACAAATAAAGTTAAATTTGATCGTCACCGCTCGGCTGATGATGATGATGCGTGATGATGATACAACACGTTGTGTTGACTTTGTAACGGTCTTTGTTGATAATAGTTGATTAATGTCAACTCCCCATGTATCAAGGTTCTATGAATTCTCAAATTCTCACCTCTTATGGATACTTTTATGTATAATTTTAAATCAATGAATTTTGAAATTTTTTTTTAATGTTATTATTGAAGGACTCATATGGACAATTCCAAACAAGAAGCCAAGAGTCTCAAAAATAACAGAAAATCACTAATAAAAAGAACAAAACGCAGCCATCTCACATCCACACTGAAAAAAGACAACAACCAGAGACAGCACTATATTAATATATCATGTGGAATAGCCGTGTATCCACTGTTTTCTTTATAAGGACCTTATGTTATATATATGTATATATATATATATATATATATATATATATATATATATATATATATATATATATATATGTATATATGTATATCTCGGTGTGGGGTGCTGTCTCTGATCGGTGTCTTTGTTGAGTGTGGATGTGAGATGGGCTGCGTTTTGTTATTTTTATTATTATTTTTTCTTTATTTTATTTTATATTTTTTCTTTCTCTCCTTCTGTCCTGATGATGCCTGGCGAAATATCAACAGATGATTTATTTTATGTTATTTTTGAGACTTTTGGCTTCTTGTTTGGAATTGTCAGTTTTTGTCTTAACAATGTTTTATTTCTCAGTTTGAACTTTTACTCTTTTATAAAAACCGAAGTTATTATAAATTAAAAAAAAAAAAAGTATTTAGAAATAAAGTTAGATGGTTCAATTTTAGAATGCAATGCTACGATAAAGCTGATTCGCATCTATCCTCAATACAGTTCCGACTAACATCGCAAGGGAACGACTCGCTCCGTTCCACCACTGGAACGGTTCACTTTTTCGTCCTGTTCGTAATATATTCGTTACAACTCACGATGCGACCGACATTTTGGCCTACGATTCTCGTTCCAAAGTTACAATGTGACGCAATTTCACGAGTTGTTCACAATAGACAAAATTAAAAACAAGAAATCAATTTTTTTTAATGATTCCGAAAATTTTAATCAATATTGATATATCTTATCTCTTACAACATATAGATAGGTAAAAACAGTAAAATAAATTAAAGTGCGGAATCTCTGCGGGTTTTAAATTCCTAATAATTTTGTCTGTGATTTATAAAACTTTCAATGATATGAAATTTTTCATTACAAATTGCATTTGAATAACAGAAAGCACTTTTAATTTTTTTATATAGCGTATCCCCGAAAAGAAAAAAATAAGAAAGATACAAAAATTATGTAGAAAATAAAACATTAATCGCGCTTAATTGACAAAGTATAGATTTTATGATGAATCATATACATAATCATTTGAATGACAATTAAATTCCCTACGAATCGAAAAAAAAATCATCCAAATCGAACCATTATTAGCAAAGATAGAGCGTATATAACATTTTATTACTTTCTTTACCTTATAAGTAAGGAATGTATTGAATCAAACCACCGAAAAGAAAAAAAAAAACAGAAAAAGTTATGAATAAAATAAAACTTTATTCGCTTATGACTCACAAAGTATACATTTTCTATTAATTATAAAAAAAAAATCATTCAGTTCGGTCCTGTATTATTAGAGATATAGCGTTTTGAACTTTATACTCTTCTTATAAATTATAAAGTACATGTTCCTATGGACACCGGTTAACCTAAGTTTAGTATTTTTTTGATAATTCGAAAACTAAATATTTCCTGGAATATTCCAGATGTGCATTTGAAAGATAACTAATTGTTTACAAAACTAAACATAATATTAAAAAAAAAAGAAATAGTCGAAAATTAATATTCAACCAAAAGTGGTTATGAAAGTCGTGTGAGTTGACACATTAGATATTTTGATTAGTGTTTTTAAGGTTCGAAAATTGCAATCAAACATTCATTGAGAAATTCACATGTATTTTAATCAAATTGAGTACTTAGTAATTAATTTTTCAAATGACAAAAAATATAAATAAATAAGATCCATTTATCTTTCCTAATTTACTTAGTTCTTAAAAATAAAATTTAATTAATGTAAGATTTACAGGCTTAACCTAAAATTGACACCACACGAAGACCCTTAAATCCGTAAAAAGTATCACAATTACAGCGGGTGAACGATACGATGAAATCTGAGATTGGAACGAAAACGCTCACGTTCCGATCTTAGATTTCATTCCATCGGAACGAAATTGGCTACGATCTCGTTCCGTTCTTAACCGCTCCTATGTTGGAACAGGCCATCTCTAATCCTCAGTCTATTAAATAGTTTCTGACGATAATATTCAGAAGCTCTGTGCTCACGACAATTAGGCCTTCCGGTCACGAGGCGAAACGAAGAGACGCGAACTCAAAGCGGTTCGTCCTCTAATTATTCTTCTGGAAAGTTAATCCAATTGTTAATAGGATATATATTTATCAGATATACTAGATTTACCCTCACGACGTTGTCCGTGAGAAGAATTGAGAGTTAAGTACATTTCCAAATTTCAATTTTTTTATTTTTAACTTTTAAAAGGTAATGTCGACATCGTTTTTTGAAAAAGGCTTAAGCGCCAAAAATTCGAAATTTAGATTTATACTTATTAAGGGACGTAAACACCACCTCTATCGATTCTCGCTCATGATATATCGAAAAAAAAATAATTGGAAATGGTCTAAAAATCAACTATTGATGACGTAAGAATAAAATACTTTTTTAACGACTCCCATTCGTCACTCTGGCCTTAATCACAGCTAGAAGTCTTAAAAATATATTGTAATTATAAAGGTTTTGCCAGTTTAATAAACACCTACTGTATGTAATAAATAATAACATTAAAAAAAAAATGTATTGTTATTTGGGGAAAATCGTTTCATCTGTTTCCTGTAAAGTTTGCTAAATGTTTCGCCTTTTTCAAAAAACGACGTTGGTGTGATTCAAATAAGACAGAACTGTTCCTAATCATCATTCATCATCATATTGTAAAGTGTGTACAGAACTTTTACAAAAAACTTAAAAAAATATATATACATATTTAAATTTATCATTGATTGTTATTTTATTTTTAACACATTAATTAATTAATTTTTAACACATTGCACATTTCATCATATTTATTGCTATATGAAACAGATGGGAAAGTAAATAAAACTATTATAGCGAAAATAGATTCACCGAGGAAACACATCAATCAATTCAATAGTCAGACTTGCTTTTCCATGGCTATGTAGAATGAAAGGAAAGGAAGAAAAAGCGATATTTTTTTATACAAAAAAATATTTTATTTTTATTTTAAAGCTAGTAACATTATAAATTCAATTTTATTACTTATATAAACATAGGTTATCTGAAAAAAATGTGTTTTTTTTTTTTTAATTATACTATATTTCTTAATTTTTCAAGTTGAAACTTTAATTCTGAAAACATTTTCTAGAGGCACTTAGACTCTTTTGCATTTCTATGCTTCAATTATTAGAATTCTTAAGGGAGGCTACCAAAATTTTAAACTAAACAACCGGTTACCAGCAAAAATTTTGACTGTAAATGTAAAGGTCCAAATGTAAAGGTCCAAGAGGTGAAACTTTTTTCGCTAATCTCCTTGATTTTTTAGAATTCGTCTCATTCCATTTAAACGTTTTTTTGGAACAGGATCAAAATGATAATAAATTTGTCAAAATGGCAATATAGCTTCACGTTTTTTTCTTAGTCTCCGATTTTATTAACAAATGACGCTTTCACACAATAATTTTACTCTTGTTAAAATTTTTTTGTAGTGAACTTGCTTCTACGTGCATGAAGTTGTCATGCCAACGATTTGAAAATTACCCATCTTTTTAGTAGTTTTCCTCATTTCTCCCCTTAAGGGTAACATTTCGAAAAATGTAATGCTTATAAACCTTCTTGAAGAAATTCTGTAAATGATAGTGAAAACTATCAAAATCGACCGAATACTTTTCGAGTTTTGCGAGCACGAACATACGCAGGATGAATTTTTATATATATCTATAATATTATAATAACAAAACTATAAAAATGAAATATAATGAAATTAATCAATAAAAACAGTTTTTGAAAAAAGTGAATTGAGCCGGTTTTGAATGTAATCTACTCATTCCGTTAATCGTTATTGCAAATTTAAGTTATCCGCAGTTAAAATAACTCTCCACACAATGGTATAATGTATTTTAGAAAAATACTAATGTGATAATATGTGGTTTCGTTGTGTTTGGATTTCATGAAATGATTTGAAATACTCATAAATTAGATCCTCACAAATCGTCGATGTTCTTAATTTTATCATCAGTGAAAAACCTGAAACGAAGACCCCTCTGGTTTTTTTCTGTTCTCTATGACCATGTATTACAATATTACCTATTTTTTAAATATTTGTTTCCCATTTCTACCCTTAAGGAAAGCATTTCGAAAAATTTAATGCATTTAAACCGTCCGGAAGAAGTTCCGGAAGATGATAGTGAAAACCGCATCAAAATCTACCGACTACTTTACGACTTTTGCGAGCACAAGCATCCGCAGGATGATTTTTTATATAAATATATATATATATATATATATATATATATATATATATATATATATATATAAATGTTTATAAATTTATTATTATTTTACTATTTCATTATACGATAATGGCGATAGAGGGCGCTGGACTGGGGCTGGACTGGAGGGGGCACCTGTTGCTGCCTTGACCCACTGCCGGGTTAGCCTCATTCCCCTCCTTCATTCTTCATTTCTTATCTTTACTACTTACATATTTATTATTATTACCACCATACTTTATTATTATTAGTAACATATACTATATATATCTCTACCATCAACTACTACACAATCTCAAATACTATATTATATTATATTATATATTAGTGATAGGTCGAACTTTCTTTCGGCATCTTGACTTATTTCAGTAAAAATAAATTTGATAGCAAAGTGGTGATGGTAAAATCCGCTATCTATTGATAACTTTAGTAACGTAACTATAATTATCTATCACTTTTAAATGAAATGAAATGATGAATAATCATTATTATGCTATACACAATCACTAAAGAACGAGGTGACCATATTTCCTTTGTCGAATTCAGAACAGGTTATCCATTAATGAAGAGGGATGGATGGTGTAATTAGCTTTCAAAGATTAGAGCTATATATATATATATATTTATATTTATTATATTATATTATATATTTATAATATTATATATTTATATTATATTTATATATATTTATAATATTATATTTATAATATAATATTTATATTATAAATATTATTATAAATATTCGAGGGATCAAATTTCTGTGATTTCCGAAAGGCCGTAGTTGCAGTGTTTATTAATATGGTTTATTTCAAAATAAAATTGGTTGATATAAAAATATCAAAATCGAAATTTTCCGAGTTATGGCGTTGCTTTCGGAAAACAGATATATATTGGAATGATCAATGAGGAGGTGAATAAAAAATAAAAAATAAAAAAAAATTAAAACGGCTTTACGAATGGTGATGGATGAGGAATTTCTAAACAAGGTAGGAGGAATGATTAGGATTTATCAAGGGAAGCAGTTCTAAGAGTACGGATTTACTAATTGTTTAGTTGAGATCTTGTGTTTAAGGGGCAGATGGAATTATATTTTAAAAACATCCTTGTAATATCTATAAATATGAAACAATTCCAAATCATTTCCTAGAAATTTTCAAATATATATTTGATTTTACTGTGACAAGAGGGTCAGATATTTTGATTGGAATTTACAGCTGTTTTAGGGAAAGGTCTGTATGGCAAATAAATAGATATATGTTGATTCTTTCCTATTATTTTGCTTGAATATAGTGCGCCCGCATGATGGTATAGAAGGATCAATCTCATTAGGAATTGATAAATTATTTCCCACTTAATAAAACTAGTTTCGAATGTTATACATTCAACCTCAGTTCTAAAAACATACATACTGATTTATATTAATCTAATTTAATATGTATAATAATACCAAACTATATTTTGAATTGCTTATTTTTGAATTTGTTTTTAGAACTGAGGATGAATGTATAACATGCGAAACTAGTTTTCAATAAAACAAATTTATAGAAGTGGCAAATAATTTATCAATCCCTAATTAAATACATTTCAGTTGATAAAATCGCGATACAGGCATAAATTTCCATTCATTAAAAAAACAAAAAAGTTTTTGGTACACCATAATGTACGCCATTACAGAGATTTAATCAGAAAGATCAAGAAAGTCGTGGATCTGAGTCCCAACAGCTGACAGCAGTAGTCGGCGGCCTTGGGTTGGCCGTCGCGTACTACTGACCTTTCTCAAGTCAAGGATCTGCAGTGTCTTACACGTGTAGTATCAAAATATAAACGTGTATACATAACATATATGTTAAAAAATAATTTTGTAATAACTTTTTATTTATATACATATTTTTTATGAATATTTGACTTAAAAATACCACAAGATCGTGAAAAAACTAACCTGTATATCTTATAGTTGTTTTATTAATTTTCGATGTCTTGTATATATATATATATATATATATATATATATATATATATATATATATATATATATATCATATCTTTATTTTTTAAAATTTTGATTTGGTTTTTTAATCTTTCAATCGTGTGCTATAATTCCTAAGTTGATTGTTATTTAAATAACAAAAGGCTCTTGTTCGGCGCATGCGCACTAAAAGGTTCCTCCTTGAGTTATCTTTATCAACAAATGTATAGGTTAGATCAGTAAATATAAAGCAAATATAAATAAACCAATTAGGACAACATTGCAATTCAAAAACTACAAAATCTATATTGGCTACAAGGTTATCGCTGCATACTTCTAAAAATAAGCATGAATTCGATTTTAAGGTTGGATCTATTTTACACAAGGAAAATTATATAAATAAACGGTGAATAATAGAGTCCGTCTTTATAACCAACAACTTAAAAAGATCCGTGAATCAACAAACGGACGTAGATAATCTAACTACTTTCTATTCTAGCACAATAGATAAAATTAAATTATAATTAATTAATAAAACTAATAAACAATTATCTCGAAATACCTCCTCCAATCTGTATTTCGCAACCAATCCCGCCGCTTATTTTTTCCCACTCCTAAAGTCAGACAGTCATGCTTCCAGTCATTATACATTTTACTATAGGAAAAGTAAAACAAAAATGGAAGAAATTAATACAATGTTGTCTTTTGTTTCCATTTAACAATAAAATGAAGTATGTTTTGCATGGTAGGCACTGTTTAATTGAAATAATTGTTTAATAATTACATAAGAAAATATTTTAACTTACAAGATCAATGCAAATAAAAATCGAAAATTTGTTCTTTCAGACTTGAGAATGGCCCAAGTTAGCCGAAACGTCGAAATTATGTAAAATAAAATAAAGTACTTGGTGACCGAATGGCCTATTTGCTTTATAATTACTGATCTGACTGATTGTTGGTATAGATAACTCAAGTAAGAACCTTTTAGTGCGCATGCCACTAACAAGAACCTTTTGTTATTAAAATAACAATCAACTTAGGAATTAGTTGACATCCGCATGATGGTATAGAAGGATCAATCCAATTAGGGATTGATAAATTATTTGCCACTTCTATAATCTTATTATTATTCAAGACTAGTTTCGAATGTTATACATTCATCCTCAGTTCTAAAAATACACAAAAAATTCCAAAATAAGCAATTCAAAATATAGTTTGGTATTATTATACATATTAAATTATATGTAATATAAATCAGTATTATAAAACATTTATGAATTATGAATTTAATTAAGACAAGAAATCAAATACATGTTGGTACTCACCAAGGTTTAAATGGATTATATCAAACAGAAAAGTTTGTACTGGTTTCTTCTCGCATTGAACTAACAATGAACGAAAGGTAGGTAGGATGTTTATAGGTAAACGGTTTAAAGGTCGGGGTTTTTCCAGTAATGCCGGTGAGTAATTACTCATTGAGTAATTAGAGTAATTAGTCCGGTATATATATATATATATATATATATATATATATACCGAGATATGGTATATTTGACAATTTGTCTGAAGTTCAGTAGAGTGAGGAGGCTTTCCCCTTCTTGAACTCTCCCGGTGGATGTCCCGCTTACGAGTTTCTTCCTTAAGTTGTTTTTCTATAAAAAGTGAACCAATTGAAAATTTTGAAAGTTTTTAGATCCTAGAAGATTCTAAAAAAAAATCAAAATATACTGAATATGTTGTGGTAATGTGGAGTAAATGCATTTTCAGGGTAAGTGTCTAATCCTTTCGTTGAAACCAAATCCTGAACTTGTATGAACTGCCGTTTTAGAAGAATGGAGTATAAACATAGATGTATGACAAATCAGCAACGAGAGTTCGCTAAGATGAAGTTGTAAAGATATCCAATTCCGACCTGTTGATTAAGTTGGATCTTTCAACTTCTGCTGTACAGCTGTATCGGTGTTTATCCACCACTAGGCCTTATTTTTTTTTTTTTATCTATGCGGTGAGTGAAAACTTCAGAAGCTGTTCTTCGAAATACTTCGTGACTTACATTTCTTCTTTACAGTTTTCTAATTGCTAAGCGTTAGTCCGCAGTTGCCCCGGCAACACATGATAATAGTAGCAAGTGCAGATCTCTGTTGTGGGGACACGTGCATGTGGTGTAAACTTATCTCTACTATCATGCTCCGCCGGGGCAACTCCGGACTAGCGCATTGAAATAATACAAGCTTTATTTCAATACATTTATTCAATTATGTTTAACATCCCACATTCATGTCTGTTACTTCTTCTTCTTCCTAGTCTATCCTCTTCTATCGCAGAGAAGCGTGACGCCTCCGTCTATAGAGCCTGATCCACATATCTCTATCCTGATCCAGTTGTCTTCTCTTCGTCCAATCCTTTCCTCTCCGGTCAAAGGCTTCCACTTTCTCATGTCTTCCTAGGCCACCCTCTGGGTCTTCTATCTCCCATCTGTGTCTCATAAATGATCCTTGTCAGTCTGTCTTCTGGCATTCGAGAAACATGCCCAAACCACCTTAGCTGGTGTTCCTCTATTACGAGTTCCTCTCGTATATCCTTTGCATTCTGCAGGCCCAGGTTGGATCGGATTGTGATGTTCCTCACTCTGTCTCTCGTAGTCTTGACTTCGATCCTACGGAGATAGCGCATCTCCATCGCTTACAGTTGGCTTCTGTCATGTATAAATGTCTGTTGCTGCAGGTTTAAAATCAGACAAGTTTTATCTTTTTCAGTCATTGCATCAGTGTAATAATCCTCCGGAAACAAACTACTTTGCACTTGCCCTATAACCACTAAATTAACAAATGTCGATGCGTGTAAATACTTTAGAAAGTACTTTATTAATCAGATTACAGAATTACATGATATAGAATAGTGAGCAACTGACAGTGTTAACTACAGATAGACTCTACTAAAGATATTACTACTAGACTTAAAGCTAACCTAGTGAGAGTGTACTGTCTCACATTCTCTTACATTCTATCGTACACTCGAATTGATCTATCCATTTCAGATAGGCTTTTATACAAACAAAAGGGGAGGGGATGTTATGAGTATAACATTTGCTTAACGCTGACAAGTAAGAAGCAAAATAATAACTTCCTGAGTTATAAACTCTATTTAATAACTAATACTTCCTAGGTCAATGCCATGTGTTAACTGCCACTGCTTGAATAACGAGTATCCCAGATACCTTGTACGCATTTCCCCCTTAAGGGAAGGGCAAGTGCGTTCTAAGTACTACTAAATTGAATTATCAAACTTATAAAAATGTCATATAAAAGAAGGAAATCTAACTTCAAAAATAAAAAAACTTACGATTCATTTAAAGTCGAACTTTGTTAACTCTAGTGCGTACTTATCCCAGATTGTGTTACATGTACAAAGAGTGGTCTGTCTTGGAGTGATGCACTATCTCTATTTAGGAAATCTTTTTTAAAATGTAGATTTGAGATGTGCTATCTCTGGTCAGTATTTATGTGAACTCATCTGTTTCTGTCCTGTTGATGCCTGAATTGGTGAATCGTTGACTGGTTAGTAATTTACTTATATTGGAGAGACTTAAGACTTTGTTTTGGAATGTTCCAATATTTTGTATGCGATATTTATAGAATTTTAAGCCGGCTTATAGTGACATTTCCCAACTCTGTAGCGGGCTTTATCCCCAAAATTTCTAAAAATTACGCAAGATATTCTTGCTCCTTTTCTTCAAGCTCATGACTGAAAATTCAAATGTAGCCCGTAAATAATTAACGGGGACGCGGCGTCCTAAATTATGAGACAATTTAATTGAAATAAGTTTTAAAAGCATCGTTTTGAGAAGACAATGAAGATATACTTAAGCATACTTTATACTCGAGAAGAGATTATATACAGCGACGTTGTCTTCATAAAGTTTCCGAGGTAAACCCCGGTTTACTTAAGTAACTTTGTAAGACTTTTTATTTTTGTTCTCTCAACCACAGAGCCTCTTGGAGCGAGATAATCTTATACTCCATAAAGAAATTTACTTCTTATGATAATAACGACTTTAATTCAATATGCAGTGCACTCCAATGCCCTCTTAGCTTTTAGATGATTCTTTACTCAACGTTTCAACATTATACGACTGTTTTGATAAAAAAAAAAAATCTTTGAGTTGAGTTGATTTGGGTAGAGTAAAAAATAAACCAGGCATTAAATAAATGTATTCTGTATGTTAAAACCGACTATTTTTGTTATAAGGACCTCTCGAAGGACCTCTATTCTCACCAAAACTAGTATTATTTGTAGAGCGTTACAATATATGTATAAATTACCCACTCCTCCTCCCCCTTACGCGATTTCTAATAGGCTTTTCGGGCCTAATAGCTTCAACGGGTATGAACTCGAAGATTGTTAAAAACAGCGGCTTTTCGTAGCGGTATAAATGTATTACAGGAGCCCTTATTGAGAGCTATAAAAATATGGTTCGAATGTTGCAAGTAGGGCCCGGATCTATAAATGGGCAAAAAGTACTCTGAGTAGCGAATACCGAGTATTTTACTCGAATGTCCTTACTAGCCGGGATTAGAAACGACTTGAAGTGTAGCGAACACTGACCTATCCCATCCATCTCTACTAAAATACTCGGTAGTCCTTACTCAACAGTACTTTTTGTCCATCTCTACCCCGGATCTTTATTTATTTAAAAATGGCAAATATTTAAATATAATATTTAACAAAAAAGGTGTAATATTTATTAAAAACGCAATATATTTACTAACTTTTTTAATACACGAAATCCCATAAATGATATAATTTACAATAGACCAAGTTTATATTAAAAATGGTTAATTCATACTGCAAATATTTATATATATATTTATTTCTTAATGATCGAATGTAAAACTTTTTCGATTATCTCGAATTAGTTCTCGGAAAAAACCGAGGTAGAAAAGTTGAAATTCTTTGTCATCATCCTTAAATTACATAAATAAGCAAATTTTCAGAACTCCAAAACTTTCCACCGAGATTCTTTTCTGGTCCCCATATCACTGAACCTCATTAGATTAATTAAGAGTAGATGCTCCTAAATGATGCCCCGAAAGAAAAAAAATCATTTAGTAAAAAAATGTTGGGAATTCACTCTGCATTTATTTATTTTTATATATCATATATATATATATATATATATATATATATATATATATATATATATATATATATATATATATAAATTAGCAAATTCTCAGAACTTGAAGAACTTTCGTCTAAGACCCCTTCCCCTTACTGGTCCCCAGCTAACTGGACTGAATTGTATTTCCATTTAAATTGTCGTCTTCTCACATTATTTTTTTAGGAAGGGAATTAGAAAATATTAAATTATATTCAGATTAAATGAGAAATAATCTGTTTAGTTTCACTAATAAACCGAACATGTGAATACAAATGAATAAATAAATGATTATGTGAATTGCAAAAATTACAAAATATTTATTAAAATATGAAAATATTTATTAAAGTATAGATCCGGGTCCAAGTTATAAGAAAAGGGAAACATCGCAGCTAATGTTCCTAAATATTTAATTTTTCTTATCATTAATTATTTTTCCTACTGTAAATTTGTTGGTATTTTTATATATATTTTTTTTAAATCTTCATCAAATCTTATTAAATAATGCTGCGCAAAAAACTTCCTTAGAATGATTATATAACAACGTTAACATTTCGGAATCTTTTCCCCATCTTCAGAACGATTATCGTTTTTATTCACTATCGTCATAATTTTATATTCACCATTACATAAGATTTTGCTAAAATTAAACACAGTGTCTACTAGCACGTGTCTTTAGTTTCGGGTTATGGTCCAGTTCAAAATCTTATATTTTCGCCAATATTAATCTGATTATGATTTTTTTTTTGTTAGCTTTGTCGAATATGACAGTATCTTTCAAATGATCATCTGAAATGTTCAAAGAAATGTACAGTTTTCGAGTTGTCAAAAACTAACCAAATGTGAGCCGGTTTCCATAGGATCATTTGGAAATTACTCCGTAAAACTTGTGAAAAAAGTTCAATACGCTATATCTCTAATAATACTCGTTCGATATCTATCATTGTTTTGTAGAAATCCTTCAAATGACCATACCAACAAATAATTCTATAGATTCTAAGCATATGTTTTATTTTATTTTTTTTCAAGGCATTGATATGCTGATTCCAAAATATTTCATACTTTTCTTATATCTTCATAAATAGTCTAGTTGTGGGCGTATAAAATCTTAAATCGAATTCCGAGGATCCTCCTGGGGACCTGTGGCTTTCTCAGGCATTCTCAAAAAAAAAATAGTCGCGGAGAAAAACCGTAGACGGCGAACGGATGGATTTTTTTTATTCGATTTTTGGATTGTATGTATCTAATATCGTAAAACCTTAAATATCGACTGAGAGGGAGGGCTAATTGATTTTTCTTTGTAAGTTTTTTTTTGTTATAATAAATCGAATGGTGATAAAATTTTCTTAAAAAATCAAAATAAAAAATCATTTAAATCGGACCAGTATTAGCTGAGATTTAGCGTAATGAACTTAGTAGACTAATTCCCAGGCGCTACAGGTCTGCGTGGCCCTAAGCTTCCTGACTTACCAATTGTGGGCTTCTGATTTCTTCGTACCTCTCTACCTCATCCTCTGTTGGATTATTTCTCCACTTCCTTCAGGTTCTTGGTCTTTCCTTTTTCTTTTTTCATCCAAGTGACCCTCCAACATCTTTCTCTGTACCATTTTACCTACAGAGGATAGACTAAATGTTGAATTGAATCAAGGTCTTTGTTGTCTGATCTGAAAGCAATATGTATTCAAATCGCGCCTTGGCGATGAATATATTAAAGGAACTCGAGGTGTAAATAGCAACAAGGGTCTTATTCTCAACTATATCCTCTGTGATGATACTTTACAATATTTACATTATAATATCTTGGCAGTTTATAGAAAATTTACTTTGTACCACCGATTATTATTATCATTAAATCTATCAAATTCAGTATAAATTTAAAATATCGAAATGCCACCCCTTTTAAATTGCAGAAAGGAAGCCACTACCTCTAGAGTGGCCTATATTAGGTTGCGGGAGGGTTGAATGTCCTGCGGCAGGTTTAGAAAATGTCCTTTGTCTTTTATCGCTCTAATCTGTTCTCCTTTTGGTGTCACCTCTTTACATTCGTTGGCCTTGTCACCAGCGGTCAAAGGATCTGGGTAATTGAATTAATCTAGTTTTTGTATTCGCACTATTCAATTAACTAAATAAAAGGCACTCAGTTTGCTAAATTGTGATAAATTTAATACGCATATAGCAAAATTAATTCCGGGAGTGAAACGGGATGATTTAAAAATTAAATTATTTATCAAAGAATTAATTTTTAATTGTGTAAATATAAAGTATATCAAGAATAGCCTTTTGACGTAAAATAAAAAAACACACACACATTTTTTCAATAAGGAGCTATAAGCTACACTGCTAGAATTTCAATGACTGTTACCAATGCTTTGTTCCCGGGACACGTCATTTCTCGATCGGGGATATTCCTTGGCCCCCTTGATATTACGATTTAACTGCTTGCGATATTTTTTCTTTTTTTCTTTTTAGTATCATCCTCCTAGAACTATACTGACCTAACATGTGAGCGGTCCTGCAAAACTTCCAGGTCCGACTCCTAGAATGCATAAAGTTATATGGAGAATTAATAGAATATTTGAATGGCAGAGACTGGTTAAGTTTAATTGAGTACTGCAAAATCGGATGGCAATATAGATCTGAACTTATTAAGGAATTTAATTATTGAATTATGTAAAGGTGCATTTGTTTATATTTACATTTATAATTGTGTTTTTATTTTTATTTTTTTGTAAGAGGTATACTTATTATTACATGGAAGATTTTATTTATTTTATTATATATATTTTTTTGAACATTATAATTTAAAAAGATGATTATTTTATTATATTTTATTAGTTATCTAATATTAATAACTAGGAAGTGGGATTAAGGCCAACTCTGGGCTAACGGTCAAATAAGCTAAGCCCTATTTGTAATTGTAATTGAAATTATTTATACCTAATAATTAATAAACATTATTTTATTCTATTCTATTATTCTATATGGGGAATATTTAGTGAACGTATGTTTAAAAATAGTTTTTTTTTCTGTTTTTTTTTTATGTAAATGGATATTCTTGTACTTTATACATGAAAAATGAATATTAAATTAATTCTTCAATAATATTATATGGTTTTAAAAGCATGCCATTTCACTGCTGGATCTTGTATGTGATTAGTAGCAGAAACAATCTACAACAATATGATTTCGTTGATATAGACATTACAGAGAATACGTTTTACGTTATACGCTGATGTGTAGAAAAGTTATAATATCTAGACTAATTTAAAAAAAAAATAAATAAATAAAAAATAAAATAAAATCAAGAAGAAATAAAAAAAGGGTTAATAGAGAAAAAAAAAATGAATTAAATTACTTAACATAAAAAAAAATTAAAAAAGAAGGAAGGAAATCAAACTTGAATTACAAATGACTGAAATCTATAATAAATTTATTATTAAAATAATAATAAAAATAAATGAAAGGGAAGGAAGAAAATCAGTATTGAATGAAGTACTATCAAAGTATTGACCATTATTATTAAAAGATTTATAGATTTATGAATAATAAATGTTTTGATAAGGATCAGTTTCACAGTATGGCGGAAACCATTATTCTTTATTAAGTCTAGGTTTCGTTTTGTCAATTCTATCGTCCAATTTTTGTTTCTGTTAACATTATTATGTATTCTGCTTTTCTTAGCTCTCTCTCTCTTCTTTATTGTTTTTAATATTGTCTGCTCGAATGATCATTATGCTGTGCCAATTATCAACTCAATAATAGCAGTTACTCGCAATTTTTCAAGATTTTTCCCTTTCTTTGTGCTAAGAATTAGAGAAAAATTAATTAAATTGCTTAACATAAAAAAAAAATTAAAAAAGAAGGAAAAGGAAATCAAACTTGAATTACAAATGACTGAAATCTATAATAAATTTATTATTAACAATTTCATTAAAAACCAAAAAAAAAATCTCATTAGTAAGATAGAAATTTTTTTGTTTTAATTTATTTAATTTTTTTTGTTGTAAAAATCGATTCTCAAATTTTAATATTGATAATAAAATGTATCGAATTAAAACTAAACTTAAAAATATCGATATTTTTCCAACATCCCAAGTTCAGATTTTTTGTTAGCAAGGGCTGGATAACACTTCATCGAACTTCTAGATTAGCTAAGACTTTTCTTATTGTATTTCTGCATCTTGTTTTATTATTGATTTTCATATTTTTGTCGGTTTCAGGTGAGAGTTCTGGGAATGCGTATCATAGACGGAAGTTTGTTATGAAGCTTCCATAAAAGGTAAATCACATCATGAGCTCTAAATTTGCTTTAACTAATCTGGTATAGTTTCAGTTTAGAAGCGTTTTACTAATTTTTATCTAATTGTAAGTTTTATATACAACTAAAACTGACTATGTGAAATTTTACTATTTCCAGAAATATGGTTTATATGGTTACATAAACTGGCGTACAATAATATCGTATCAGTTGTATTTCTATCTCTAAAATCATATCACAGTCCAATTTAGATGAACTTTTTTTTACTTACAGATAATTTAGATATTATTTGTTGATCAATGTAAACAAGAGTTAATACCTCAGGATAGATTGATTTCCTTAGTTTATTTCATGTTTTTCATTGATTAATTTATCTTTCAGTCAATCTTGTATTTTTTTAAAAGTGGCTTTTTATTCAAAGCTACTAATCTATCGGTCCCGGGTTCGTGAACGACTGCGGCTGATAAGTATTTATTCTCTATTAGCCATGAATCGTGGGGCTCACCTAGCCTCTATTAAGTGGGTACTCTTAATTGGGAGGAAAACCTGACAGTTGAGCTTTATCCTGGCCAAATCAATTCCTTGCACAACCGTTGGCTTAGAAACAGTACGGTCCTTATCAAGTACTGGACCCAAGACCCTTCATGAGTTATAGAGGCACAGGTTTTTTTAATTTTTTTATTTTATTCAAAATGGAATAATTTTGTCTATTCATTTTGAATGAAGATTAAAAAAAAAGTACAAGATTAACTAAATATAAAATTGTTTATATTGCATGTGTAATATAATATATAATATTATATAAAATTATAAAATAAAAAAGTTGAATTATATGAAATAAGTTTGATGCCAGCGTGAGCGCTGTAGCCGAAAACCGTGTTTTTATAATGATTGCCGCTCCAAAATGGCTCTTAAGATTTTTCTGAAACTTGTCTAAAGTTTCTGTTAAAGCATTCGAAATATTGATGTATAGTACATTCTCGAGAAAAAAGCAGAAAAACAGTTATGACAAAAAGTAATTTTATAACCCAAAGAATATAGCATTTTATGAAAAAAAATCAATATAATCACTTAAAAGGCAATTGAATTCTCTACAAAACGAAATAATTCATCTAAATCGGACCATTACCTAAGCAAAGATACAGCGTACTGGACTTTGTACCGATATTTTTAAAGTATTCTACGCATTTTTCCTTGGAAAGTCGTTTACTTCTTAGCTTCTCGAATAGCTCAAAAACTATGCATCTTGCGAAACATTCCAGGTGTTCATTTGAAAGATAATATTATCGAAGATACAGTAAAGATATTTCGTATTGGACTTCGTCATAAAAGCGATAAGGAAAATCGTGGTGAGTGGACACCAGATATCTTGGTTAAGGAATTAGTTAATTTCATTTAATATTTATTAGATTTATATAAGATAATTTATTTTATTACAAATGTTTTTAAATTGTAAAAGTAAGTTTTTGTGAAGAGATGGAAGATTTTAGTGAATGCAAAAACATAAACGCAGCTGTTAATCAGAGCTGAGTAAACGAAAAACAGTTTAATTTATTCTCCATTAATTATTCCGATGATTATTCTCGTTATGTTAATTTTGATTGGAGCAGGAAGCATGTATATGTTGATTGTAACGTAGCTATTTTATTTGGATCAATAGTTTTGAAATCACCTCAACAACTGTGTTTGAGAATCGAATCTAAATATATCATAGACAACAGGTAGTTAGGAAATCAGTCAGTAATTCCCCTAAATGTTACACCTCCTTTCAAGTACATTCCGTCCCGTGTGCGTGTAAACATACAGAAAGTAAAATAATCAGGGCTTGAAACAGTTATTGAACTTTTTCAAAAAGTTTCAGTTTAACTGTTTTACAAGAAGTATTAATTTAGATTGTTCACAAAAGAACTTTCTGATAAAAATTTCCTTAAGGACTTACATCATTAAAAATTTTTAATAAAAGTTCTGTTAATATATGTTCTTGTCAGAACTTTTTTTTATAAGAAGTTCCTACTAGAACATTTTAAATATAAATTCTCAAATATAATTGTTCACATACTTAAGGGCCAAAGCTTAAGAGGGATCTTCGGTAAGTAAGGGAAACCTCCGATGACAACAGCAGTGTTGAAAAAATTAAAAAATATTTTTTTACAAAAAAACATGGATAAATACAATCCGAAATAAAAGAACAAATAGAAAAACAATTACTTTTTATTTTTTATTTTATTTAACATTTAATTTCAATGGGAGCTGAGTAGCTCAGTGATAAGGCACTAAGTTACAATGCTCCCGGTCCCGGGTTTGAGACCGGCTGTGGTAGATAATTATTTATTCTGTTATCAGCCGTGGATCGACCCTGTGGGATCGGGAGACCCTCCTGGGGACCATCCAGCCTCTATAAAATAGGTACCCTTAATTGGGGAAAAAACCTGGCGGTTGAGCGTGCCAAATCATCGGCCAAATTACCTCCTTGCATAACCGTTGGCCTAGAGACAGTGGGCCCTTATGAACCCAAGACCCTTCATGGGTTGTAGTGGTACAGGTTTTTTTTTTTTTTAATTTAAATAGAAAAATTGGTTTAATTTTAATTAAATTCCCTATAGAATGCTTATTTAAAGAAATAACATTTTAAGATAAGAAAATCTTTCAAGACACAATTCCATAAGTATTTTGCACATTAATTGGAAACTTTAATAATGAGAACGTTTTATTATAATCTCACTAAAAAGCTCTAATTAGAACTTTTTTAGTATAGAACTTGTATATAAAAGCTCCTAAAGAACTTTTACTTTATAAATTCTGACCAAAAAGTTCTTGTAACAACTTATAATAAAAGTTTTAACATAAAAGTTCAACTGTTTCCAAAAAGTTCCTAAGATAAATTTTAATTTAGAACAAGAACTATTTCTTGTTTTGGAGCCCCAGAATTAATGTATCGTCAGAAGAGTCTTGAGTTTCATCTGGGTTTGGAAGGCACCCGACTACTAAACCAAGTTTCACTATTCCTTGAGGTTAACTTCTGCAACAGCCCAAATATCTGTTTAAATAGGTATGCTAGTAGATTCCACCTAATAGGACGGTTAGGGTTTTAAGATGCGGTTATTTCCGTATTCGGGATTTTTTTAAAACTTAATTTGGTTTATTATTTTCAATAATAGAGCTTGAAAAAAAAAGCTTTTTTTTTAACCTCCCCTCAAAATTATAGGTTTTACGTTTCAAGATACGTAGAATCAAAATATCGAATAAAAAAAAAATTCGTCCGTCAAATTTTTTTTAATTATTTGGTTTTTGCTATGATTAATGGAAAGATGATGAAATTTTCTACAAAAAAAAAAATCATTTCAATCGGATCAGTATTAGCTGAGATATAGCGTAATGGACTTTGTAGACTAATTCCCAGCGCTTGAGTTCAGTGTGGTCCAAGCCCTCCTAGCTTATCAATTGGGGGCTCCTGACTTCCTCGCATCTCTCTACTCCATCCTTCCGTTATTTCTGCATTTCCTTCAGCGTCTTGGTCTTTCCTTTTTTTTTCCACTGAAGTGCACATCCAATATTTTTCTCTATACCAGTTTATCCACTGATTTTACATGTCCAAACCATCTCAGCCTACTTTCATTGACACAGTTTCTTCTTAACACTCTCAGGTTAGCATTCTCACGGCGATCATCTTGGGACAAGCTTCAAATTTCTGCTCCATAGACTCCTACTGCTTAATTTCTCTGCACATGTTCCTTTCCCAAAAAAATCCAAATGCTCATTTGAAAGATAATCTAATTATCTGAACTGTAAACCAAAGCCATACGGAATGTCCTTTGAATGGACTGACCAGTTCGATTTATTTATATTTCCAATATAACATTTATTATTTTTATTGGTAAATAATTAATTAAATCAAGACTGGAATTTATTATGGCCTGTCTCATTAACCTTCAGGCTTGAGGACTGACCGAGTGAAGTCGTATCTTTATGCAGTCCTTGATCTTATGTCTCACCTTAATATCAAACATCGCTGGGAGTGAGTTTTCTAAAAAGGTTTATTAATTTCTGGATCGAATAAATTAATTATTTGTGCTTTGGAAAGTAAAATTATTGGGAATTTATTCTTTGTTAAATTGTTTTATATATTATACACACACACACACATACACACACACATATATAATTATTTTTTACTTACTTCGTTTTATGTAAGTGAATACTCATAATTAGAGATAATTAGCACGAAAAAATCAAATTTTGAATATTTAATATTAAAACGGAAATTGTCCGTATTCAAACTAGAGTAGTTAGTGACATACTAATGATTTAATATCACTAATCAAAACAAAAACATTTTAGTGTGATTCTGACCGCATCATTGTATTCTATTCCCGTTACCAAAGAAACGGTAATTTTTTAACATTGAACCCAGGATACTTGATAGATTTAAAAAAATTTATATTTTTTCTATATTTATTTAAAACCAATTTTCGTATATAATTTATTTTATTTGTTATTATTTTGCAATTTGTTCTTTCATTTGACTCAGTGGCAAATCCATCAGATACCTCTCGTCAGCTGATTGATTACTCTGAGTTGTTTTTTCGTAGGTGTACCTCAATTCTTCTTGTTTGATATTTACAGCTCTTGTCTCTATTTTGAACCTACCTTTGCCTGTTGATTTTGTTTGGAGAATAAAATGATCGGAGTTTTTCTCTGAATGTTATTCTGACTCGCTGTGTGTCCAGTTCGCATATATATACATTTCTAATTTACCTCTGTTACACACGGTTACACAAACTCCTATCCTTATGTATGGTGGTTCAATGTTTGAGTGATCCTTGTGATTAGAACACTTAAAAATTTCCTGTGGATTAATCATATAGGGTGGGACAGAAACAACTGACACATTTTGAAGGTAAAAAAAACAAAGCAACATCTCTGAAAAAAAATAATATTGTATTTTCAAAAACATTACAGAAAATAGATTTATTTCATCGGGGTTTTGAAAATTACTTTTTCCAAAGGTCGGCCATTATTGATCACGCATTTCCAAAGACGTTACCAGAAATTTTCGTCACTGTTCGATTTACTTTTCGGTGGAATAATCTGTGCATTTCGGAAGGACACTGCGGACGGCTTTTTGTGACTAAAATATTGTTTTTGAGGAAGGGGATGTAACGGCAACTGTAAACTCCAACCGTTACGTGCACATGTTGGAGATTATCCTACGCCCTGCATACTTTACTAAATCTCATGAAATCGACTCAGTTCTCTGGGAATTTCGAGGGAAATGTTCCCTGACTGAATGTGGTGTGACTTGGGGTGGTCAGCACGATCAGCAGATTAATTTCATCCGATTTTTTTTTATCTGAGAATAAATCAAGGACAAGATGTTTAAACACCTACCTCATTCTTTCGGATGATTTAAAGGAGAGAAACCGGCTAGAAAACAAAGCCAATTTATCAATAATGCTAATAAATTTCTTTTTAATTGTAACCCTTTCCAAATTAATTGTTACCTTTTCCAATTCAATTGTTACCTTTTCTATTTCAATTCTAACTTTTTCCATTTTAATTAATTTTAGCCCAACCGGACATGAATTAATTCAATTTTATTTATTTTATTATTCAAAAATAATTATTTTTGCGACACCTATACCGAAGAATTTTGAAAACTAATAATTAAGTAGTAGTGCTCGTAGCCGAATAAAATTTCGGTAGTAAATTTGACATTAGAAACTTCGAAAACCTCCTGAACGATCATCAAATCGATTAAATCCATCCCCCTCCCCTCACCCACCCACCAAATAAATAAAAAATAATAAATATTTAAAAATAAATAAACAATAATTTTACATAAAAAATTGAAATTACTTCTCAATAATAAAATAAATAATATTGAATTAATTCATGTCCGGCTGGGTTACAATTGAAATGGAAAAAGTTACATTTGAAATTGAAAAGGTTACAATTGAATTGGAGAAGGTAACAATTCATTTGGAAAGAGTTACAATTGAAATGGGAAAGGTAACAATTGAAATGGAAAAAGTTACAATTGAAATAGAAAAGGTAACAATTGATTTGGAAAAGGTTACAATCAATTTCGAAATACTATATTTTCAATGTACTTTTTGAAAAAAACACAGACATTGGTCTGTTTTTTACAGGCCTTCAAAATGTTTCAGTTGTTTCTTCCCCAGTCTGTATTATATATTTTTTACACAGATACCTTAGATATGGTACAAATCACAGGATATATAGTAGCTATAATAACTAAAATCTTTTTAAGTTTGGTGCGAGTGAAGGAGACATAACGTCCTAAATAATTGTTTTTTTGGTGCAAATTGCTGCGTAATTCTGAATTATAATTAGACAGCCTGTCTTTCTTGTTTTCATCTTGGAGGTTCATGACGAGAACAAAACAACAGGGCGACCTTCCTCTCCCTCCGCTGCGGGGGATTTCTCATTAGGGTAAATAGCGGCTCCGCTCCTGTTTTGGGTTTATTTAGAGCTCATGCTGGTTGTCATTCTAGCCTCCCTGAGAAATAATAAATAAAAAAAAATTAAATCTTTGCCATCGTAACAAAATGAAGAAATAAGGTCATTTATAGAATGAGTAAACCAGTTATTTTTCAGTAACTACAGCGCTCTTTATTAACTATTAATATGAGATTCAGTGATCATATGTTTATAGTTAAGTATAACCATAAGTAAGAAATATGACGTTCTTATAGCTATATAAAAAATTAAAAGATGTAAGAATAGCCCAATATTTGTTAATATCGAAAGGTATTTTACATAAAGAAGAATGCTGTAGTGAAGGGCACTCGATGAAATTTTGTGATACAATCGACAAATGGATGTCATAAAAAATGTTTATTTTTAAATAAATACGTTGTTTTTTTGTAAATATGTTAATATTTTATTTAAAATATTTCATGACATTTTGAAATTTTGGCCTCCAGAGTTAAACCCCTCTAATATTTTTTATTATTCTATGTATTTAATACTAATAATGAGAAGAAGGAGAATTGTAGTGTTGTATTTGTGGAATAATTTCTTCCTTAATATCTCTATATTCCTTTATTATTTTATAATGCATCTTTCCACTAACATTTCGGGGTACTCCCCCAGTCTCAAGTTTTTTTTTTAATCTACAAATATCAAAGAACAATTACAACAATCAGAATTATTTATATAACAATATTGTATATACGTCATTTCATACTATAAATACCTCTAACTCCTATTGTCCAAATCTATCACTATTGATTTCGTCTGTTTTGGTGAGTTTATTTAATTATTTTGGCCTCCACGGTAAACCCCCTATAATATTTTTTATTATTCTATGCATTTAATACTAATAATGGGCAGAAGGAGAATTGTAGTGTTGTATTAGTGGAATAATTTCTTCCTTAATATCTCTATATTCCTTTATTATTTTATACTGCATCTTTCCACTAACGTTTCGGTGTACTCCCTCAGTCTCAAGTTTTTTTTTTAATCTACAAATATCAAAGAACAATTACAACAATCAGAATTATTTATATAACAATATTGTATATACGTCATTTCATACTATAAATACCTCTAACTCCTATTGTCCAAATCTATCACTATTGATTTCGTCTGTTTTGGTGAGTTTATTTAATTATTTTGGCCTCCACGGTAAACCCCCTATAATATTTTTTATTATTCTATGCATTTAATACTAATAATGGGCAGAAGGAGAATTGTAGTGTTGTATTAGTGGAATAATTTCTTCCTTAATATCTCTATATTCCTTTATTATTTTATACTGCATCTTTCCACTAACGTTTCGGTGTACTCCCTCAGTCTCAAGTTTTTTTTTTAATCTACAAATATCAAAGAACAATTACAACAATCAGAATTATTTATATAACAATATTGTATATACGTCATTTCATACTATAAATACCTCTAACTCCTATTGTCCAAATCTATCACTATTGATTTCGTCTGTTTTGGTGAGTTTATTTAATTATTTTGGCCTCCACGGTAAACCCCCTATAATATTTTTTATTATTCTATGCATTTAATACTAATAATGGGCAGAAGGAGAATTGTAGTGTTGTATTAGTGGAATAATTTCTTCCTTAATATCTCTATATTCCTTTATTATTTTATACTGCATCTTTCCACTAACGTTTCGGTGTACTCCCTCAGTCTCAAGTTTTTTTTTTAATCTACAAATATCAAAGAACAATTACAACAATCAGAATTATTTATATAACAATATTGTATATACGTCATTTCATACTATAAATACCTCTAACTCCTATTGTCCAAATCTATCACTATTGATTTCGTCTGTTTTGGTGAGTTTATTTAATTATTTTGGCCTCCACGGTAAACCCCCTATAATATTTTTTATTATTCTATGCATTTAATACTAATAATGGGCAGAAGGAGAATTGTAGTGTTGTATTAGTGGAATAATTTCTTCCTTAATATCTCTATATTCCTTTATTATTTTATACTGCATCTTTCCACTAACGTTTCGGTGTACTCCCTCAGTCTCAAGTTTTTTTTTTAATCTACAAATATCAAAGAACAATTACAACAATCAGAATTATTTATATAACAATATTGTATATACGTCATTTCATACTATAAATACCTCTAACTCCTATTGTCCAAATCTATCACTATTGATTTCGTCTGTTTTGGTGAGTTTATTTAATTATTTTGGCCTCCACGGTAAACCCCCTATAATATTTTTTATTATTCTATGCATTTAATACTAATAATGGGCAGAAGGAGAATTGTAGTGTTGTATTAGTGGAATAATTTCTTCCTTAATATCTCTATATTCCTTTATTATTTTATACTGCATCTTTCCACTAACGTTTCGGTGTACTCCCTCAGTCTCAAGTTTTTTTTTTAATCTACAAATATCAAAGAACAATTACAACAATCAGAATTATTTATATAACAATATTGTATATACGTCATTTCATACTATAAATACCTCTAACTCCTATTGTCCAAATCTATCACTATTGATTTCGTCTGTTAATAAATACACTCAATTAAACCATAAAAACTGTGTTTTTTTATATCCTTTAAAACTATTGATATGAGTGTGTACTACATATATATTTTCATTATTGTCACACTGCACTGATATTAGCTCTAGTATTAATCCCTAATGTTATTTATTTAGCTCTCATGCACCTACCTCTATGCTGTTGCCCTACATTACTTTTTTATATCATACATATATAATATTGGAAGTTATTCCTAATATTTTATTTAATTATCTTCTTATAGCTATTTGTATGTCTATTGTACATGTTTCCTCATTATTTCAAAGGTTTTTATTTTAGATTCAATTTATTAATAATATCAGTATAGTGACAATTTAGATTTTTTGTGTCAGTCTTATAATTGACTGTATTAGCTATGTTTTTTGTTTTGTGGATTTCTTCTATTGTTCTTCTGGTTTTTATTTTGTTTTTTTTTTCTAATATTTTATGATTTTTTAAATCAAAGCTGTGTTTTTTTTCAATACTATGTTGTGCTAATGCTGTTCTGTTCTTGTTCGTATTATTTTTACAATTGCTTACCATATTGCTGCTTGATTCTGGTTTGACATTTGTTTGATGTTTCACTTATGTAAATTAGATTGCAGTTATTCACAGTCTAACCTGTATATCACCCCCAATTATTAACAGTATTAACAGACGAAACCAATAGTGATAGATCTGGACAATAGGAGTATAGAGGTATTTATAGTATGAAATGATTTATGGGCAATATTGCTATGTAAATAATTCTTATTGTTGTAATTGTTGTATGATAGATGTAGATAAAAAAAAAACTTTGAGAATGTGAAGTATCCGGGAACGTTGCTGGAAAGATGTTGTATAAAATAATAAAGGAATATAGAGATAGAAGGAAGAAATTATTCCATTAATACAACACTATTTTTTAAGGGAGAAGTTGGTCGGGGGGGGGGGGGGGGAGGTTCGGTCAAAAAGTAACACTTTAATAAGTAAACTTATATATTTTGTTCCAACGTTTGGGCCTAAGTTTTAGGCCATCTTCTGGCCAGAGAGGCGTGTGATCGAGCGCCAACTCTTTGGCGCTCGACCACACCCTCTTTTTCACCCATTTTCTGCCAGTAATTGGATTTGATGCCGGTACCACTCCTTTGGTTTTGAGGCAAAGAACTCTTCACATAAAATTTTTACGTTCTCGTAATTATCAAAGATTCGACCTTTTAAAAAATGTACCATTGATCTAAGCAAACCATAATCTGATGGTGCAATATCTGGGCTATACGCAGGATGAGCTAAATGTTAGTTTACTCCTTGAAGTTTCGATAATTTTTCCTTGGTCAAACGAGAACGACGTGCAGGGGCATTGTCGTGTTGCAAAATGGCTTGGTTCCTGTTGACCAAAGCGCGGTACTGTGCACTTTATGCAACTGCATGAACTCTGTCTAGTTGTTTACAGTAAAAGTTTGAATCCCTACTATGGCCGATAAATCACGAGTAGTTGCATGTGGATCCTGGTTCACACATTCAAGAATAACGTCATCATCAACGACCGATGGGCGACCTGATCTGAGTTGTGCGGTAGTATTTCGATGGATAGATAATTGACTCTCCTTCTATGGCACAAATTTCTTCGGCGACTGCCTTTGCGCTTAAACCTTTTTTCCAATAATGTCTCAAAAGACCGCGAATCACGATTTTTTCTTCTGACATTGTACGTGCGGTTTAAACATGTAAATGACCCCATATAGCCAACTCAAGTCACAAGGAATTAAAGGATTAGACAAAGTAAACATTGACATAACTAGTAGGAACAAAAACATACTTATAGCATAATTATGAGAGTTGATATTAAGGATTGTGTTCATGCGCAAGGACTTTTGTAACAACCTCGTAGAAATTTTTCTATATCTCTCGCAGGATAACTTCAAGAGTATATCCTTCTATATCATCATGCATACGTCAACTGATATACATAATTGTATACAACGTGAACATAGATACAGGTTTCATTCTCGTCCGAATGCGTTGTTTGAGGACTTCGATAGTTCTGGGTGGATTGGCCTGAAACACTAGTGTTTTTTTGTTTTAAAAGTCGTAAGCTATTAAACCTGGCAAGAGAGATGACCAAGGAATATCCTCGTTTCGATAAATTGCGTGACCAGGGAATAAAGAATTTACAGCATTCATTCACAGTCACCGTTGCCCCCCAGCACGTTACGAGATTTCAACCCCACCCCTCAAATTATACTGTTTCACTGTCGGTCACATGTAAACCTCTTAGTGAACGTATTTTTTGTGACAGTTTTTTTTTTTTATATGGAACGCCAAATGGGTATTTTAGTATTTTATTTCGGTACTTGAAAAATTAATGATCTAATAAATAGCATAATTTTGAAATAATACTGTTTTATTGCTGATCACTGTATATACATAGTACAAATATAAAAATTATTTTTCCTTTTTTTTTGTTTCCTTCTGTATCTATGTTTACGTTGTATACAATTATGTATATCAGTTGACGTACGTATGATGATATAGAAGGATCAATCTAATTAGGGATTGATAAATTATTTGCCAATTCTATGAATTTGTTTTTATTGAAAACTAATTTCAAATGTTGTATTTCATCTTCATTTCTAAAAACACACAAAAATTTAAAAAAAAATCAGCTATTTAAATTATAGGTTGGCATTATTATACATATTAAATTACATTTAATTTAATATGTATAAAATAACAAACTGTATTTTGAATTGCTTATTTTTGTGTGTCTTTAGAATGTACAACATTTGAAACTAGTTTTCAATAAAAACAAATTTATAGAATTGCCAAATTATTTATCAATACCTAATTAGATTGATCCTCCTATGCGAATGTCAACTGATTTAGCATTTCGTTTGTCTATTTGTTTGTTTCAGTGGTAAATAATTGATCAATCCTTAATTACGTATATTTTTTTTAAAATAGTTACTTTAGATTTCATTATATTTATTTTTATTTTATTTTAATATTTAAATTTAATTATTTATTTTTTTAAATTTTGTAATGACGGTTGGAGATTAACTGTATTTGTATGGGGCACCAACTCAAATAAATAAATAATAAATAATTTTGTAAGAACGACTAATGAATGAATTAGTACTAAGCAGGCTTTACTCAAAAATCTTTATTCATATGTAGCCATAGCAACCAAATCACTTAGGTAGCTCTCCGTTAAGTGGAATGAATCACAAATGTTGCGTAACGCAGGACAAATCGCGTTTCACAATCTGTTTAGTGTATTGTAGCGTAACGAGTTAATGAACCACAAATAAGTAACTTTTCCGGTCACCTGAGGGCGGGCATCGTTCGCTAATTAACCTGCCAGGTACAGGTAGGCTGCCTACAGAAATGATGCAAACACAACAGATTAAATCGCCCTCAAAGCAGCGTGGAAGAGATATCTTTTTTGAGCGCACTGATATTGACATCTCATAAATATTTATAAAAATGACGGTTATAATAAAATACAATCGAACCTCAATATATCGAACATGAAGGTTCCTTAAAAAAAAAAAATCGATATATAGAAATTTTGATATATATAAATATTAAAAATTTTCACCTTTTTCAGGCTAAAAACAATTATAGCTATTCTTGCGCCTATATAAGTATCAAAGGAAATTTTCGGGGGTTAATGATGTAACAAGGGTAATTATTTAGGGTTTAAGAAAAACAAAATTGAACGATCAATAGCACTTATTTGAAAAATTTTACAAATCGCATCTGTGATTGAAGATTTTTTACAAATGTACATTTATAATTTAATAAGGATTAAAAATTTGCAAACATACATAAAAATTAATTTATTTTTCTTCTAGTCGTTTTATTAGTTTTCGGTGCCATTTTATTTTATTAGTAATTAGAAAGATTATCTTCCCCCACTCCTAAATTCAGAAGGTCATTTTTCAATCAGCACACCCTACGGATGCATGGACTCAATAATGGTAATTTATATAACTTGAAAATTTTAATAAAATTTGCAGCAACAAATTAAAATAAATTAATGGTGTTTACTATAGGAAGAAAGTATCAAAAAAAGAAAAGAAATAATACATTGGTGACGTTTGTTTTTACATATAAACAATTTAAAGAAGTAAATTTTTACATGATAAGTATTTTGAATTGAAGTAAATGTTTTTAATAATTATATAAGAAAGAATATTCATAATGTTAATAAAAATCGACTAAACAAAAATGTTTTTTTCAGACTTGAGAATGGCCCAAGATGGCCGAAACGTCGATATAGTGTAAAATAAAAAGCTTGGTGATCAAATGGCCTTTTTTCTTTCTAATTACTAATAATTTATTTTTGTTTTCGCACAAAATAGCTTCTAATGTCTATTTGTGTATAATTCATTGCGGAATATGTTTAGGAGAAATGTTCAGAACAAGAAAGGAGAATTTAAAATGAAAATTTTACTCTATATTAGCGAAGAGATTCGGAGAATTTACATACTTTTGTGCTTCTTCTGAAACAAGATCTTCCCTGAATTCGATTGCTTTGCAAAACCGATGGAAAATCTTTTATTCTTATTTAATGATTACCCATTCTCATGTAACTAAATCATGGCCCTTTATATATGGCCCGACTAAATTTCTCTTGAACCGGTAACGTTATAAAAGAAATAAAAAATACGTATTTAATATTTTTCAGTCTAGTTTAAAATTTTGACCTGTTTTTGAAAAAAAAATATGTGGGGTCTCTCAGACCCAATACAACTTTAAAATTTCGAATAGGAACCTATACCTTCCGATACATCATTTTAACAGATTTTTGAAACTGAAATCACTGGTGAAACCAGATTTTAAATTGGTCAATAAATTACAAAGTTTTAAAAAAACAATGCATTTTGATAGCTATTTTTAATAATAAAAAAATTCAATACCACATTCAACCAGAGGTTGGTGAACGTACATTTCATGTTCAAAATGCCTACCCTCTTCAAAGATGCAAAAAAAAATTAATTAAATTAATTAATTCCTGTGCAACAAAAAAAATTTTTAAAGGCAATTTAAAAGAATTAATACCAAAACAAACAAAATGTATTGTTTTTTTAACTTTGTGCCATAACTTTTTAATTTATTGACCAATTTAAAATCTGGGTTCACCATTGATTTCAGTTTCAAAAATCTGTTAAAATGATATATCGGAAGGCATAGGTTCCTATTCGAAATTTTAAAGTTGTATTGGGTCTGAGAGACCCCATTATTTTTTTTTCAAAAACAGGTCGAAATTTTAAACTAGACTGAAAAATATTAAATACGTATTTATTATTTCTTTTATAACGTTACCAGTTCAAGAGAAATTTAGACGGGCCATATAAAAAGGGACACCCTGTATAGAAATTTTATTCGATATATAGAATATTTTTTTTCTAATTAAAACTGAAGGTTCCTAAAAAAAGTTCGATAAATAGAGATTTTCGATATATGGAAGTTCGATATGCAGAGGTTCGAATGTACATAATTGTTGGTTTTAACTTTATTCCTGCCGTAAAAAAATGTACATTTCTATCTACAAAATTTAAGAAAATTTATGTCTAACTTCAAGGTTACTGATAACCGACGGCGTAGCCAGCGAATTCTACAACCTAAAGCTTTAATAATTTCTACCGTAATTCTAATGAACAAGATTCCCTTCCAGGGTCCTCCTAACTGTTCTCTCTCTCCCTCTTTCCCACTTTATGGAATAATCTATAAATTTCCGAAATCAAGCTTCTTTTAAAATTAATGGCCAAGCTAACCAGAGGCGTACGCAGAATTTTTTTTCGGGGGATTTAATTAGAAGAAGGCAAGTTATCACCTAAATATCTATAATCACCAAATTGGGAATAAGTTTTAAGGATAAACATGAAAATTTGATCAAGAAGATTTTAAGAAATGATCTACACATCGTTGATCGTTATTACAACATTTACAATCAAACATCCATAGGAGAAACATCTAAAAAGTTACAGACCAGAATGAAGCAGAACATAAGTAATTGTAAAAACAGTAATAATAAAAATATCACTGCTGTGGCCGATCATAATATAAATTTAATTTTGATACTCCAGAAATATTATAAACTGAAAAAAAACGCAATAAACAGAAAAACATTGGAAGCAATACACATTGCCAAAAAACATGAATAATGTATTTAATTTCAAGACTGAGACTGTTAATTTAAAAAGTCATTATGCAGACATAATATATAAACTAAATATAAAATAATTTATGATTTAAAATTTAACAAACATTACATTGATTTAAATATATAGAATAGAATATTAACAAAAAATGTAAAACAAACATATTAATAATAAGTGTGAAGAGAATGGGTAAGGAGGCTTATGACAATATGGACTAGCACAAAGTTTTTAATGATAGTACTGTACGATAAGTATATAAAAGTAAAGTCACTCCCCAGAATATTTTATAATAAGACTATTAATTATTGATGAAGTAAAATTGTACAGATGCCGGGACATGGAGAGAGAATTGTGTATTTTAAATTTAATATAAACATTTTAAATAGTAACAAGATATACTGTAAATTAAGATGTGAATAATTATTAGGTTTAATTGTTTGATGTATTGTAGAAAATAAAGATCCTGAAGACGAAGAACTACTTCGAAACTTCGACAACAATATTATAAAAATGTTTTTTTTTTTTAAATATAAAGCTAAATATCAATGGGAAGTTGTTCTTCACAAATTAATTTATCATTAAATTCAAATATACATAACGAAACCGTTTAGAAACTTAGATAATTGATATTTATGACGTGAAAATTCATTATCTTAATTTATTTCCATTTGAAATACTTAGGCTCCTAGTTATCTCCTCAATATTATCCCCACTTTGACTACTGTTGTGCGGTATAGAGGGGGGGGGGGAGTATCTCTGGGGTTCTCGAAGCAAAAATAAAACGTTTGATAATTTTTTTTGTACAATTCGTCTTCGATATCCCGAGATACGCCTCCGTCTCCCGATTTTATGAAGAGTTGAAGTAACATTATCCTTCCTACCGTCGTAAGTATTTCCAGGCAGCCTTCCTCTACCATTCCAGTCTCGACATCCACCTCTCCGATTTCAATTCAAATTATTTGACGATAATCGTAATACCCATTTCCGAACTTTAGGTTTATACACAACCGCCAACTGAACCGGCGCTATCGACAGATTTTTCTATATCAGACCCTCGTCTCTATGGAATTCTATCCCTTCTTTCGTCCTTCGCTCCAATGCCCTTCAGTGGCGTTGCTAAGTCAACTGGCGCCCGGAACAAGCTTCAAGATTGCCCCTTCCCCCCCTCCGCCAGAACCTGAATGAACTAGGGAGAGCGCACAGGAGACACATGCTCCAAACGTCAGAAAGTAGAGGACATTTCGAATTAATGTTTATTTTTAAGTTAAGTAAAAAATATTTGTTTCTTATTTTTGATAGTTCTGACCTTAATCCACTCAATAAAAAGAGTTACTGTTATTGATTATATTTATTTAGAAATATATTAACGTAAAGTACTGTTATAAGACTGTTAACTTTTACTAGAAGTAGTGGCGGCAAAATAAAGCTTGTCCCCCTGGCAAAAATGTTCGGCTCTGCCACAATTCCAGATTATCTGCTTCTTAGGAAATACGATACCGATAAAGTATCGATTCTGGCATTCCTTCAAGCACTTAAATCAAAGATTCGAAACCATAAAGATATCGAAAGGAATATTGAATCAGTATTGAATATCGATACAGGAATATCGATATCAAAACTACTTGGTTTTGAAAGGAAAGTATCGATAGTTCAGTTGTATCGATCGGTCCTTATCTGCTTATATTATTTCGTGATTAATAATTTAAGCGTATGTTGGACTTAAATCTAAAAATGATTTAAAATATTTTTTGGCATTTTGGCGCCTCCTTCAAAGGGAGCCCTGGGCGGCCTCTCCCTTCGCCCCACCCTAGCTACTTATGCCGTTCTCACCTTCATTATCCCTTCTATTCAATCATTTCCTGACCGTCCAAACATTTAATTTAATATGCATAATAATACCAAACTGTATTTTGAATTGTTTATTTTTGAATGTTTTTAGAACTGAAGATGAATGTATAACATTCGAAAGTAGTTTTCAATAAAAACAAAATTATAGAAGTGGCAAATAATTTATCAATCCCTAATTAGATCGATCCTTCTATACCATCATGTGGTTGTCAACCTATTTCTAATGTTAAAGGTTTCTTCATTATGATATCTCATAATTTTTTTTTCTCAATATTTGCGTTCATTAAAAAACAATTGTTCATGTTTTATCTAATCTAAGCTTATAAAGCCGAACATTCAATGGGATTTGTCCCGGAATAAATAAAGAGTTTATTATTAATATCATTAAACCCGCACGTTGGAATAATACGGAAAATTCAAATCCAGATATTGGTTCTGAATTAACAAAGCTCTGCTTTTATGCATCTGGACTAACCGGATTCCGATATTTTCCGCCGTGAAAACTTGTTTATTTACGGATTTAATGTTTAATCCTCTCTTTTATTATTGTCTGCTTAAGCAATTTATTATCACTTAAGCCCTTCAGATTCCAATTTTACTGTGTGCCATTCATGTTAGCAACCTCTTAATAGTTACAGTATTAAAAATACCTTGATGTGGTTAAGTGAAATAAAATATAACTAGTATACCCGGGCGAGAGCTCTCGCATTGGATACCAATGCTTATTCTAATCCCTAATACTTTCGAGATGTAAGCGATATTAGGGAAATAATATAATATTACCAAAAAGGTTTATTTAACATACAGATTTGGTGAAGCTAAATAGTTTCTTATGACTATGTTGAAGTTACAGCTCATACTTAATAAATAATTAGGTTACCCCATTGGAAAACATTTCTTCAATTTAGCAGTTAGGCAATTAGGTCCTATAACATTTTCTATGTTTAATATTCATATTTAACAGAATCCTTTAGGGTTTGACATGGGAAACAATATATAATTTTACACTCATTAAAAGTTTTTGTAAACAGATTCAAATTGATATAAAGTTGCCATGACAACGGCACGCACGCAAGATGGCACGAGGCCCGTGCGGACCTATATCGCGAGTTATCTCGAAAACGGTAGGTTTTAAGGCTTTAAAAGGCTGGGACCAATAAGAACATATATGATCTTGATGTCCGCGTCAAAATCATTAAAACCCAACTTATCCCGTCTCGATCCGCCGACTCTAAGACGTCGAATCTTTGAAACCTCCCAGTTTTTTCATCACTTTCATTTAAGGCCTAGTAAGAATTTAAGAAACGAAATCAGGATTCGTCACTTCTCCTTGAAATTCCCTTCCTTTTGATACTTCACTCGACAAAGTCCATCGCTCCTGAGAGCTGGAAAAGGGATCTATACTACCGTAATAATATATAGTAGTGACTAGTATACCCGAGCGAGAACTCTCGCGTTAGACATCTGTCTTCTCCCAAATGCAATCGAAGTATAAGCTAGTTATACTGGAGAAGCATATTTCTTCGTATAATGTTAGAAACAATATAATATATTCGCATGTTAGAAACAATATAATATTAGCATGAAAGTTTATTAAACATACACATTTGGTAAAGCAGCATAGTTTATAATGATCATGTTGAAGTAACAGTTTACTTAATAAGTAAGCTAAGCAATAAGACTCAGCTATACCATTTCCTATGTGTAGTATTCATATTTAACAGTGTTTTACGGTTAGACACGGGAAAGAATGTATAATCCCCTCAATCATTCATAGAAACCTAAAAACAACCATTTAACAGAATAGTTTAATGCTTATTAAGTGTTTGTATACAGGCCCAAGTTGTTTTTACATGTTTAAAGTTGCCATGACAACGGCACTCACGCAAAATGGCGTAGGGAATTTGTGGTCTTATATCGTGCATTATCTCGAAAACGGTAGGTTTTTGATGATCTTGATGCCCGCGTCAAAATCTTTAAAACCCAACTCATCCCGTCTCGATCCGCCGACTCTTAGTCGTCAAAGTTTTGAAACCTTCCAGTTTTTTCATCACTTTTATTTAAGCCCTTGTAAGATTTTAAGGAACAAAATCAGGATTCGTCACATCTCCGTGAAATCCCCTTTCTTTTGATACCTCATTTATCAAAATCCATCGCTCTTGAGAGCCGGAAAAGGGATCTATACTACCGTAATAATATATAGTAGTGATAATTTTTCTAATACTCTTTTTAAACAAAAATAACTTCTATTATTTTGAATTCTAAACGCCCTTTCTTTCAATATAAGAAAAAGTTCGTGCCATATTACTTACATAAAAACAAAAAAAGTTGCACAAACTTGCACCTTTTGTGAAAATTTTATTTCTTGTTCTAATGTCGAATGTCCACTTTCACTGCTTCCTGTTCTAGTTTCAAACGGCTTCTCAAAACTCGGCGGGAATTATTTAAAAACATTTAGGGATCTGGTTTTTCTACTTTGGAAGGCAAATGTGAAGAGGTGAAGGTGTGCGTTTTCAGAGGTCTTTCTTCAGCGATAAATAAATTTAAAAAACGCCTCGATATGCTGCGTTTTATCGGTCAATTTAAATCGAGTAGAAACTCGAGATATTAATAAAAGACCAAAAATGGTTAGACGCTACTCTTAGTTTTGGTTTTCTCAGATCATCGGTTAAAGCTTTTGGCCGCAATCGCTTGCATGCTATTAAACAATTTATTATTCAAATAATGTTATATTCTTAATTTCAATAGTTTTCAATTTTCCTTAACTAACCATGGTCCGTTATTATTAAATAGGAAAAAAACAGGCTTTTGGCTCTAAGATTCGAATAATCTAACGAAATTCGAAAATAACTGCTTAGAATTTGTTTATAGAATATTTTAAACTTTTTTTTTGGATTTGGTATCTCATAAAACATAAGCAAGCTTCCGAATTTTGGTCAGAAATTTGCATTTTGCACCACTGTGGGGCGGGGATAAAAAAATATGTATCTGCGATACAATTATTTCATATTTTGTCCGGAAAGAATTAAGGTATTAACTGATATTGAAAGTTCAGTTTCACAAAACATAACAACAATTGATCCAGCGATGTAATGTTTCAGCTCGACCATTTAGCATTTCTAATTAGGAATTGATAAGTTATTAGCCATTTCTATAAATTAATTTTTATTGAAAACCAGTTTCAAATGTTATTCATTCATCTTAAGTTCTAAAAACACACAAAAATTCAAAAATCAGCAATTTAAAATACATTTGGATATTATTATATATATTAAATTAAATGTCGTCAAAATACATATACTTATACATATTAAATTAAATGGAATATAAATATTACATGTAATATTGATATTACATTTAATTAAATATGTATAATAATACCAAACTGTATTCTCAATTGCTGATTTTTTAATTTTTGTGTGTTCTTAGAACTGAAGATGAATGTTTAACATTTGAATCTAGTTTTCAATAAAAACAAATTTATAGAAGTGGCAATTAATTTATCAGTCTCTAATAAGATTGACCCTTCTATACCATCCTGCCTACGTCAACTGATATAGCATTTCGTTTGTCTGTATGTATGTTTCGCCGTCATGAAAAATGTGTTTTTCGACTCTCTTGAAATTTGATATGAATATCCCTTGATTATATATACAACATTTGATGTAATTTAAAAGAAAGTGCGCAAGATTTTTTTTTTCTCTGTGACACGGATGCTACCGGGAAAACAAAATCAGAAAAGTAGGATAAAATAAGACTAAAAATGTTTTGCGTGTTTAACAACTTATGTGCTTACTTGTAAATTTTCTTTCTCCAGCTCGAATCTTGTCGAATGTTCGCGATTTTTGGGCATTGAGACTTGTAATTATATTACTGATGTAGATATTATAAGAGGACTATGTGAACTGAGGCGATAGAGGTTTAGGCAAAGTCACACCCGCAGATTTGCATTGTGATTAGAATAAACGGATTCAAAATAAAATCAAAAGGGGTGGGGAGTAAAGAAGTTGTAAACATCAATAAAGAAATTGATAAAGTAAAATTCTTCATTCATAATGTACTATTTTTATCTGTTGTAAAAAAGACCAAGCTGGTGGGAAAAAAACCTGAATGAAAAAGAGCCAAACACGTGTCACTGAACCGAACTAACGAACCGTAGTAATTTATTCCAGTCAAATCTTATTCAAAGAAATATTTTATTTTATAAACAATGCGCCATAAAATATCTCACTGTCTCTACATTTTTAATAAAATATGCATTTAAATATTTTTGTAAGAATAAAGAGACGATTAAATGAACAATGTACGATTAAGAAAGCAGAGGAAGTGTTTTGTTTTCTCTTTTGAACTTTTCTTATGATTATAAATATCATATGTTTTAAATGTATAGTGCTGATATTGTCGCATGTTCAATAAATTTGTACAATTATTGTTAAGCACATGCCTGTACAACCTTTAACTATTGTATTTTTTTTCTTCCAAGTTAACTAATTTAATAAAATAATTTACGAGAATGGCTCTGTCTCAGAGTATTATTTATATTAATATAAATAATTAATTATTTTTACTATAGAATTTTTCTTTTCGACTGGTTATCTTCATTTAATTGGTTATTTATTTTATGGAAAAATTATAACCTAATATACTTCAATATCCTCCTTTATTTAGTCAATTCCTTCTATATTACATAAATTTGATGTTTCGGACGGATTCGTCCTTTTCCAAGTGTCCTATGTCCTATAAATCTTTTTTAAACTTATTGCTCATTTCTTATCTTAATGTTTCTTGGTTACTCTTTTTAATTCTTTTTATCATTTTTTTTTATATTCGTCTCCTATATCATTATTATAATTTTTAAAAATTTACTATTGATATAAATTCTCTCTATTGATGTCCATTATGTTCTTACTTATTATGAACTTGATAATGATGATTATAAACTTGATAATAAGTAAGGAAACTATAGACATCAATAGAGAAAATTTAAATCAATAGTAAATTTTCTAAAGAATGATTATAATATATGAGACAAATAAACAATAGCTTAGGCCACATTAAAGTCACCAGACGTCCCAGCTACATTAGGTGGGACTGTTCCATATTCGGTTTCCCGTCCCACAAAGTGTCCCACAGTGTTTCCCATTGGACAATCTTTTGTCTTTTCTAAAAAGGTTCATGTTTATTAATTGATTCTAATGTAAAAATGTCTGAAAAAAAGATGATGAAAAGTGTACCACTCCCAGGCGTAGCCTTTAAATGGCCGATTTCCCAAAATGGCTTCCGTATATTTTTAGGCTTATAGCCAATAAATCTCAAAGTATTACAATTAGCTTAAATATTTAAATTAGTAAAATTTAAAAAATTAAATTACCCCAATTTTAGTATATGACAAATATACGTAGTTGCATTTTATTAGGAAGAAAATAGTTCTTAAACTATTTATTTGTACAGGATCTACAAGATAAAAACCAGGACACGTGGGTTGCCGATTTTGCACCTCAAGAGCAACAAAAAAGCACATAAGAACCATGGTCCGATTTCCCTTCGGAAATCAGGAAATTTAAGTTTTGTGTTTTGGTGTATTATTTACAATAATTAATCTTTGTAATTGACCAAGAAGAAAAAAAATTTAATTTCTCTAAAAATTTGATGTTGTACGTTTCAAGATGTGTTGAATCCAAATAACGTATACAAATTATCCGTCCGTCCGCGGCTTTTCTCCGAGACTTCTGTTCCCATTTTCTCGAGATTTGACCGAATAGAAACTTTTTATTATATTGATGTTTTAATTTTATGTATGTTGTTCTATTTTGGTTTTCTACATATAATTGATCAAAAAATTGAACATTATTTTTTTTTTCCCGCATTCCATTGTGAAACAACTGGTCACTTTAGGCTACATGGAAAAGTGTATAAAAAGAAGTGAAAATAGTAACAAAGAAACATTAGTATAACCAACTTATTTTGTTGTTAACAGTAATCATTTAACAATTACAAACGCTTATCCATCTGAAGATCTTACACCAAGAGCGCTCTCTATTCCCGACTATAAAGAACAACGGATCTGATTGTATATTCAGCGCAGGAATCCGCTGATGAGCGTTCCTCTAGGCTTGGCCTGGATTCATATTATTTCCAGCGGCTCCAAGCACGGTCAGACTACCCCATGTTCTTCAGTATCCGGGGAGGGCTCTATGATTCCATCGGGATATCGGGAACAAGGGTATCGGAGTATGGGAGTGGTAATAAGCTGATATTGGAATTCCAGGCCCAATTGACTAGAGAAACAGGAATAAGGCGCCTAGCTGATTCTTTCAGTCGGAATAGTTTTCGTACTGGAGATTGCGTGGGAATTTGGTTTTTTATATTTTTTCTGGGAATAATTTAAACTAGGACCCTCCAAGCGAAAAATGCGCATATTAATTGTTAGGATATAAATTGAAGATTCCTCAAACGAGGCCTTAAGTCTTTAAAATATCAGCAAATAACTTATCAGTCCATCATCAAGACCGAAAAAAAATAAGATAAGAACATAAGTTATACAAAAAAAAAAGCACATCTTCAATAGTTCAAAAAGACACTTCAATTAGAAACTGTACCTCACTCCAAGACATCTACACACATGGTCGATTCTCAAAAAAATCGTTAATTTTCGAGTCACCATGTCATTTTAAGGTTTAATTTGCTTCAGGTAGTTATTTTCCCCCCTCATAAGCTTACTCTATTTTTCTTTAATATAAAGGATTTCTCTGGACCATGGATGTATCCGATTTCGTTTTCTGAGTATTACCAAGTAAAACATTTTTGTAGACGGTAATAACTTAATGCAAATGTCTTATAACCACTTAAGAACGAGAGTTTTACTCTAGCCTATTAACTCTCACAATTTTAATAACACCCTGGAATTAATTGTAGTGTCAAGAATTTTGTACTTCGAAACAACCTCCGTCCCATGGGTGATACATATGCCTTCCAGGTTCGGTGTGTGGATGGATAATGTCTGTAGAGATAGTTTTGTAGACAAGTGTCAAACCTGAGTGTGTGTAATGTATAAAAATATATATATCTATATATGACAGCGCGAAGTATAAAAATCATTCTCAGTCCCATGGCACTGTTATTTTTAGGTTTGGCTTTGTCCTGAAATTGGTTTATTTTTTCACATTTCTTGATTTTATGATATTCAAACTTGAAATGATTTTAATGTCAAGTTTACAGTTACTTTAGGATAGAGCTCCAAAATTTATTTCTCAGTTCCATGCGTCTATTCATCTCAGTCCCATGGATGAATCGAATATTTAATCAAGCGATGAAACTGAGCATTCTTGGAATTATTATTATGAAGACTATTGTAAGTTACATCCTGAAATGAAATCTTGTCTATCGGCCGTTGGTTATCGTCAGATTCAATAATGTATTTTTATAAATATATGTACATGTATTGTAATTAGTTTTAGGAGTTAATTGCATTACATGTTGTTTATTTTGTGTACTTTTTCTTGAGAACGTTCGTCTATTTTTAGAAGAAATTTTTCAACTTAAATTTGACTTTAAAGTGTACGATATCGAATGTGATAAAACAGACAAATATCAGTGCCATGTCATTATTTTGAGTACCATGTACAGATCAAAATTTTAAATTCTTTTGCTTGCTTCAAAAGTTATTCTTGATTTCAAAAGTAGTTTCGAAATTTCTTCACTTGATATTTAAAAGTATTTTGAAATTGTATTGGTACCGAATGTTTTGAACTAGTTGAAAAATAACCGTTTTTTTTTAGAATCGCCTACATACCGAAGGAAAATGGAAGTAACATAACACATTTACTATTTTGGTTTATTTTTTTAATAATGAACCTTTGTAATCAACAAAGAAAAATAAATTAACTTCTCCTTCAAAATTTGAGGCTTTACGATACGTAGAATCCAAAAATGGAATTAAAAAATACCCATTCGTCTGCTGTCCTACACAATCGAAATGTAAAATAATAAATTTTAAATGGGGAAATTAACTTCAAATAATTATTTGGTTGATATCCTTCCATACCAGGATGATGATCAAGGTTCAAGGATCAATCTAATTAGGGGTTGATAAATTATTTGCCACTTCTATAAATTTGTTTTATTGAAAATTAGTTTCGAATGTTATACATTCATCTTCAGTTCTAAAAACACAAAAAAATTCAAAAATAAGCAATTCAAAATATAGTTTGGTATTATTATACATATTAAATTAGATGTAATATAAATCAGTATTATAAAACATTTATGAATTATGAATTTAATTAAGACAAGAAATCAAATACATGTTGGTACTCTACCAAGGTTTAAATGGGTTATATCAAACAGAAAAGTTTGTACTGGTTTCTTCTAGCGCTGAACTAACAACGAAAGAAAGGTGGGATGGTTATAGGTAAATGGTTTAAGGGTCGGAATTTTCCAGTAATTCCGGTGAGTAATTGGTTTTTTTTTTTTTGTTATAGATGGGAATAAATTTAAGATTGGACTATTGGAGATATTTATTTGGTCATTTAAGCAAAAATCTGGATTGGATTTGAAGGATTTTATTATTTCAAGTGCTTGATATATATTTAATTTGAGGCTGTTTTCAACGTGATGTATTAATTTAACTCCTGAGTCTTTGATGAATTTATGTTTGTTTTTTTTCATTTAAATGAATTGCAAAGTTTGAATTCTCTGTTTTATTATTATACGCACGTATATGTTCCTTTAATCTCTGATTTAGCGATCTTCCAGTTTTTCCCATGTATTTGGCTGCACAATCATTACAATTTAATTCGTATACTCCGTTTTTTTGGAAAGGGTCTATTTTGTCTTTAGGAGAAGAGAAATATGAAAATAGATTTTTCTATTTTAAATGCAGGTTTTAATCCTAGTTTTTAGTCTGAAATGAAGATGAATGTATAACATTCGAAACTAGTTTTCAATAAAACAAAATTATAGAAGTGGCAAATAATTTATCAATGCTTAATTAAATAATTATTTGTTTATTGTATCATACTATTTTCTTATATTAAAAGTTAATGCTAAGTATTATGCTTGAATCAAAGTTAATAAAGCTGATGCCATGTGGTAATATGGGCTAAGTGCGTTTTCGGGGTAAATACGTAATCTTCTCGTTAAATGCAAATCCTGAACTTGTAATAACTGTAATTGTGGGAACGGGGAGTCTTCAATTTTACACTTCACCAGCTTGGTATTACAAGGTTCTAATTGGGCTAACCTTAGTTTTAAGGAAAACTAGTTTGAAAATCTAAAGTGCTAACATTTTTTTTTCGTTATTAATAAAATTTATCAATATCCTCATTACTTTACATGGTTTTAATTTAATATTTGAAGTTAGTTTGATAAAAATATACCTAACCTGTGATCACATATAAACTGTATAAAACTAGACAAAGTAAATTAATTCCTTCAGTTAAAACTTTGTCACATTAGTAATAGGGTTATTACTCAACAGGTAGCAGATAGAATTAGTTTATTTTGTGCAATAGGCACACGAGAGTCATAATCACCAATAATTTCATTGTAACCCAAAATGTCAGTTACAACCTTGTCAAAACAAGATAGTGATTTATGTATCACAAATCAGTCACGAGAGTTCGCTAAAGTGACGTATAACGAGCTGTAGAGATATCAATCCCAACCTGTTGATTAAGTTGGATCTTTCAACTTCTGCTGTATAGCTGTATCGGTGTTTTTTCACCACTTGGCCTTTTTTTTTTCTTTTTTTTTTTTTGCTGTGGAACCTTCAAAAAGTGTTATTCAAAATGCTTTGTGATTTACATTTCTCCTCGACAGATTTCTAATTTTTAAGCGCTAGTGTCCGAGCTAGTGCATTGAAATCAAACTTATTTTTTTTTCAAACATTGCCCTCAACCGCTAAATCTTGAATAATGAGTAATACCTTGTACGCACTTACCCCTTAAGGCTGAGGCAAGTGCTTATCAATTACTACCAAATTAAATATCAATATCATCAAGATGGACCTGATTAAAACGTAGGCTCGAATGTAATATTTAAATATAATCGTCTAATGAACATTTTTTTTTAAAAAAGAGGAAAAATCTAGCTTCAAAAATAAAGATTTCACGGTTATGTAAAATCAAACTTTTTAAAATCTTGTGCGCAATTACCCCACATTACCTTACTTAAATAACTTTAATTTTTCTCTAAATCTGCTTGATGAGTATAAGAAATACCTATTACTTATCTTTAGGTTGCTAAATTGTCCTAGTAATTGAAACTAATCACCTATAAATATTTTTAAATTGGTAATATAAGAAGCGTTTATACATATTTATATTTGAGGGATAAATACCAAAGCCTTAGTGAGGTGTTGGCCCTCGCATTCCCCGGACGCCATTTCGCATTATCTGGCCTAGAAATCTTAAGCTTTCACCCAATAACCCTTCTAAGCGGCTAAGTTCGCCTTTTAAAGGTTAACTCATTTCGACTTTTCTACAAAATATTTTTTCACGTTACATGATGGAATAAAGTATTAGGAAACAGGCTCTCATACTTCAATACTTTAGCTCTGTGTTTCCCAGAGTTTGGTACGCGTAACCTCAGGGATACGGGAAGAGTTTGGTGGAGGTTAGTGTTGGAATATTGACACGCGATATATCAATATATCGAAATTGAAAAATCGATACTTTCTATCGATATCTTAACTTCCGATATGTCGATGATATCGATATTTTATAACGATATATCAATGACACCATATGTTAAACAAGTTTTATACACAAATAATGTTAACTAATCCTATACAAATTGATAATTATATAAATGATGATTATATCAAAAGAATTATATGCTTCAGGATGAATGTTTTGAGAATGCATAATATAGTCGGAAGCTTTATAAGATACAGTTTTTAGAAGTTTGAAGCTTTGAAGACTAAAAGCTAAATTCCTTCGAAATAAAAATATGTTATCACATTTTTTTTCTAAAGTATAATTCTTTTCTATCTTTTTTTATAATGATTCATGGCTAATACAAATGTTTTATAAATATTAATAATAATATTATCTCATAACCTTCTTCACAGTTTAACATTATATTCATTTGATGCACTTTTCATTGCTTTTTCATCCATTTCCTTTCGATCCATCGATATTGATATTTTTCTAGCCATTATCGGTGGATATCGATATTTGGTTTTGTTATATCGCAAAATATCGAATATTTTCCTTTCGATGTTCCGACCCTAGTTGGAGGTACACGCATCATGGGACTTTGAACATAGAAAAATTTGAATCAGGACTAACCAAGAGTTAAGGGACCTGCATGGTGAAAAAGACATTGTGAAAGTCATTCAGCTCAATATACTTCGATGGTTGGTGCCCGTGGATAGGATAAACCAAGCGTGAATTCCAAGAAAGCCACTTTATGGAAAGCAAGGAGATGGAAGAAGGCGGAGGAAGCCGGTCTCAGATGGCTGGACGATATTATTTATTTTATTTTATTTTCCATCCTACCCTGCTTAGAAGGCAATACCTTAGTAGGAGTGTGATGTTATGCATTTCTGCTTAACAACACACTGCTGCAAGTAAATCAAAGATTACAAATCTTAGTAGCTGTGCACACAGGCTGCTCTTCGGTACATCTATTTGGCCACCATCTTCATCTTCTTCCCCTCCTGGGTCTTCTGCCCGGCGGCCTCAATGGCAAATTTCCGTCTCTCCTTCCCAAGGAAAAGTGTGTTGGACCCACTATCGTCTTCCAACCATACACAAAGGTCTTGAAATGAGGATAATTCATTTCGGTCATCAGCTGAGGGAACTCGCTCTCCGTCAGAACATAGAGCCCTATCTGCCTCAGTAGTTTGGCCCTCAGTGCCTCATAGGCAGTGCATGCTGTGATGATATGTTCGGCGGTTTCCGGTACACCACAACTGGGGAATAGGGGATAGATGTCTATTCCATGTTTAAAAAGCTTCGCTCTGAAACTCCCATGCCCCATGATAATCTGCGAGGACCCATATAGAAGATGACCTGAAGGCGATAGTTGCCAACCGCTATAGGCTGTTTGGGATGAGTGGAAGAAGACTTTAGCAAAAGCCATGGTCCTTAGGACTATAGAGCCCAGGAAAGGGTTGAGAATGAGCCTAACGTTAGAGACTCGTCCAGTACCTGATCCAGGAATCAATTTGGAGGAGGGGAAGCTAACACCGGGGGTCTGGGGATAGAGATACCTTAGATAGGGACGGGGATATTGACGGAAGGTCCCTCCCTGGGGAAATTTTAGAAGGTCATTGATCAAAACTGCGTATTTTCTTGCGTATTTCTTGATCGAACCAGCGAATTTGGATTGTTAGAAACTCAGTGATGCTATCATTTTCTTTACAATATTAATTAGGTATTCCTCAAGACCCTTTACTATGCGAGGCGTCGACGTGTGCGAAAGTCGAATGCGAGAATTGGATGCAAAAATTATTGCAATCTGTTAGCTTGAATGTTATAACACATGAAATAAAATTTAATTGTAGGTCTGCATTAACAAACATATTACTTTCACTTACCTTTATATGAAATACATAGTAAGGGAATGTAGTCTCACTAAATGATCTGTGTGAGTTTGTGAAAAAAATGTTGTGAGAAACTGAAATTACGTATATAAAATAGAGATATGGCTGGTATTTTAACTCAAATTTTTAGCTGAAATTGACTCGCAGGGATTACCACTTTATACCATCAATTATTTTTTACAATTTCTCGAAAACGGTTTTAACGATTTTGATGAAACTTATCTAAAGTCTTCTGCTCAAAGCCCTGTATTTTTTTATTTAGGTAGTGAACCATGAAAATGCAAGAGAAAAAGTAATGACGAAAAAAAAATTGTATTTGCCCATAACTTAAAAAGTATGGATTTTATTATATAAAATGTGTATTAATTATATAAAAGTTAATTAAATTCTCTAACTAAACAAAAAAGAATTATCTAAATCGGACCAGTATTAGCAAAGAATCAGCGTATTGAACTATAATAAATGTGTATGTTGAATAACGAAAAGTTGAATGAAACTGAAATTACGTATTTAAGATAGGTATATATCTGAGATATTACAGCAAAAAATTTTTCTAAAATCAATTAATCGGAAGTTAATGGTCTTACAATTAAACGGTGTTTAATATCAGCTAGGTCTTATCCTCATTAAAACAGTCTGACAAGACTTAAATGCCGAATTTTCAAAATGGCTTCCTCTAAACTACCTATCTACCTTTAATTTTGTTAATTTGGAATAATTAACCATCTCTTATTGTTAGTAACAATAGAAAATGGATACATATAAAGTATGAAAGAATTTGATGATTAACTAAAGGAGAAAAAAGAAAAAATATTTTTTCAAGTTGAATATAAATTTTCTGAAATAAGATTAGTAATATATATGTATAATATACCGTTGGAAAGCTACATATTTTAGAAAAGTTGGTATCTAACATATAAAGTCGTATTAGGTAATGTAATGACGAGAAAAAACATATACTTCTTTGCAGTTGATAATTTATACTTTTATATAATTTAATGGAAAATAAATGTTTCCATGGAAACTAAATGGATTTTCAATAGAAATCAAATGACAACATTTAAAGTTTATTTTAAGCTTGACAAATCAAAAATATGTAGTGCACAGAATTGTAATGCTAATTGTTAAAAAAAATATTTGATTGTACTTTTGTGAGGAAAGTTATAATGGAATGCATTCTGCTGATATAATATTTCAAGTAGTTTTTATGTGAATTCCTTGAAATTATTTAAGAAAATGGATACCTAGTTATGATAAAGTGATAAGTGAAAGTTGGGTGATGCGTCCACCAGATTTTATTTTTTAAGCGTTATGATTTAAAAAGAGAACATATTTGTTATTGTTTAATTATTTGCCGTAGATCATTCATTGAAACAAAAATGGACAAAAAAAAATATATTTTTTTGGTTAGGGAGGGGGGCTTCAGCCCGAAAGCCTCCTCCCCTTGAATCTGCTTGTGGATTCACCTTTATTGTTGTAGAGTTACTCTATACGACTACATATTATACATTATATTGCCGGATAACTGCACGAACAACAGGTCAATTACCTTTAGAAATCTAAGAGGCGCATGAAAGCAAAAGTGTCCCACTGACCTACCTGAAATAGTCAATGAAGTAATTTACAATTCTAAAAGTCAATTTTCTCTACTAAGCCACTTACACTAAGTGAATTTACTTACAATGAAATAGGAAAGTTTTAAATGCCTCATTTACAATCCTGGGGTACGGATTGCATTACCACCTCAATGAGATTCCCATTCTGACTAGCGTAGGATGGTAGCCTACAGGTCTATTTACTGAGCTGTTTGAAGTAAATAAGTCCAACGAACAACTAATCTGATTATATAAATAAAGAAGGAGATGCCAATTAGAAGTAGTTGTAATTATGTATTAAATGCCAAAGTTTCGACCTACATTTTATGTCTTCATCAAGGCACCTCAACCTTTGACAAACAGGAAGAAGACTGTCTGGAAACTCTTCTTCTGAGCATGAGAGCCAGTCTCTTCCTGTTTGTCAAAGGTTGAGGTGCTTTAATGAAGACCTATAGTTTGGGCCGAAACGTCGGTATTTAGTAGATAGTTACTAGTAAATAACTATTTTAGTTTATAATCTTGACCGCCACCTGGACCATATCCTTCCTGATTTACATTGTGGTCAACCATATATATCGATATATCCATAAATCGATAAATAAATAGATTTTTTTTTGGGGGGGGGAAGAGGGGAGGGAGAGAAAATAAACTGTTTTAAAAGACATTAAGTACGAAATAATGCTTAAAGGATTCATTCACACCATATTTACAGACAATATGAACATATTAAATTATATCGAAATAAAAATAATTTAAAATTATGTTTAAAATAAAATAAACTTCTTAAACACATCCATAAATAAGTAGGCACAATCTCTATATCTTTAAGCCTGAGAATCTTCGAACTAAATTTGTCCACTCTCTTGTAGAGAGAAAAACAGGACTCCAGGAGATACCAGCGCTTCTCTCCCAACCGCTTCGCTGATATTGAAATCCAGTGGAGGAAGAGTGGGGGAGGGGGCGCTAGAGCCGAAATTTTTCATGACTTGCGTAGAGAATCTGGTCATTACCAGAACTCCAATATATAATTACTAAAGTTCTCGAGACCACTGCCGTTTCATCCGAAAGATTACACAGACTGAGAACCCCAAATATTGTCATTATCTGAAGAAAACTTGACATAAAAAAAAATAAGAGTCTGCCAGTCGAATCATGCTACCTGAAAAAATGGCGGCCAAAAAAAAAATCGAAATGTTAAGACTTTTTTGTTTATTCTCTTATAATTCATAATCGGTTCATTATATTGAAAAAAAACTATGGTATATTAAATTAAAAAACGTATTCTCCCTCTAATGAGTACCATTACATAATAATTTGGTCAATTAGTGTGGTCGAAAACGTTGTCGAAAGTTGTCAATAACAGAGACAGAGTACATATTATAAGTCTTATTAATTAAATGTCAAGTTCGGTTTCTATGAAGAAAAATAATGCCATTGGGGTTATAATAGTTATCTGGAAGAATTAACTATACTATTTACTTTATATGAGTCTGCACTTTGGAAATGAGTATACGATAAAAACTCAATATTGGCAATCTCCCGATCTCCGACAATTGGCATTTTAGCCCAATTTGGTTTGCATTTTGGTTTACAAAAAATGGAGTAGTTTTAATATTCAGGTATGTTGTATTTATCTATTGCCCCTCTTGAAAAAAATCTAAGTTGTCTACCTCCTTCTTTTTATGCGTTTTTCGCCATCTTGATAAACCGCAAAGAAGAAACTTTTTTCAGTTTTCCCAAAATAACTCGTTTCGAGTCCATTTAAGGTAAAAAATTGTCATAAAAAATTTTAAATATCGTTGAATTTCCTGCGTTGAATACTGAGTGAGATACAGAGCCGTGAAAATTTACTGAAAATTTAAATGTCCATAAAAATTCAAAAAGTTGAATATGCCAGTGGTTTCGTTTAAGATATGATTTATTTCAAGCAGACATAAAACTAAAAATACCCTAGATGCTAAAAAACTTAGTAAACATTTTATCAGATAGGATGATCCACTGGCAGACTCTTATTTTTCTTATGTCAATACTCTAAGATTTCAAAAAATTGCTATCGAAGTTTTCTTGAGATAATGGCAATTTCTTATAGACCGAGATAATAGGCATTGTGCTAAAGGGTTAGGTTGATAAGTAAGGTTCTGGTAAAATTTGAAGAATTTGGATGGAATAAAGTAGAAATCAGATGGGATGTTGAGGTTATGTTGTAGGGCAGTGGTTCGCAACCGGTGGTCTGCGGATTATAGATATTCTGCGAAAGCCTCGGAGTGGTCTGCGGGAGGGTCCGACTGGAACTGTTTTGTTCTTATCTTAACTGAGGTTTGAGTGTTATTTAAAAGGATTTGACAGAAAAATGCACTATGAAAGTGCCTCCAAATGCACTTTTAGCATCCTAGTCTCCTAATCATGGATGGAGATGATCCGCGCATGGTTTTATTTTTTGCTTGATGGTCCGCAGACATCTATGGTAGAGAACCACTGGTGTAAAGTATTGTTTATTACAAAGAATGGAGCATTGGCTGAAGTAGATTTAAAAGGAATAAGACTCCAAAAAAGTGGAGGCTCTCTTCTATTTTATATATATTCTAGTTTACATCCTTCAGTGCCTAAAGCCTTGCCCACACTAGTGTTCAAAGTTTTGCGTCTTTGTTGCGGGTTCCGGAGCGTAATGAATCTATGTGATAAATAATTTTACGACTTATCAAAAAGGTACTTTCTGAAGCAGTGTTGCGCAACATTGCAAGTTGGAGACTTTCGGAGGAAGTTTGGTTCAGTCTTAAGCACATAAAATTAAGGAAAAGAGAAGTGATAGCACAGCTCAGGAAGATTGCATTGAAACACCTGATTAGCACACACAGAAAATACACACATCACGCAACTGAAATTATTTTAAAAGGCGTCAAGTGAAATCAATTAGATCTGTCAAAAATGTTTGACCTTCATACTCATAGAAAAGTAGCAATACACACCACCATTAATACAATTAACAGGCTTTATAGTTAGATTTATTAGGTTTATTTATAATGCTTATCGTTTTTGTCTCATTTTTTTATCAATTTTGAATGAACCTATATATTTTAAAGAAGTAAACTAAATTGGATTTTAAAACTGTTTTCATTTTTTCTTCAATAAATCAACTTATTGATATTTACTTATTTTTCTTGGAACGTCAGTATAATATCTTGCACTATAATGTATCGAAATTTTTAGACAATCTCCATTCTCCATTCCATCCGTGATGAATCGATCGATACACAAACTGAGGTGTATGGCGATGTATTTAAATACATTCTGAATAAATAAATAATTTTGTGGCGTTCCATTCTATAAGGGTCAACGCCTACATAATTGGTTTCCACCATAGCTTGCGCTGGAGGACTGTCGCCATGTATGATCTTCTTCTTTTTTATAATTTTAAATTGTATTTCCAAATTGATTGATTTCTTGTTATATGTATATATAATATTGTTTCTCTATGTATTACTCCTTAATTTCTTGTAAAAGCTCGGTCTATAGAAAGAAAATATTGTCAGTGGGATTACAAGAGGAAATCTGGAAGAATTAATATCTGAATCTTTGACGTATCCAGAGGGAGGGGGAGGAGGAGGTTAGGTTAGGGGGGGGGGCAGCCGACATCAACAATATTTATCAGATAAAACTTATATACAAATATAAGATATATACAAATGAGAAAATTGACGAAAAAAATGTATGAAATAAAGCATGTTTGAGTTACTTGAATTTTCAAGTAAAACAGTTTATTTAATAAGGACAATACGAATAATGAAAAAAAAACAAACAGGAAAAACGCCATTTTTTTCACGAGAGGTTGGACAAAGGAGGCAAACCATTGCCAACAAAGAGATCGAATAATTAGAAAGAAGGTGACAGTTTACTGTAGGCACTGTTTATGATGCAAATAGGCTAAGGTCTTACCGGAATCAATTACGAGTTGATGTTGCATATGTTAGAAAAAGGTGAGATCTACTTGAATTTTCTTAACTTGTGAGGAAAAAGGAAAAGGATTCGGAAGTATTAGTTATCATTTCCAATACCTTCATATTGGAGGTGAGATATCTGATAACCTCAGGTATAAAGTCGAACTTAGGTTGGGCCGGAATTTTGGGGGCAGGCAAAAGGGGGCAATCGTACCGAGCGGCAGAATTTTGAGCGAAATTTTTTATTGTATCGACTTTAATTCAGTGGTCGACTTTAATATCGGCTCTAATAGAAGATGGTGTTATTTATTTCGAAATATACTACTCACAATACTGTTATAAAACTGTTAACTTTTATTGGAAGTGGTTAGAGTGTGAAAGAAGAGATGGCAAATTTGAGCTCGCCTCCTCCCCCCCTCCTCCGGCCAAAAAATTCTAGTTCCGACCCTGCCCCGATAGTTCCTCCTCCCCTCCCCCCTAAAAAATACCTCTAGATCCGCCCATGAAGTAATATTGTGATATGAGAATTGGATATCGAAAGGGCAGCATTAAATAATTTTTAACTTTATTTTAGACATACTTATTATATTTACTAATGCTTACGTTCTATATTTATGAACTATATTTATTAATAATGCATGTAATACCTACCAATAAATAGTATTCTTGCAGTACACGTTATTATGAAGCTCTCTATAACGTTTTAGCCTGTTATCAAAAAGTCTATTCTTTGCATGCAGTCCTCTGAACTTTCCTCTTACAAATAATATTACCTATTATTAGTTATTATAGTTTTAAAATTTAAAAGTAAATTAAAAAAAAAAAATCTGGTAAATAGTTTGCAAAAGATTACGGCTGAATGGTAACTCGATGCGGGAACGCAATAATCGATATATCGCTACGTTTCGATAGGATGCAGAGCGTAGTCGATATGTCGGGGGTGGGGATAGCGGTTGTCATGGAGACAGCATCCCGGTGACGTAGGCCCCCCTCCCAGTGAGCAGCTAGCCACGTCCATTGTGTTCGCTGCCTCCGAGGTAGTCTGTCTCTATCTCTTATTTGTTTGTTTGTTTATTTATTATATTTCGATAATAATAAAATAAATATATAACAAGTGCTTCAGTGATAAAACCAAGTGTACGTACAGGATTATCCAGTCTGCCCTCGCCGAACATATTTCAAAAAAGTGCAACTTATCGTTCAAAAAATTCGAAGTGTCAAGTTCATATTTCGATAAGACAGTCAGATATTATTGAAGTGTTTTCTTTGGAATTTATTCTACTCTCGGAAATTAATTTTATTATGACGTACGCCTCTTTATGTGTGCCAGAGTTATGCCACTTTTAAAGGACCAATAAGGTATTTAAATTATCGATTAATATTATTAGTTTAGTATTAATTAAAATATACATATTATTACCTCTTTGGATCGAGAGAAAATAAAAGGGTTGTGTTGGCATCACTGCCTTGTTGCTAATTACCGATTAGGCAACGTGCTAATGGAAAGTTTTTGCAAAGGAAATATCTAAACTTTCCAACTTTATGGATTCTATGATTATATTTGTTACAATCTGTGAAGTATGTTTATTTAAAAAAAAATTAAATAATAGTAATTAAGATTATTATTTCCATATTTGTATGCGTGACAATCCGACTTATTTTTATATTTTGTTAAAAATACATTGTAAGAGATTACAGTAGAATATATATATTATCTTCTCTCAAACTTAATTCTGTCTTTTAATTATATATAAAAAATAGCCATTTTCACCATAAAGTGTATCTAAAAAAATATATATATATATATATATATATATATATATATATATATATATATAAATATATATATATATATATATATATATATATATATATTTTTTTTTTAGATACACTTTATGGTGAAAATGGCTATTTTTTATATATAATTAAAAGACAGAATTAAGTTTGAGAGAAGATAATATTTTCATCTTTATTTAAAAAAAAAAAAAAAAATCATGAAATCGAAGACAAGAAACCAGCGATAAAATAATCTGTTCCACTTTCGCTTGGTTGACCCAAATTCTTACGACTGGCCGTAGACTCCTGCGCATTTCATATGTTGCGATATCAATCTCGCGAAAAAAAAAAAAATAAATCAAAGCCAAACAAACAGGAAAAACTGCGCAACATCTTCTTGTTGACAAAGTGTTGTGTAAATATTGGATTTGCCACGTTGTTGGGAGCGTGATCTCTTATCTTTCTCACCTCTGAAAAAAAAAAAAAAAAAAAAAAAATTAGGCAGCTCATTGTTAGTGGATATACAATTGGGTTTCAATAGCCTGCAATCGATTGTCAGTACATGGTCGATTTAATTTTAGATCGCTTCCATTTTAGGTGCCAGGGGTCTGTCGCCAGGTGATGTTGCAGGTTGCACTCAGCAAAGGGTCAAGCTATAACAGCGCTCGTTCTAGCCCTGACCGAATTCTGCGTTTGGTCATATCGAATAATCTATTATCTATGTATATAATTATATAATGTATCATATTCGACTATCTCTATGGGGAAGTAGTGTATTAAAAGAAAATTGTTTTATGAGTTACGATATTTCGGCCTATAATGTTGTCCTCCTTCAGGGCCAAGGAACCTGTTACTGAAAAAAATGAAAAATATTTACTGAATTTTTCAGTAAACTGAAAAGTTTCAGTTTTACTGGTTTACAATAAAATATCAACATAAAAGAGCCTGATAAAAAGTCCATTAAGAACTTATATCATTCGACTTTTTTTTTATTAAAGTTCTGATAATAAAAGTTCCTACTAGAACATTTTAAGAATATTTTCTCAAATATAAGTTTTCACATACTTAGTGAGCAAAACTGTCGGGAGATATTCGAAGGTGAAACTTCTGGAGACAGCAGATTTGTTAATTACAAAAAATAAATAAAAAATCTTTTAATTAGTATGAACCTAATTATATGAGCACACAGAAAAACAGAAAAACTATTGGTATACATAAAATTTGAAATAAAAGAATAATTAGAAAAATTGCTTTGATTGTAATAAAATACCTACAAAATGTTTACTTACAGATATAAAATTTAAAGATAAGAAAAACTGTCAAAACAAAATTCCATAAGTATTGAGTTGGAACTTTAATAACGAGAACTTTTATTATAATCTCACTAAAAAGTTCTATCGTGAACTTTTATTAATAGAGAACTTGTACATAGAAGTCGTGGACAAAAAATTGTCGAAAGAAATTTTATTGTAAAAGTTCTATAGGCTATCGTAAGAACATATAATAAAAGATTTTACATAAAACCTCTTGCCTGAACTGTTTAAAAAATTTCCTAAGAAAAAGTTAAGTTAAAACAAGAATTAAAAAAAAAAAAAAGATGCATAGTTATTTTGGAGCTCTGGAGAATAACATAATATAAAAACGTAATATAAAGAAGTTATGATCCGTGAAAAATAAATATAGAGGAATTACAGGGAATAATAAGACAAAACTAAAATAAAAGACATAAATATAGAATCATAAGCATTTATACAGAACTAATAAAAGTTGAAATCATTAATAATATTATTATAATCATCTTAGTTTATTATTTATACTATAAATATTTGTTTGTGTATTCTATTTGAGGATGTTATCGGAAGCTTCCAAAAACAAAGCCTTAAATATCTCAAATAGCAGTAATTAACTAACCAGTCAACGTTTCGCCAATTCAGTCATAATCAGAGCATAAATAGATAAGATCATATAAATGCAGAGCAGATAGAACATAGACTTGAGATAAATAGGGGATTAAAGCACCCCTAAGTGACCACAGTGTCACTCAAGAATACCGTAAGGTTGAGAATCAGAGCCACGTCAACTTGTGCCTGACCCCTCCGGCCTTCACGGACTGTTGCGTCATTCTCTGATAAGAATGTTTCATAGCTTTGTCCCATGATTAATTTTTCATTTAATTTAATTTTTGTATTGTATTTAATTTTTTCTTCCTGACTACTAAAGGTATAGAAGCTTTGTATTCATGGTGAAGTGAAAAAAAAAGTTTTTTTTTCCTCAAAATCGAAAATTTGCACTTTTTAAACGTCAAGAAACAAATTTGGTTTCGTATTTTTTTATAGTAAAATTCATGCGACTGGAACCTAGTAGGTATTATCCGATTTTTATGAAATTTTCAGGTATTGTGTGGGTTGGTAGCTAGATGGGCCTATATCAATTTTATCAAATTCCATCCTCTCTCTTTCGCTTACGAATGCCCAAGCTTATGCGATTTCGCCCGAAGATGGAGGCAGGAGCGAATTTTTGCACTACTATTCACTGAACTGAAGAATGTATTGGATGGCATCGATATCAGTTCAGAGTAGACAATCCAGTTTTTGTTATGATCAATCGAAGGGTGATGAAATTCCCTACAAAAGCAAAAAAAAAAAAAAAAATTAAATCGGACCAATATTAACTGAGATATAGCGTAATGAACTTCGTAGACTAATTCTTCGGCGCAGCAGGTCATCGTGGCCCTAGGCCTCCTGACTTATCTATTGGGCAAGTCAATATTTTCCTCTGTACCATTTCACCCTCTGATTACATGCCTTAACCATCTCAGTCTGCTTGCATTGACACAGTTTCTTCTTAACATTCCCAGTTCGACACTCTCACGGCGATCATCTTGGGACAAGCTTCAAATTTCTGCTCCTTAAGGTGCCTACTGCTTAATTTCTTTTCTGAATTTGGCAGATATCTTTTATAGAGTATTCTGCGCATGTTCCTTTCCCGAAACACTCCAAATGCTAATTTGAAAGATAATCTAATTATCTAAACCGTGAACCAAAGCAATACGGAAAGTCCTGTGAATATACAGACCAGATATTTTTGAAATATTACTATTTGGAAATAATAAACCATTGTTTAATAATCTGCAGCTTTTTGGGGGGCATTTTCTCCTAGATTCTATTGAAACCGTCCAGAATATACCAAATGGAAATTATATGACATCCTGAAAGAATTCAGAGGGATGAAAATATGTTATAAAGCTTGAATAATGGTGGGTCTAATTGTGTTTTTCACAAATTCCCTGATTCAGGCTTTTGTCCGGATTTAAGGCTCAAATATTCCCATGTGCAGCAGTATGAAAATAAATAAAAGCTCAAATAATTTTGCCCAATTTTAATGCTCAAATATTCCTCTGTGCGGCGGTTTATTATCTCTTATCTTCCTACCCAAATGAACCATTACTGACCAACATAGCAGGCGTTGTCTTATTATGTATTTTATTCAGGAGATTTTCTTTTATTAAGCTCTTTTTATAACGCCATTAATTGTTAAGATTGCAGAGCTAACGGGATCGAATGGGTATTACGTTTCTGGTTGAAGGATTGGGTTCTATTTTCGGCTGAGAGGAAATTAAACTCCTTCGGTGGATCCTTTGGAGGGGACAGGATAGGGGAAGTACTCTAAGCTATTGTTGCGCAATCTAATTCGGTTAAAATGATATATATAATAAAATATGATTCAGTTACAATACAATCATTAGATAATAGAATACTGATATCGGCCTCTTGTACTGTGCTTTACATCATCGCTTAGCATTCTACACTTTTAACTCCAAACCGACGTCATTTTCGATTATTTTTTTGTGTTATATACCGTCTAATATAGCCTTGACAAACGCACGTAGAAACGATAAAAAAAAAAAAAAAAAAAAAAATGGCTGTCCTAGTCCTGTCAATCGTATACAATGGCTAAACTTAGTATTTTTTTAAAATTTTGTGTTCGTTCATAACCGATAAATAATTTTTTTTTTGTGTGAAATATGAAATCAAATTATTGCATAGGGTTGCAAAAATTGTGTATAAATCGAAAATTATTGAAATTTTTTACTTAAACGTTGAAAATGATTACTTATCTTGAGGAAATTTTCATTCTAATCAACACAGAAAAAATAAATAATTTTAATCTAGTAAATAATTTTTTATACAATTAAAGCCATGAATGGATAATGATTGTAGAATAGAATGGAATAGAATAGAATAGAAGAATTTTATTCTGGGACTAGATCCCTTAAGAATAACATAATCGAACAAATAAAACAGGAACAGTATCTGGCCATAAGACTACAAAATAAAAATCAATTTATATCTACAATATTTTTAATAAAATAATAGCAAACAATAATATAAATTCTTGCCTTGAAAAGAATAATTATTGTTATCCCAAAAAAACAAAAAAAACAAAAAAAAAAACAAGAAAAGAAAAGAAAATGAAAAATTAAAAAATTATGGGCTGATTAGTAAAGTTGAAGCTAGTGTAATTAAAAACTATTATTTACTTCTGATCTGGATGTTAATCTTAAATTGCAATTTCGTAATTAGAGAGCATCGATTTGGAAAGGAAGAAGGTGTTGGAAAAGGAGGGATTTGAATGAGGATAGAGAAGAAAGAAGCATGGCGGATATTAGAAGGTTGTATATTACAAATTGAAAGTTTTGAGAAAATGGCAAATAAAGTTGTTTTTTTTTTTGTATTTTTTTTAAGACATGGTCTATCCAATCCAGTGATAAATCATACAATTGACCAAAAATCTTGAGATGTTAATGTTGAAAATTGAAGCACATTACACCTTCTATTGCAAGAAAAATCAATAATCGAAAATCTGTTACGTAGCAACTTCATCTACTCATGTCTTCAATTAAATTAAAATTAATGCTCAAATTAACTCCAATTAATAAATAGTTGGCGAAGGTCCCGGCCTATCTTTTGTAATATATCTTAATATATTACTCATTATAGCTTTGAGAAGAGATTTCTTTTTTTTTTATACTCAATAAGTATAATAAATAATATAATTTAGGGTACTTTTATAGAGCAAAATTTCTTTCTGGATATTCAGTTTTATAAAAATATATCTTACATTTTTTTTTTAACGTTTCGGTGAATTACCCCATCTTCAGATTAAAATCTAGATTACAGAACAACTTTATTAGTAGTCATACAATTACCCAATAACAATTAATTTATATATTTTGTCTACCTTATGCTATGGTATATTACAAATATCCTTCCACATTCTTTTTGCCATGATTTTATTCATAATCTACAATTTATTTCGTCTTAATTGAGTGTAAGTTTCTTTATATATTTCAATGTCATAATGCACTTTCTAGGAATTAGACTTTGTTCTAATCTCTATTATTCTCATTTTATTCCCTTTTCCAGATCTCTCTATGTATTATTTAAACCTACTGATTTAACATGATTGTTTTTTATTAATTAAAATTTGTATCTGTATTTGAATGTACAATTTTAAATTTATCTTTTAAATTGTTTGATTTATATTGTATCCAGTCTCTTGATTTTATCCGCATAATGGCTGTTTCGATTTTTTATGTCTGTTTTGAAACTGACTGTGTTCTTTGTTTGCATGCTATAATGTGTTGTGCCAGGATGGTGATATTAATGGGTTTTTCTTACAATTATTTTTATGCTGCAAATTTTAGTTCTCATCTTCTTCGATGTTTTGCCAAAATACGCACTCTTAATTTTCACATTTTATCTTGTATACAACATTTTTTTTTCTCCATCCTATCTATTTTGTCTTCCGTGTCAGTTGAAACGGTATTCAATTAGTTATCATTATAAATCCCCAGTTTTATGTTATGATGATCATACAAGATTAATTTATTTATTTTCTCCCTTAAACCAGGCATGTAAATCATTTTGAAATATTTAAGTAATTGTCTTGTACTTTTATTTATCTCTTTAACCGTCTGATTTTTTCTTTTCTATTTCTTTATGTTTTTCTTATTTTTATCTGTGTAATTTTCCGAAACGTTGAACTCTTAATATTTATTTACTTGTTTGAATAACCCGGAAACTGTACATCTCCCGGATAATTCCAGTTGCTCATTTGAAAAATAATTAAATGTTCTACAAAGCTAAAAAAAAAAAAACCTTATTGGATCTATATAAGCAAAAGATATAGCAAAAAATTTTTTTATTGGACTTTGGACCAAAAGCGGTAAGGAAAATCGTGCGAGTGGACACACTATATATTTTCTTCATTATATAAATGGGATATTATAAAATATTACATAAGATATTATATAAATGGGTATACTATTATTAAAATTAAATTTTATTAATGCAATTGTTTTATAAGTTTTAATTAATTTTATATAGTAATTTTATTCTCATTTGCATACTCCAGCGTACCTTAAAACATAAAAGAAAAAAAAAAAATGTTTCGACCGATAACAGGCATTTTCTCTTCCTGAAGATTTAGGCTCATCGATTTTCCGGGATATGTTCTATATACGATCAGATATATACGATCAGATATATACGAAGCTAAAAAAAAAGAACTCTTTCCGAAACGTAAGAAATCTTTTAATAAAATAGAAGATCCAGGAAGAAATTTTGTTTCACAAAACTACCCAAAATAATATTAATAATAATTCTTCCATAAGAAATAATTTAAACGAATAATTAAAATATGATATCAAGTATATGATGTAAAATAAGGAGGTAGTTGAGCGGTTTTATTCCGTTAAAGAATTTATTGATTTCGTATATAATGACATCTTTGAAAAATTCGAAATTATTATTAATATACCATATTAATATACTATAAGAAACATGCGATATAATGAATGTGATATCTAGTTTTATACATTAAACATATTCTAACCTTTGTTCGTATATAAAATCTTATGTTATTAATTAATTTTGCTTTCAATAATTAACGGCAAAGATTTATAACAACAAAGAGAAATTATCAATATGAAATAATAAGAGACTAATTGGGAAGACAGGGAATAATTGGTGGATATATTATTCATAATATCCTCAGCGAGGGGAATCTTGAAGAGGAATCCTTAATTTGCAATTTATCCTTTCCACCTTGAAGTTTTTACAGCTGCTAAACCAAGCCATAACAATTATACCTTTCATTGTCTCGGCCTTAAACTTCTTATCTTATAACTACAGCTTGAATATAACACGCAAGTATCACCTCCTAATACCTTTTATATTGTGATTATTTTCTGAAAATAATTTCAAATTCATCATTTAAAAAAGGTAAACTCTTTTTTTATATATATCTTTTAAAAGATTAGATTTATAGGACTTTATAGGAACTTTAACGATGAATGAGATCTGTAAGCATTGGTCTTAATCCAGTACTTCATAATTAAAAAAAAAAATTGATGTAGAAAATAATTTTCTAGATTGTTTAAAAACATACTACATACTAATATTTGAAAAGATGTACAATTTTATCCATAAAATAGAAATAGGTCTTCAAGGCATCATTATGTATTCGAAAAAAATTAGTGAACTGGAATTAGATTAAATAAAAATTTGATAATGAGCTAAGAACAAATTTCACCTAGTTACCATGTAGAGTGTACAGTAAATACTATTTTTTTGTTTTTTAATCTTTAAAATCTACCAAATTTCAGTGATGATGGTAACTCGAGTTAATAAGGGGCACTTTATTTTTTTTTTTATATATCGACATCATGTTTTTGAAAAGGGCGTAAGCGCAATTCAGCAAACTTTACAGGAAACACATGAAACGATTTTTCCCCAATTTACAATATATATATTTTTTAATTGGGGTATTATATATATATATATATATATATATATATATATATATATTATTTTTTACAATATATTATTTTTTACAATATATTATTTTTTTAATAATATATATTTTTTTAATTTTTTAATTTAATTTGTATTCATTAGGAGTTTATCAAGGTGGCAAAATCTTTATAATTACAATATATTTTTAAGACTTCTAGCACAGGAGTGACGACTGAAGAGTCGTTAGTATTTGGTGCTTACGTCTTCAATAGTCGATTTTTAGACCATTTTGTTTTTCGGTAAATTATGAGCGAGAATCGATAAAGGTGGTGTTTGCGTCACATGATAAGTTGAAATGTAAATTTCGAATTTTTGTCGCTTAAACCTTTTTCAAAAATTTATGTCGATGTTAGACGAATTGTTAGAGGCTTTCTTCCGTTAATATCTAAACCCGAAATTTGTGAACTGAAAGCATTTTTTGCTTTAGTCTTTTCATAACTTCTTTCCCTCTGCTTCAATCATGTAATATGGGTCAAATTGTGAAGTGAAGAGAAGCTGGATAAATTGTGAAATGATTGTTTATGTGCTTAGATTCCATACAAAACGGTTGGTTAAAAAAAAAACGGAAAAAATGATCATTTGATAAAAACTAGTTTAAAAATTTTATTACGGTTTATCATATTAAACATATCCTGGAAAATCGATGAGCCTAAATCTTCAGGAGGGCATTTCATTTTCTCAACTACCTAAAGAAGAGAAAAGAGAAAATGCAGTTGCCGGTCGATTTTTTTTATTTTTATCTTTTATGTTTTAGGGTACCCTGAGTATGCAAATGAGAATAAAATTACTATTTAATTAAAACTTATAAAACAATCTTATTTATAAAATTTAATTGTAGTAATAGTATACCCATTTATATAATATCTTATACAATATTTTATAATATCCCATTTATATAGGAAAATAAATATGTGGTGTGTCCACTCACACGATTTTCTTTACCGCTTTTGGTCCAAAGTCCAATACAAAAATTATTTGCTATATCTTTTGCTTACATTGATCCGATAAGCTTTTTTTTTTAGCTTTGTAGAACTTTTAATTATTTTTCAAATGAGCAACTGGAATTATACGGGAGATGTACAGTTTTCAGGTTTTTCAAACAACTAAATGAATATTAATGGGTTTTCATAGGAATATGCAAAGAATAGCTATTTTAAAATCGTAGGTATAAAGTTCAATATGCTGTATCTTTACTAAGAATAGTCCGATTTCTATAAACAAAATTTTGTATTTAAGGGATTTACATTTTCTTTCGAATCATTATTAGACAACTCAAGAAAAAATATATAATTTTTGCGTTATGCATAGATAAAGTTTTCTTTTCGTCTCAATTTTTTTTCCTGCTTTTTCTCGGGGATCATCTAAATATATGAATATTTTAAGGACTTTTAGGAGAAGAATTCAGGCAAGTTTCATCAAAACCATCAGAGCTGTTTTGGCGCTGTTAAACATGCTTTTTGGATCTTGCGGAGGGTACCCGATTTGGAACACTGGCATTGAATGACAAAACCCTACATACCAAAAAAATAAGTTACAGAATCGGTTCATCCGTTCGAAAGGCAATCTTGGCACACACGGTAGCACACAGGAGGGCTATGGAACGCAAAGATACGTTTAAAACTGCACATCGAAAAATTTAACCTATTACTTCTTTACTTAGAAAGGGTAGGAAAGTAAAAAAAAATGTTTCTAAAGATAACTGCATTTTCTCTTCTTTAGGTAATGAAGAAAATGAAGTGATCTTTAGGCATATCGATTTTCAAGGATAAATTCAGTACGATTTTTATAAAACCGCATATATTTATAACATATATTTATATATATATATATATATATATATATATATATATATATAGTAATGATAATATATATAAATATGTATTTAGTTTAAATAAATAAACAGCTGTATTGTTTGTGATATCTTTTGTAACGCAACATTCAAGAATTTAAATATATTATTTCTTATAAGTGATAATCAAATCGACTTAATGAAATGGAAATGAGTCATTTGGTGTTTATGTGCCTTTAAAAACCATGTTACATGATTATAAAACATTAACAACGACATAGGATAAAATAAAACCGTTTTGGTTTACAATAAAATCTCTATCTGGGATTACAGCGATCCGATTTCAAGGATCTTTACTGAGCCAAATGTCAATACAGATATTCCTCTCACGGTCAAATTATTTAATCACTCTTATTGAAATAATAAACAATTGCATCGTATTTTGTCTATTTTGGTAAACATTATTACTTCTAACGTTTTTCCTCCCTCGATTTTCTTAATCTTGTAAGAAAGTGTATTAATGTTGTAAAAAGTAAAATTGATAATTTGTATTAATTTATTATTTTGCTATATTTGCAAGTGTGCTACAACGTCATATGCGTGGTTCTAATAAAAATAAAAAAAAAACCTTCATTTTTCAACTAGCTTACTTTCAAAAATACATGAGCTAACGTTTTTTAAAAACTTATATATATCGTATATCTAAAGAAGACGTTTTGATCAAGAATAACTTTTGCAACTAATATTTAAAATTTCGATCGATACATGGTACTGAGAACAATGACATGGTACTGAGATTTCTTTAATTGGTTTGATCTGGTGCCCTTTTGAGTCAAATTTCTGACTAAAGTTGAAAAACTTCTTCCAAAAATAGATAAATGTTATCAAGAAAAAGTTTGATACCTTGCACATAGCATTGCACATACCTTTAAATGGCGTGGTCACTCGAAAATTAACCGTTGATTTCAAATTTGTATTATCGCTGAAGTAGAAGATCCCCGGGCCACTTTCTTTTCAACCTGCGTCGACCGGGTAAAAGGTAGGAAAAAAAATGATTGAACAATTGAATTGGACTGATTTTGGATTGAAGAGTTAAATGTAGTGTATTTGCCTTGGATGTAAGATTTTACAGTTTGAATGTTCATGTCTTTGTGTATGGTGAGATTTGAAATTAACAAAGATACTTTAGACAATTTAGGATTGGTTTGTTTGTATTTTATTTGTGTGGGCCTGCTTTGCTGAACCCCAAAGTTCTCCTCCATAAGTCCAAATAGGTTTTAGTGTAGTTGCTTGACTAGTAAATTAAGTGAGGATCTGTAGACCAGAAGATGTGACAGTTATTTGTATCCTCTTGTCAGTTCTTGCATTTTTAATTTGGTATGTATTTCCGTTTTGCTCAAGTATATACAACGGTATGTGATACCGTGCATAGTTTTTCCAAAGTACTAAGTTGTCGTTTGTCGATTGTTTTCCTTAGGGAGAAGCTTGATATAGCTCGGATAATTAAATAATATAATACCAATATGTGTGTGTGTGTGTGTGCGTGTGTGTGAGCGTGCGTGTGAGCGTGCGTGCGTGTGAGCGTGCGTGCGTGCGTATTTTAAAAATAAATAAATGCAGACTAATTTCACCAAGTTCATTTATTTAGATGCAAATTTTCGGCTTTTGAGCCATCCTCAGGCATCTCTGTAATAGGCCCTTATTTAGTTTAATTTACAACACAGCAAACTGTATATTTAAAAAAAAAAATGTCTAATATATAAACACATACATACTTCAAACAGTGTTAAAATGCATATAATACAATTATACAGAATCATTAAAAAATAATAAATAATTATAATAAAAACAACAATAAAAAAATCGAGATTAGGATCAAATTTCATAAACAATTCAATATGTAAAAATTTCCATTAAGTTAATACCATTAAAACACTTACAAACTTTAAATCTACGTATCTTGAAACGTAAAACCTCAAATTTTGAGGGGGGGGGGTTACAAAAAAATTTTCCTTGGTCAATTCCAAAGGTCTATTATTGAAAATAATAAACCAAAAATTAAAAATTAGGGAGCCATCTCAACCATCACAGCCATCACACGTGAAACTCCAAAGAAGAAAGAAGGCAAAACAATGTTACAATTAATTATGACAATTAAAATAATTTGCTAAGTAATGATTAAATGATATACAACAATTAAGTTACATATAATGAAACCACAAAATACATATATTAATATATATATATATATATATATATATATATATATATATATATATATATATATATATGTATATATACACAAAATATATATATTAATTTATATGTCTAATGTATTAATTTAAATAAATTTAAAGTTCAATTTAGTAATTATATTTTCACATGTGCTATTTAAACCATTAGTATCTAATTTAAAATTGCACACTCTATTTAAATTGTTTTTTATTTACATTGATTCTAGTATTTTTCTTTTATGATTATTATTTTCTGTTGCAATTATCCTTGTACTATTGAAATCAAAATTGTTTTTTTCGAAGGCTATGAACTTTTTAATTTTGAAATTGCAATTATTTCTGTGTTGGCCAGTTCTATTTTTCAAATTTTGTTTTTTTTACCCAATACAACAAGCATGAATATTATTATCTCAATTGTCATTAATGTTTTTACAATCTATGTAGTCAATCTGAGATATAATATTCGCTTTATCTTCTTCTTTGATCTTATCTTTATTATTGGTATATATGCATTGTAATTTATTTATTTACATATTTACTGCATTCACCATAAATCAACAAACATATATATATTTTTTCATATTAATCTTAAGAGCCTAAATAAAGCCGCTTTAGAAAAGATAAAATTTCGAAATTTATTCAACTGACTAAAAGAAAAACGATATTCACGAGGAATAAAAGCAAGATTAATGAATACGGGTAATGCATGTCATTTCTCAGTTACGAATTAATAGTTCTCGCATTTTATACAGAATCCTGAAATTTAAAATTTACAAAATTATTTAAATGCCTTTTCGATCCTACGCACATTATGATTCGTTCAAAGTTATAAAGAACGCGAAAAGCGAACTATTGTATAGCGTGCCACGAGGCATTTTAGCGTTTTTTACTTCCTTGTACGAAGTAAAGGAAGTATTGAAATCGCGAAAATTTTCGGTTTTCAGATTTCAACGGAAATATCCATTTTGACCATCCCTGAATCCATTTTGACTAGTTTCGTCGTGGCGTCTGTACGTACGTACGTTCGTTCGTATTTCGCATAACTCAAAAACGGTTAGCCGTAGAAAGTTGAAATTTTGTATTTAGGATTGTTGTAAAATCTAGTTGTGAACCTCCCTTTTTGGTTACTGCTTGATCACCAGAAGTGGCACTTTACTTGAAGGTCATAATTGATTTCCATCAAAAATATATTAAAATATTATGCAAAACTTCTCCAATTTAGTATTTATACTTTATATATTGATGTAAATAACATTGGTCTAAATTGGAAAACCGGAAGAGGTACTTTATTTGAAGGTCATATTAGACTTTCAATAGACAATTTTTGTAACCCCCTCCCCCTCTCAAAATTTTAGGATGTTTTACGTTTCAAGCTACGTAGAATCCAAGTATCGAATAAAAAAAAATCCGTCCTCAAACATTTTTTTTTTTAGTTCCTTGTACGAAGTAAAGGAAGTGTTGTAATCGCGAAAAAATCCGTCAGCAAATTTTGTTTGGAGCTGTTATTGTATTTAAACGAAAGCTAATGAAATTCCCTACAAAATGAAATAAAAATCATTTAAATCGGACCATTATTAGCTGAGATATTGCGTAAGGACCTTCTGAGACTGATTCTTCTGACGGTTAGTCATCCTGCTTCCTGACTTATTTATTGGGCTTCTGACTTCCTCGTATCTCTCTGTTTTATTCTTCCTTGGATTATTTCTTTACTTCCTTTAGCTTCCTTAGTCGGAAACTAGTATCAGTATTCAGTATCATTTTTTGAGCCACGGATTTATAATTTCATGGGCGTACAAGGAAGTGATGTGTTGTCCACATCAGATATTTTTAAAAATATTTAAATGGATTGTATAATATTCGATATAATCATATTCGATATAATCGTCTCCGATAGATTCTACGAATACATTCCGAAGATGTATGACATATTATTCACCCAGTATATACTAGCATATATTTCAATATTTTCCTTGTTATTTCCGCTAGGAATATCTAATTACTATTTTTCGATTTTTTATTTTATTTTTTCAATGTAAGGTATAATTTAATTTAATTTAATCTAATTTAAACTGATGAATTGAGAAATATTTTAATTTTTTCGAAGATTCGCTGTAAGAAATCGGTAAACGTCGAGGTAAGAACTGAAAGCGGCGTTCGAGCTTCTTGGCTCACATTCCACTCGATAACGGTCTCTTGGCATATTTTCTTCAAAATCTACTCATTCTAGTATTTCTAGAATTTTGGTTATTGTTACTGTTAATTGGATATAATTGATATACCTCAGAGAGCTTTTATTCTACAATAATTCCTAATTTATTACAATAAAAAATAATAATTTACGAGTTCACCAATTATTTTCATTTCTATAATATTTTAATTTAATATCATGTCTATATATTAATAGGAAAGCAGGTTTTTGTCTTACCGATTACTCCGCCTAAATTTATTGTAGGAGGGGGAAATAAATACATGGACGTCGTTTTTTGAAAAAGGCTTAAGCACCAAAAATACGAAATTTAGGTTTTAATTTATTATACGATGTAAGCACTACCTCTATAGATTCCCGTTCACGATATATCGAGAAAAAAAATGGAAATGGTCTATTGATGACGTAAGCATCAAATACTAACGATTCTCAGTAACTATAAAGGTTTTGTCACCTTAATAAACTCATACTATATTCAATAAGGAATAAAATTAAAAAAAAAAATTGTTATTTGGGAAAAAATCGTTTCATGTGTTTCCTGTAAAGTTTGCTAAGTGGCGCTTACGCATTTTTCAAAAAAGACGTGGATATCATTGGACAGGTATTGCCGTGTAGATGTGCTCTATATAAAACAATTCACATATTTTTCCATGAAGGTTCGCAAATCTTCCCAACTTTTCACAATTACGGGCTGACTGATATTGGTTTGTTTTGTAGAGCTTCGACCCGTTGTACCTATGTACGTTATCGAGCACTCTGAGCGCTATAGTGGCTAGAAAATTCCCAAAAAATCTCCTCAAAATTATCATTTTAAAGATACCTAATTAAATTCCCTATAAACCAAAAAAAAAATCATCGAAATCGGATCATTATTAGCAAAGATACAGCGCATTGAATATTTTAGCCATTTCTTTATTTTCTTAAGGAAAATATTGTAATCTGTTTTAATTTTCGAAGTGCAGTTTCCAATGGATCCATGATATGTGTTTCCAGAGCCCTCTTTTTCCACAAAAAAAAACAACGTATTTTTGGCTATTAGCCTTTCTATGCCATGATCATCTTTTGAACGGCCGAAATAATTCTATGTCAAACTTCAATTAATTCGATTTTTTAATTTAAATTTACATTCAAACAATAGAGTAAGAAAGTAATGTTGTCTACTCATTTTAATTGTATAAATAAATCACAAAACTGATATAATGTAGTTTTGGTCGAGTTTCAACAACTGGGCGATCGTAGTATAATTTATTTTCCCAAAACCATGCACAATTAATTTAGTGTTGGTTTTCAATATTTTCAGTTCTAAAGTTTAAGGTTTTCTAACAGTTAAATTGTACTTTTTTTCTCTTCTTTTAATATCCGAAAGTCAGGTATTGGTAAATTGTTTATTCATTATGTAATTTTCATTCTAAATGTTGTTCATTGGTTATTTGTTGTTCAATTCTTTCTTTATTTTTCATTATTATAAATTAAAATATCCGTTCTTAATAGCTTAGAGCAGGACTCCAAAATAATTGTGGACTTTTGAATTTTGAAAAAGTTCTTATTCTAACTTGTACATTTTATTAAGAATTTACTTTTTTTAACTTTTTGGTTTTATAGTAAATGTATATAATGTGTATAATATAAAGAACTTTTATAATATTTACTGAAGTTCTATATTATAAAAGTTCTCGACAAAACTTTCTAGTGAGAACTTTTATAATAAAAGTTTTCATTATTACAGTTCCCACTTAAATGTGGGAAATATTCATGGAATTGTATCTTGAAGTATCTGTTTAAAAGTTTCTATGGTCATCATAAAAAAAAAAAAAAAAACTTATTAAAAATATGTTTTATAGTAAATCCCCTCAAGTTCTGTTTCATAAGTATGTGCAAACTTAAAGGTGAAAATTTATATATATATATATTAAATTTTATTGTAGAAACTTCTAGTATAAAAACCTTTATCAAACAATTTTGGCAAGAACTTATATTAACTTATATAACTTACATTAAGACCTTTTATTACAGTTTTTGTTGATTTTTTATTTTAGAGCTTTAACTGTAAATGTTCTTATGAATCAGATCAAAACTCGCTTTCGAGTCAACATAATTTTGTTTTTATTATTTCAATATTTTCAATTGGAGTCGCCTAATGTTGGAAAGGAAGTAGTTTTACAATTTGTAAAACACATAATCTTATACCACTTTTACCGTTCTCCCTAGATTTAGGAATTAAAAATTATAATATAAGATACCTGAGTTTATTGTTCAATCGTCCTGAAAACTAAAAGATTTAATTTATAGAGATTTAGAAGTATAAAATCTGTAATTCGAATTTTCTTAATTCGATCACATTTTATTTTCGCCTTAAAGAGAAAGTAATTAGTAATAATTACTTTCCTTAAGTGGGTTTATTTATTATCCTTGATGGGCTACCTCCTTGATATCTTGCCCAAACTGGATCCTGTAGGAAGGGCGAGGACCGGGGCCAGGAGCCCCCCCACTCCCGAAATTAATAGAAGTCAATGTACTTCCTGCAACGGTGTCTTCGCCCGTACCCTCTTATAGCGGCATATCCTATTGCTGTAGTCGAATCGAATTCATAATAAACTATGAGATATGTTATAAATATTTCTGTAGGTATTTCAGGGGATAGTTTTTACTTGTAGCTTTATTATGGAGGTTCAGTAAGGCTATTTCAAGGTAAAAAGCATAGTGCTTAGACAAGCAAAGTTATTATTGATATAAAATTGGTGGGCTGTTTCAGGGTATAACCTGTGGTTTGGATTATTCTTCGTATGTCCGCTCAGTATATAAATGTTATTTGACACTAGTTAAGGACTAACCAAGTAAGTTCTTTAAATAAGTTCTTAAAGTAAGTTCTTTAAATAAGAGCACGTGCTGACCGAAATATCTCCTAAGAATACTGGGAGAACGAAATTAGGAACATCTGCTAATGCCTGTCACCACGTGACATTTAAAAATGACACCACAGTACTTTTTTTTTTGTTTTTTATATATTATGATATATTGTTATTATTATTGTTTATTTATTTATTTTTCCTTCTAGTATATTTGCTGCCATTGGTATTTATCCATATCTTTTTATTTATTTATTATTTCTTGTACTAATTTGATGCTTACGTATGCGCGTCTATTATGTGAACATTTGATTAATTTTTAAGTAGTTTATTTTATTAGCTATTTTTTTTTCTTAATTTTTGTTTATAAAAAAATAAAGCGTTATTTTATAGGAGTTATAGGAGGCACTAAAGAAAAAGAAATTTAAAGTTTGTCCCAAGATGATCGCCGTGAGAGTAGGAAAAAAAAAAGGATAGACTAAGAAAGCTAAAGGAAGTGCAGAAATAATCGAAGGAAGGATACAGCAGAGAGACACGAGGAAATCAGAATCCAATAGATAAGTCAGGAGGCCTAGGACCCACGATGATTAGCCGCCCGGAGAATCAGTCTACGAAGTTCATTACGCTATATCTCAGCTAATAATGGTCCGATTTAAGTGCTTTTTACGTCGTTTTGTAGGGAATTTCATTAGCTTTCGCTTAAATACAAAGCACCAAACAAAAATTTTTGCGGACATACATTTTCTCTCTATCTTTATAAATGGCCTAGTTGTGGGCTCATGAGATCTCTAATCGGCCGCCATTTTGAAACAAACAGACGGATGGTAATGTCGAGTACCGAGGATCATTCCGGGGTGACCTGTGACATTGGTACTGAATCTCAAGAAAATCAGTCCAGTAGTCTCGGAGAAAAGCCGCGGACGGCGAACGGACAGATTTTTTTAAATTCGATATTTGGATTCTACGTATCTTGAAAGGTAAAACCTCAAATCTTGAGGGGGGTTACAAAATTTGTTTTGCTTGGTCCATTCCAAAGGTCTATTATTGAAAATAATAAACCAAAAAAATTGTTATATTTATTATGTCTAGCAGTGGATTGATGAGTATGCTGTGAGTGTAGTATCCCGAGGTATTTAGGCAGTATTGCTGTTAATAAGGCCTTTCTCTCTCATTGTTAGTATTTTTTTAGTCAATTGATATGAGATTTGTTATCACTGATCTGCATTTATGTGAGCGTATCTTTGTCTGTCCTGATGATGGCCTGAGTTGCCGAAACGTTGACTTGTTAGTTATTTACTGGTGTTTCAGAGGCTTAAAGTTTTTTTTTTTTTATTTATTAATAATATCCGCATGTAAGTTAGAAAAAATCAATTTCAATCAATCTTTGATGAGACAAAGCCCTAACAGATATACAACAATTTAGATTTGTAATTTTATTTATAAGATTAAATGTGTCTTAGCTAAGAATAAGTATCAAACCTACAATAATTCATTTATACACTGCAAGAAAAACAATTGTAATAATAAATAAATACAATTATGGCATCGAAACTTATAGGCCGTCTTATTGTAATGTTGTAAAACATTTTATTAAATGCTCGAATTTAGTTTTATTTCAAGCTATATTACAGATTATATTGCAATTTTGCGATTAATATCGGAGTGTACTCCGCCACGTTGGAGCCTGATAAGATATGAACGTTAAATTGGCTTCTTAATTGTCTGTTTTACTATTGTCGGGAATAACATGAAAATGATTTATAGAAAAAGAGCCATTGAATTTCAATTAAAACGATAAAATATTAAAGATGAAGACATAAAATTAACTAGACAAGTAATTATTAAACACTTGATTTTAGCTATTTCTTTTTTTTTTTTAAACACAGTTAACTTATAATTCTAGTAACATTTATATTCAATTTATATGTTAAATTTGCCTTTTCATAAACTTTATATATTTTTTAATTATTCAGTTTTATTATATTTTATATTAAAAATATTATAATATAATTATTTTTAAATATAAATTTTTATTTCATTATAGATCATTAATATAGATATTAATACATTTATAATTCATTTCGGATTGACCATGGAATAATACAATTTTAATAAGGCTTTGTATATACAAAAGATATTATACATTATTGGTACAAATAAACAAATAAAAAAACCTAATGATATTGTAATATTATTATACAAGAATTGTGCTTGTTTTTGTTTTTTTTATTTATATTTCAGCTAACTGTAATTTGTATTTATATTTTAGCTACTTTAAATCATTATCGTACTATATTACTTTGATTAAATGTTTTCTTTCCTAGAAATGCATAACTTTATTTTAATTTAGATCAGCGATAATATTAATTTTTATAAATCGAATTTGAGTCCTCTCTGGCTTATCTTAATGAATTATCTTTACATCCGTAATATAGTATTGATACGTGTGACTACATTTTTATTTTTGATAAATTATAACCCATTTTTATAAATTTTATTTTAAAATTTAATTTTACTATATTTTAAAAACTCCATACAATAAGATGTTATTTTTTTTTTCAATAGCATCAGATGAATAAATCATGACTGACTGATACTGAATTCAAATCAGTTGAACTTCGCCCGAGCTATAATGAAAAAAGTTTTCTCGTGTTTTTTCTCTTTTCCCCTCCATTTCAGGTATCCCTTGCAAATAGCTAGAAGTATCATAAGTTATGTTAATTATATAGAAGCTATTGAGAATTATTTTTGAAATTATTAAAACACCCTCCAAAAAAGAAAATTAATTGTATGCGATTTAAAAAATTGATATTATTTACTTATGATATTTTATAATTAATTATGGTATTATATAATTTCTATACTATATTACTAAAGTGTTTAGTCTCTCAGCAGTAAATAACTTACATGTTTTTTTTTTACGATTTTTGGCTTAAGACTTACATGTTCAACGCCAATTCAGATAACATAAGGAGTGCAATCTACAAACTCATATTAATACAGAATAATCGAACTGAGATTGCAAATCTCACGTCTATAGTCTAATGCAGACTAACTAAACAGAGATAGTTTATCTCACGTCAACAGTTTAATAGCAAATTTTAATTAGTATAGGTTGGTGATATCATAATTAGTGAAACGTTGACTGCTTCGTAATTAACTGCTAACTGAGAGACTCATGACCTTTTTTTTTTTTTTTATGAGTTTTGCAATAATCAGTAACCTTTATATATATATATATATATATATATATATATATATATATATATATATATATATATATATATACTTAATCCAAAATGACGTTAATATACCATTTGTTGCATACTTGGCTAAGAATATCAACCCGTTTCTATATAGAGTGAAACCTCTCCTAACGGACTTCTCTCCAACGGACTCCCCTTCCTACGGACAAATGTTTAAATGTCCCGGCCTGGAGGTATAGGAATTTCGATCCCTTTGCAACGGAGGCAGACAGCCAAATATTCGTCATAAGGAGATAAATTTACTATTCTGAACGCGAACTTACAACATTTTGAAAATTAAGAAAACCTTAATGAAAACAAAATTATGATTTGATATAAATATGCACGTACTTATAATAATGTAAATATCTTGAAGTTATTGTTTTTAAATGAATAAAATGGTTTTATTCTTCCACTATATAAAAAAAAAATTTTATGGGAGAAAACATGATACAGTTACAATTTATTTCCTAAAGTGATGATTTAATGATTTATCTTGAAAAAGATAAATTGTAAATTGTAAAGAAAAATAAATTAACCATTTAAAGAAAAAAGTGTAATTGGGCACTGCTTAGTTAGTAGGGCTTGAATCTGAAGATATTTAATTTAATTTTTTTTTTTTTGTGTTCAAACACACTTTCCTTAATATATCTTTATTATTTTTCCAACATTACGAAATTTTCTTTCATCCTCTGGGTTTTCCTTTCTTTCTTTCTAAAATTCAACTATATAACTTCAACAAATTAAAACAATTTAATTTAGTAATGTAAACTTGCGAAAGTAGTAGTAATTAATATAATAAAAGATATTTATTTTTCAAGGTATATATCATAAAAATTAATTTTTAAACCTACTGAAGATCTTAAGTCATTTATTAAAACGGAAAAAAAGTATTGTTAAACACGATAAAACATGAAAAAAATATCGTAAAACACTACAAAAAATAATAATACAGTAAAACTAAACAGGCACATTAATAATACAGTAAAACTAAACAGGCACATTAAACCATATCTAATGTTTATAAAAATTAAAATTGACATTATAAAAAGAATAATTAATTATTAAGAAATATAATCAAATATTTCTTCAGATTTTCTTGATTTAAACTTTGCCCATCCTCGTCCAGTAAATGACTGACGTAAGCTGTTCAATGTGCGTTCGACATCTACGTCTGCTAGTGATTCGAAGCCTGTCCGTTGTAGAGAGGTAATAGATTAACAGCCTCTAGGCCTTAACCTATCCCTGTTAATCCTCTTAGACGTCTGAAGTGAAGTTGGTTTCGGGAACTTCAAACGTAGCATTGGCATTGGAGTTGTACCAATGGGTAATTTCGCCATAAGCCACTGTCATATCATATCAATGAGACAAAATGGCTGCTTGTATTTTCAATGAATATATACAGGTAATCCTAACTTTACGACCGAGTTCCGTTTCGACGTCTAAGTTGTAAGAAGAATTGGCTGTTAAACGATGAGAAAGTAGGATCGTTGTAAAATCATAATAATTAACTCTATATTTATTCCGAGACAAGTCTCTTTAGAATAACAATTACAGGCAGTGACAGGTGGGTTTCATAGCCTTAGAGTAGATGAAGCAAGAGGAGGAAAGCATGAGTTAACAGATAGCAAAAATAAAAAAGTCAATAAATAAATAAAAGTGAAAATTAGTCATAAATACAGTAACATTTAGCACATGGAATTGGTATTGTTGAACTAAGTCCTTTAAATAAAAAACATATAATCTTCTAATAGTAATGAAACATGAAAGAATAATTAACAATGTGCAAAATATATTAGTGCATATTTAAAAATTTTGATTGAAGTGAAAAAAAAAACCTATTTACAATTCTTTTAGAACTGGATGGACAAGAAGTGAGTGAATAAGCGGGATTTGAGCAAACTAATAATTTATTCATAAAAAAAAACACACACACACATATATATATATATATATATATATATATATATATGTGTGTGTATATATAGTGTATATATTGTGTGTGTATATATATATATATATATATATATATATATATATATATATATATATATATATATATATATATATATACATATTATCTTTATATAATTTGTTTATTTGTTTATCTGGAGTATTTGAGGGTCGGTTAAGGAAGATAACGAAGATGAAATAGAAGTTATGCCTACAAGGACGAAAATCCTGAATGTAATGGTGGAAAAGAAGCTCGTAAGTGTGTTTTGCCTTGTAATCTTCTTCCTTTTTCTTGATATATTTGTCTATATTACTTTACAAGTTCACTCTTTCCACGTTCAACTTTAGTAAAATGTTCAGTATTTGAATCAAGAGCCTCAAGTTCTAACATTTCGGCGAACACACCAGCTAGCCCATGTACCGTGAAGTTATTTTTCACTTCTTTATTTCTTTCCTCTTCTCCATCTTCCAAATGCTGCCTCTCTCCTAACTCGGTTAAATTCTCATTTTAGCTCTCCGTCGGTATAATCCACTACCACTAATAAAGCAATTTCTGGTTGTCAAGTCGCCAAATATTTCCCCACGATCTTAACCTGAATTGCAGGTCGAAACTCGATTGCTCCTTAGTGCGAATAGTCTTAAAGCAGATAGATGATTAAATGAGTTTACTTTATATTCTAAACATAAAATCTAAACAGAAGAGATATGTTGCGGTAGAACTGATCTGAATTGGCAAAGTGAAATCAGTTACCCGTTGCTAAGCGGTGAAGAAAGTGCCCTCTCAAAACCTCGTGTCCTAGTTCCGTCATTACACGTCGACTTCACATGTTTTATCTGCCAACAACAATGATGTGAGATGTACTGTCTCTGATCAGCATTTGTGTTCTTAACTTTTTCTTTCCTGATGATGCATGAATTGGCAAAACGTTGACTGGTTAGTTATTTATTGATACTTAAGTTTTGGAATTTTCCTTTAATATCCTCAGCCTTTATTTGTGACCTTATTTGTGACAATATTAAGGATTTTTCTTTTTAAGTATGATTGAAGATTGAAGGTGATTAGTTGTTTTTTTAATCCTCTGGTTATTCATGTTTATTCTTGACCGATAAATGTTTCCATCCAGCGAAAAGAGAAAATAGGAGAAAAAGGGATAAATTTCCTCTCCCAAAATAAACATTGAAAAAAAATATATACGGCTGAGTTTAAAATATACCCACTAATGTCCAATACTCGTAACTGTGATAAATTATCATTCACCAGGTAGGAGGGAAATTAGCCTTGGCTCATCTTGTAAGAAATCCACCTTCGAAATTGTCAGATTTAGTTACATGATATAATTGTCAAAAATTTATTAGTTTAAATAAAATAAGTGTGTTAAACCTCTATCGTTTTATTATTTTTTAAACCTGGAGAAAACTCAAAACTTATTTATATGATCTAGTGGTTAGGTCTCTAGAATCTTCTAAATGGAATCTGTGAAAATGACTGTCAAAATAGTTTTCAATTGATTCTAATTGTATCATTTGTCATTGGGTTACTAATTACTTATAAATCCTGCTAATCCCTCCAGACACAGGATAGAACAACACAATCACTCAATTCTTCATATCATCCTTCCCATATTCCCTTGTAAATATACAATGCAAATTAAAAATTGTTGGTGCCCAAAGGAAGACATAAAAAAATTATGACATAATCTCGGCCTGTAAAGTCTCCCGTATCCCGAATTCTGTGGTCGTCTTAATAGTCTCCTCCTCTCCCCCCCTCTACCCTCCCAAAAAAAAATACCCTCTCTATCTACCGCTGGTTCTATCTTGTGGGACAGGATTGTTATTCTCTCTTAAATAAGCATCAATCCTATTTTATTCCACATTACTATCCACTACATCGAATAATTAGCGTGTTATCGATTATTTAATTAATAAAATGTATAATATCAAAATATAACCTTTGAATTAAATTAAAAAAACAAAACAAAAATTCAGAGTTTTTGACCCAAAGGTAAACTAAATTAGTGAGTGGCGCACAAAGGCAAGTTGAAGTGCCTCTTGAGGTGACAACAAAGGCACGCACCTCTTGGGTCTTTTTCATCCACAACTCTTTCTTATCCCTTTCCCAAGAAACTTTCTGTTAGAAGTTATTATTTTCTTGAAATGTAATAGTAAATAGTTCAATAATATAATGTCAACAATATTATTTATATGTTTATCTTCAATCAATTTGCCTTGGAGGTCAATTAAAAACTCAATAGTTTTTCTATTTATTTTTAGACGCTTCGGAGATTATTTGTATCCCTCTTCAGCATCTAAATAATATCCAAAAATGTTGGGTGTTTCATTTAACCAGTACTTTAAATGAGACTTGGTCAATGAATGATTGGTCATTGGTCATTCATTGCACAAAGTCTCATTTATAATCCTAGTTAAGTGATAAACCCAACATTTTGGAATATTATTTAGATGCTGAAGAGGGAGACAAAGTATCCCCGAAACGTCTAAAAAAAAATAAAAAAAACTACTGAGTTTTTAATTGACCTCAAGGCAAATTGATTGTAGATAAACATATAATATCGAAGGTCAAAAATTGATATTTATTTATAATGATTGATGGTTGATTTTTCAGAAATAATGAAATAAATATTTTTAAAAGTAAAATTTTAGTTTATTATCAACCATACTTCGATCCGCATATATTATCCTTTTAAATATATGTGCTTAATAAAAATTGATTGATAATCGCGCTAGAATTAGTTTAATTTTGTCTTGTACAGGATATTAAAGGGACGTAAAAACAAAAAAACCAAAGCCTGTAGAAAAATAAACTGGTTTAATTGAAAATAGCGTTATTTTAGTTTATAATTACTAAGAACGTATGATGGTTAAATAAAAAAAATTAAAGATACTTTAGAAGAAACCGTTTTGAAAATTCAGCATTTTAGCTCTGTACAAGTGTTTACTTATAAGATAAGACAAACCTAGTTGATGGTAAAGGACATTTAATTTTAGATTGATAAAACGAGTTTGATCAAAATCGTTAGTGCCTTTTTCGAGATAATTGCAAAAATGTGTGAAATCGATAATTTAAAGTTTCATTTCAGGTCAGTCATATGACACCTTAAATACGTAATTTCACTTTCGTACAACTACTCATTTTTGAGCTAGACTTACCACACGCACACACAGAGACTTTTTTGGGTGACGTGCTTACTTGTACTCTTGGGGTTCTTAAAATAGGTATTTCCGTTGAACACTCGGATTCGAAATTTTTCACGATCGCAATACTTTCCCTTAGGTACTATATTTTTTATTTTATATTATATAATTACTACTGCTTACGGAAGTTTACATTACTAAATTAAATTGTTTTTTTTTTTTTTTTTTTGTGAACAAACACACTCCCCTTTTATATCTTTATAAAATATCTTTATTATTTTTCTAACATTAACAGATTTTTTTTTACCCTCAAACAAACCAACGTTTCGAAATTCTTTTTCATCCTCTGGGTTTTTCTTTCTTTTTTCCTTAATTATGCTATTTTTTATGCAGCACTTCTCTAAGGTCTGTTTTTTCCATAATAGATTATTTCGTTTGTTATGTCCACTATTAAATTTTTTTTTAAAAACATTATTGCACTAGAGAGTGTCTGCTAAGACTATCGATGTCACACTGACTATTTTATATAAGAAAAAAATAACATAATAAAGAAAAAAAAGAAAGGAAAGTCCAGAGGATGAAAAAGAATTTCGAAACGTTGGTTTGTTTGTGGATAAAAAAAAATCTTAATGCTAGAAATATAATAAAGATATTTTAAGGTGTTTATTCACAAAAAAAAAAGAACAAATATATTTTTTATATATAGGTAAGTGAAAATAAAAATACTGAGGCAAAAAGTATTTTAATATTTTTTCAACAGGTAGCAGTAATATAAAGGTAGTTAACTGGGAGAACGAATTTAGATAACCGGACGGATTTCGAGCACCTTATATCTTTGAATACTACTCTACATGTATAAATTAAGGTGCTTATTGGTTTTCTCTTCTTTATTTAAGTAAAATATTTAATAATAAACCGTGATATATATTACTAAGGGAACGAAAATGAAGTAATAGATAAAAGAGATAAGCAGAATATATTCGCCATTAAATATTGATTACATACTGGGATGAAGTGCATACTGAACTGTCAGTGTAGTCTGAGCCACTACCCCGCTGCTTAGCATAAGATAGCCAAAGACAATGTTAGCACTGATTACAACTTCCATTATCGCCTTTGTAGCTTGATGTTCACTGTCTGTTCAGAGCAAATTATGCATCAGAATATGGGCAAAATAGATTATTATAATCGATTTTAAATATCAACATTAAAACTGTTTATAATAGTATATTCCATTGTTTAATTAATCTTTGTATATTTAGGATTACAACAGGCTGAAAATTATTAAAATATTATACTCATCCCAATGTGGATTCCGGAATACGAAGGAATCGAAGGCAGTTCACTGATGCCTTTGCAAGAATTGGTCCTGAGTCATACTGCAGCATATCCACTAGCTTAATAAGGAAAGAAATTGATTCCTGAGAAACAAAGAAGAAGGAAACATACTGGGTTTCGAAATCTGGTTTGAAACAATCCAAATTCAATTTGTCAAAGAAAAAATGTTAAATTCTAACTAAACATGACAAAGAATACTTTGAAAATAATAACAGGCCTCTCCATAAACCACTGAATTTAAAATATTATAATAAGAAGATGAAATTAGTAATTCTACCTGTCGTCTGTGATATTAATAGATGATATTATATATAATTATAAATTATAAATTATAAATGATATTATAATTTTAAAGACTTATGTGTTTAGTGAAAAGTATACGATTCCTATGGGGTCTTTAGACGAACTGAGGAGTCTCTCAGAAGGACTGTATAACAGTTTTGGTAAGGATGGGTTTCCCTAACGGGTTTTTTTTTCTCTCTTGTATTATATTATTTTATGACAGTTGCTAGTTAGAAATTATAGAATCTATAGTACTGCTGATGTACTGCGTACAAAAGCTAGGACTACAGTAAAACCTCAGTTTTTAGTTTGGCCGTTAATAAGTATCTAACGATTTTTTGAGCGAACGACTCAACCAATTTTTAAGTTTAATGGCTCAGATAATTCGTTGTGATCCCGTGAATGTTTTGAAATTGTTGAGTACAAAATACTGAAGAAATGCTGCATTAAATGTTTTTAATCTGTCCGTTTAAGCTTTGGGGCACCACTAAATCATCAAATTCCTCCAGCATCCAATCCTTGCAATCCAAAATCCTTAATGCTCCTTATTTTGTCACAAATAAAATTATTCACAAAGACCTCAATATCCCATTTGTTGCAGATGTAGCCCGAAATAGATATACCCCCTTTAATTCCAAACTCCTTGCCCATACCAACCCTCATGGGCAACATACCAACCCTCTTGTTCGTAGCCTTTCATCCCCATGTATTCCTGATAAACCTCTGAGGCGTCTGAAAAGAAGATGGCCACGGGACCTTCTAAGTTAAAATAGTCATTGAAGTGCTACCAATGGGTGGTTCCTTCACTAGTCATTATCATGTCTTATACTCTAACTTCACATTTACTTGTTGTATTATTGTAATACAGTTGTAAATTTCAATAAATAAATAATAATAATAAAAAAAAAAATCTGTCCGTTTGAGGATATCTAACGATTTTTTGAGCCAACTGCACGAAATATTTTAAAATTTTATGGCTCAAAATACTCAGTGAATTTCCGTGAACGTTTTGAAACATTGAGAGCTCAAAATACTAAAAAATATTTCATTATATTTTAAGTATTTTCGATTTTTTGTTAATGTTTCTTATATAGTAATATCATTTGTAATTTCACGATTGCCATATGATAACCATAATTTGGTAATAAATTATAAATAGGCAATACTTGGAAAACTAAAAACGTTAAAAAAAAATTTAATTTAATAAAAAATAAATACCCCGACTACGGAAATTACCTATATATCTTACAACCATATCCGTCCTAATGGACGAAAAGTACTCGCATATGTACTCAAGCGTAGTGGTGGGTTGTTAGTGAAGTTGACGCTGATGAATATTGAACCTCGGTGTAGTAGTCGGGTGTCTTCCACTACACGTTACGGCCCCTTACAAGTTCATTCAGACCCATTCATCTGTGCATGTCGAAATATAGGAAGCTTCTTGCATCTGTGCATGTAAACGTACAATAAGTAAATTAATATATTGAGTAAAGAAGAGACTCCATTTTCGTTTGAAGGTATTGAAGCAGTTCTAGTAGAGTGTTGAACTTCACTAACAACCCACCAATGCGCTTAAGTAGATATGCAAGTACTTTCCGTCCCTTAGGAGGTATAAGGTTGTAAGATATAAAAGTTATTTTCGTAATCGGGGTTTTTATTTTTATTAAATTAAATTTTTCCATCTTTGTTTTTGTAGTAGTCAATCAAAACCAAGACAATGGTTCATTATTTATATTAATTTTTGGTTTATTATTTTCAATAATAGACCTTTGGAATCGACCAAAGAAAATTTTTTTGTAACCCCCCTCAAAATTTGAGGTTTTACGTTTCAAGATACGTAGAATCCAAATATCGAATATAAAATAATCCGTCCGTCCGCCGTACGCCGTCCGCGGCTTTTCTCCGAGACTACTGGACCGATTTTCTTGAGATTCGGTACCAAAGTCACAGGTCACCCCGGAATGATCCTCGGAACTCGACATTATAATCCGTCTGTTTGTTTCAAAATGGCGGCCGATTAGAGATCTCATAAGTCCATAACTCGGTCATTTATAAAGATAGAGAGAAAATGTAACGTGTTTTGGAATCAGCATAACGAGACATTAAAAAAAAAAAAAAATGAAAAACAAAAAATCTGTATAATTGCCCATTAAAGATCTTATAAGCCCATAACTCGGTCATTTATAAAGATAGAGAGAAAATGTAAGGTGTTTTGGAATTTTTTTTTAATTAACACAGTTCGGCACTCTCACGGCGAACATCTTGTGATAAGCTTCTAATTTCTTTTCCTTTGGTACCTACTGCTTCATATTTTTTACTTTGACAGAATAGATATTTTTGTGGAATAAATAAGTGGAAATAATAAACCATTGTGTAATAATTTGCAGCGTTTTTTTTGCTATAATGATTCCAAAACACTTGTTTTCCTCTATCTTAATAAATGACCGAGGAGATATTGGTCTATGAAACCTCTAAATGGCCGCCAATGTCGAGGTACGAAAGTCATCCTGAGGTGATCTGTGATTCCAAATTTTAAAATAATCGGCCCTGTAGTTTCGGAGAAAGCCGTGTACGCCCAACAGCGGACGGACGGATTTTTTTTTTCTCTATTTTTGGATTCTATTATCTTGAAACGTATTTAAAATTTTGTGGAGGGGTGGGATTTCTTTTTTCTCGGTGGATTACAAAGGTCTATTATTGAATATAATTAACCATAAACAGACTGACGGTGTTCAAAGATATCTTATTAAGATTAGCTATTTAGAAATTATTCTCCATGGAAGAGTGTTGACGCTGTTATGAAGTGGAAGTGCTGCGTTTACCGTTCTCAGTCTGCATAGGCCGGACATAATGCACTGCCTCTATAATTCAGGATCGCTATTACAGCTAGTACATGACTTTTCCGCTCTTCGCGTATGCATCAACGAAATGAAACCTCTTTTCACCGCCTGTCTCAATGGCGGTCCATTTTCCTTTTACCTCAAAAGATTATTGTTTCCGCTTTTAATATTTTAGCATCCTCAACAGCTTCATCATTTAAATTTAAAAATAAATTACATCAGTTTTATTTAACAAGAAAGTTTAAACATATAAAATAAAAATCTAATGCTTTGTATAATAAAAGTTTCATCATTACACCACTTATTGTAACAAGCTAAAATAAAGAAATATATTTCAACAGCTTATCTAAATCATACTTATTTTACCTTTTAAAGCCTCTTATGGAATTTATAGAACTGAATTCTTTGAGAATGTTTTCCTGTAATGTTTTCCCCCTCTACAAATAAAAATTTGTTCCACAAATTTCCTTCCACTTTTCTAGCTGCTATTTCTTTTACAATGTCTGTATTATTCTCAGTTTAACTTTCCTGCTTAATAGATAATAAGTACTAATGTGAGTTTTCTAGTACTGATTCATAATTTGTTTATAATAAATTATCAATTATGCAGTTTTAAAAAAGAAAAATATAATCCCAGATGCAACCATCTGTGATTTGTGCCGATAGGACTTCAAAGCATTCTCTAAGACATCTGACTTAAGGTTTCATTTGATAAGGAACTATAAAAATCTTTATCGGTCTACTGATTCGAATTACTGTTCCGAAAGGAGTTGGAAAGATTTTTTTCCGATACGAAACCCCTTCGTAAGCGCGAAAGAATTAGAAGCAGTCATGATAAATATTAATTAAAATCTATATTATTATAATAAAGATGAAGTCAGGTATTAATTGAAATTATTATTTCTTAATTTTTATGGATTTTCCAGTCTTTTTATTGTTTTTATTTCAATTATTCTGTAAACTATATCTTAAACGAGTGATGAAGAAATAGACGTCTTAAAATTTTGGGAGCTACACACGCTGAAACCACTAATTAGGTGACCCTACGCGATCGTTTTTTTTTCATTTTTCCGAACTGTCGGTATGAACGATGGAAAATGGTGGAGAAAATTCTGTCGGATTGGCACGAAGAACGATACTACTCTACACCATCCGTTTTTTCATCCATTCTAATCTTTTATCCACTATTTTTAATTGATTTTTTCTTTATTTGATTGATCTTGTTTTTAATTTATATAGAATAATCGAAAACAATTAAATCAAAATCTAATTATTACTCATCTAGATTTCTGCCCCGAACAATATTCATATGTTGAGGAAAGTACATAATAATTAATAAAAAATATTGTTCGGAGTTGGCAAAGTAGACAATTCATCTTTGAGGGTTGAATTTAAAAAAAAATATATAGAAAATAAATAAAAGCTTATATCTGATATGTATTAATTATACATTAGGCTTGGTGAAAACATTACTGATCCAATTTTGATAAAATTTTATCAAAATTGTATCTATAATGTACGAAAGTGAAGAGAAAATTCGATAAAGTTTCAGCCCTATCGTTCCAACACGACGGGTTTGTTTTTCTGTCTTCGACGGGTCTCATGGAACGTCAGCGAAACCGATCCTGTAGGACCATCTTAATCCCAAATAATCATCCCAACAGTAGCTGTGATCCTGCTACTTCCGTGCCCTCCTAGTGAGTGTCCTTTTAATCCTTTAATATCAAGTTGGTACTAGAAAATTTGCTACAAAATTAAAATACTTTTGAGACTACTTAGCTTTTAATGATTCGTTAAAAATAGGGATGGATTTTTTTTTTCTTAACAGAATATTTATTATATTTTAAGAAACAATAAGAAATGTTGTTTTGTTTTAACTATCTTAAGGAAGGTCGTTTGCAGAGAATGTGGGCTAAGGTCAGAAGCGTGAATCTGAAATAGCGGTGCGCATGGAATGTTCTCTCATCCCTACTACCTACTAGTTATGAAGTAATTGTTCATTACTATGGGTTTATATAGGTATTGGTTGACATTACTATATGGCGATTTCATCTGTTCATTCATTCATTTCATTTAGCCTGGAGTAATTCTAAGGAAAACTATTTAGATATAGAATAGTCTCGGCCGAACGATCAGTAAGTTTAAATTATTAAGTCCATAAGCTTTTATAGATTTAAGATCTAGTTGATGCTACCTTCTCCATCTTAAGATAATATCTTACAATTAGTTTATGAATCATATAACAATATTAACTTCATAAAAACGTCGGAGGCGTTCTGAATCTAAAGATTCTTTTCGGGCAATGGTATGTATGTGATTTTTTAATTATTTCTTACATATTTTAAAAAAAATCAGATTGATAAAATTCGATTTCAAAGATTTTGTTGGGTCTTTAGTAAATTGAGGCACATACATCAGATACAATAAACTGTTGTCAAAATTGATCATCGGAGGCTCTCCAAAAAGTTTAAACTTGATATTAAATCACATTTGTCCAAACTGGCGCCCAAACTGCATGGTTTAAAACTCGCACACATGGGAACAAGGTTTCGGCAGACCACTTTTAATTTTTGTTGAGAACTACATCCCCGAACTCTGTATGTCTCAATTACCTTGATTATTGTAATTTAGGTGTGCTTATTGTATGAGTATTTATTCTTGAAGTGATCGTAAACGAAAAGAAATTTCTTATCGTTTCAGTCTTTTGTGAATTAGTATTTGTAAAATTGTAACTGTTCTCATAAATAATAATTTGGAGAAAATTGTATTGTTTCTAATAATGAACCTTAAATTTTACTCATCTGAAATAAACTGAATTTGAACAATAACACACACAAAAAAAAGAACTAAGATAAAAATGGACTCAATGTTGACAAAAGACTGTTGAATTCTAAGGAAACAATCAATGTCGTAACCCGAGCAAATAATGCTTCTGTTTCCTTCAGAAAAAAAAAAAAGATGTAGCAAACTGTTCCGTCCTTGGAGGACCAATTTGAGTGATGTGATGGTAACTGTATCCTTGGGTCTGTGACCTTTCTTCCTGCCACCGTCCTTAATCCAAGTTCTTACATCAGTCTAAGTTATCTCGGCTATTTAATGTTGTAACCCGTGAGCTATGGTGCTATATATAAGGATGTGGTACACCTTGTGACTTAGATGCAGTTCGTGTTACTTCATCTGTGAGAAGAATTCTCATAATGTCGTCTATTGTTTTATAATAAGAACAAAACAACTACTATTCCAGCAATTTCTCCTTCTACTTCCCATTACTTATTATTTTACATAGGTCGTATTTAAGAACGCATCCTTTATCCAAATAACTTTTTTTTAAATTCAATTTACCGATAAAAATGAATAAAATATTACAATAATAAAGAATATTTATTAGTGCACCATTGTTTCAGCAAATTAGCAAAACAACTGGGAACAGATTGAAATATTGATGATGAATGGAATCATCAGGAAAATAGTGAATGGGGAACTTTTTGTCAAGGATGAAGACAATAACTAGAAGAGGCTCTTAATTTGCCAAAACTCAAAGAATTTCTTATAAACGGACATCAATCATTGTTCAATACTTCCCAACAGAAGGTCCACCTTTTGCTAAACAGCCTAACACTATAAGACGTCCCAAAACGTTGGCAACCATTACTTCAAAATTAGTTTTTATATTAGGTTTAATTGTTAGAGTGTAAGGTTAATTCAAGCCAAAGGTGAGCCCCATCACCAAAAATATGCCAGAAGAACAAATTCACGAAAATTATTTAAGATCAATGCACACCTTTAATGCATTTTTGTGCCCAAAGAGTTATTAAGTACGAAAAAAATTGTTCAATAATTGTTTAGAACTCAAGTTGAAAATGGGACTATGAAAAAAAAAATTAACTGCAATATATATTTCAGTCTCGTCTTGTTATTATTATTAAATAATTACAGAAGCATTATTTATAACAAATATATATATATATATATATATATATATATATATATATATATATATATATATATATATATATATATAATGTATATATATTATTCGTATGCCGACGTTTCAGTCAATTTTGAAGGCCTTCTTCAGGGCTACACAAATAAGATAAGAACTAAAGATATAAAGAACTAAATAAGATAAGAAATTGAAAAGAACCTAAACAATAAAATAAAAATTAATTGTAATATATAAAGGAAATCAAAGGTGTGCATTAAATACTGAAATTACAAATATCGCGGTTTAGAAAGAAGCTCTAGGATCTCCTGGAGTCCTGCTTTTCTCTCCACAATTGGGAGTATATTCTTGCTTTGCAGTTCCACAGGCTGAATGTAGATATTGTACATAAGTATGGATGTGTTTATTATGTGGTATTTATCATTATTTTGTTGGGGAAGTCGTTTGGGTGATGCAATCAGTGAAGAACACTTATTTAATTGTGTGCCGAAGTTTTGGCCTATTAAGTGGGCCAAAACGTCGGTATTCATAGAGGTATACGGTACACAAAATATTCCCTATTTTCTGTTTCACATTGATCACCATTTTCTTATTTTATGTAATTTTATGTAAATTTGTTCGTATCGAATTCTAAATATCGAATTTTCGTTAGGAATGCGATTCGATATTACTAGTTACAAAAAATATCGGGTTGCTTCTACGTATTTTGTGGTTTCAGCCGATAAATTTTTTTTCTCCTAAGAATTTTGATCCTTGGATTTGTTTTTATTTTTAACAATCGCGTTTTCAAGATTTTTTTTTTATTTTTCTCATTTTACCTTACCAAGCATTGTGTTTAACATTAAGACTATGAAGAACTATTGACCTCTGAATATGCATAGTTTGATCCTAGACTTCAACAGGACCTTCTACTACAACACTCCTTCCTTCACCTTCCAGGCGACATTGTCCTCTTAAGTGTTCTTCTTCTTGCCTTTGTTCCATTCTTCAGGAACAAAAGGGCCAACGGTTTCTTCTGTCTTTATCTCCAGGACAGAATTTGCCTTATATAGATCAATCTGCTCTCATCGTAATTGAATATATAACCGCTATGCCTTATAAAAATATCAGGTTTGAATTATTAAGGCATTTGTTAAACTGTGAGTAACTGTAGGCCAAGTATTTCGAAAATACATAGTTAATGCCTGAGATGTAAGCAGTCAATTTTCGATACATTATACAACCATGCTTGATTAAATCACATGTGTGCGTGTTTAAGTACAAAAACATTAATGTTTTTAAATAAATAGAAGAAAAACTCTGCAAATTATTACACAATGGTTTATTATTTACACTTGATAATATTTCAAAAATATCTATTCTGTCCAATTAAAAAAAAGAACAAGCCGGAGAATTAGTCTACGAAGTTCATTAGGCAATATCTCAGCTAATACTGGTCCGATTAAAATGATTTATTTTTGTAGAGAATTTCTTCAGCTTTCGTTTGAAAACAATAAAAAGCACCAAACAAAAAAAATTGTGAACTTATAAGATCGGCCGCCATTTTGAAATAAACAGACGGAGAGTAATTTCGAGTTCCGAGAATCATCCTGGGGTGACCTGTGACATTGGTACCGAATCTCAAGAAAATCGGTCCAGCAGTCTTGAAGACTGCGGACGGCGGACGGACGGATTTTTTTTTTATTCGATATTTGGATTCTACCTATCTTGTAACGTAAAATCTCAAATTTTGAGGGGAGTTAGAATAATTTTTTCTTTGTTCGATTCCAAAGGTCTATTGTTGAAAATAATAAACCATAATGGATAAATGACAAATAAACTCCCCAAATAAAATTTATAAAAATATGTTTGATAACGGACAATATGAGTTCGAAGCGTCATAAAATGAAATAAATGCATTAGAATTATGAAGGTGTTATTAAAAATTTCCAAAAATATTCCTGAAGCCTTAAAAAAAAAAAAATTAATAATCTAAAAAACTTAATGTTTGTTTTTTGTTTCAGGTATGTTACAGATCCGAGTATCCTCAACTCTATATAGGTAATGTTGTTTTATATCACCTACTATAATATATGTTCAAAGAGTTTTATTTACAAGGAAACAGATCGTTTCTCTTTTAAGGTTTGTCACAACTGTACTCTATCACATTCCGCTGATTTGCGAGAAGCCTGTCCTGAGTTAACACATTGCATTTTCGAGTTATCTGGAAAAACCGTTCTTATAACGTTTAGTGCATTTTACTTCTTTAGCGCCGTATGTTTAACTTCAAACCAAATCGACATAGAGCTCTTTTCATGGAAATATCCTAACTCAGAAATAATTTATTATAACCATGAAAGAGTTAAATCTAGGAGTACCATCCTTCTTGAGCCATGATACATTAAAAATCTGGCTTTCATATCTTTTTCTCCCTCAACAATGAGACCTTGAAAACTTTAAAGCTATTTTATCAGAAACTGCCAATTTTGAATTAAGATTCTTCTTGCAAAGAAGAAATGGGTATATTACTGTCTTGTGACTCAATTTTGTAAATTCATATTCGATGAGAAACTTCAATTGAATTGAAAAAAATGTCAATTGAATTCAAACAGATTTTGTTTTTTTAGTATTTTCGTATAAACAGATTTTTTTTTTTTTTTTTTACGTAATGTATTCCTTCTAGAAAAACGAAATAAAATCTTTCGTCATAGAAAGGTTAGAGAATAAATATGTGTGTGTATGCATGTGTATAAGTGTGTGTGATATATATATATTTTTTCTTTTTTTGTGAATTTATTTTTGTTCAATATTATTTCATCTTCATTAACAATAAATCATAAATTGTTATTAATAATATATTAAGCATCAATAGCATTAATAATTATACATCGGCAAACATCACGCCTGTTGTGAATTGTCTGTAATAATCTAATAAATAAAATAACTATTATTAAATTTTCGAAAACCATGACAAGCTAGAGAACGTTTTAGATAAAAAAGAACTCATTTTTCAAGCTTTTGCTAATAACATTTTTTTTTTGTTCTCCATGATATACTCAAATAAAACTAAGAGAAGCGTATGCAGAATTTTTCTTTCGAAGGAGGATTTAAATTTTTTTTCGGGGGGGGGGGAGGGAAGAGAGTATTTAATATAAGGAAGGCAAATAATCACCTAATTTAGTATAAGATTTAAGGATAAGCTTGAAAATCGGAACAAAAAATATTGTTAAAATTACCAAAAATATTACTCAAGATAGAAACCTTATTTTGGTGAGTATGAACTTAATCTTTTAATGACAAGTTTGCATTTGTAAAAGAAATAAAAATGCCAAAGGGTCTTATTTTATCCAAACTTATTGAAGTTACGGTGTTGGTGGTTTATTCATAAGCAGATTTTCAAACCAAGCTTAATTTTTGTTTGTATAATTTAAAAACTGAAAACAAAGCGCTTATTAAGAGTGGCTTTACCTGAAGCCCTATAAGCCCTCTTAAAACTGCCCCAGCTTTAAATGTGGTCACCTGGGAGATTTATCTACCTCCGAATGACTCTAATTGTTATAACTTCTTGAAAGCCAAGTTCTTAAGGTCTACGAGGCTTTATGACCAAACTTTTTACTTTTATCCGAACGTATCTTCTGGTCAGTTGGCACCTTTTGTCTACATTCCTAGGTCTGAATTCCTCCACAGCACGAAAACTTTCTTTCTTGAGCTATACAAATTGTCATAGAGTGAAAAATTTAAACTATTTTCAATAAATGCAACATAGCAAGCTATCATACAAACTAAGTCCATTTTTCAGATTAAAACTAACTCAACAGCCTGGACTATGATGGAGTGGAACGAGACTACTACCTAATTGGGAATTGATAAATTATTTGCCACTTCTATATATATATATATATATATATATATATATATATATATATATATATATATATGTATGTATCATACTTATCAACACACCCCCAGGCGGTTAATACATTCACGGAATTCGATATTTACTCAATTATCTTGATCGTGTAAGGTAGACTTTACGCAAACGCATATGAAAATTTTTGTTTTCTTTCTCGTAAATCATTGCTATAAATGGATGATCCATAAAAAATATTACTGGAAGTTAGAGCTGGGAGTGAGCTTATTAAGAGGACGAAATATCGGAGAAGAGGAAGATAATGAGAAAAAAGAATGACAATAGAATGAGAAAGAGAGTGTGTGTGTGTGTGTGAGAGAGAGAGAGAGAGAGAGAGAGAGAGAGAGAGAGAGAGAGAGAGAGAGAGAGAGAGAGAGAGAGAGAGAGAGAGAGAGAGAGAGAGAGTGAGTGAGAGAGGGTGAGAGGGAACACTGGGAGGGATCAATGAATGACCTTCCCCACACATTCAGCTAACCCGCATCATCACAATCACTCCATAATAGTACACTCCTCTTCGTTATGTCTCATCTAAAATATACAGCAATCTTTCGTAATAGTATATAAAATAGAAAAAATATATTATAGGGGCTTAAAAAAAATCATATTTATTTTACTGAAAATTTGAGCATATAATTTCATGTTGTTTATAGTATATACTAAAATCTAGGGTTTTGGAGATAACGTACGATATCTATGCTGCACCAGTCCTATGCCAACTTGTGTACATGTTATGACAACTTCATATCTATGAAAGCAAGTTGACTAGACAAACTTTTTAATAGTGTAATAGCGTAATTTTGTAAATTAAATGTATGGGCTAGTGGAGAAAAAAGTGTGAAACTTTCGTTTATAAATATTTTTGTGTTTTGACCTGTTCCTTGAAAATGTCTGTTTTTGCTGTGCTAAAAGTTTTTTAGGTTTCTCTGAATGATAGAGGATATTACTATATATATTCTTTCCAATGCCTAACTCTATAATGTGTGTGTTAAATAAACTTTCTTGGCAATATTATATTGTTTATACGAATAAACACGTTTTCCTAATATCAATTATACTTTGAATATATTAGAGAGGAGAATGAAAGATATCTAATGCTGTTTCTCGCTTGGTTGTCACAAAATATTAATTCCGTACTTTAGATTCCTTTTCCGGCTCTCAGGAGCGATGGATTCTGACAAACGAGGTATTAAAAGAAAGGGAATTTCACGTAGAAGTGACGCATCCAAATGTCGATGCTTTAATTTTTACTAAAACTTTAATGGAGGAAAAATGGAAGTGGTTTCAAAACTCCTATGTCGATAAGCTGGCCGATTAAGATGGGGAGATCGGACTTAAATGGCAAAACTTGAGTACGTGTCCTTGACATGACTTCATACCCATGGAAACTAGTCGACCACACAAACATTTTAATAAGTGTGAAATCATTTTGTGAAAACGCCATTTTGTAAATGGAATGGGAGGGCAAGGGTAAACGAAAAATAGTGTTAAAATGTATTAAACTTTATTATCATTTATACACAAATATTGTCCTTCTTCCTTGAAAATGTCTGCAAAAAATATAGATTATTATTTTAAATCGCGCTTGATATGAAAGCAAAAAGGTTACAATGGGCGGGGCATGTGGCAGGAAGCCACCCAACAGGTCCTGACTTCCTAACTATGAACGTCTCTATAATAGAAACTAGATCCAGAGGGAGGCCGAAACTCAGATGAGTGGACAGGATAAAGAAAGACGCGACTGAAATCGCGTAATAAACTGGAATGCCATCGCCCAAGATAGACAGAGGTGGAGGAAGCTGGTAGAGGCGGCTAAAGACGTTCAAGGTCTGTTAAAAGCCAACCAAAAAAAAAAAAAATATGGATTACTTGTATCTGTACATTCGCTCAGCAAAAGGAATTGGAGTAGGGTGATTCGAGAGCTAACAATAATCTGTACATATCTCTTTTCATTAACACACTTGTATATGCTTCTGCTAAACTACATTACAATTTATTTAATAACATATTTACAACTTATAGAACAATTATACAGTAATAATTGTTATCAATTCCTGGATCTCATGGGGGAGGCGAGTCCTGGCTCGTCATGGGCACTTGATCCTGGGATGGGTTCCGTTTCGTTTTCTTCTTCCTCCGTTGGAAAAGGAATACATCTTCGAAGACGATTGGCAGAGGATCGATTCCGAGTTCTTCAACGCCATTGCCCTAGAGAAGGTCCATGAAGGTCCATCGGCTGTGGAGTAAGCACATGTCACCGATTTTACTATTACTGGGAAGGATGTCGATATAATAATCATGATGATGGCCAAAACACCTGATGACTCTTAATGGACCATAAGGTTGAAGAACTCGACATCGATCTCTGCCAGCTATATTCGAAGATTTATCTCTTTTCTCAGCGGATGAAGAATAAAACGAAACCGAAACCATTCAAAGACCAAGTGCCAAAGACCCGCGTGAGACCAAATGGTGAATTATAGAAAAAAACGTGAGGCAAACATTTTTTGTATCCGACATTTTCGAAATTTGAGAGCCGAAATCTCGGAAAATATGAGAGATCAATCTTGTGGCACATTTTATTAGCTTTAATTTTGAATAAGAAGATCTTATCGCTAAGTCGCATGGTTTCCGAATTATAAGCGAAAAACCAAAAAAAGGGAACTCTCCTCCCGCTCACCTCCTAGGAGCACATACTTTTAGTATGTTTAACATGTAACTAGTCCAAAATTTGAAAGTCAAAAATTTTGTTCCTTCTATTTCCCTCTGCATTCTTTTGAGCAATCATTGACTGGACCAAACAGCCAATTAATTGTTTTTTGGAGTTTTCCAGAACTGGAAATTCTAATCATCAAATCATTTTGAAACCAACGAGACATTAAACTCAAAATATAATTTATTCAGAAGTCCTACAAAATCGCATCGTTACTAAAAATTAATCATTGCAAGTATGTGGGTTAAATTTGGAGAATCCATGTTTTTCTCATGAACAATGCGTTGGATGTCACAAGTATTTATCCAAGAGGATTGGAATGAACTTAAAATTGAATACAACAGTAATTACAATTTATGTGATCCAAAACATAAAAATAATAATTTCGTGTAAATAACTAATTTTAATTATATTCAATAATTGATATCAAACTCAAAATTATGATCATTAACAACATTTATACTTCAATCTATCAATAGCGAAGCATTACCGTGTCAGCTAGTAAATTTATAAATTCAAACTTAAATTAAGAATTTAAATTTAGTAATAACCGATGATAGCCATTATTATTTTTATTGAATCTAATCAAGAAAACCAATAAAAGAAACGAATTTTAGGTCAACAACATCATGGGTGGAAACATTGCAAAAGTGGTGGGGCCACATCTCACAACAAAAGTGGTGGGGCCACATCTCACAACAAAATCATAAGAGAATATCCGCATTGTGATTCTTATGTCGTTCGTCCAATGCAACAAAGACTGAAAATATAATATTAAAGGAACGATATAATTATATTAATATTTACTAAAATGATTTAATTAATAAATTAATTATATTTTTAATTCGTTAAAAAATAATAAATATTATTAATATAGAAGAGCAAAAACTCAACGAGAGTTATTGTATAATTATTAGAATATAAAAATAAGATTCCAAAGAAAAAACACTACGTCTATCCCTGTTAGCAACTATCCAGTCAACGTTTCGCCATTTTTTTTAGTATATTCTTCCTCTGCTTGCTCTGCATTTTTACTTCCCATTTTTTTTATAGATATTATTTTTCTTATCTTTTTAGTGTTTGTTTTATTTTTATGGTGTTATGGTAGATTTTTGTTTGTTTTTAGTAATTTATGTTTTTCTGTTTTATGCTGATCAGCTGTTTTTAGTATAACCTTTTCCAGCTGTTGTCATTTTACCTCCCTTTTCTTTCAGTATGTGTGCAGATATCTTGGAGTGAGGCAGTGGTGGATCCATGTATTTTCTGAGGGAGGGCACTCCTGTGCACCAGGTCCTTCCCTTCAATTCTCCCTCCTAGAAACTTTAAAAAACATTAAATGCTTTGTTTGTTTACGTTCTAAAATTCACATTAATCAATGAAAATTTAATTATTATATCAATAAAACTAAGATATGTTATATATATATATATATATATATATATATATATATATATATATATATATAACATATCTTAGTTTTATTGATATAATAATTATGATATATAATAATAATGATATAATAAATATATATATATATATATATATATATATATATATATATATATATATATATATATATATATATATATATAATAGAAATCCGTTTTCAAGAAAAAGGTTTTTTTTTCCACCTTCCAGGGTTGAGGCGCCACAGGAGTAAGGTGGAAAAGAAAACTTTTTCTTATTACATATATAACGCCACTGCCTCACTCCAAGACACCTACACACATACTGAAAGAAAAGGGAGGTAAAATAGCAACAGCTGGAAAAGATTAAATTAATAACAGCTGACCAGCATAAAACAGAAAAACATTAATTACAAAAAAAAAAATGTACTGGAGGCGCCAGTGGAGTAAGGTTTTAAGTTTCTAGTTTTTCTAGCTGTTTTAGCTAGTTGATGTGAGATATGCTGCATTTTGTTTGCATATATGTGGTCTCATATATTTTTCTGTGCTAAGATGCCTGAATTGGCTAAAAATTGACTGGCTAGTTGTTAACTGGTATTTTAGAAACTTTAGACTTTGTGTTTGGGATCTTCCATTTATATCCTAAAAAATATTATATTATAAATCAGCTCAAATGTTTCTTACGGTCAAACGGATGATCTAATAAAAAATGTCGTAGGTCTATTTCTATAGCTTCACCGACCGATATTTTTTTTTAACTTTGATGCAATACGTGCGGTTGACGCGCGGCGAAAGCGTAAAGACTTGAAATATCATTTTATGTATTTTTTCGTTTTTCTATTAAATATTGAATGCCTTAGTGTTCCTTACGATAATATACAACTTTATACTAACGACAACTAAATTTCCTATACAATGGAAATATTGACACATCAAATAATACATCAAAATAATACATAAAAGGGACAAACACATATTCAATCCCTCTTCCTGCAGACCTATCAGTCTCTTTCCAATATTCTCTAAACTCTTCTTGTACAAAAGACTGATTGACATACTGACTGACCAAAATATAATACCCGACCATCAATTCGGTTTTCGCACATTATATTCAACAACAAACCAATTACACAGAGTTACTGACTTCATCTGCTGAAGCAGTAGACCAAGAACAATACGCAATTGGCGTATTTCTGGATGTTGTTCAGGCATTTGATAAAGTCTGGCACCAGGGGCTTCTCTTCAAACTCAAGACCGTATAATCTCACACCTACTATCTCATTATCCAGTCTTCCCTCTTCAACAGATTTTTCTCTATTTGACAAGGCTCAGAAATGTTCTCAATTCAACCAGTCTTGGCAGGAGGACTGCAGGGATCAATACTGGCTCCGATACTGTACATTATATATAGACATGGCATACATACCAACTCCGAGCACTGACTACCACCTAAGCTGACGATACAACGGTTTTAACAATACACTGCGACCCCAGACTGGCCTCGGTGACTTTACAAAATCACTTAGTACATTTACAAAATTGATACTTGTTTTGGAACATACAGTTAAATCATGACGAATCACAAAATATAACTTTCACATTTCGACGAGACACGTGTCCTCCAGTTTATATCGGCGACCACCAAATTCCTCAGACGGCCACAGTACGTTATTGGATCTTGGATTAATATTCGATCAAAGGATGACCTGGGGTCCGCAAAGTCAAAATTAAAAGAATGAATTTAAACAAACGACAGAAATTACTGTACTCTTTTTTTCCAAATTGTCAAAAATAAACTAGACTTGAGCCTCAAGGTTCAGCAAATAAGATATACAAAAACTCCAATCTTTTCAATCAAAAATTTTAAGGCTGATAACAGAAGCTCCTTGGTACGTAAACAACAAAACTTTCAACAACCAACTATCGATCAATACATACGTACTCTTTATTCCCGTTTCTATATTAACCTTCATGGGCATTGCAACAGACTGTCTGTCCATCTGAGTGACACTACAATTCGTTGCGGAATCTTGGTCTCCTCCAGTTGTCACGATCTCGCGCAGCCACCATCCAATTGTGGACTCCTAGGATACTTCTGACATCAGTAGTAATGCCATCTACCCATCTTGCTCTAGGTCTTCGACCCCGCTTTTTACCACAGATTGGTTCTCTCAGGAGCTTTTCCCTGATCCTGGCTATATGAGTAGTCCACCTCATACGATTTAGTTTACAGAACATTATTACTTCAGACATTATGATATATATTATAGAACTCCTGATTGGTGCTTCTAAGCCACTCATTTTCAACTTGCTGTCTGAATCCTTTTCTTTACTTTCAGATGTAGTACATCATTTTGTGTGAGCCCAGTTACACAAATTGAGATACCTTCTCAAACTTTACTGGTCGAAGGTAATCATCTCTTTTGGAGTTGGGGTCTCCTCCGCTGTCATATATTTAGTTTTCATGGCATTGACCTCATGTCCGAGCCTCTTGGCATGGCCAGTCTGGGATTGAAAAGCTTCAAGTATGCACCATATGAGTTACCTACTACGTCTAAGTGATCGGCATAGGCGAGGATCATAGCAGACCTATTAAATATTGTTCCACCGATTTGGACCCTTGCTTCCCTTACTGCTTCCTCAAGTTAAAGGTTAAACAGAAGACAGGCCAGTGCATCTCCCTGTCTCAAGCCCTTGTCTGAAGAAAATTCTCGGGATACTTCTCTTTTACTGTTACATCAGACTGATTGACGATACAGCTATGGCAGATATTAAGAGAAGGCTAAAAAAGAGCTGGATGAGAAATCTCCTTTCATGAATTAAAGGACTAATCAAAGATCGGGAAGAAGTGCTGCTGGGTACTATCCTTCCTCATGCCTGTCATACCACTAATACCCATAATAATTGCCTGAAAAATAATAATGACATTCAGAAAACAAGATTCTAAAATGGTGAAAATCCGTCAATTTTGAAAATATCAAAATACGACTTGCGGAGTCTTTCATAACTTTTATTGATTTTAAATGACGGTATTAAAGAGTAGATGTTATCTGCAAACCCCTATGTTTTTGCCGCGCGTAAACACCAAGTATCGCGTTAATACGACTTCTGGTTCTGATACTGAAAGTTCTGTCATACGTGGGATATCTAGCCCGTCGAGCTGGCATATTGATCCTTTTTGCTAATCCCTTCTACCTTTGATTTTTTCTTAAATTTACATTTACTAAAGTTTCGCCGTTACGTTGTCATTACATTCGTTTCTCACGAGATGAATGGTATGTTTTTTTAGTGCTGGGCCTTATTTTAATTTTTGAACCAGTCCGTTGATTTTGTGATGTCCGTGAGAACTTAGATATGATAATGAAGGCGATTATAATTGTCATTGTTGTATTAACCGTTTGGATTTTACATATGATTAATAATATTAGCTTTCCTTTTTCTATCATAAATTAATTCCTTTATTAAAAAATGTGAGACCTTATATTTGTTTTATGAATAAATAAATTAAATTATAATAAATACATAAACGTCTGCAGGCTTTATATAAATATATAAAACCACTTATCTTCATTTTATTTGACGTTTTAAATTATTTACTCTTAAATAGTAAAAATTAACTTTATAACTCTGCAAATTATTACACAATGGTTTATCATATCCAAATAGATAATCCAGACAAACAATATAAAAGCTGGGTCACACCCACCTGATTCATCCTCACCTGCTTTTTATTAACTCATTACACCGGCCAACGCACAGTGCGGCCGATTGTGAATCTAGCTGTACAAAAGGACAAAAGCGAAGTTTGGGATTATGTTGAAATACGTCTTTGTACCATTAGATAGGATGTTAATAAGTAAGAAAATACAAGAATAATCCGCAATACAGCGAATAATACAGCACTTGGGTAAATAATTAACTTATACAATACTTGTTCAACTCTTTTATAATAAGGAGAAATGTTAGTCCTTCAGTCTCTTACCAATGAACAGTATACGGATGTTGTAGTTATTTTTTTACTATTTCACGATGGAATGGAATGAAAGAAGTAAATACTAATGCTGTTTTATTTCAATTGCAGGCAATTTTACACATTCAGAATCCAAGCCAACCTAAACAGAAAACTGCTTCACGTTTTAGTCTGTAACTTTTTATCTACTCCAATGTGCGACTTAAATTTTGATACATTGTGTCTAGCAACATAGTAATATTAGCAAATATGTAAAACTTAATCGCCCGTTCTCGCCCATTTAAAATCAGTAATAAGAATTGCGTTTCAGGTTAAAAACTCGAGTTTTTGATACGGAAATTAATTGAGGCATTGAGCAAGAGATCATCGTTTTAACAATTCTCTTGAGAAAAAAAAATGTGCTTGATGAGCTGATAAAACCAACATTTAGTTGGGGGACTCAAAATGTTTTGAGGGAAAAATTATATTTTTTATTCCAAATATTCAGGACTCAGGATTTTTTATTGTAAAAAACCAAAGTTTCGACGCCAAGATGTCGGCCGTCATCAAGGTTCGAATGAAATTAGAGATATAGATATGTGAACAGTAATAAGACAATGACACAGAAGTAAACAACATAAAGGTATTAATAATTATTATTTATCAATTTATTTATCCAGCTAATTATTTCAATGGAATTAAATGTGATAACCATATAAAGAGAATTTGAAGATAGTTCAGTGGAAAACTGACACTGACCCTACAGTATATTGTTCTACAAATAAAATCCTGAAGATGGGGCGAAATTACGAAACGTTGGTGTAGTATTGAATAATTATTGACAATTAATATTCTTTCAAATATTAAAATATTATGAAAATACCAGACTCTGAAAAAAAATTGATTATCTTGGTCAACTGTTGATTTGACAAACGATGATGAGTTCTTTTGTGTTTAAAATTGGTTGAAATAGTAAAAATATAATGGTTTCAAACAGAAACTGATTTTGAATTTTTGACAATAATAAATTAGTCTGGATGAAAGAAAAATATTTCATTATAAATACTATGGCCTTTCAAACTTTTTTCTCGCTAGATTCCCAATCGGCCACACTCTGCGACGTGCCAAATCTGTGACAACGCTCCGTTAAACGTGGAAAATTTATTTGAATGTCAAAAATATCGCAGAGAAAATGAAACGATGAAAATTGACAGTTCTTTCCCATTTCAAGATAGCAAAGGAATCAAAAAAACTATAAACTATTTAAGAGCTATAAACTTCATCGGAGTAATTTATGAAGAGCAGTCGTCGCTAATGGCCCCAGCGGTCCAAGCGACGTTAAATAAATGCAAACAAAAATGTTATAAATTCATAATGTAATAAAATTTAATTTTAATTTTATTATTTATTTATTTTTTTGCTTAGTAATAATGATTACAAAACCTTTTTTTTTTTTTCTCCATCTTCATAATTCGTTGATGGCATATGAAGGGGCATATGAAACTTCCAATCCGCCACTATTTTGGGTCAAAATGGTCGTTGGTTACATCTAGTTCCGAGGATCATCCTGGTGACTTTGTGCCAAGTATATCGGAGAAGAGTCTTCCAAAGAGAGCGGGCGTTATTTTTTCATTCGAATTTAAGATTATAGGCATCTTGAATCGTACAACCTCGAATTTTGAGGGGAGTTAACTTTTTTTTCTTGGTCAATTAAAAAGGCTCATTTCTGAAAATAATGAACCAAAATCGAGAAAAAAAATAATAACAATTAAATTCGAACTTGGAATATATCTACATAAAACTTTGAAATGGAACTTGTTGATATATTTCAGGAGAGTGGAATTTAATTTTTTTTAATTTAAATACATTACTAGAGAAATAAATTTACTTATAAAAAATCGCATTAAAATACATGGTACGTAAATTCTGTCAATTTTTAATTTTATTAGTTTTAAATTACATATTATTGATTTTATAATTAATTAGTAGCTTTGTTTTATTGATCTTCAGTAATTTTATATTTCTGGTTGTTGTCATTTCAATTTTAATTTATAAAGCATCTGTTATTAGTAATATATATATATATATATATATATATATATATATATATATATATATATATATATATATATATATATGTATATTTTAATATTATATAATTTAAATATTATATTATTATTATATTATTTAATTTTAATATTATGTTATATTATATTTAAGAAATTCAAGATACATATTTGAAGAAATTCTCTAAATGATAGTGAAAACCACATCAAAATCGACCGACTACTTTTCGAATTTTCATACGCAGGCTGAAATATATATATATATATATATATATATATATATATATATATATATATATATATATATATATATATATATATATATATATATATATATATATATATAATTCAGCCTGCGTATGAAAATTCGAAACGTAGTCGGTCGATTTTGATGTGGTTTTCACTATCATTTAGAGAATTTCTTCAAATATATTTCTTGAATTTCTTAAATAGAGAAATACTATTAAAAAAAAATAGGTAATTTTGAACTCGTTGTCATGACAACTTTATATATGTGGATTGAGCTCGTTTTGATGACAACTCTATACATGTGGATTGAACTCGTTGTCATGACAACGTTATACATGTGGAATTAAGTTTATTACGAAAACATTATAACAACAGTGAAATTATTGTGTGAAAGTATCATGCGTCAACAAAATCGGAGACAAAAAAAAAAAGTTTTTAACGAGAAGCTTTATTGCCGTTTTGACAAATTTATTATCATTTTGATCCTGTTCCTAGAAAACGTCTAAATGAAATGAGACGGATTCTAAAGAATTACCGAGAACAATTTTCACCCCTTTTGCCTTGAAATAATTACAGTCAAAAATTTTGTTGGTAACCGCTGTTACCAACAGCTATATTTTTGTTGAAAGTTCTGGTTGCTCCCGTAACAGATCTAATAATTGAAGCATACAAATTCATTAGAGCCTAAATACCTTTAGAAAATGCTTTCAGAATTCAAGTTTCAACTTGATGAATATTAAAGAAATATGATTTAATTAAAAAAACATTTTTTTCTGATAATCTATGCCTGTATAACTAATATAATCACAGTTATAATAGTACTAGATTTACAATAAAACAATGTTTTTTGTTGTTGTAATAATCATCAATAATCAAGCAAGTGAGGGTATTGAATTGAATGATGTGTTTCCTCGATGAACCTTTGTTCGCTACAACACTTTTATTTACTTTCTCCATGCATTTTATATAGCACTTTGTAGGATGAAATGTGCTATATATAAATAATGTTTTAAAAATCAAAGTTATTTTTTAAAAAAGTTGTTTATAAAAGTTCTGTACCCACTTTACAGTATGATGATTAGGAATGATAAGAGAAATAGTTCTGTCTTCTGTTACTCACAATATCTTTTAAAAGCAAAACATAAAAATTGAAATTTGGTAGGGTATTTAACTCTCAATTCGATTAACGGGCAACGGCTCACAGTGATTGAAAATCAAGCCCGATCTATGAGCCATAGAAAAATAATTTTGATACCGTCATAATCACGATGAACTTTGGATTAAGATGTGCACTTTCAAAAGTTTTCATCTCTAATGTATCAGGCGAAATTTTGAGATGCCTATCCCGAGAAAAAAAAACTGACATTATTTCTCGCCTTTTTAAACTACGTAAATAAAAGCTATGTTGTGATTTTGGGGGAAGATACAGGATTTAATGTTTATTTTGGGTGAAATTCCATCGTATTCAGGTTATATGTTATCTGAATATGATAATATTTCGAGATTTTAACTCAAAATAAATGAACGTTAAAAAATTTTTTTTTTTTTTTTCAACAGCTATTTATTTCTTGAGACCAAAATGATAAATTTGAATATAATGCGAACATTTACTAATTTATATATTAATACGATAATTTATATATACTCAGACATAAACATACATACATAATTTTTTCTCACTCCCCCGTTTTTATAATATTTTTATTTTAGTGACAATACGACTTTAGTAACGGAGTACTGCTGCTCCCGGATGATTTTTTTTTTGGAGGGGGGGTATAAAACCAATATATATATTTTTTTTATCCTAGTGAAGATAGTACCAAACATATACATTTCTATATAAGAACCTCATTATATATTATTATATATTTGGTATAGTTGGTATTATAAAATAAATAAAACGTTTTTAGGCCTTTTAATTGTTAGATTACAAAAATATTTCAAACAAACTCCACTAGTGCCAGACACTCACAATCAGTTCTGCTATCTCACTTCGGTACAAGGTCGCTCTTGATTAAGGTTGCAGATTTTCGCAATTTAATGCAATACACTGCCTCCTGAATAAATTTGAATATTTTTATACCTGTTTATCGAGTTGGTATAGTTATAAACTCCTTTAACTATTTTGTTTTTGGAAAAATAATTACCGTTTGATAATAAAAATTGATTTGATGACGGACCGTGTCAAAAGCAAAATTTTGTACAGGTAATTTCTGGTATGTAAACAATGCCTTTCTATTTTTACATTTATATTAAAAAATGAGTCTTATTCAAATTAAAACATCTTTATTCAATTGATTTTATTTTGGAATTCTGAAGCTTGTTTAATTTTATTTATATCTCGAAATTAAGGAAGAACAAAGAATTCCTGGCAGTTCTATTGAATTATAATATTTTATTATTGATCGTTCAATCGAGTTTTATTAACTTTTCTTATTCAGCAAGATGATTACACGATCTCCTTATCTCGTGATTTTCACTCATCCATACTTCATCACAGGAATAATTAAAAAATGGATCCCTCGTAACATCAACTTTAGAATTTATATTATATTCAACTTTAAACCGGGCAAAAGCTTTAAAATTTTAGTTTTATCGGAGCTATAAAAGTTTATGTGTAGTGGTTTGTTTTTCTTGCAATTTTCCGTAAAGGAGCCTGGTATCAAATTGGCCCGTTAATCCACCATGTTTCATCAAATATTTCCTTAATCAGCAGATAACCGTCGCCTCATCATTCCAGCGAAATTATTTAGTCACTGATATCGTGCGCAGTTTTATTCAAGTATTTTCCACTTGTTTATGCGTCATATATATATATATATATATATATATATATATATATATATATATATATATATATATATATGATAATTATATATTTTATTGAAAATTATTGGTTTTCATATTTAATTTTAAAATTTCTTCTCCGGTACATTTTTTTTTTCTTTCTTGATATTATTTCATGTTTTTAATAAGTAATTAAACCTAAGAGTAAGACTGTTGTACTCACTTCTTTCAAGACGTTCAAAATTTTAACTTTGACAGAAATTGAACTCTTACACTTACTTAAGCCTATTTGGGCCTTTGTTTCAGATAATTCAATGCTTTTTAATTTAATATACCGTAACTTTTTCGATATAATGCAAGCATATATATATTTGACATTACATCAGAGATTATAATTTACTTTACTGAGAATTTATTTCCTGACGCTGCTTCAATGTTCTTCTCTTTGATCACTTCGTATGGCCAACAATATCTCCATTGTCAGCTGTTAAACTTTTGCAAACACGAATTGCTCTCGTCTTCTTGAGTTTTATTGTATTTTTTTTTTTTTTTACCTTACGTAAAATTATTGTATACATTATTTTTTTAAATACCTTCTGCCAATTATTATAAGCAGACTGACACGCGCGGCGTACGGAAATAAGTCTGCGGCCGGTGTTTCTGAATAAAGACTGGACTAAAGATAGACGGAAGGAGCCGAGTTGCCAAAAATGTACGCAATTATCTTGGCCGAGGGTTCATCTCCGACTAATTTAAGTTCGGGACTAGTGTCTATTGTCTTCTTATCGACTGCCTCTAACATGTAACTAGTGTCTAGTGTCTTCTTATCGACTGCCTCTAACATATAACTAGTGTCTAGTGTCTTCTTATCGACTGCCTCTAACATGTAACTAGTGTCTAGTGTCTTCTTATCGACTGCCTCTAACATGTAACTAGTGTCTAGTGTCTTCTTATCGACTGCCTCTAACATATAACTAGTGTCTAGTGTCTTCTTATCGACTGCCTCTAACATGTAACTAGTGTCTAGTGTCTTATTATCGACTGCCTCTAACATATAACTAGTGTCTAGTGTCTTCTTATCGACTGCCTCTAACATATAACTAGTGTCTTCTTATCGACTGCCTCTAACATGTAACTAGTGTCTACTGTCTTCTTATCGACTGCCTCTAACATGTAACTAGTGTCTAGTGTCTTCTTATCGACTGCCTCTAACATGTAACTAGTGTCTAGTGTCTTCTTATCGACTGCCTCTAACATATAACTAGTGTCTTACTGTCTTCTTATCGACTGCCTCTAACATGTAACTAGTGTCTAGTGTCTTCTTATCGACTGCCTCTAACATGTAACGCCCATGTCCAGATCTGGGCCGCCATGTCCAGATCTTTAATGAAATCTATTAATTAAAAAAAATTTAATTAATAGATTTCATATATTTCACTATTCCCTGTGTGAATATCGCATTATTTTTATTTTCATTTGTAATTTTTACATTGTTATTTCATTTATTTTATTTTATTTTACTTTTTCATTTGTCTCCTGTATTATGTAATTTAGTGTTATCCTTTTCTTTTTATACTTCATACTTTTTTATCTTACTTATATTGTCTGTTTTTTTATCATTTTTACTGTTACTGGTACTGCCTCTTTCTCTTTTTTCATTGTTGTTATTTTTTTTTTCTTTTTAGCCCTGAAGATGGCCTAAAACTTAGGCCGAAACGTCGGCACAAAATATATAAGTACGCTTATAGTAGTCTAATTCTTTGACCGCACCCCCCGACCAACTTCTCCCTTTAAATTAGTATAACAATTCCGTACACAAATTATATATTTTAAGTTTGTTAAGTTGAAAATATATTTTAAAAGTTTCGGTTTAGTTTCCATGGAAACATTTTGTTTCCATTAAATAATATAAAAATAGAAATTATTAAGTTAATTTCTGCTTTTGTATTCTTACATTAAATTATTACAGAGCGGATGATTGACAACATATTGTCGGATTATTGTTGAGATTGTCGGCGCTCGGTTATCCATCTAGGGTCTTGTAGTCCTCATAAGATACGATGTATCTTTGCTAATACTGGTTCGATGTTGATAATTAGTTTTTTTTTTTTAGATAATTTAATAACCTTTCATACAATTCTATAAATAATTTACTGAATTTTTTGAATGTATTGGTTATTTGGACTCAAGGGACCTTAAAGGGTGTATTTCCGTTGAATACTTGAATTCGAAAATTTTCACGATCGCAATACTTCCCCTTCATATATAGGTAAGGGAAAGTAAAAATTTAGATAAAACTATAGCCTATTAATTTTGTAGGATTGAAGTAACATCATTCATTAAATTTTTTATCTTATATTAATATATAATAAAGGTCGTGATTAAATATAATATAGGTTAAATATAATAGAGGTCGTGACGGCCGAGTACATTGGGGCGAGTGTCCCAGAGTGCCCGGTTCGGAATGTTGTGGGTTCGATTCCCACCTGGGTCGGTTAATATTTATTTCGTGGCGATCCTGCGAAATGAATCTTGACATTTCCCACTCTGGTTAGTAAGCGGCGGTGACGTAAAAGTAGCCCTCAGGGGTTGGCAAAAAGGACCATAAGGCCTATTTGCCGGACTAGTTCTCCCCATCAGTATATTAATAAAAATTTATCTTTAAAAAATAAATTCAAATATAAGTCCAATTAATATTAAATAAATTAAATAATGAAAGAAATTTTCGTCTTAAATAAATATTCAAATTCAAACATTGATAAATCAAAACGTCTTTTCTAATTAAACTACTCATTTATTAATCACATAACGATAAACCATAATCCTATGACAAATATAGGATCTTTATTACAGAAATGATCGTAAGATTAACAGCATGGTAATAGATTTAAAATCAGAGATACATATTCAATTCTTCCATTTTCTATTCAAAATACTAAAAGAAGCCATCACTCAGTAGAATTTGGGAATTAGTGTTTGGTTTATTGGTGTGCACAATGATTAAAATTTTATACATACATAACATAACATAGCTTGATTATTATTCCGGTATAACTCAAAAAGTATACACTTTTTGTAGCATCAATACAAAATCATTCGAAAGGAAATTAAATTTCCTACGAAAGAAAAACAAAAATTATCCAAATCGGTTCAGTACTCAGAGAGGTATAGCTTTTTGAACTTTGCACCATGTTATAAATTATTTTGCACACCGGACACCGGATGGACCTCAGTTTAGGTTTTTGATTTTAAGTTTGACTCGAAAATTATATATTTTTATATTTTCTGCAATATTCCAGGTGTGTATCTGAAAGATAATTGTATTGTTTACAAAACTAAACATTAAAATATCTGATGTGGACAACACATGACTTCCTTGTACGCCTATTAAACTATAAATCGGTGGCTCAAAAAGTGATCCTCAATTTGGTTACTAGTTTTCGAAGATTGTCTCTCTGTGTCGCGACATCCATTTATTGACACACACACACACACAGACACACTCTTGTTTCAGGAGGTCTCGTTCCGTTTTTATATGTCCTTTTCCTTCAGTTCCTAGTTTCCAAGAGATTACTTCATGCTCCGTGACAACATTAAAACTGCCAATATTACTAGATAAAGCATTGGAAATCGACAATTTCGACATTTTAAGCGGAAAAATCCACTTAACTAATATCTTATTCTCCTGCTGCAGACTTGTTAATCTCACAAATGGGGAGGAAAACAAGTATTTTATGCTCAATTTTAACACTTAAAACAAGTAATAAAAATGTGGTAATTGGATTGGAAACCAAATCACTATTGTACCCTTTATTACCGAAATATATGATTTTTAATTTAAATATAATTTTTTATGTAAGCTTATGATGACCATTAAGTAAAGTACCCTTTTCGGCTCATCAATTTTAACTAAAATATAGTAAATACATTTATATCGATACAAAAGTCCTATTTACCAAATTTAAGATATTTTACATTATATTTTAATATAATTTTTGATGAAATTCTAATATGACCTTCAAGTAAAGTACCGCTTCCGATTTTCCAATTTAGACCAAAATCTAGTATGTTATTTAAATCAAAATATAAAATATAAATACTAAATTTGAGAAGTTTTGCATTATATTTAAATATAATTTTTGACGAAAATCCGTAATGACCTTCAAGTGAAGTACCATTTCCGGTAATCATACAATGACCAAAAAGGAAGGTTCACAAGTAGATTATACAGTTATTCTAAATACAAAATTTTAACTTTCTACGGCTAACCGTTTTTGAGTTATGCGAGATATGTACGAACGCAGGTACAGACGTCACGACGAAACTAATCAAAATGGATTCAGGGATGGTCAAAATGGATATTTCCGTTGAAAACTGTAAACCGAAAATTTTCGCGATTACAAGTAAAAATAAAAAGGAAGTAAAAATAAAATTAGTCGGACTAATATAAGAGAAAATAAAGCATACATTTTTTGTATTTTACTTTGATTCAAAGCGGTAAGGAAAGTGGTGTGAGTGGACACCCCAGATATTTTATCCCTTAAATCTTGGTTTGTACCTGTCATAGAATAATTGTAAAAATTAATTTTCTTTTGTTTCAGGTAAGGCCATGGGTGAATTCTGAAATGCCTTTTTTCCTGTTTGCTGACAAAAGAGAAAAGTGTCTAAATGATTGGGATGGAGATGAGTAACTGTTTGCTTGATTAGTTAATTTAATTTGACTTCTCTATTTAGGAGGCAGTGCAATCAGCAGTTTGATGCAAGCTAACTTTATTACTCTGATTGCAGTTTGCTGCAATATCGGTCATAGCCCTACAATCCAATAAACGCTACTGGAATTATGAATTTTACAATATAAGAAGATTGTAAATATTCTATATCCGCTAATTAAAATAGCCCAACAATCAATATTTAATAATAATCATCTATTTCCTAGAAAAACACCATTTAAATTGCTACTATCTTCTTTTATCAACAACCTTTCAGATCACACTGTCCATTTTCAAGCTTTTAACTTTTATTTGTATATTATCGTAAAAATGCCTGGCTTTTTTTTCTTCCTCATTCCTCACTTTTTTTAAAAATGTCTTTATTTTCTTCTCAGTTGACATCCGTAAGATGGTATAGAAGGATCAATCTAATTAGGGATTGATAAATTATTTGCCACTTCTATAAATTTGTTTTATTGAAAACTAGTTTCGAATGTTATACATTCATCCTCAGTACTAAAAACATACAAAAAATTCAAAATATAGTTTGGTATTATTATACATATTAAATTAGATTAATATAAATCAGTATTATAGAACATTTATGAATTATGAATTTAATTAAGACAAGAAATCAAATACATGTTGGTACTCACCAAAGTTTAAATGGATTATATCAAAAGAAAAGGTTGTACTGGTTTCTTCTCGCATTGAACTAACAATGAACGAAAGCTAGGTAGGATGTTTACAGGTAAACGGTTTAAGGGTCTGAGTTTTTCCTTAATGCCGGTGGGTAATTGTTTTTTCTGTTATGTCTCCAACAGTCCAATCTTAAATTTATTCCCATCCATAACAGAAAAAACGGTTACTCACTGGCATTACTGGAAAAATCCTGACCCTTAAACCGTTTACCTATAAACATGCTACCTACCTTTCGTTCATTGTTAGTTCAATGCGAAAAGAAATCAGTACAAACTTTTCTGTTTGATATAATCCATTTAAACCTTGGTGAGTACCAACATGTATTTGATTTCTTGTCTTAATTAAATTCATAATTGTTTTATAATACTGATTTATATTACATCTAGTATAATATGTATTATAATACCAAACTATATTTTGAATTGCTTATTTTTGAATTGTTGTGTGTTTTTAGAACTGAAGATGAATGTTTAACATTCGAAACTAGTTTTCAATAAAACAAATTTATAGAAGCGGCAAATAATTTATCAATCCCTAATTATTTTCTTGTACTTCCCTCTTATATAAACTATTTAAAGTCTGGTGCTAAGTTTAAAGTAGATTTTTTTTTTGAGAAATTCAACTTCCATTTAACTTCGACGTTTTGTGGTCCTATTCCCATCTCAGTATCAAGTTACAATATCTTTAGCCATGTTTATACTAATAATTTATAATATTATCCTGAAGACATGCTAAAAAGTACAATATCAAGAATAATAACGTCAAATATAGATGTTGGAGAAAACCGTTTGATGATGTTGAGGTTGGAATTTAAGCAGAAACTATTACATCTGAACACCATAGTTTAAATATTGTAGCCTAATGATAGTAATAGGTCTCCGAAATGTCGAAATTGCTATATGACGTGTGTTTTTAATAATATATCAATTTTATTTATAATTATTTAGAATGTTTATATCCCAGCTGATTCCGAATAGACAAATCGCTTATTTGCTGCAACAACGCCATAACTCGAAAATCATAATTTTAGAGTTAATAACACAATGGCAATGCAGTGTTGTAGTTGAGTTTCATCTCTGAGTTTTCAAGGCGTATCATTAGTCGTACTTTCCCCGAATAAAATAGCATTGCATTGGGTCGAAGGTCGGCGGTGAGGGGGCACTATTAAGGAAGTTTTGGAGATGTCTGATATATATATATATATATTGAGTTGGTGTCAGGAATGTATCTTTTGGGGGTCTCAACTTGTTTCTCTTACACTTCCCCCGTGGTGTTTTGATTTTTTTAAATATCTGCGCATCTCTAAATCCCTTTCAAATTGAGTTTGTAAGGTAGTTAAATTACCCATAAAACAAAATTACCTATAAAATAGGCTATTACACAGGGTCGAAGGTCAGCGATGAGGAGCGGGATTGCTTTTTCTATTCGTCTCATAATCCCTACAGCACGATTAAGGAAGTTTTGGAGATGTCTGTGCACATATATATACATGTGTCTATATATATATATATATATATATATATATATATATATATATATATATATATATATATATATATATATATATATATAAATAGGGTCTGAACTTTCTTCTCCCTCCATCGTCATTTTAATATTTTTTATTTTATTGAAAATACGAACGTAGTGACGGAGCTCTGCTGCTCACGATTTTTTTATTTTGTATTATAGTTTCACATATAGTATACAATATTTTATATTATAGTTTCACTTATGGTATTCAGTATTTAAAACTTCAAATGTACTCTGAAAAATCGTGGTTTTCGAGTTATGACGTAGTAGCAGCAAATGAGCGAAAAATTCTAAAATAAAATAAAATATTAATTATTGTTGGTATTAGCACCTTTAGAGAATGTCAGTAGGTCTATAACCTTTTAAAAAAAAAATCTTTAAAAAAAAAAAAGAGTGAAATCAGTCATCAGGAGAAATATATGAAGGCAGTGGGTGAGGAAATGTTACGAGAAGGTCGAGGGGACGATGGGTCGAGATGGGAAAAACTTCTAAGAAACTTATATCCCTCCATCGGTTTTCGATTTCTACTTTCCAAAACTCTTTGTAATCCTTAATCCTGTATGGTGCAATTCAATGGTTGTTGCGAGTGCAAAAAAAGTCAATTGGTCGGTTTCTACGCGGTTCTAAACGTTTTTTGGGGTGCCGAATCCGAATTTCAAGCAAAAAAAAAAATTGTAAGAGGGTTATAAAAAAAATTGTATGTTAATATTATATATCTTCAAAGGTCATCTCTCTGGGACTAAAAAGCTTAGGTTATATAAAACTCTGATCCGCCCTTTCTTGGTATATACTGAGACTTGGGCAATCTCAAGGTCGGACGAACGAAGACTCCTTGTGTTCGAGAGGAAGATTTTACGCCGAATCTTTAGCCCATTAAAAGTAGGCGAAAACTGGAGGCAGGGGAGTAATGTAGACCTCTAGGCGCTGACTAAGGAGTCGGACATTGTGAGGCAGGCATAGATGGACTGGACATGTTGCCAGGATGACCCTAACAGGACGTTTCCAAAAAGATATCGTTGGATCAACTTTATAGATCTAGAAGCATCGGAAGACATGTACTGCGGTGGTGAGACGGTGTCGCAAGCGATACCGGAAATCTGCTTGCTGTGCGGAATTGGATTACAGCCGCACAAGATAGGGAAGGCTGCTGAAGGAGGCCTTGACTCACTAAGTGGGTTGTCGCGTTGCTGATGAATGAATATACAATTTTTTTTAAAATTGTAAGAGGGTTCCGATTTATTAGTAAAAAAAATCCTACATTTGCGGACTTTTTTTTTGCTATTATGCTTATAATTTCAAAAGTATGTATTTTAAAGAATAAAATATTCCTAAAGTAAACTAAATTGTCACAATATATGCTCAACCATAGATCTGTAGTCATCGTTCCCAAGATATTTTAAATTTTGGGTCAAATATTGGGAAAAATACTTGTCCTTAAATACCGAGGAAAATAATTAGGAGTGAAGTTGTGACCAATCTATTTTGCTTAAATTAAAACAGAGAACGACGGCTATAGACCCAATGGTTGATTCATAAATTGCAAAAAAAAAAAAAATACAAAAATGAGAATTTGGGATGATTAAGCTTTCAGACATTAATATTTTTCGAAAACTGAATAAAAAACTCAAACACTTTTTGGAAAAAATACCAATTTTTGAAGTACTGTGTTTCGGGAACTACTAAACCTTAAGATCTATGGTTGAGCTCAAATTGTGATAAATTTAGTCTACTTTAAGAATATTTTTTTCTTTACCATAGATACTTTTGAAATTATAAGCGAAAAAGCAAAAAAAAAAGTTCGAAAATCTCGCTTTTTTTTTTTCGGAACACTCTTACAATTTTTTTTGCTCGAAATTCGGATTCAGCCCCAAAAAACATGGAACCGCAAAGAAACCGACTAATTGGATTTTTTTTACGCGTAAATACCATTTGACTTGGCTATGTATATAAAAATAAAATATGGTCATCCGTTTCGTATTTCTGAGAACGAGTTGATCATTTAGAACTCAATATCTTCTATAACTGAGTTCTTATAATAATATTAGCTTCTATTCGCCAATTACCGGGGGTCGGGAGGGAGGTTAAACATGACACTTCGATTAGAAACACGTGTACCAAGTTTTATGAAACTCAGTCCACGTGTTCTAAAGTAGAAATAAATACTCAGAAGAGTTTTAATATATCTTCGGAGTATTTTTTTGCCTGTTAATAAGAAATATCGAAATGGTTGTCGTTCATAAAAAGCCCTGTCCCGTCGCCATACCTAGAAAGCAGATGTTGGGCGCTCATTGGTTCCTCCAGTATTTTTAGACCAAGGATAACAAGTTTTATCAATATCAGTCTAGTTCGAACGTAATTACCACAAGCCGCAATATCGTGTGATAAAATTTCGTAAATCATTTTAATTTCTTCTCAATAAACATTTACTTTTATAATGTTCTAGCAAAACTCAGAATACATTGCCCTGTCTGTTTATATTTATTTACGTCTGTATATATAAAAAATAAATGATGATCTGTATGTAATCTTGAATCTATAACGCGTTTGGGAAAAAATGAAAAATGTTTCGAACTGATGAGATTCAATTATTTTATTGTTATAAATTGTTGATAAACTGTAAGCATTTTTTTATTAATAATTAGCGTGAATGAACAATATTATTTGAATATTCTATTCGCTATATATTTGAAACAACTTAAAATAATTCAATGTTATGCTACGGTTCAGTTTTACGTCGTGAAGTAGAAGCTTGCACTCGTAGGCTTTCAATTCGCGCTTCTTCGCTCTTCAGATGTTTCAGCACCTCTACTGGCTGACAGTTGCCGCGCATATCTGGTTGATTTTTCAATGTTTGATTTTTTGGGTGGCATTTCAAACCATTTCCAGTACTTAATGTTTGGTAACAACAGAGGCTTCCAAAGATAGTTTATTTGTTTGTGATACAAATTTCATGAATTTCGCCTATAAACGAAAGAAGAATGGAATGTTAATCGCCTATAAACAAAATATGAATAGTTATTCATATCGACGTCCAGCACTCAACAATATTCGAATGGAAATTCTAAAAAAATAAAAACCAATTACTAATCATTGTCGCAATTGTTATTTGTTATTATTGAGGATTGAGGACATTAAAAATCACAAATTATTCTGTTTTGCCTTTGAAATGATTTTTGCGATCGATTGAACGGTATAGAAGTTGATGTGCTGTAGCGCCATCTTGTGGCGAATTACAACAAAATGGATATCAATAAAAACCTTTTCTATGAAAAATATTTGCCAGCTTTCTTGGTGATCGCTCAAATGGTGTCCAAGTCTATTAATCTCAAACAGATATACCATCATCCGTTTATTTGTGTGTATATATATATATATATATATATATATATATATATATATATATTATATGTTTATAATTAGTTTATATATTAGCATATATATTATATGTACATATATATATATAATGTATTTTGTTCAAAATAACCTGAATAAACCAGACATTAAAAAATCAGATATTATAAGCTGGAACAGTGAAAATCAAGCAATGTGTACTCATCAACATATTTTTTTCTTTAAATATATTTTCAATTAGTCAATTGATTCAATTTCAATTGAGATTAAGAATTAAGATTGAATAAATTTTACTAATAAAATTTACATATATATAGTTAGTTGACATCCGCATGATGGTATAGAACAGGAGTCGGCAACGTGCGGCTCTTTTAGAAAATTTTGTGACTCTCTGAATATTAAATAATTCAGTAAAAAAAATTCCAAATTTTAGAAACGATTTTTTTAAAGCATTTGATCCCTCTACACATAATATTTAAAGTGCCACAGAATAAGATAAAATAGGCATTTCTATGTTTTTTTTTTTTTTTTCAATATAGATTTGGCTCTTTGTCACCAAAAGGTTGCCGACCCCTGGTATAGAAGGATCAATCTAATTAGGGATTGATACATTATTTGCCACTTCTATAATTTTGTTTTTATTGAAAACTAGTTTCGAATGTTATACATTCATCTTCAGTTCTAAAAACACACAAAATTCAAAAATGAGCAATTCAAAATAAAGTTTGGTATTATTATACATATTAAATTATATAAATCAGTATTATAAAAGATTTATGAATTATGAATTTAATTAAGACAAGAAATCAAATACTACATGCCATGCCGAATAACTATTTGATATGAAATATCCATTAGATATGTTTGACGTGTGAGTGTCTCCATTAATGTTTTAGTAATTGGAAACTTTGATTTCTCTTTTATGTTTCTTCTGCATTAATTAATTACTCCAATTACTTATGCTTGTTTTATAATACTTGAAATAAAAAAAGTAGTTCCAGTTATTTTCTTATAAATTGTTGCAGGTCTTACTGCTAATCTACTTTGGTTTTCTCATTCTTAATTCTTCCCACACTTAATTTTTATAAATTTATTGTTTAATTAAACGATTAATATCGCCCCAACTCCCATGAAATTAATAATACAAAGGCCCTGTTAGGTAGAAAAGTGGCTATTAACGGTTATCACAGAACAATTGGCCTTATCTTATCAGCTTATCTTATCACCTTATCAGAGCCTTATTATTTAAAGGTCGAGTGCTCTCGGTTCTCCTTATCGATACATGTCTACTTTGTCGATAATTGAGTATCGATTTTAAAGAAACTTTTCAATGCAATTATCAAATTTATATTACTGAGATAAAAGTTGTACCGAGTAGAGATGGGTAATATTTACTTCAATATTACCAACTGTTGCTTTTAAATTTTGGGTAGCTATAATTTTTATTTGATATAAAACAAGATCGAAAAAGTAATATTTTGGTATTTTAAGAAGATAGAAGAGTATTGAGGTTAATTTGTAATTAGAAAAGTAGAAAACCTTAAAAAAAAAAAATGCTTTCTAAAATTAGATTTCGAAAACTAAATTAAAAGGTATATAAAACTTTATCATAGTTTCTTGTCGTCCTTGTTTAATATTAATTTATTTAATTATAGGTAGCTTCAATCTGTTTAATGCAAAAGTGCTGATTTTTAAGTGTTTTTATTGTGAAATATTTACAGTCGGCGACATCAAGGGCAATAATTGAGGTTGTCATATTAATCAATATTTAATGTTTTAATATTGATCATTTAAATTATTTTTACTCCAAAAATCCTAGTACCGTGAAATGCGTATTTTTTTTTTCTTCTGGGATTGTTCATTATGGTCTTGCCTATACTTAAAGATCGCATTTAGAGTTATCTAAAAATTTTTTTATTCACAGAAGCGGACTGTGGCACAGAGCTGTTTTAATAATTTTCAAAAATACTACTTTATTACCTTTTTTAAGATGAACCTCTCTGTTTTGTAACATTTAAATAGATATTACAGGTGTTTTTTATAAAATAACATGGTTTTTTTAATAATTATTTATATACAGATAATTATATGCATAAAAACACCATGATTGTAGAAATTTGATATGTACCATGTAATAAGGTAAATTTTAAATTTATTAATTTAAGGCATTTGTTAAAATGTAACAAAAGAAATAATTATTGTTATGTTATAATGTTATAAATTTTAGTTTTGTTATTGACATTGACGTATCACATTGCAGAATTGATTCTGATTATGGGGAAGAACTCCGAAACGTTGATCATGCATTAATTTTATCAGTAACAAATCTTAATTCAGCGAAGACTTTTTTCAGAATATATAATATATCCTTTTAAATTTAATTAAATTATTTTATTTTATTAAATTATTTTAATATATCCTATCCTTTTTTAAGAATATATAATTATCCTTGGGTTCTGATCCTCTGAATTAATAGCGATTTAAGTAATACAAATCAAGAAAAAAATAATTAATTAAATGATAGCGAATAAATTAATAAGTTAAATAAAGAAAACTAATATTAAAAAAGAAGAAATAAAATAAAACGTCTTAAATATACGCATGCTTAAGTACACTCAGTCTACGGAGCTCCGAAATAAGTTTGTCTTCCCTTTTTTGGAGGATAATCAGAACTCCAGGAGATCCTGGCGCTTCTCTCTCAGCCAAGCTCATATTAAGTCATACTAAATTATAACTTTTGCATTATTCAGTTGATAATGGAATAATACAATCAATTTTGTTGACATAGGCGTACGCACGGGGGTTGCCATAGTTAATCTGTTATATTTAAATAAATAAATAATAGATTTTTTTTTTATATTGTTGGTACGAACAGAATATTGTAAAATATGAACTCAGAATAAGCATAAAATTAAATAGGAATATTTGATGCTTCCTTTTATTCATCAAGAGTCAGCTAAATATAGATTAGAAAGACATTATTGAAGAATTTGAAGTAATAATACCTGGATCAGGGCCACCCATAAGGCCTGCAAGTCCGATAACTCTCGGGGGGAGGGGGCCCTTAGCGGGGTGTTAATAAATATATAAGTTATTAGCAATCAATAAATTATAAATCGATATTATCAATAAATTAATTATTGATAATATCGATAGTTACTGCTTTACCCGGATAAAATTAAAGTCAAAGTTAAAACCTGTCGGGACACCCGTCATACTATGGTCGGCTGGGTCCTGGAGAAAGGCGAATGCTAATTTAAACTTTCGAAATGTTTGTCTTTATTTTAAATAAATTATATGTCTCAGATTTTTTTTTTTAAATAAAGCAGTAGATAGAAACACAGATTAAAGATTGAACTTAAAAAAAAAAACATGTTGCCTTGAACTAAAGTTCAATAACTTCAATTGAAACTTTTTTCTATCCCGATTGTTAAATTTTGGGTTTAATTTTAACACAAAAATTGTTTAAAATACGATTTAGACAACATATTTTTTAATAAATTTTTTAGTGGAGTAAAGAATATTCCCAGACCCTCCACACAATTGGAGTATGAAAGGACCTCGTGGTACTGAGGTTTGTTTTTCGTTCGTCCTATGATATTGTAATCGAGCCTTCGAATTCGCTGAACCTTTTTGTTATTGTTACTATTTTATATTGTGAAATAATACAATAATTATTCCATTTACAATAGCTGTAGTATTTGGACATACAGTTGATAAATCGGGAACTATCATCGCTTCCCAAAAGGTCCTCCAGATCATCCGGATGGAAGCGGTCCATGTCTATTCCGGGCGGTAACGTAATCCGGGCCTAATCAATTAGCCAGAGGTTGCTCCTCAACTGCCTGGGAGTTGGAGTTTTTGTCTCTGCCGTTGGAAGTATTACTGGTATCAGACCAGGAACCATGGCATTTTAGACTGGTACCATGGTATGTATACAAATCAAATATCTTCGACAATCCTTTGTTGTAATTATACAAACAAACAATTTAGTCAAAATTGTTCTTATAATAAGAACCTACTCCGGCAGCCAAGAGTATAAAAATGTCATCCCGTGGTATAGTGTATGAAGGGAAGATGCAGGTGGTGCCATTTTATCACAAATATTATGTAGTTAACTAATTTCCAGGTTGACACTCCGCCATATGTTGAGTATGTCTGTGTTGACGTCATACAAGATGGCCGCCATAGCAATATAATCAATCTGCGATATCTCAATCGCTATTAAACCGATTTTAAGTTTTGTTATCTCGTTGAAAAAGTATTTTTAAAAGGTAAAAGAAATGTTCTTACCATTTATAGCGAAAATTTTATATTTTGGAAGATATTCGGATTCAAGCTTAAAAAAAGTACACACCGTTCTTAAGCCAACTTTTTTTCGGACAAAAATTTCGACGAAATCGGGATGCGATTTCTGTAGTGTTACGGAGTACTACTGGAATAACTTTACTCAAATTGAATCAATTCAATTTGGTCATATATTTCAACAAATACATGTGCATTTATTGAATTTACAGGGTGTCCCATAAGTCGCAGGAAATATTTAAAGAGGTGATAGTAGACAAGACATCAAGAGCAACAAAAAAGTTCTTAAATTCATACTCCTCACACAAAAGCAGGATTTTTGAGTTTCATGTATATTTTAAAATAGTAAATCATATTTTTTTGTTGAATAGGAAGCTATCACTCAAAAACTATTCAAGATAATTAAGTTCAAATTACACCATCACAGGGTAGACTCCCATCCATTGCATGGGGAATTTCGGTGGGAACAATAGTGATAAGTATTATTTTATCTTTTTTAAATCACTCATTACTTATAAACGTTTTTCTCATTCTCCTGCTAGGCTGCAGATAGCCCACTTCTTGGAAAACTTCTACTTTTATTTAGCTTTGATTTCGTATAAATGAAATATTATTTTCATATTGGATTGGTCTAGAATTGCCACCGATTTGCCAAAAAGCGTGGTGCAGATGTAGGTTGACTTGAGAATAAAATTTATTAAATTCATTTCGGTTCAAGTCAATAAAATAACACGAAAATGCAGAATAAAAAGCTTCTCTGTGAAATAAAACTGAACTTTACCGAAAAAACAAACAAAAAAATCTGTAAATCAACCAAAACAATTCTGAAATTAAATATCAAATAAAACTCTATACCAATCCTAAATGAAAAATCGATTTTATTTATCCCCAATTGAAGTTTAATAAAATTATAGGTTATTCTGGAAGTGGGTTATCTGTAGCCCAATAGGGGGCTAAGAAAAATATGCACAGTTAAAGATTGATGCAAAAAACTTTTCGCTATTTAATCTCCCGAAAGCCTCCTAGCAGTAGATTTTTTAAAGCCTAACTATATTTCGTAAAAAGAATTTTGTCTTCTTTACGATTGTGAGGTTGGAACTTAATTATCTTGAATAGTTTTTAAGTGAACGCTTCCTATTCAACAAAAAACGTGAATAGGAATCTTTACTTAAAAAACAACAAAAAACTCAAATTTCCTGCTTTTCTGTAAGGAATCGGAACATACCCTACAAATACTTTTTTTGTCTACTGTCACCTCATTAAATATTTCCCGTGAATTTACGGGATATCCCGTAAATTCAATCCATTTTCAGATATTTGTAATATATATATGTATATATATATATATATATATATATATATATATATATATATATATATATATATATATATTATTCATGTTTCCACTATTATCAAAAGTGTGAAGGCTGTTAATGTGAGTTGTGTCTGTTTTTGAGTTTTCGCTCATCAGTTTTAATAAACTCGTGAAAAAAAATAAGTCAAATAAGACATCTTAAACAAACGCATGCTTATGCACAATATTCAGCTCATAATAGAAATGAGGATAGTAAATATAAGAAAAAAAATATTTTCACATAATTGACTTACTGCAGAAAACATATAATATAAAAATTTTAATGTTTTTTTTATTATATCTAAAATATAGGTCGAAATGTCATAAGAATAAAAAGTGTTTATACTATCGATTTATATTTAATGTCTGGAGACGGTCAGGTAACTTTGAGGATTTTTCTTTTATCCTTCCGACGAACAAAAGCTCAATTTTTGTTTAGGCTTTTATTTGTATGATATAAAATGTCTGAAAATTTATATATTTACATTTAATAATTATTATAGCCTGTGATCAATTTATTTAAATTGTCTTCCATTATACCCCAACTATCCTTCATCTTCATCGTTCTAAAATTAACGTTTCGGAGTATTGCCCCATCTTCAAGAACTTAACAAAAATTTACTTCTATCTTGTCCATAATTACCCCATAGCAATTGTTGTTTTGTCTTTCTTATAAAATAATCGTTATTTTGTAATCAATAATTTAAATAATAATTAGTAGGAGCCATCTCATTCTTTTGCATTGTTACATTGAACTGAATTGAAATTATTGATTACAAAATAATGATTATTTTATAAGTAAGACAAAATAACAATTGTTATGGATTAATTATGGAAAAGATAGGAGTCAATTTTTGCCATGTTCTTGAAGATGAAGCAATACTCCGAAAAGGTTATTTTAAAATGATGTAGAAGAAGGATAGTTGGGGTATAGTGGAAGAAAATTGAAATAAATTGTTCACAGATTATAATTTATTTTTTTTATTTACAGAAATTTACATCTGTATAAGAATATACCACAAGTATATTATAATAGTATTGATAATAAGCAAATAAAACTTGATAATTACTCATTTGTAGCACTTTGATGACTGATATGTTAGGAGGTCCCGCGGCCATCTTCTTTTCAGACTCCTCGGAGGATTATCGGGAATAGTTTGGGATGAAAGGTTACGCACTGGTGGGTTAGTGTGGACAAGGAGTTTGTAATTAAATCTATTTCGGGCCAAGTCTGCAACAAAGAGAATATTGAGGTCTTTATGGGTAATTTTATTTGTAGCGTAATAAGGGGCAGCAAGGATTCTTCGAAGGATTTTGGATTGTAAGGATTGGATACGGGAAGAATTTAATGGCTGCGTGGTGCCCCAAAGCTCAATCCCATATATCCAAATAGGTCTGATAATGATAATGTATTTGAGCTTTTTATAGTAAATAGGAAATTTAGAGCGTTTGTTAAGTAAGTGTTTTAGTGAACGGTATCTAAGAGCAGTTTCTTGTCGTATCAGTCTTCTATGAGGATTCCATGTAAGGCGTTCATCTAGATGGAGTCCTAGGAACCGGATCTTCACAGATTATAATAATCATTAATTTCGGGCCTTTACTTAATTTAAATGTTCTTCCAGTTTATAATATGTTTCAATGATATATTTACATTTGAATTTTCATTCAAAGTTTTTAGTGAAATTTTAATAATTTTTATATTGTGTTATAGAAAATGACCCCTCGAATTTATGTATTGAAAATGTATGTTTCGAATCATTTTTTGTAGCAATTAAAAAAAAAAAAATAATAATAAAAAAATAAAAAAAATAAATAAAAAAGATGGTGTTGAAGAGAAATTTCCACTTTCCACAGACATAGGCAAATATTTTTTTCTTAAACAGGATTTTTCCCACAAAAAGTGCGCATTTATTATTTTTCTGTGCCTGGTAAAATAATATAACATTAGGAGAGAGTTCTAATATTAATTTACCATTACATTATAAAATGAAGGAAATTTTTAATCAGCTGGATAACCCTAGATTCTAATTAGTTGAGTAATCCGGGTTGCTTCAATAACTTGTCTTAGACCCTTGTAGAAAAAATTAAATTAACTCCGTGGCTTGCTAAAATACATTCTTGTAACCGTTCCAATTAGGTCAATTTGAATTCGAAAATGAATGTTTTTTTTTTTTCAATCTAAAAAAGGATTCAGAGAAAGTCCCGGTGAAATTAACGGAAATGAACTTTTTAATCATTATTTAAATTGCTTAAAAGTAAATTCCTTTCAATGCATTTTCTCTTTATATAATTATGAATAATCTAGGTAATCTTTTCTCTATTTTTTTAAAAATATATAATTCGTCTGAATCAACACATCATGACACTCAACTTCATATTAGTTGACATCCGCAGGATGGTATATAAGGATCAATCTCTAATTAACTTCGTATTACATCAAATCGAAACCAATAAAAATTAATTAGCATATCGTGTTTAACAGCTTTACCCTAAGTAAGGTATTTACGTATCAAGCGGTCTACCATATCTTTTTTTATTGTCGGTTATAATCTCACATCATAGCGTGTGCCTTATTCTTCGCATTAATGGGAATTTATGTGACGGTTTTAAAAAAATTACATTCATTAGGATTACATTAAAAAATATCCTTAGATCTGCTTTTGTTAAATCACAGCTGTTGACTACCGCTCGCTACGCTCGCTCAAGAGATAAACAAATCCCCAAGAGATCCTTATTCAGTTGAGGTCGGGGTCTTACCCTAATTTAAATTTAATTATTTGTGTAATGGAAACCTTATGCCCATTTTCAGATATTTTCTTCAGTGTAATAATCTAAAAGTCTCAAAAATAAAAGAACTAATATATAATCGATATTTCGCCAATTCCAGGCATCATCAGGACTTTTTTAAATTTATTTTTGAGACTTTTAGCTTATTTTTTGGATTTTTCCATTTATGTTCTAAAAATTATATATGTCTCATTTTGAGCTTTTCCTCTTGCATATTAAGATATTAATAGACAAAACTCAGAACTGATAATAAATGTCCTGTCAATGGCCTCTTCGAATAGAATATCGACCGCTTGCGTAATACGTAATTACCGATATTAATTAATCATATTATATTTTTAAAATTTCAATTTCAAAGAAATGTTATGGTACCTACGTGTATCAGCTATCTTATGGAACCTGGTAATACTTAACTTTTTTTACGCTGGATTCTGGACTAAATCTTTCAGAAGGATTGAAGGATTATGATACTATAGAACGCAGGTCAGCGCATAGTCTTGTAGTGGTCTTGTACCATTCACTTAAGCAAGAAATGCGTTTTGAGAAAAATGTATTTGAATGCCGCTATCGAAATTATTATTTTTAACGATCTCGTAACAACATGTTGCTCTAATTACATTGTTAGAAATTTAATTTTTAAAAAGTGATCTAGGGTGCCCTTTTTGCAGAGAACGATTGTCCATAAATGGAACAGGCATATCTTTTTTTTAAATAAATTATATTTTATTTGTGCAATTGAATATTACATACTATATAAAAATAGTTGAGATTTGCTTTTAAAAATAGTTAAAAATTCTAAAACTAAAGTCTAAAGTCTTAATCTTTAGTCAATTTCCTCGTCGCCTGAGTAACAATCCTCTTGCACCTTTCTGGAATCACCGTGTAAAACTGTGATCTCCTTAAATACCTGTTCAACCCACAGCTAACTGCCTGCATCTACACAGCATATGAGATCCTGCACCTCTTTTCTTTTTCAATAGAGGTACGGTTTAATAGTATATACATTTTGAAAAAGGCATAAGCATTATTTAACAAACTTTACAGGATACACTATCCTGTATTGTCGTTTTTACTCCAAATAATAATATATCATATATTTTTGTTTTAATTTTATTCTTTATTGTGTTCAATAGGAGTTTATTAAATTAAGGTGGCGACATTTTTATAATTACAATATATTTTTAAGGCTTCTAGCACTGTTCAAGCCCAGAGTGTCGACTAAGAGACATCAGTATTTGGTGCTTACGTCATCAATAGTCGATTTTTAGACCATGTCCAATTTTTTTTTCTCGATATATTCGTTAGCCAATCGAAACCGAAATTTCGAATTTTTCGCACTTAAGTATTTTAAAAGAAAACGACGTCGGTATGTTCTCATTTATAGAACTAGAAAATGCTGATTTCCTATGATTAAATTTCGACGTCACAGCAGTTATTTATTTTTGTTATCACTACTATATATTATTACGGTAGTATAGATCCCTTTTCCGGCTCTCGGGAGCGATGGATTTTGATGAGTGAGGTATCAAAAGAAAGGGAATTTCACGGAGAAGTGACGAATCCTGATTTTGTTTCTTAAATTCTTACTAGGGCTTAAATAAAAGTGATGAAAAAACTGGAAGGTTTCAAAGTTTTGACGACTAAAAGTCAGCGGATCGAGACGGGATAAGTTGGATTTTAAAGATTTTGACGCGGGCTTCAAGATCACATACGCTCCCATGGAGCGTATTGGTCCAGAGTTTTAAAGCTTAAAAACCTACCGTTTTTGAGATAATGCACGATATAGGTCCGCACGGGCCCTATGCCATCTTGCGTATGTGTCGTTGTCATGGCAACTTTATATCAATTTGAGTCTGTTTACAAAACCTTTTAATGAGTTTAATATATTGTTTCCCATGTCCAACCCTAAAGGGCACTGTTAAATATAAATGAAAAATGTTATAGCTGGATCTAATTGCCTAACTGCTAAATTGAAGAGATGTTTTTCAATGGGTGAACTAATTATTAAGTATGAACTGTAACTCCAACATAGTCATTACAAGCTATGTAGCTTCACCAAATGTGTGTGTTAAATAAACTTTTTTGGTAATATAATGTTTACTCGAATAAATATGTTTCCAAAATATCGCTTATACTTCTAATGCATTAAGGATAGATATCTAATGCGAGAGTTCTCGCTGGGGTATACTAGTTACTATTTATTTTTATTACAAATATATTCTGTTTAATGATCGATATAATCATGCGCCTTTTATCGATATACGTATCGATTATATCGGTTCTATTGGGCTAGGCAAATAGTTAATACAGTCGCTTAGTTGAGGCCGAAAGGCCAAAGGTTCCATCCCGATCGACCTAGAAACCGTTAATGACCATTTGACCCGTATTCTGTTGTCAAGGCTGCCTACTATACGAACATCCTGAGGGAAATATTTCGTAGTGACAAGTTGTATTCTTCAAAAGGCATAACAAGACAAGCGATATAACAATGTTTTGTGTAAGGTTCTAAAAAAAGTATAATTATAGTGTTTTAGGGCAAATTATTACTTTAGTGTACAATTTTAGATTACTGATTAATGAGTAAAGGCTAAAAAAAAAGGTAAAAAATACTGTTGGGATATAATTAGAAGATTCAAAAACAATGTTTCAAATCTCTCAAATGCTAATAAATAAATAATGAGGCAATGTTTCGCCATTTCAGGCATCATCAGCACTGAAAAAAAAAATAAGATTAAATAAATTGCAGACTATAGATAGCACATCTCATATCGACAGTCTAAAAAAGACTAACCAATCAGAGATACTAAATCATTCCAAGATAGTTCAACACATTATGAAGAAAATGAGAGGTAATATTGGTAAAGCTGAAGGAGGTTACATTCAACACTACAGCTGATCTGCTGTACTATAACCCTAAAATATATATTGTAATTATAAAAGTTTTGCCACCTTAATAAACTCCTATTGAACACAATAAAAAATCAAATTAAAAAAATATAAATATTGCTGTTCAGGTAAAAACGTTTTATGTGTTTCCTGTAAATCTTGCCAAATGACGTTTATGCCTTTTTACTAAAATTAATTTAAAAAAAAAATCTTGTTAAATTAATTAGATTTATTTAAATAAATATGTGATTTTTTTTTCACTAAAGAAATGTTTTTAGTTTACTACCATTTGCTGGCATGGTGGTATTACTATAGATTTTGATTAGAAAAGTTTAGAAAAGACTCAGAAAAATCACCCTATTACAATTTTAATTTTTTTAAGAAAACAATTACTTCAATCAGTTAATATCTCGGAATGTACATTTATAATAACATCTTTACAAGAAACCTGGCTATCTATAAATTTTCGATTGTGTCGTATTTAATATTTAAAGTGTCTTACTACAGATTGCATTAAAAAAGTTTAAGTAACGAGCCTTCGGCAGCTGATTTCAGACTCAGTCAGCTGCAAAAGTACCCTATAAACGTTTTTTAAATTATATATTTTGTTAGCAATTTTGTTTTATATCATTCTTATTAACATGGTTATAGCTCAATCAAAATTCAACCAAATACTTAAACAGATCATTAAATTTTCTAAAAGTAGAAGTTCTTGGTGAGAAGAATCTTTTATATCTAATGCATCGATTTTTTTTACTTCCCTTCCCCCTCCCCCCCTCATCACTTAAGACATCGAACAGTTAGAATTACTCCAACATTTCCAAGGTAACCTCTTTTTCCTCCTATATTTTTCCTTGACTCTAATACAGCTTTCTATATGCTGTATCTATACATAGAAGGAACGATTCATCAAAAATATTAATAAATATTTATATTTTTGAACATAATCGTTCGGAAAGAAATAAACAAAATAGTAAGTTATTCATATCATTATTTTTGTGAAATATTTTATATTATAAATATCGTAAATTTTAACAATGCTGTATTTACTGACTATTATTATTATTTGAGTTCAGCCTAAAAACTGTATGAAAAACTGCAGCCCACCTCTCCGCTCCATCGGTTTTCCTCACTTAGTCGATTGGAGTGAATGGACTTTGGCGTGGCGTGAAGTGATTGGTTTGGCGTAAGTTTTGGAACGATGGATTTCCAGTCGCTTCGCATCACTCCATACAATTCACACAGGATTTCACATTCATAGCCGTGAGTACACTTCTCGTGGAGCGGTTGGAGTGGAGTGATCGACAGTTACCTTCTTAATGGTTTTGTTGCATTTGGAATAAAACTAATCGATGTTGATTTAGAATAACACCAATCGATGTTGATTCACCATATTTTTTTGGGGGAGGGGGGGGGGTGGAATCATAAAAGTCAAATTTCTACATGATGTGGTAAGAAAATTTATTTAAACATTGAAAAAAAGACATATCAATGACTCCGAAATTGAAAGTATTTAGGTTACCAGGTTTTGTGTCTGATCTAGGAATAAATTTACATCCCATTATATTTACGTCATGGATATTTCTGATTTACGTAAGACCCTTGTTTTTAGTAGCTATCGAAAATATGCCATGTACCAATAGTAATAAAACATAAATATATAACGTTAGACGTTGCATTTTTTTTTACCTATATAAAAAATAAATAAATTATAGTTTCAATTAATTTATTTTTTTTTCATTGAAATTTGTAGTTGTGTATAAAGAAAATAAACGAGCTGTGCATACATAAAATAAAATATAGATGAATTTGATGCAGAGAGAAGCTATTTTTGACAATGAGCATTGTTATAGGTTATTTAAGATAGTTTATTATATTATAAGGTCACGTGGTCTCTCAGACACCATAAAGGATTATCAGAGGATTTGTAATGGAGGAGTGGTTTCGTGCCAAAGGATTAGATTAATATCAGAATCAATTGCAGAAAGGCAGATGTGTATATATATATATATATATATATATATATATATATATATATATATATTATTTATTTTTTTTGTTCTAGTTCATTTACAAAAATAATAACGAACATTACGGATTTTACGAAGGATTTTAGATTAGATGGATTATATAAAAAAAAATTATAGTTCCTTATTTTTTTATGCTGTAACCGTTTAGTTCTGTTAATATGTTGCAATCACCAATTTTGATTAACTAAATTATGTATAAATAAATTTTACAAGATTCTATTTAATTATGTAGATTATTGACTTATAAAAATAAACACATTATTTGACGATGATGAAAATAAATCTATAACACAAATGTGTAGGATTTTAGTTCATTACTGTATATTCAAAAGTGGACGATTAAAAAATGATATGTCTTGTATATATTGTTTTAGAACAAACGTAAGTAGTTTTATCATAAATCAAACATCCGGATCCTTTTTTTCTTTCTTTTTTTTTTTTAAGCCCAACTACCTTAGTTTTAATTTAATTTATTTTTGTTTTACTACAGAACGATAAAAATTGAAATCTGTGTCATTCATTAGTCAGAGAGAATTATTACAAATTAAGAAAATTTCATTTTTATATATACCCTAAATTTCTTGTGAAAGTTTATGTTATGTTAAATTTTCGGCTGTTTGGGATTTTACTTCTTCCAGCTGTATTCTCTAGAGGATGATTGCGAAGCCACTAAAATAAAGGGGATTAATTAATGGTGAATCACGAACTACATTTGCATATTATGAAATAATGAAAAGATATTCAAGTAAAAAATAACTGGTGCGTTGGGTGCACCACACATCACAATCCTACTTAATAGATTTTTAAAAGTTTCTATGTAGTTTTCATGGAAATTTCATTTAATTTCCATTAAATAATATAAAAGTAGAAATTAATTAAGTTCAACAATAACTAAAGTAAGTGTATACGTTTTTGTCTCTCTCCATTGCCTTCTACAACTAAATAATAGATATTAATTTTTCTAAAATCCTTAGCTTTCCAACGGTATATTATACATCTGTATTACTACTCATATTTTCGGAAATTTGTTTTTAACCTGAGAAAATATTTCTCCTTCTTTTTCATTTAGTTAATTAACTCATTCCTTCATATTTTATATTTATATATTATTTATAACTAGGTAATAGCAATGAGAGACGGTTAATTATTTCAAATAACCAAAATTTATTATCTAAAGATATTTTAGAGGAAGCCATTTTGAAATTTCAGCATTTAAGCTCTATCAATGAAGATAAGACCTGGCTGATATTAAAGAACATTTAATTGAACATTGATATGAAGTTGAAATCAATATTTCCTCGGTGATGTACTTCATATATGAAAAGTAAAAGGGCTTTAAGAAAAAGAGCTTAGGGAAGTTTCATCAAAATCGTTAGAGCTGTTTTCGAGAAAATTGTGAACTTGATATAAAGTTATATCAATATATAGTAACATATATATATATATATATATATATATATATATATATATATATATATATATATATATATATATATACTCGTATATATATCGTTCAGGCAAACCTGAACAGATTAAGTTTAAACGCTATGAAAACTCAGGCCATTGTCATAGGTTCCAATTCCCTCCTCAGATCCAATGACACCTTTCCTACTTTAATCCTAAATGATCACCCCATCACGTTCAGCTCCTCAATCAAAAACTTGGGTATTACTATCTACCAAACCCTTTCCTGGAAACCCCACATTACCCAAATTTCCCGACGGTCAATAAGTACCCTTAAATTATTCCATCGTTCTCGACATCTTCTCCCACAACCTACCCGCAAACTCCTTGTGTCCTATATTATCTTTCCCCACTTTGACTACGGATGTGTGGTATACGGGGGCCTCTCGAATGTGCTCGAGGACAGATTGAAGCGGATCATGAACAGCTTTTTAAGATTTGTCTTCGGCACCTCGAGACGGGCCCATGTGTCCCACCTATACGGCGAGTTGGAGTGGCTCTTCCACTGCAACCGTAGACAATATTTCCTTGAATCTTTTCTATACCAAACCATCACCACCCACCATCCTTCCTACATCTACAGCCTCCTACAATTCAAATCCTCGGTTCACGCACTGGAAACAAGATCTCGCCTTTCTGACCTCCATACTCCCTCCCACAGAACCAAAACATTCGAACGCTCCTTCCTCGTCCGCTCCTCTACCCTTTGGAATTCCTTTCGTTCTAATATCCGCCATGCTTCTTCTCTATCCTCATTCAAATCCCTCCTTTTCCAACACCTTCTTTCTCTCCAAAATGATGCTCTCTAATTGCGAAGTTTCAGTTTAGGAATAACATCTGGATCAGAAGTGGATAATAGATTCTAATGTACAAACTTCGCTAATCAATTCATTATTTTTGTATTTTTCATTTTCTCTGTGCTTTTTTTTTTTTTACTTTTTTCTTGATTTTCTCTTTTTTTTTGTTTTGCTCAAATCAATTATATTTTTTTCGAAAAAAACCCTATTTATTTGCTTATTTATTTTACAGAAGATATTGTAAAAATTAATTGGTCTGTATTCTATAGTCTTATGGCCAGATAATGTTACTGTTTTTTGGTTCCTTCATGTTATTCTTAAGGGACCTAGTCCCAGAATAAAGTTCTTTTATCTATCTATCTATCTATATATATATATATATATATATATATATATATATATATATATATATATATATATATATATTTATATATAGTAAATATGTAAACTCAATGATATAAAGTGTTTTTTTCCCTTAATTAGCGATAATGCTGTTGTAACTTCCCTGTCATATGTTACATCTACCTTAAATACGTAATTTCAGTTTCGTACTACTTTTTTTTTTTCAGATAGCCTGTCCACATACACACTGACACACATTCACACACGCGGACCATTTTGCGAGACTTAAAACATGTGATTCCGTTGAAAACTCGAATTCAAAATTTTTAACGATAGCAATACTTTTCTTTAATAAAGTATAAAAACAATTAATCAATTACTATTTCATTTATAAAGGCAATCAATAAATCGTATCTATGAAATCTTCGTCTACTTCTCGGATAGTGTTCTCTTTCAATTGGTGTTCTACAAACTCAGCCATTTTATTTTCTGATAAGGTTCCGGAAATATTTTTGTTAATAAATTTTGGAAGATATCCAAGTTTCTTAATTTTAATAGCACTGTGATAGAGTTTTGGGCTTGGCTATATAAAAACTTAGTTCTAAATATCTCTGTCCGGTATTTCCTTAAGCAATAAAGTGTAAGCACTAAGAATTCCAGAGTCCATCGTAATAACGTAAGCAGCATACGTATATGAGGCAGCTATTAGCCCATAGTCCCAAACAACATTACTTCCAGCTAAAAACAACAACAACAACGGGGAATTCCGTCAGAATTCTACCCAATAACAAAGATCTACTTATTGATTTGAATAACTGAAATATTATATATTTTGGCCCGTTGTGGTTTGTGTGATTGTATATAGTTCTAATCGTATAACCACTATCATATCACAAACCAAAAAAAAAAAAACACGTAATTTATTATAAAGGTTATTGAGCCTATTGCTAAAAAAAAACTTCTGCTATTAACAATTAACAATTGTTACTAGATTGAATTGAAAAGATAAGCCAAACAATTTTTAAAATCTTATTAGATTAATTTGGATGCTTAATATGGTATTAATGGATCTACAATTACTAGATGCATATTTTTTACTTCCTCGTACAAAATATTGTAATCGCGAAAATTTTCGGTTTTCAGATTTCAACGGAAATATCCAGTTTCACCATCCCTGAATCCATTTTGACGCTGAAGTTTCGTCGTGACGTTCGTAGGTACGTTCGTATCTCGCACAACTCAAAAACGGTTTGCCGTAGAAAGTTAAAATTTTGTATTTAGAATTTCTGTAAAATCTAGTTGTGAACCTCACTTTTTGGTCACTACATGATTACCGAAAGTGGTACTTTACTTGAAGGTCATTATTGATTTTCCTCAAAAATTATATTAAAATATAATGCGAAACTTCTCAAATTTGGTATTTAAGACTTGCATATTAATATAAATAATATAATAAAGTTTGGTTAACATTGGCAGACCGGAAGTTGTACTTTGCTTGTAGGTCATATTAGACTTTCATCAAAAATTATTTTAAAATAAAATGTAAAATATCTCAAATTTGGTAAATAGGACTTTTATATGAATATGAATGTATTTACTAGATTTTGGTTGCAAACGCAATTTGGTTTCCAACCTAATTAAACATTTTTATTACTTGTTTTAAGTGTTCAAATTATAAATAAAATACTGGTTTTACTCCCCATTTGTGAAATGAACAAATCTGCAGCAGGAGAATAAGATATTAGTTAAGTGGGTTTTTTCGCTTAAAATGTCCAAACTGTCGATTTCCAATTTAGTGATATTGACAGCTCTAATGTTGTCAAGGAACACGAAAAAAATCTCTTGGGAACTTGTTACCAACTGAAAGAAAACGACTTATAATAACGGAATGAGACTTCCTGAAATAAGAGTATTTGTGTGTGTCAATAGATGGATGTCGCGACTGCGAGTGTCGTTTTTGAGATACTGCAATCTTCAGAAAAAAATAGCCAAAATCAGGATCAGTTTTTGAGCCACCGATTTATAGTTTAATAGGCGTACATGAAAGTCATGTGTTGTCCACATCAGATATTTTAATTTCACAATTATTCAATCTTTTACACATTAACAAGCCTTATCTCATAATTATAAGGTATTTACTTTTTATCGTTCGGACATGAATTACACCAAATTTTATCCTTCTTAAAATAGAACTAATTTTCAGGTGGCCGTTATAAATAAATATTTCCTTACCGGTAGTAAACAGTAAACATAAACCTTTCCTGTTTAAGCTAAATTACATTTATGAAGACGATGTGGTGAAGGGAGGGTAATATGAACGGCTTAATGTGGTCTTGTGGTTTGTCGCCATGTCGCGTTGTGTTGTGGTTGTTTTAATGTGGTAGACTTCTGACATATTTTGTTCTATTTAATTGGGTTATTTCGAAAATATACATAAATAGGAAACTATACAAAAAAAAAAAAAATTGTTAGAAACTTGGAAGCAATAATAACACAGGCCAACAAAAAAAATTAGTTTGAAAACTTTTTTAACTTTAATAGTTGATCTTTTTAGATTTTTATGTGCTGAATCTAAATCTGGTCTTAGTTTTTTTGTATCGCCCATAATTTCCCGTAGGTTTCAGGCTCATCAAACCTCCTAACTTTTTAAACTTCTGTAACATGTTAGCTACAATAGAAACATACTCTGGGTCTTGCTTAAATGATACCCATTCTTCTTTCTCATTTAAGATCAGTGGGGATTCAAAGCTAACATCAAACATCATTTTTCTAATGTCAGGTCCGACAAAGACGCCTTCTTTTAGTTTATCTCCTGAAAGGCGTGGAAACTTTTGGCAGAGATACTTGAAACATGGTCCATCTTTAGGCAAAGCCTTTACAAATTGTTTCATGAGGGCTAACTTTATATGTAGGTCTTCCTTTTTCAGGAAGACTGAAAGCTGTTCAATTCTTTAAAAATCGCTTAATTTAATAAATTTAACTATAAAATGTGAAGAAATCTTGGGTGATACAGCTTTTTTTCATATCATATTTGGATTCAGTACCCTAAAAACTAGGAATAAGGTAATTTCAGTACAAAAGTTTATTCATCGTTGGCCTGTGAAGCTGTTCAATTCTTTAAAAATCGCTTTATTTCATAAATTTAACTATAAAATGTGAAGAAATTGTGGATGTACAGCTTTTTTAATATCATATTTTGATTCAGCATCCTAGAAGCTGTAGGAATAAGTTTTTTCATCGTTGGCCTGTGTAATTCTATAAAACATGGATTCTCCAAATCCAATTCTCATACTTGCAATGATTCACCTATATTAACGATGTAATTATTGAATGTATTGCAAGAGAAAAATAAATTTGTAGGACGTAGGATTAAGTTTTCACACTATTGTGTTTCTTTACCCTACAATTTTATTAAAAAAATAACATTTTCACCTATTAATTTCCCACTTATTTAAAAGTGGATGTTGCCAATTACCATTCACTGGAAGTTATCAAGGCTCGGACACTTTTTCTTCTAGTAATTTACTTACTACTTTTTTAATAATTTTGCAATATATAGGACTTTTGAATAAGTTATATTTCGAATTTTGTCCTCGGTTGGTATCAAAGAGTTTCAAATAGAATCTTTGGTCAATACCCATTCAAATATTAAATAATTCGAAATTAACAATATTTTTTTTATTTCAAAGCTCCGCGGGATTATTTGTTTATATTAAGGGATTAAATGTAGTGGATTGGATGGAAACTCTTGTACTGCATTTGATGCATTTTAAGAAAAGATGAGATGAGGAGTAGGACTACGTTTTAGGGATTTGAGGAATTAGGAGTCAGTTTCCAGTGATGAACCTCACAAGTTGTCTTGTGTCAGTCCAGTTAGTTGTCCTCAGTCTAGTCTAAGGTTATTTATGTATTCCTGCCACATCTTTGGCATTCCTGTCGGAGTTTTTAAAGTTAACAATAAGAACATATTTTGATATATGTGAGGCCGTGTCTATCTCGAGTTGCCGGAAGGAAGGAAAGATATTATTATTATCTAGTAAGATTTTCTGTAATCGTTTTGCCATTTTGAATTTGTTTCACTGTTTTCCTTTGTTTTTTTTATATTCCTAAATTCCTATAATCTTTTAAATTTAAAATATATTCGGTAGGCTGCGACATTTTCACTTATCGAATAGAAAATGCACGGAATGATGCAAGAACTCCCTGAGGTGATGGAGACGCTAGCAATAAGGCATGCGATATCAAATTCCGGTTATTTTACTAGGAAAGAGGCATGCCTTTTTATTTTCGTTGAAGATGAAAGAGGAATGGAATGCGCACGAGTCAGGGCATTCCTTTAGCATTTCGTGCAACCTTTTTCTTTTGAACTCCTAGCCCATTTCTATCCATAATTACTCCTCTAGAGCGTTCCTTACCATCACATATTTCTTAACTTACTTCATCTTCAATCTACCGTTTCTATTTAAAGAATAGTTATTTAAGCTTAAACCAAATACCTATTGCTTGTCTCAACTATTAACAGTCAATTAATCGGTGAACTGAACAATCCATGTTATCTCAAGGGGACAAATCCCAGATTAAATCGTCACTTCAGAGTAGAAGTAGCTTAACTCCGAAAATTTAATATTACAGGAGGTTTTTTTTTTTTTTTTTGCTTTATCGTTTCAGGGAGATGTGATGAAGGGCAGGAGAAGGCCCCTCTATCAGAGCTTTCAGTACTCGAAGCCCGGTCGGCAGTGAGCCTTCTCCCGCCCTTCATCACTTCCCCTCCGCTGCTTCACGTAAGGTGTCTGTAGCGAGAAACAGCCCTCTTTAAATGTTCAATCGCTTTATTAGATATCTAATCGAATATCACATATATTTTATGAAAATAGGGTTGTAGAGAAACTCCTCGAGAACAAATAGCGCTTTGAAAAATGGCTCTAGGACCATTTTGGCCCTTGTTCAAATCTTTTTTCGGGATCATCTGTTTTTACATTTTCTCAATTTCCGAGAAAAGTTATAATTTTTTTTGCTTGTAGTTTTTATTATAGATAAGCACTAGCAATAACAAGATCAACAATTTAAGCCCTAAAATAAGTTCCTGTAATAATTAAAAGCCTTATAATAAAATATCCAAAAATGACCATACTTCGCGGCTTTTCATTTTTTTGGTGAAAAATTGTTGACCGACTTCAATTGTTTAAAACTCATTTTTCCCATATTTTTAAACGCTATCACGCACTATTTTTATTTTTCTTAAATAAATTTTTCGACATCTTTATGACTTTGTTTCACCATGTTCACCATACATACCGATTTTATCTTTAATATATAAAATTGGTCTCTACTATTTTTCTACTAATTATCACGTTGAGAAAGTCCCTTGGTAATTTATTTTAAAAAAATAAACTATCGCGCCCGGACTAATATAAAAATGAAGTAGAGAAATTATTTAATATAATTTTTTAACTAAATATGATGTATTTGCGAAAAGTGGTACTACACCAATTTCAAAGTAATTCTATTCGTAATTTCATCTACTACGTAAATTTATATTGACAAAATGATGAAAATTTTAAAGGATTTTTTTTTTTTGGGGGGGGACTGTTTATAGATAAAAACCTCCAAGCAGATTGCATTCGTTTTTATCATTAACTAACTTTTTGTCAAAAATGGACTTATACCACTTTCAAAGAAAACGGCCCAAATATTAATAGTTTTATATATATATATATATATATATATATATATATATATATATATATATATATATATATATATATATATATATATATATATATATATATATATATATATATGAAGTAACCATTCTTCAGATTGTAGAGAACTTTTAAAAAATATGAATCAAATGGAAAGAAACTGCCGCCAGGGTGGCTAGACTGCTCTGGTTTTGCCAAGTCGAGACAATATTTGTCAAGAGTTTCTCCATTGCACCATTACCCCCCATCCTCCCCCCCCTCCCCCCATCCTCCATTCCTTCTAGAAATTACTTTGCCCTTCTGTTCCGTCTGTTATTGAACTATTAAAATTTCGAGAAAAATCATAAAAATATATTTTAATGTCCAATTTGAAAATAACCATTATACTTACAAATTTATAGGTATTTTATACAATAATTTCGGTTTGGAGTCAGTAAAGAATTATGCAGCTCTTCCAATTTCCGAAATTGTAAAAGTCACTTAAAGTCAATTTTAATGTATTTTTTTCTAAACTGTCTTTTTGTTGAAATTTTTTTATTGTAATTAGTGGTTTTGTAAAACGGGGGAGTTTTTCATGAATGGGAGAAGTTAACAACTAAATAATATAGATTTTTTAGGAATCAGAAGCATATAAAGTAGGTAAATTATGATATAAAAAAAAAAAAAAAAAATACTAAAATATGATTTAGTTAGTTATTTGAAAGAAAAAGGCCATTCGGTCACCATGCTTTTTATTTTACATTAGATCAACGTTTCGGCCATCTTGGGCCATTCTCAAGTTTCTTTTAATAGTTTATATGTAAAAACAAAACATCATCAATGTTTCAATTCCTTTCATTTGTTGATATTATCTTCCTTCTTGAGTCAATGCATCCATATAGTATGCTGATTGAAGCATGGTGAACGAATGGCCTTTTTCTTTCTAATAACTAATAAAATTAATGGCACCGAAAACTAATAAATCGACTAGAAGACTAAAATATGGTGCAAAACTTCTCACATTTGATACATAAGATTTATATATTAATATAAATAACCTACTAGATTTTGGTTGAAATTGGCAAACCGTAAATGGTACTTTACTTGAAGATCATAATAAACTTTCATCAAAAATTATATTAAAATATAATGCAAAACATCTCAAATTTGGTATATAAGATTTCTATATCAATATAAATAATATACTAGTTTTGGGTTAAAAATGACCGGAAGTCGTACTTTACCTAAAACTGTTTTTGTTTTCCTCCCGTCTTCTTAGGGGGGAGGAACATAAATAGTGTTAAAAATCACTAATCGAGATTATCATGGAAAAGAACGTTTCAAGGTCCCTACTAACAATTTTTCAATTTTTTATGATGTGTCTGTGTTTGGATGTCAATAGATGGACACCAATAGTTTTTGAGATACTACTATCTTCGGAAACTAGTATCCAAATTCAAGATCACTTTTTGATTCACCAATTTATAGGTTAATAGAAGCACAAGGAAGTCATGCGGTGTCCACATCAGATATTTTCTAGCATAATATTGTGTTGTTATTTATTTTAATATAAATTGAGAATATTTTAACAATAACACTACAATATATTACTAGTATATCCGAGCGAGAACTCTCGCATTAGATATTTATTTATCTTCTTCCTGATACATTTAAAGTGTAAGCGATATTTGTGAAATATGTTTATTTATATAAACAATATAATATTACCAAGAAAGTTTATTTAACACTCACTCATTAGGTGAAGCTACATAATTTATAATGACTATCTTGAAGTAACAGTTTATGCGGAATATTAGCTTGCCCCTCTGGAAAATATCACTACTATGTATTATTACGGTAGTATAGATCCTTTTTCCGGCTCCCAGGAGCGATGGATTTTGACGAGTGAGGTATCAAAAGAAAGAGAATTTCACGAAGATGTGACGAATTCCAATTTTGTTTCTTAAAATCTTACAAGGGCTTAAATAAAAGTGATGAAAAAACTGGAAGGTTTCAACACTTTGACGACTGAGCGTCGGCGGATCGAGGCGGGATAAGTTGGGTTTTAATGATTTTGACGCGGGCATCAAGAACATTTACGCTCCTGTGGAGTGTATTGGTCCTGCGTTTTAAAGCTTAAAAACCTACCGTTTTCGAGATAATGAACGATATAGGTCCGCACGGGCCCCATGCCATCTTGCGTACATGCCGTTGTCATGGCAACTTTATATCAATTTGAGTCTGTTTACAAAAACTTTTAATGAGTGGGAAATTATATACTGTTTCCCATGTCCAACTCTAAAGGTCACTGCTATGTATGAATACTACACATTGAAAATGGTAATCTAATTGCCTAACTTCTAAATTGAAGAGATGTTTTCCAGTGGGGTAAGCTAATTGCTTATTAAATATGAACTGTAACTCCAACATAGTCATCACAAACTATGTAGCTTCACCAAATATGTGTGTTAAATAAACTTTGTTGGTAATATTCTATTGTTTATACGAATAAATATGTTTCCCTAATATCGCTTATACTTGGAATTAGGGCCTAATTAGAAGATATGTAATGCGAGAGTTCACGTTCGGGTATACTAGTATATCTTAATACTACAACACAAACACCACAAGTTAAAATTAATTGCTTTATATTTCGAAAGCGTTATGTTCGAAGGAGAGTCGGTTATCAGCATGATTTATTCGATGCACACCTCATAGTGGGAAAAAAATCCTTTTCATGATATTCCTTTATTAGTTTTTTTTTTCTATCAAAGCACTTTAGGAACTCTTTATTAACAAAAATTAGCAATAATGGCATTTCATAAATTTTTTATTCTTCTTATATTACCTGTATTTCACTTATCCACGTTTCGAGGTTGTTTCCCCATCTTCAGGATTACTTTTTTAGTCAGCATAATTTTTTATACAGGGTACCTTATTTGTCTAAAAAGTTAGAAAAGAGTTCATCAGCTCATATTTGTTCGATCAGTTCTTCTGTACAAGTACAATTATGAGCCGATGAACCCTTTTCTAACTTTTTGCACAAATACAGTATCCTATATACAAAATTATGCTGACTAAAAGAATGTAATCCTGAAGATGGGGAAACAACCCCGGAACGTGGGTAAGTGATATAAGATATAAGTAATATAAGAAGAATAAAAAATTTATGGAATATCACTGTTGCTAATTGTTGTTAAAAGGCAATTAAGTTGTTTTGTGATAAAACTTTATACAAAGCAATCTTGTCTCTGGCGCTTGAGGTATACCATTCCGCTTAACAAGCTATCCGTGACTTCTTTTACACCGAACGAACTCATGAAGGCAGTTGTATGCAAGCAGATCATAGAGGCACTTGGATCTGAAATGAGCATCTTATTTTTAGATCGATCAGGTGATGTGACTAAATTATCTCACTAGAATAAATGAACATAGATCCTTAAGGCACATTTAAGCAGATGTAGGGATGGGATATCGATATTATGCTTTCGAAATCATATACTTTGGCATCGATATTGAAGTTTGTGACATCGTAATTTTTCTTTTTATATCGATTTTCTTAATTTTAGAACAAAATAATATAACTAACAAAAATACAAATACTTTGCTTATTAAATAAAGGAAAAGTGATTTTTTATTTGCCTGAAGATCTTCAATATGTGTAAAATATCTAAGCCATGTTATGTTTCTGGTTTAATCCACTTTCTAGAGTGGAGTGCGGGTTCAGAAACAGCATCATATTACATATTTTTATCGATTGCACATGAAACCCGATGCATATGTATATATATTTTATATTTAACTTAAAACAAGCGGGTTTCGGTATAAGTGATAACCCTATATCATGGTCTAAGAATGGTTCCTTTGTTAATAACAGACTTTAAAAACATTAAAGGAAATTGACACAAATTTTCTTTATCAAATCTTTCAACTATAATCGAATCGTATCTCTGTATCCATCTCAATTTTCAAGTATGTAACGAATACAATTTATGTATATTTTCAATTATTTAGCAATGTTATATTTTCTTATCGTCATTATTTAGTATATTTATTAATTTATATGTATTTTATGTTTCAGGTAAGGACGTTAATGTTTATTATTGAGGATTGTTCTTATCAGTAAGTGGGGTTATATTACTATTGTTACATTGTTATTATAAATGTGCCTAAGAAATATTATTTATATGGTCATCATTGTTTTTCTCAGCCAAAGGCAACTTAACTAATTGTAAAAATAACTTGTGAACGGGCTCACTCCGAAACAAAAGGGAAAGTGGAAAAATTCTCACATGAAAAGTTTCTATTGAGAACCGAGTATGGGAAATTGACATTAAGTTCATTCGACCTCATCTTCATGGCCACTGGAGAGAATCCCGAGAAAGTAATTGTAGTTGGCAACTGAATCCTGAATTCTTATCGTGCAAAATGTCGAATCATCAATATAAATTAAAAAAAAAAAAAAAGTCTAAATCGACCAATTAAACAACAAAATTTATACATTCGTGAAACTTTGGTCATAACTTCATCTGTAGGGATGAAAATCTGCAGATTCTGTCCAAATTTCGGAGGAACAATCCTTTCCCCCTCCCCTCCCTGGAAGGATCGAAATGAGAGGCGGGATATTCGCAAAATAGTTTGTCCAAATTAAGTCGAGTAAGGTGTTTTTTTAATAGTTTTTTTCTTCTGAATCGAATGAGACCACTCCAATGACGATTAAGTCAATATTTGAGAAGTTATAACTGGTTTTAGTTAAAAAACTCAGCAAAATCACGGATTGCGGCTGAACTATATACAGGATGTCCCATAATTCATGGGAAGTATTTGTAGAGATGATGATATACCTCAAGAGCAACAAAAAAAGTTCATATTGATCCATAATCCGATTACAAACAGAAAAGTAGGAAATTTAAGTTTTTGTATTTTTTAGGTAAATCACTTTTTTTGTCGAATAGGAAGCTACCAACAAAAAAATAATTCAAGGTAATTAAGTTCCTATTGCAATATCGTAAATTAGACGAAATTCCCTTTAAGAAATATAGTTTTTCTTAACGAAATCCATTGTAAGGAGACTTTGGAGGGGAGGAGGGAATAGCGACAATTTTTTTTTAAACTAAATTTCTTAACCTTCTAGTAGGCGCCAAATCAAAGACGCCATAAGGTGCGCGGCGCACTTTGTACGCCATCCTCATTTCCTTATTAATAAACAAAACTATCTTCTTACTCACAGATTATTATTTAGTTATGAGAGATAGGAAAACAAAAATGAGATATTTTTAAAAAAATAGACTTTTAAAAAAAGTTTTATAGTTTTATATTATAAGACAATAGTACGGACGTAGTTTCAACTAAAGCAGTAGTTTGCTATTAGTTAATGGCTAATTTTATAAAATCTATACATAATTATTCCATGAAGAAATAAGCATCACATAATAGGAACGTCCCAATTCGTAAATTTGAAAATTTCCTAAAATACACCGAAATAATAAAATAAAAAAACATGAATATTTCATGACGTCATAATTATTATTAGATAAAATTAAAAATATTCTGGAAAATAAAATATCAGTTGATCGTTCAACTTATTTTACAAACGAAAATAAATTATAATCTCCTTACGTTGATCTATTTTCTTCAATTAGTGAATATAGAAGAAATATTTTCATCCTCTTAAAATGAATTAAAAAACTCAACGCATGCACAAGCAAAAAAAAACTGAATCATCAGGAACTGACTCGCTCGCGTCTTACTGAGTGCACCAATATGTATTTCGTCGTTTCACGGAATAACGAATCTCAAACCACACGTAGAAGGGGTGGTTGAACGAGTAAAGAGAACGGATGAAGGTAAATGTTCAACTACCGGATGAATATAATAAAAATTCACTTGTGGTGCACTTTATACTCCAGCGCGCCTGCTGAAAGATTAAAGGGAATTTTGTCTACTTTACGATGGTGCAATTGGAACTTAATTACCTCCAATAGTTTTTGAATGATCGTTTCCTATCCAACAAAAACGTGACTAACTTAAAAAAATGAACTTTTTTTTTGCTCTTGAGGTCTTTTATCACCTCTTTGAATATTTCCTGTTACGGGACACACAGTTTAATTTTCAGCCGCAACTAAAAAACAAAAATAAAATAAATCTTGCCCGACTTAATTTGTGCAAGTTATTTTGCGAATATTAATTGCTTATTTTCGTAGATGAGCATTAGACATTATTTATATGCTATGTTTTTTCTTATAATTTTTTTATTGTGATTAGGATCATATATTCCTGTTTTTTTATAAAGAATCCAAAAATTTTTATTTGTACTTTATTTCTTTTTTTTATTTATCGAAGAATTTTTTATTTAAATAATTTTAATTTTGGGTATATTTCATGAAGTTATTATGCAGATATAACAGAACTTAATAAAATTCAGATTATAATTATATTAAAAAAATAGCTAACAATAAAATAATAGTTTATTTCAATTTATAAGGAGCGGAGTAGCTCAGTGGTAAGGCACTAAGTTACAATGCTCCCGGTCCCGGGTTCGAGACCGGCTGTGGCAGATAATTATTTATTCTGTTATCAGTCGTGGATCGACCCTGTGGGATCGGGAGACCCTCCTGGGGACCACCCAGTCTCTATAAAATGGGTACCCTTAATTGGGGGAAAAACCTGGCGATTGAGCGTGATCTCGGCCAAATCACCTCCTTGCACAACCGTTGGCCTAGAGACAGTACGGTCCTTAGCAAGTACTGAACCCAAGACAACTAATACTACTACTATAGAAAACTACAACCTTCATGGGTTGTAGTGTTACAGTTTTTTTTTTTTTCAATTTATAAATTTTAAAAACTAATTATTGTTAATAATTAAAAATTTTCAATATAACAAATTTATATGTGAATGATAATTATGTATACTTTTTGTTATTTGTGATAGAGTTTTAGTTATTTATAATATAAAATTATAGATAAGAAAGAATATTGTCGAGGAGTGCGGTCAAAGACTACCGCATTAATAAGTAAGACTTGTTTATTTTGTGCCAACGTTTCGGCCTTAGTTTTAGGCCATCATCAGGGCTAAAAGAAGAAACAAAAGAAAAACATTGAAAACGACAGAGGCAGTACCAGTAACAGTAAAAAATGATAAAAACTGAAATCATTGTAATCCTTGAAAATCATTGTAATCTTTGTAATCATTGTAATTGTAGGATCACGCTTTATCTACTTAGCTATTAGTTATTAATAAGTAATAGTGTTCATATATTTTATCATATCATGTATTATGAGCTTTATTGTTTCATGTAATTCAGGAAAATGAAAACATGTAATTACTTTCCACTTAACTTTACTTTTTTATTTTTTACAATATATAATGTCTTCCTTTTCTTTTTATACTTCATATATTTTTATCTTGTTTGTAATTTCTGTTTTTATCATTTTTTACTGTTACTGGTACTGCCTCTGTCGTTTTCAATTTTGTTATTTTGTTTTTTATTTTAGCCCTGATAATGGCATAAAACTTATTAATGTTTTAGTCTTTGACTGCACCTCCCGACTTCTGCAACTTCTTCCTTAAGTTTATCTACGGTCTACCAAACACACTCTAATATAAAATTGTAATGTTGTTCTGTAATTTTTAGAATGGGTTGTCCTGAGGATGGGGATATTCCACGAAATTTAACAAAAAAGGAAGAAAATTTGTTTCATGAAATTTACCCAAAATTAAATTTTATTGGTACATTTTTTTTTCTCTTTTATAATATTTCTATAAGTAGTTTAGAGACTTGAACGAACTTTTACAGAAGCGGTTAGATCCGTGATAATTCTAATATTCTAAACATAGGAGCTGGATTCGACCACGTTCGGGATTTAGGCTAGGCAGTTTGTCAAAAGTTTAGATTAGTTTTTGCAAGAGCAAGTCCAACTGTAATAAGCCACTCCATCAAGGCTTACCCGGAATTCATATTCACCATCCGAGCTTCCGAATCACAAGATTAAACTTCTCTCTCCCTCCCTCACTCGCTCTCTCTCTCTCTCTCTCTCTTCTCTCTCTCTCTCTCTCTCTCTCTCTCTCTCTCTCTCTCTCTCTCTCTCTCTCTCTCTCTCTCTCGCTCTCCCTCTCTCCCTCTCCCCCCCTCTCCTCCTCTCCCTCTCTCTCCCTCCCTCTATCCCTCTCTCACCCTCTCCCTCCCCTCTCCTCCTCTCCCCCTCTCTCCCTCCCTCTCTCCTCCTCTCCCCCCTCTCCCTCTCTCACCCCCTCTCTCTCCCCCTCTCACTCCCTCCCTCTCCCTCTCTCCCCCTCTTCCCCTCTCTCCCTCCCTCTATCACTCCATCTCTCTCTCTCTCTCTCTCTCTCTCTCTCTCTCTCTCTCTCTCTCTCTCTCTCTCTCTCCCTCCCTCCCTCCCTCCCTCCCTCTCTCTCACTCTCACTCTCTCTCTCTCTCTCTCTCTCTCTCTCTCTCCCCCACTCCCTCTCACTCTCTCTCACTCTCACTCTCTCTTTCTCTCTCTCTCCCACTCCCTCTCCCCTCCCTCCCTCCTTATCTTTTATTTTTTGGGATTACTGCGTCCAAGGAAGTAAAAATGGAGACATAGAAACGTATGCCATTAATGCTGGACATTGTTAAAGACCGTTAGAGCTGCTGAAATGGACTTCTGGAAAAAACAGTTAAAATATAAATCTAAAAAGATAAGAGAACTGATTGAGGTAAACAAGAGCATCCTCGGATCGATAGAAGGAAAAAGATTAGCATAATTTAGACAATTAAAAAGAACAGCGTAACAAAGGTCATCTAATTAATTATATAAAGAGAAATGGAAGGAGGAAAAAAGAAAGATCAAGTAGTGGACTAAATCCTGGCAGGAAACAGTAGCAGGGAAGAAAAAACTTTGGATAGAGAAAAGTGGAAAAAATAATTATGGCGGATAATTAGATTAAGCAAAACTACATCGCTAGGGGAAAAAAGATAAAAATTAAACAGCTGTTTATTTTATTTTTGTTGTAGAAGCTGGTATTATCTGTCTCATTAGTGGAATCATAAAAACGCGATAATTAATAGAGCGACGGGAAACTTAGCAGCACTGTACTCACAACCCAAGTGTCATTCTTCGCTGGCATTACTACAGTAATAAACACTGTTGCCATGTTTTATCGGTTTAAACTGTTATAATAAATGTCAACGAGTTTTTACTTCCTTGTACGAAGTAAAGGAAGTATTGTAATCGCGAAAATTTTCAGTTTTCATATCTCAACGGAAATATCCATTTTGACCATCCCTGAATCCATTTTGACTAGTTTCATCGTGGCGTCTGTACGTACGTACGTTCGTATCTCGCATAACTCAAAAACTGTTAGCTATAGAAAGTTGAAATTTTGTATTTAGGATTGTTGTAAAATCTAGTCGTCAACCTCCCTTTTTGGTTACTGCTTGATCACCGGAAGTGGTTCTTTACTTGAAAGTCATAATTGATTTCCATCAAAAATTATATTAAAATATTATGAAAAACTTCTCAAATTTAGTATTTATAACTTATATATTTATTTAAATAACATACTAGATTTTGGTGTAAATTGGAAAACCGGAAGCGGTACTTTACGAGAAGATCATATTAGATTTTCACCAAAAATTATATTAAAATATAATGTAAAGCATCTCAAATTAGGTAAATAGGATATGAATGTGTTTACTATATTTTGGTTCAAATTGGTGAGCAGAAAAGGCTACTTTATTTAAATGTCATAATAAACTTACATCAAAAATTATATTTAAATTAAATACATAATTCATATGTTTCGGTAATAAAGGTTACAAACGCAATTTGGTTTCCAATCCAATTAAATATTTTTATTACTTGTTTTAAGTGTTAAAATTGAGTGTAAAATACTGGTTTTTCTCCCCGTTTGTTTGTTTGTGTGTGTGTGTGTGTGTATCAATAGATGGATGTCGTGACGCCGAGTTTTTGAGATACTGCAATCTTCGGAAACTAGTAACCAAATTCAGGATCACTTTTTGAGCCACCGATCTATAGTTTAATAGGCGTACAAGAAAGTCATGTGTTGTCCACATCAGATATTTTGTCGTAGAAGCTGGTATTGTGAGTCTCCTTAGTGGAAACATAAAAACGTGATATTAATAGAGCGACGTGAAACTTAGCAGTACTGTAATCACAACTCAGGTGTCATTCTTCGCTGGCATTACTACAGTAATAAACATTGTTGACATGTTTTATCGGTTTAAACTGTTATAATAAATGTCAACGAGTTTTTATTAGAAAAAATCCAACCAACGACGGAACCCGCAAATCCGAACCTAAGGCAATGCAGTGTTTTAATCCAGAATGAGTTATTAGAATGCTTGCAATAAAAAACTGCATCGTTTTATCTCTCTCTCGGATCCATCTTGAATTTTATGGTGGAGGTATATCGTCTCAAAGAGAGAATCTCGAAATAGCACAACCCTGGGTTCAAAGTTACTAATCCAGCGCGTGCCTAATGCTCCTCCTATTGGATTATAATAGAACGAACCTTGGAGGGGGGAGGAGGAAGGGGAGGTAGAAAGGGGGGGCCTTGTCAGCATCTGTATTGCATCAATTTAGTTTTATATACTTCAGGAATATTGTTCATTATATCGTATAAATATAAGCATTCGATGAGGGGGACTAAATAAGAGAAGATCAAATAAAGAGAGAGAAAAAAATTGTTAAATTCCAAAATCAATACGTTTAATCTCCCAAATATCAGTAAATAACTGACGTTTCGCCAATTTAGGCATTATCAGAAGAAAAAACAAAACATTATGTCTCTAGTTTGTATTTATGTGATATAATTTCTGTCCTGATGATGGGTTTTTTTCTCCCCTTTGTATAATACTGCCTTGATAAGTTAAAAGGCCCTAAGTCCAAATTACTTTTCTAAATTTTTTTTTTTGTCATGTACCCAAATTCGTCTAAAAATAAACCTTTTCATGACATTATAAAGCCCTAAAACAAATTATTTGGATTCAACCGATTTAGGGCTTTTTAATATCATAAAAAGATGTAATTATACCAGCATAAACAGCAATTGGTATTTAGGCAAATGATTTGGAGTTAGGCCCTTTTAGCTTATGACGCAAGATATGTTGCATATTATATTGAGACTTACTTTCAAGGATAAAGTCCCCTTCCTTAAGTATAATTATAAATAAATTTTAAATTGCTCGTAGATAAATTTAAAATATAAATAATTAAGCCCATGTAAAAACTGATTCTTTTAACTCAACCTAATTAATTTCCCAAACAGCGTTTGTTGCTTAATAGCGTTTTTTTAATGGTAATGATGCAAATTTGCATGAATAAAACATCATACTAAGACGATTGCGCCATAAGTATTACAAAAATTGCTTTTGCCTTTTATAAACCCGAATTTAAAGTGTAAACCTAATTCATAAGCTTACTAGAGCAGAATAATCCCAGAACACTTTGTAGCTTTTCTCTATGTTCATAAATGCCTTTGATATAGGTGTATGAAATCTCTAACCAACCGCCATTTTGGGATGAAACGGCTGATGGTAATGTCAAGTTCCAGGATCATCCGGGGATTACATGTGGCTTTGATGCCCGATTAAAAAAAAAAAAATCGATCCAGTAGTGAATGGTGGTGAATGGTGAATGGTGGACGGTTTTTTATTATATTTTTATTTATTTATTTTTTATTCTACGTATATTGAAACATTAAGTAGTAGATTATAAATGACTTATTCTTGAAAATAATTAAAAATATTTAAAGTTATATTCTGTTGAATTTATTATGATTTTTTTTTCATAGAATAAATCAATGTATATCTTAATGCAATACTCTGGACGATTTATTTTGAAACTCATGAATATTATCCCTAAATTACAAAAAATAACTAAATAGTTACCGTTTTAGGGTCTTTTCCGTTTCCAGTACCGCTGTTCCTAACCTGTGATTTATGTCATCACTAGTATAAGTATAGTTATGATGCTAAGGTTTAGGTTATTAATAATGTATGCCATGACCAACAAAAGCAAACTTTTATTGATATAGTTAAATCATAAAATAATAGGCAATAGAAAAAGATTTATAGATCCAAATCTTCAGGTTTGCCTCGTTTCTTCAGTGATTTTCTGAAAACGGTCCACATTCCTGTATATTTGCCTCCACATGAACTGAGACATGTAGGAGTCGAGTAGTTTTTCTTGAGGTACCATACATTAACTTGTTTTTTCTTTTAGCAAGTGCCTACAATTCACCAACCGTGGAATACACATTACAAATTACAGACGAAACTCCCTTGATGGAGAGGCTCATATCGTGTTCATTTGGACACAGTTTTCTATGCGCAATGACAGGGTGTCATCAGGGTGATCCATACAATAGCACAACTATCATCGGTATTAAAATCAGTAATAAGTGTAGATAAATTCATTTAACCGAATTTAGAACCTTGGAGTGTAAACAAAACAGGTAACGATGTTAGTTGATAATAACAACAAATGTTTAAAATTAAGCATGCAAAATAATAGACATTATCACAGGAATCACCGGTTACTACCTGCGGTACTCGAAACAGAAAAGTTTTATTTGTGATGTTAATTTGTTTTTGTAATTCTTCTTCTTAATCTAGTAGAGGTTACTAGTCACGGTTATTAACTGGACCGTAATAGCTGTTAAAAATATCAGACAGCTAACCAACTGAGCGACTAGTCGATTCCGTTAATTTAACAGTTAAATAAAATAGTTGTTACAAAATAACATCTAAGCCATAGTAAGCGGCCTATCTCAAGGTTTCAACTCTTATATGGTAGGGAAGTTATGAGAAAAAAAAAAAATAAGCTGTTATATTCGTTACTATTATTTATCATCGTGTTATTTACTTTTTAAAGTAAATAAAAGTTAATTAATTGCTAATTAAAAACCTCTCCTGATGAAGATAACTTTAGGTTATGACAGACGACAGGTTACCTGTAAGGCGGCCAAAGGATCACCCCGAACCTCAATTCCCGAACCAATTTAAAAAAACTAAATTTACTCTAGCCTTAAGCTTGGCTCAGTTGTGGCACCCATTCAACCTATTTGGGTTACGTGCGAGGACACAGCTATCATGAGTAATACAGATGCAATCCTCTGAGATTTTATAAATATAAACACTATTCAGTGTAACTAATATATTGGGGCTGAGTAACAAAAAACTGAGCGTTTCACGGATTAAAATGAAGTTCTTTTTTTTTCTTAAATCTCTTTTAATTTCAATGTTTTTTTTTATTTGTATCTTTTTAATCCTAATATTCTGCTAAATCATTTAGTAATCATAATGTCTCTCTGTATGGCTCAGTACTTGTTTGGAATTCTTTCCATAAAAGTGACATTGAGGTATGAAATTCATGTAATTCCGCCGAACGCAAGCGTTTGATCCGGGAAGTTGAAGTTGAATCTAACCTTAATGAGCGGACTGTGAGGAGGTGGTTCGCCAAATTTGAAAGTGGCGATACAAGCTTGGAAAGGCAGCCGGGCTCAGGGCGACCATCTGTTGTGAACAGCGAGGCCCTACGACATGCTATTGAACATAAAAAGTACTCGGCAGCTATCCTCCGAACTTGGTTTGTCACAGTCAAGTGTGAATCTTCACTTACACCAATTAGGTAAAGAGGAGAGAGCATGTAGAGAAGTTGCACATGAGTTCACCTTGGAGCTAGCCGAACGTCGCCTGGAAATATAGCCCTGATCTTGCGCCTTCGGACTTATATCTTTCCCGAGCAATGGCTCAATTTCTTAAGGGGAAATCCAAAGAGTTTTAACGGCTGGGAATCGAACCGGCTGGCTTCTTGACATAATAGACTGTATTTCGAAAGTTAGAAGAAATTTTATGACAAAAAAGACTTCATTTTAACCCTTGAAATAGTCTTTTTTTTTTTTTTTTACTCACCGTAATATTTTTAGAGATCGGACATCTCATATCAATAGCATGAAATAAAAGTCTAAACAGATAGAGACAGTAAATCACTCCAAAACAGTGCAACGTGTATTTTTTTAAATGTACAAAAATTTGAATTTGAAGATTACTATTTATATCGTTCAATTGGAAGAAGAGTGCCATAATACGAAAATTTTATTTTTTTTTTCTTCTTTTTTTTGTCTTAGAAAGCTTCCATTGCTATGAAGCTATTTACCACAATTACAAGACCAGTACTGATGCCTCGTTTACACGGCGACAATATACTGTCATTACTGCAACAGTTGTTTTATTTAATGTCGAGGCTGTACTATTGCACTATTCATACCTCTTGACAGTGAACTGTCCCACCTAATCTACCTTATCATCAACTGTAATGGTGGCTGTACAGAAAAATATTTTCTCATCGTATTTGTGAGTATTTCGACTATTTCTGAACTTGAAATTAATCCTTTTTTGAGGTTATTCAATTCTTGGAAAAGAAATAAAAACTATAAAGGTAATTTATTTTGTTTTAGCATTTACTATAAATGTTTTTAAATTTGTATTTAGATTAGATTATTCTTTTTTTATTAAATGAGTCCTCTTTGTTAAAATAATCATGAAACCTGCTGTTTCACATACACAATTTTTCCAACTGACTAGCACCAGATTTACTGTTAGGGTGTAGACAAGGACACTTCAGCACTGCCGCACTGTCTCACTGTCGTAACAGTAGGTACTACCATGGCAGAAAACTGTCGCCCTGTTAGGGTCTTAAATATACTAAAGTAACTGTTAACTAAATGTATTTGAATAGCGACGGAAAGGTACAATACCTCGCTGTACGCTTGCTCGCCATCTATTATTAAGCTAAGATCAGCTGATCATTACCAAGTTCAGAGAAACCTCTGCGTATCGAAAATCTCTATATATCGACGTCGTTTTTTAAAAAGGCTTAAGCGCCATTTAGCAAACTTTACAGAAAACAAATGAAACGATTTTCCCCAAATAACAATATATTTTTAAAAAATTTGATTCTTTATATATAGAATATGAATTTATTAAGGTGCCACAGCCTTTATAATTAAAATATATTTTTAAGGCGTCTAGCACTGGTCAAGGACAGAGTGATGACTAAGAGTTGTTAGTATTAGGTGCTTACGTCATCAATTGTCGATTTTTAGACCATTTCCAATTTTTTTTCTCGATATATCGTGAGTGGATTCATCGAATTTATGGTGTTTACGTCCCATAATAAATTGAAAACTAAATTTCGAATTTTTGCCGCTTAAGCCTTTTTAAAAAAAAAAAAATCTACAATAAATTTTTTTTTAGGAATTTTGAATTTTAGTTAGAAAAAAATATTCTGTATATCGAATAAAATATCTACTTTTCGAACAAAAATCACATTTGAATTAAAAAAAAAAATTTAATTGTCATCGAAAAAATCTTTTAGTTTACGTTCATAAGAATGGGCTTGGAAACTCGAGGAAGATCGTAATTAAGAAGAAGCAATTAACTTTAATTTTGTCTTCCTTGTTTTCAACCTAGTTCCTAAACGAAAATCGTGAAGTGTGAAAGAAAAGTTCCAATTAATAAAACATGTCAAAAGCGGGACGAAAAATAAAAATATGGCAAGTATGGTATCAATAATTCATAAAAATCGTGATTCTATAATTAAAATATTTGAAAATCTTGGAGAAGATCGGAAACGATTTTAAATCTTCAATATTTGATTAAATTGATGAAGCAGTATTGAAATTTAATACCCAAAAAATTGCTTTTGATACTTCTTTATTCCTAAAAAATAATTTTAATTATTTTAAGTGTTATAATATTATATTTTAAGTATTATAATTTGTTTGGAAAATTGAATTATTTTTATATATTGAAATTTCTTTATATTAATTTTTTTTTTCAAGGAACCTTCATGTTCTATATATAGTAGTTCGACTGTGTATCCCTGCTATTTCTTTTTAAGGAATAACAAAATCTTTGATTTTTGTTATAATGTTATTTTTATTACTTTTAAAAGTATTTTGCTGCCTTCTCCTGATCTAGTTTTGCCTAGAGATAGGCAAAACTAGATCAGGAGAAGGTTATTTTCGAATCATTGTTGTATGTACGGTGACATTAACGGCTTTGCAGAGTCTGATGTGGTCTCTACTACAGGCCCCTTCCATCTTTACCTCCTTTACCGAAGTAATTCTAGTTTTACTTATACTTTTAATGGCTTAAGCCATTAATAATTCATGGATTAAGCATCATCAACTTGCCTTAAACCTGTTCCAAATTCAAAAAATTCAGATTATTTTTGCAACAGTTATCGCTTATGCAATCTCGTCTTATTAATTTTAGAGGATTCCAATTTCATTATCGCTTTTTTATTGGTAGTTAAGTAATGTCATGTATGTGCTTATTCTATACACATTACTGTAATGATTGATAACTTTTATCTTCAAACCGGCGATGTTATAAACGCATAAACTCATAATAACATCGAGTTATATCGATTAGTAAATAATGCATCTGAAAAATTTCATGAATATTCATGATTAATTTATTCCGGGCTTGGCTTCAATCCACCCATTGAAAGATGAAAAAAAGCTGGATGACGGATATATTTATAAGACTGAGGGCACAATCCATTCCATGATAATATTAATATTGTGTTCATATTTTTAATGAAATAAAAAAAAAAAAACTGGCATAAACTCGTAATAATTGTATAGCTTTCTTATGATCAGTAAATATTTATGTAAATAACTCTTTACATTGAACAGAACACGGAAACTGTATCGCGTACAGTTTTAGTATTCCGTATATCGGTAGAACTCTCAGGAAATACCAGACGCCAGGGACATCCTGTACATATTATGAATAATATATTACAGAGGAAGTACTTCAAGATATTCGCTGCATAATTTTCACGAAGGATATATTTTTAATATTGAAGAAATATCGTTACATTTGCTATTAAAAAGTTGGTATCTTGCTTATAATTACCTTTTACAAAGCCATTTTTGGTTTATAATAAATAATTTTTAGATTAATATTACAAAATTTCTATGGCTTAAAATCAGACAAAAACATCTCCGAGGCCGATTCAAAAATGTAACTGTTCGATTCGTGCCTTTGAGTTGTGACGTTTTAGCAAAATTACCTGATAAATATTAATTTTTAACATCCGCGATAAATAGTTCTACTAGAGTGCTTAATAGTTCAGTAACCTACTAGAGTGGTTAAAGTGCCAATTACTATCCATAAAAATATGAACAATACTGTAATAATCTACCTACTAACCTTAAGTGAAATCTCTAAAATATTTTGCGAACGGTTGGCCACATTTCGTTGGTTAGTTGAGAAAGTTTTTAGATAATCAAGAGGGCGCTAACAAAAACCCTCTCGCATTGTATTTGCATATTATAATTTATATAATAAAAAAATAATATGATTTTTTCTAAAAAATAAATGAAATAATTGAAAACACGAGTGGATGTACCTTAGGTGTCATGTTACAAATTTAAACCTTCGCCGAAATGACAAATAAAGTTTTTTTAATGTAATTTCTTAAAGACATGATCCAATCGACAGGGATTAAGGTCCAATTAACCAAGGGTTGTAAATGTTACACTTTGTGTAACACCTTCATTCATAAGAAAAAAAATCAATTTCCAAAAATTTGTTACAAACACCTTCATCCACTCGTGTGTTCAATTATGTAAGTACTGCCAGTAATTTTGAAAACAATTAGCAATTGAAAGTGTCATCAAAAGTTTGCTCACCAACCACCTACGATAAGGACTTCTCCAAGTTCCAAGGAACAACTTTTAGTTTGCTTGCCTCAGTTTTCAAGTTATTTTCTTTCTGTCTTTCTTATTGGATCATTTTAATTATTATTGTTGTATAGACTAATATGTCATCACGGAACTTTATATATATGTTTATATACTTTATATATATATATATATATATATATATATATATATATATATATATATATATATATATATATATATTGTATGGAAATAGTAAAAAAATGATTAATGTTACCACAATGACTATATCATTTGATCCATTCCTATTTCCGAATGTTTTAAAAGGTAAATTTAAAAATATATAAACTTATTCAAAGTAATGGGGTAACATTAGCATATCATTTTAAGATGGCTAAAAAGCACCTTATGGCAAACGGCTTGGTCTGAGAGAAAAATGCTAAAATAAAAAATTGTAGAGCGTAATGTTTTCTCCTAGAATTTTTCCGTTATTTGTTACTTTGATGCAACGTAAGCGTCTGACGCGAGTCCAAACTATGAGCTAGCAGATGATTCCTGTATGCACATAATTTTATAAAAGTTAAAACGAAGGTGCAAACCAAACTTTGATATATTTCATTATTTTTATTAATTAATTTGTATTTATTATTAAAAATACTGTCCTTGCGGGCTCGGGAATATTTTGATTTAAAACGGGATACATAAAAATACATCGAATTCTTGTATCATATTCTTGAAATCGACATCTGTTTGGACGCGCTGCATGTACTTAGGCGGCTTCAAAGAGTCAAATAATGCGTTACATGCTCGACAATTTTTCGTTTAGCATTTTTCTTTTAGATCAATCGTTTCTCCGTAAAATGAGAAAAAATGACTTTCCTGATGTACTCCCGGATGATGGGGTAGGAAAAATCTCCTACCTCTCGCATTCTCTTAAAGATATCTGAAGAATCTGACTATTGTAAGGTAACCAAAGGTTACAGCTTCCATTTCGCTTAGGTCTAAAATTAAAAACTGATCATGGTATCCCGATGAAATATATCCTGGTTTACAGTATATATATATATATATATATATATATATATATATATATATATATATATATATAAATAAATTCTAGGAGAAAACATTACGCTCTACAATTTTTTATTTTAGCATTTTTCTCTCAGACCAAGCCGTTGTGGTAGCATTAATAATTGTTTTACGACTTCCATGATATTCCCTAATAATGACAGAAGACCTCCATTGGTTTTACGAACGGTTCGTTAATTCCTAAACAACAGGCCATTTATTAACTATTGCCAACAAGGTAACAAACTGTCTATAGCGGGCTCTAATGATGTTACGGACAAACTAATCTTAGTTTATTTATATCTATAAAACTAAATGAAAGGAGATAACAGTAAGCCCGCATAAATATTTATATGTATTTATCTATTTCCTTCGGAACATATTTATGTAAAGGATCAATTATAACAGTAATCCAAAATACTTTTTTATAAATATACAGAGCAGATAATTAGATACGCAAAACTGGCGTAACATTAATACATATTTAAATTAATATAATATATTAGGTATATTATTTATTTATAACTATATAAATAATATAATAATATATATTATTAAGCTATAGAAATATATTATTGATATATATAAATATGTTATATATAGTATATATATATTCGTTCATTTAGAAGAAGAGTCCCTTACCCAATTAGTAATTTTACTAGAGAAGTGTTTGAATTTAAAAATATAAAATAAATTTATCGCTGCCCCATTCTTTAAAGGATAAATTGAATTTTAAAATACAAATGATCTCAAAATATTTTATTAAATGTTTTAAAGTACAAAATAATATTTAAACATAAATAATAAGGTTTTCAATTATTTATATTGAAGCAAAATTGATTCTTATAGGTCGCCTAACTAGCATAAGAATATTCAGTGGCGGATCCAGGTTGGGAGGAGAGCGAAATGGGTGACCGCCCGGGGCTCCTCGCTCTAGGGGGCTCCGTGCCATAGATAAATTAAATAAATGACTTGTACATTATAGACGAATTTATAGTTTTAGGGGTCCCCCGGCACCCCTTCGCTCTGACCAAGAGGGCAATACCGCAATATGGTATTGCCCAGGGCTTCGACAAGTTCTAGATCCGCTACTCATTATATTATTACAACATTAAAAATAATTTATTATTATGTTTATCAAAACAGTTTTTATAAAGTTACTTTTTAATCATAGCTTGAAGTAGGTCATTATGTTTGGCTAGTGTACTTATGACTAAATTAACAATAATTTTTTATTGCGGTAAATATTGAAACTTTTATTTTTATTTATTGAGTAATACTACATGCTGTCTCAATAAAGGAAAAGGGCAATAGTGATCATGATTAAAGAAATATTCACTCACACCATATTTATAGGAATTTAAATAAATAAGATAATAGAAAAAATAATGAAGAAAAAATAATTAAACTTAAATATAATAATATAAGCATAAGCATCTTAAACACAGACATACTTATATACACTATTTACAATACCATGGATGGAGAAGCGGGACTCTAAGATATCCCAGCGCTTCTCTCTCAATCGCGTCACTGGCACTGAAGCCAGTGGAGACTGAGCGAGGGCGCTAAAGCCACAGACGCACAGAGCTTGAGTGGAGAATCTGGCCATTGCCAGAACTCTACATTGTAAATACATATTTACAAAAGGTCTCGGGGCCACTGCCGCTTCAGGAGGATTGTAGAGATGGGTGGTACTAGATAGGATTGTGCTAAATGATTAGGATAATGAGTTAAGCTCTGGTGAAATTTGGATAATACGTATGGAATAATGTTTACAACAAATAGGATATTAAGGTCGTGGTGTAGGGTATTGTTTGTTGCATAGTATGGAGCATAAATATTGAATCTAAAAATAACATTTTTTTCAATGAAATATAATTCAATGGTAGCTTATTAAGCAAAAAAAAAAGGGAATTTTTTTTTTTCGTACTCTGACACTCTTAAACGATATATTTTTAATGGTATGTATTTTTCTAAAGCAGAGAATGGGAACAGTTGAAGTATATCGTTCGACTGCTGCCATATTCCAATATAAGGCCGCGTAAGCGAATACTATTGTGTAAGATATAATAGAACTGGGAAAAAGGAAGATTATGCACTTGTACGGCATGAGTAGATTTGAAGAGTTCTTAAAAATAGACCTAACCCTTTTTCATTCTTCTCTATTCATATTCTATTGTACAGGAATCCTGCTCTTATCTTGCCTTTGATAGCAATATCAACTGCACCAAGCCAGAGAGGCTGGGCATGGAATTTTGAGATAACTTACATATTGAATTATAAGAATTATAATCAGGTAATTAATTACCTATATTATATCATAATATCATAATTTTTAATTCCTTTCCATTTTAATTAGATGTTTAATTATATTATCTTTTATCGTATTCATTAAAATAAAGTTTTTCAGTGGTCACATATAATAACTAAATACCTGATGTGGACACACCATGACTTTCTTGTATCCTTTTGTTAAAAACGATCAGTAAGGACCTTGAAACGGGCTTATCCATGAAAATATCGATTTGTGATTTGTAGCGCGATTCGTATTCCTCCTTTCTAAGAATGCGGGAGGTAAAAAAAAAACAAAAAAAAAAACAGTTTCAGATTAACTACCACTTCCAGCTATCCAATTTCAACCAAAATCTAATATAGCATTTATATTGATACAAAAGTCTTACATACCAAATTTGATATGTTTTGCATTATATTTTAATATAATTTTGATGAAGGTTTAGTATTGTTGGCCTTCAAGTAAAGTACCACTTTCGGCTAGCTAACTTTAACTAAAATCTAGCATATTATTTTTATTGACAAGAAAGTTTTGAATACTATATTTGAGATGTTTTGTTATATATTTTAACATAATTTTTGATGAAAGTTTAATATAACTTTTTTGTAAAGTACCACTTCCGGTTTGCCAATTTTAACCAAAATCTTGTATGCTACATTTATGTTAATATATTAGTCTTATATACCAAATCTGAAAAGTATTGTATTATATTTTAATACAAAATACAAAATTTTAACTTTCTACAACTAACCGTTTTTTTAGTTATACAAGATACGAACGAACGTGCGTAGAGACTTCACGACGAAACTAGCCAAAAAGAAATTCAGGGATGGTCAAATTGGATATTTCAGTTGAAATCAAAAAATCTTAAATTATTAACAATTAGCAATAGTGGCATTACAGAAATTTTTTATTCTTCTTATATTACATGTATTTTACTTATGCAAAACTATTTCCGCGTTTCGGAGTTGTTTCCCCATCTTCAAGATTACTTTCTTTTAGTCAGCTTAATTTTGTATATAGGATACTGTATTTTTCCAAGAGTTATAAAAGAGTAATTAGCTCATTCTAACTCTTGGACAAATACAGTTCCCTGTATTCAAAATTATGCTGACTAAAAGAAAGTAATCCTGAAGATGGAAACAACCCCGAAACGTGGATATAGTTGTGGATAAGTAAAATACATCTAATATAAGAAGAATAAAAAATTTATGGAATGTCACTATTGCTAATTGCTAATAAATATTAGACTTCCTAAAGTGCTTTGATAGAAAAAGAAGTAAAAACCTTAAATTTTCGCGATTGCAATACTTACTTTACTGCGTACAAGGAAATAAAAATCTACATCGGACCAATATTGCCGAAAAAACATCTCGCATAACCCAAAAATATTCGGTTTTCAGATTTCAACGGAAATATCCATTTTGACCATTCCTGAATCCATTTTGACTAGTGGGGTCTGTATGTTCGTATCTCGCATAACTCAAAAAACGGTTAGCCGTAGAAAGTTGAAATTTGGTATTTGGAATTTTTGTAAAATTTACTTGCTGGTCAATACATGATCAACGGAAATGGTACTTTACTTGAAGGTCATAATAGATTTTTATCTTTATTTATATCTTTTATTAAAATATAATGAAAAACTTCTTAAATTTAATATATTGGACTTTAGATTTTGGTCAAAATTGACAAATTAGAAGTGGTATTTTACTTGAAGGTCATAATAGACTTCTGTCAAAAATTATATTACATGCAAAAATTCTCAAATTTGGTATATGCGACTTTTATATCAATATAAATAAAATATAAGAATATTGTTAAAATTGGGTTACCGGAAGTGGTACTTTACTTGATGTTCATAACATTTTTTTTTTTTTACTTTGTATAATAGATTTTTTAAGCGTCCAATAAAAGTTTAAAAAAATAAAATTCTGAATCTGACACATCCATAATTACGACTCATGACACCGTCACAAGTAACTGACGCCAATATACTTCGCGACGCCGAGTGTCGTTTTTGAGATACTGCTCTCTTCGGATAGCTATCTGTAGCCAAATAGTTATTCAGAAGGCACCGATTTACAGTTCAATAGGCTTACAAGGAAGTCATTTGGTCCAATTTCTTCTATAATCTAAGCAACTGTTTAATTTTTATCAAAAAATTTTTGTGAAGTTTGGCCAATGTAACAAATTTACAATGCGGTCGCATTATCAGTGCCTGCTCTCGAACTTACCCGAAGGTCGCCTCACTAGCACTCTCTTGCGTCATTTCTGCTAACTCCTTTCTATCCAATTGTAAGATTCGTACTCATTGGAATTATTAAACATATTCCTGCGGATCCTTATCGTAATTTAAATAATTATTTCTTTAACAAGACCATTGTTGTCGACTTTCGCTCCCTACGCTCGCTCAAGAGATATGCGAACCCCTAAAGATCCTTTTCGGTCGAAGACGGGCTCTTACAGTAATTGAAATTATTACCACTACGGGTACAACTTCCCCAGACTATCTGATATCGACAGCACTAACAATTTGAAATAATATCTAATTAAATCAGTAATAATTTCACTGAATATGAATTCGAGAATTGAATACAAAACAGTTAAGTAGCACAAATGGCGTTGAGAGTTGTAAAGTTGTACCATTTAATCGTTAGGCAATGAGAAATATTCAATAAACGTTTTTTTTTTTTTTTCTGTTAGCATATTAATTTTAGAAATAAAAAATCGGTTTCTAACTAGTGCCTAGATATTATTAAGATATAATTTTTACTATACGTAACGCGTCCTAAACGGGGTGATAATATAGAAGCGTATGCCTATCAACGGTAGTCAACTCCTTAAGGAGCCTGGATACCTGCCATAGCTTCGAGATATTTCCGTCCTCAAGAATCTGCTTCGTTCTTTTGTGACGTCGGCTGAGCAGGAAGCTTCGGATTTCCTGAGAGTACCCTACTTCGGCGCCGATCTGCGGGAGATTTCCTCGAGGCGGTTTTCCTGTCGATCGTTCCTGTATCATGTGAGCGAAACCGAAGCGGTTTGAAAATTCAACATGAGTTTAGATATTGGCAGGCCATTCGATATTTCGTTAAAAGAATCGAAAAAAAAGTCTCGACAAATCAATCCAATAATAATATACTTATTATAAACTACTGTGCATTGAGAACTTAGACATAAAAATATCTGATGTGGACAATACATGACTCTTGTACGCTCATTAAACTATAAATCGGTGGCTCAAAAATTACTAGTTTCCGAAGATTGCAGTATCTCAAAAACGACACCCATCTACTTATAACTTTATTACACACACACACACACACAGACACAATCTTGTATCTGGAGGTCTCATTTCGTTATTATATGTCGTTTTCCTTCAGTAGGTAATTAGTTTCCAAGAGATTTCTTCATGTTCCGTGACAACATTAAAAGTGTCAATATCATTAGACAGAGCTTTGGAAATCGGCAGTTTCGACATTTTAAGTGGAAAAACCCATTTAACTAATATCTTACTCTTCCTGCTGCAGACTTGTTGATCTCACAAATGGGGAGGATAACCGGTATTTTACACTCAATTTTAACACTTAAAATAAGTAATAAAAATGTATAATTGGATTGGAAACCAAATCGCGTTTGTAACCTTTATTACTGAAACATATGATTTCTGTATTTAATTTAAATATAAGTTTTTATGTAAGATTATTATGACCTTCAAGTAAAATACTCTTTTCGGCCCACCAATTTTAACTAAAATCTAGTATATTATCTAGTATATCCTATTTACCAAATTTGAGATGTTTTACATTATATTTTAAAATAATTTTTGATAAAAGTCTAATATGACCTTCAAGGAAAGTACCACTTCCGGTCTTCCAATGTTAACCAAAATTTATTATATTATTTATATTAATATGTAATTGTAATATACCTAATTTGAAAAGTTTTGCACTATATTTTAATATAATTTTTTATGAAAATCAATAATGACCTTCAAGTAAAGAACCACTTCCGGTAATCATGTAGTGACCAAAAAGGGAGGTTCACAAGGTTTTTAAACGCAACAACCAGTTACCAACAAAAATTTTGACAGTGAATATTGCAAAGGCAAAGGAGTGAAATTTTTCCTCGGCAATCGAGTGCATTGTTTAGAATTCGTCTCATTTCATTTAGACGTTGTCTAGGAATATAATAAAAATTATAATAAATTTTTCGAAACGGCTATAAACTTCATGTTTTTTTCTCCTTAATCTCCGATTTTATTAACAAATGACGCTTTTACACAATAATTTTACTCTTGTTAAAATGTTTTTGTAGTCAAATTGCTTCCACGTGTATGAAGTTGTCATGACGACGATTTCAAAATTACCTATGTTTTTAGTAGCTTTCCTCATTTCTCTCCTTAAGAGGAACATTTCGCAAATTTAATGCATATAAACCTTCTTGAAGAAATTCTCTAAAAATTGCATCAAAATCGGCCGACTGCTTTTCGAGTTATGCGAGCACAAACATACGCAGGCTGAACTTTTATATACTTATATCGATAATATTAAAATAATAAAATATTAAATATGAAGAATAATGAAATTATTAATAAAACAGTTTTTGAAAGAAGTGAATTGAGCCGGTTTTGAAAGTAATCTACTCATTCCGTTAATCGTCATTGCAAATTGAAGTCATTCGCAGTTAAAATAACTCTCAACGCAATGGTATAATTTATTTAAGAAAAATACGAATGTGATAATATGTTAAGTGGTTTCGTTGTAATTGGGATATATGTTTGGGATATATATGATATATATTGGATATATATACGACTTGATATATGTTTTAAAACGAATTGAATTAAATGATTTGAAATACTCATAAATAAAGTATTCACAAATCTTTGATGTTTTTAATTTCAAGATCGGTGACACCTGAAATGAAGGCTGTTTTTTTTTCTTTACTATATGGCCATGTATATTTAAACGTTAAAAGTTGCGAACCTACTTTTATGGTCACTGCATGATTACCGGCAGTAGTACTTTACTAGAAGGTCTTTATTGATTTTCCTCAAAAATTATATTAAAATTTAATACAAAACTTCTCATATTTGGAATTTAAAACTTACATAATATAAACAACATAATAAATTTTTGTTAAAATTGGCTAAACGGAAATGGTACTTTACTTGAAGGTAATATTAGACATTCATCAAAAATTACATTAAAATATGATGTAAAACATCTCAAATTTGATAAATAGGACTTTTATATCAATCTGAAAGTATTTATCTAGATTTTGGTTAAAGTTGGTGAGCCGAAAAGGGTACTTTACTTAAATGTCATAATAAACTTAAATCTAAAGGTATATCGACATATAATACAGAGATCATATGGTTCGGTGATAAAGGTTATAAACGCGATTTTTTTTTCACTCTAATTAAACAATTTTATTGCTTGATTTATGTTGTAAAATTGAGTATAAAATACTTGTTTTCCTCCCCATTTGTGAGCTGAACAAGTCTGCAGCAGGAGAATAACATATAAGTCATTCGGGTTCTTCCGCTTGAAATGTTGAAACCGTCGATTTCCTATGCTTTGTCAAGTGACATAGGCAGAAAACGACATATAATAACGGAATAAAACCTTGCTTATATTTGTGTCTGTGTGTCTGATGTGTCAATAGATCGACGCCGAATGTTAGTTTTTAGTGCTATTTTCGGAAACTAGTAATCAAATTCAGGGTCACTTTTGGAGCCGCCGATTTATAGTTTAATTGGCGTACAAGGAAGTCATGGCGTTTCCACATCAGATATTTTTCATTATGAGATGTAAATAGTTTTTTTAATTATTAAGTGATTGCTCAACGGATGAATGTTTTTTTTTTTTCTTCTCTCTCTTTTTCTTTTTTATTAGTAACTCCTTTATATTTTTCTACAATATATTTATTTATACTTTTCTTTATGCATGCACACAAAACATTAATTATATTAAATAATTTCTAATTGTTAGGGAAGTTAATACATTATGATTTGTGAAGTGCAACGTCCCATTGATATTTAACTTTATATTTAAAAAAAAACATTTTTATAATATTGTTTTCGACGTTTCGAATCAGGATCTTCGTTTTTTACAATACAACAACAAACTATTAAATATTCACACCTTAATTTACAATATATTTTGTTATTATCGAGAAAAATAAAATTGTATTACCTTTAAATTACACAATTCACTCCCCATGTCCCGACATCTGTACAATTTTACTTCCTCAGTCATTAATCGTTTCATTTTAAAAATTATCTGTCGAATGACTGGGGAATTGTGTAATTTAAAGGTATTATAATTTTTTTTTTTAATAGTAACAAGATATATTGTAAATTAAGGTTTGAATATTTATTAGTTTAATAGTTTGATGTTGTATTGTAGATCCTGATGACGAAGAAGTACTTCGAAACGTCGAAAACAATATTACAATTTTTTTTTTTTTTAAGTATAAAGTTAAATATCAATGGAAAGTTGTCCTTCAGATTAATTTAACACAACGTTAATTTTTCAATGAAATTATATTCCAAATGTATATATCAGTCTTCTACTTTCAAATATCTTATTAAACTATCTCAGACCACAGATATTTAGTAACGCTTAAATGTCTTTATTTCTACAGAGCTATGAGAGTAAATAACGTTTCAAAACGATAAAATACAATAATGGAAAACATTTAGAGGCTCTTAATACGACTCAAATATGCCATAAGCGCACCGCATCGCAACGACCTATTGCAGTAAAAGGTGCACTAAAACGTTACGGCGTTCATCTCACTCAGCGCCTTTTATAGCATGCACTAGACAACTTATTATTTTCGAAGGGGCGCGATAAGAATGGGGACCAATGAGTAGGCAATAATATCAGTAATAATATAAAATGAACGTATTAATCGATATGAACATTTTATACGTCATGAACAATATGCCAAGCATAAAACAGTTAGCTTGCTGTACTTTATAAATGAAAATAACTTAAACAGGAATTTACAGTAATAACTGCTACTGAAATTGCTACTGCTAATAGTTCCGGTTAAAGTAACAGACCAAATTTATCTTAAAAGGACTTTGGAGCTACTTTACCTCACTGTATCTGATAAATAATATAATACAAATAAATTACCTTTCTGTTAAGCGTTTCTTTGCTACTTTTTAGGAGAATACGGATCTAATTTCGACGAAACATTTCGTTGTTGCATAAGAAGGTTTTAAATAATATCAACCTGCCATCCGCCACCTTAAAACGAAATGGGGTGGATCGAAAACCTAGATGCTTTGTCTGCTTTACACAGAAAAACGGCTAAACCATTTCAGACCCAACTTCATATTGGAGTGAGTTTTGGTTGACCATAGATAACTATAAGGAAGAAGTTGGTCGGGGGGTGCGGTCAAAAAGTAACATTTTAATAATTAATCCTTATTTATTAAAATAATTATTTAAAATTATTTACACAGGCAATAGTGAAATATATGAAACCTATTAATTAAAAAGGCAATTACTATGAAGATTTGGTAATATGTAAAGCATATTGAGATAGTTATTATTTATTTAAATAATTATAGAGATAGTTACAGATCTATAATAATAATAATAATATAATTATATCTATATCTATACTAAGTCTCTATAATTATAGAGATAGTTATTTATTTAAATAATTATTTAAAATTATTTACACATGGAATAGTGAAATATATGAAATCTATTAATTAAAAAGACAAATAGTATGAAGGTTTGGTAATATGTAAAGCATATTGAGATAGTTATTATTTATTTAAATAACTATAGAGATAGTTACAGATCTATAATAATAATAATAATATAATTATATCTATATCTATACTAAGTCTCTATAATTATAGAGATAGTTATTTATTTAAATAATTATTTAAAATTATTTACACATGGAATAGTGAAATATATGAAACATATTAATTAAAAAGACAATTACTATGAAGATTTGGTAATATGTAAAGTATATTGAGATAGTTATGATGTGGTAAGTTATGCAAAAGATGGCAATGGTGTTAAAGAAGTTGACATTGTAATTAAAATAATTATGAAATGAAAGAGTATAATATAAAGTAATGTAAGCCCCCAAAACTTCATATTGTTGTTATTTAGAGCCATAAAAAGTTTTTTTTTTTTTGGAGCATTAAACTCTTACTAGCAATTTTGAGACAAAATGGAGGACCTACTAAAATTTGGTTAAATTTTTATTTTATTTTGCTTGTAACAAAAAAAAAATCAGAACAATAGGTTAAAAATAAAATAGACAATACAGTCAATTATAAGACTGACACAAAAAATCTAAATTGTCACAATACTGATATTTTTAACAAATTGAATATAAAACAACAACATTTAAAATAATGAGGGCACATACAGAATAGACATAAAAATACAGTAAAAGAAGGCAATAAAATAAAATATTAGTTATATCATCCAATAGTAGATATATAATTTATATATGTATGATATAAAAAGTAAAGTTAGGGCAACAGCATAGAGGTAGATGCATAAGATATAAATGAATTATAGTAGGGATGGGTTAGTGCTAGAGATAACAGAGCAATTGTGGCAATGGATAGATTTAATAATTTCACTCCTGGCACTATTTCTTAAGATATAAAACACAGTTTTTATGGTTTAAGTAAATGTAATAACTAACAGACAAAATCAATAGGATGGATATAGACAATGTATAGAGGTAATTATAATATGATATGAATTATGTTCAATAGTGCTATATGAATAATTCTGACTGTTGTACATGTTGTCTGATATTTGTAGTTTGTAATAAAAAAACGAACACGTTGAGAATGGAGGAGTACCCCGAAACGTTGGTGGAACGACGTAGAAAAAAAGAATAAAGGAATATAAAGATACAAAAGAAGAAATTATTCCACAAACATAACATTAGAAAAAAAAATATTTTAAACGTTCTACGTTCACATCATAAGTAGTTATTTTTGAATTTCATTTAGATTATATGGAATTTAGAAACTTTAGAAAAAAATTTGTATGATAAAAGATTTTGTTTTTAATTTCTCGTACTATGGCACGCACTTTTTCGAATTTTGAAAGAAAGGTCGTTGGAACTCTAGGGAATCAAAATAGAAGAAGTTTTTTGTCTAAAAATAATATTAGATTAGTTATTAATTATATTTCATTGCACTTACATTGAGGTGTGTTATCCGTAATAGTGTTACTAATAAGAGATCACTGACATAAATGATAAAAAATAATTGAAATTTGAATAACTTTAGTGATAAGAAAGTAAGCAAACGGACTATAAATCGATTTCTCAAATTATATAACCGAGATACGAATTGCTAAAATAAAATAAAATTAAAGATTAACCATTATTATTATAATTATTTTTAAGGCAATGCACAACAAGGTGATGTCTGCCTACGCTCAACTATGTCGGCTATCAATGATTGATCGATATCAGTTCATACTCACAGGCAAAAGGTTTAAAAAAACAATAATAATAATAAAATAATTAAAAACTAAAGAAATAAAATAAGATATATATATATATATATATATATATATATATATATATATATATATATATATATATATATATATATATATATATATATGTATATATAATAAAAATAAAAATAATAATAATGAATAAAAGAAAATAAGGAGAAACCTTTAAATAAAACATTTGTATATACATGAATAATTATAGTGGAAACAAGGGAAAGGACTATATATGTTTAATTTTAAATTGATTCGTATACATCGATTTTTTTTTAAATAATGGAATACTTCGATAATGTGTGGACTCTTTTCATTTCATATTGGTGATTAACCATTAAACTAATCAGTTTAGGGGATTAAACATTTTGTTTCTTAATGCCCCGAGGGGAACGGACACCCCTCATAGTTTATCAGGAGCCTCATCGTTAGGACTACCTTTTGCTCACGGCTATTTAAAGCACAGCATAATTGAATGGTTGGTTGGAGCAATCTTGGATGTGAACTTTTTACAACTTTTTTTTTTTTTGGTGTAATAACGTTACCTGCGACTCAGTGAATGGGAAAGTTAGGTGTTAAGTTCTCAAACTAATGGATTAACACTATATATCAGTTAGTTTGAGAACTTAACCTTTAACTTTCTCATAAAGTGAGTCACTGTAAAAAAAATAAAAGTAATTGTGAAAAAAGTCACATCCATTTTTGCTCCAATCAACAATTTAATTATGCTACAATTAACGCACTATTTATTAGTATTTACAAAAAAAATCATCAATATTTTACTCAATAAAAAATACTAAAAAGCAAAGAAAAAGATTTACGACCACCTCACCTGTTGTTTCTCCGTTAACGCTAAGAAACGTGCTCAATCTTATCATTCCTGCACGAAAAAGGGTACAGGAGTAATTAAGTAATAAATTAGTAGTAAGTAATTAAGTAATGAAAATACAGTGGTCTTCTGCTGACTCCAGTAAATCATCAATTTGGTGAAAGCTTTCTGTCTATAATTACTTCCATATCGTTCTGTGAACCTAGTATGTAGTCCTTCCATGTGACAGTCAATTTTACATAAGGAAGAAAAACTATTTAAACATTTATTATCCGTTTACTTATTTATTTATTTTCTTGTTTTAACCATCGTTTTGTGGGATTTTTTTTTCTGACTTTACGAAAGTTCTCTAAAGTAATGCGTTGATTTTTTACCTTCACTTACCAAAATATATGAAATATATATTATGGGAAAATATTGTGATCGTGAAAAATTTCGAATAATTGCGTATTTAAGGTAGATATTAATTAATTTGGATGTTACAGCAAATTTTTCGCCAAAATCGATTTACGAGAAGTGCCACTTTATATCATCGATTTTACACATTTTTACAATTCTCTCGAAATAGGGTCTGACTTAGAGATGGGTTGTGATAGCCGCTAGTGGTAACAGTGACAAGTTGTTCTTGTTCCACAGATGTACTTGATACTTTATGTCACACATTCCAAATTTTTTTTTGGGGGGTGTTTAACGTTTTTTTTTTTCTACGCCTGTTCCGGCAAACAAGATGGGTTATTCCTACAGGTTATGACACATATAATAATAAATTTTATTATAGATTGAAATTATTTTTTTTATTTGCAAATGGATATTTTTTAAAAATCTTTGCGGCTGTATACATTTTTTCGGTCAACTCTCATTTAAATTGTGCCCCTTAAATCATTTTTTTCCTCCTATTCCTCCTGTGCTCTTGGTGCAAGGCTATGACTGAAAGTACCTGCTACTTTTAGTTTGTCACATTTTCGCGTACTTATTGATATCTGTGACAAAGTAGCAAATTGTTACATTCCGAACCATCTCTACTCTGACGATTTTGATCAATCTCTTAATGCAGTGTACTTTTAAATGCTATTTAATATTAGCTTGGTCTTATTCTCATTGAAACCGCCTTTCTTTCAGAAGAACCTTTAATTTTCTTTATTTGAAATAATTAATCGTATCTTATTGTTAATATTAATAAAAAATGGTGTACAATAATGGGGGACCTGGCACATGACATATGACCGGGAGCCCTTTTCTTGTATGTCGAAAAAAGGAGTTAATACAAATATTAGTGAACATGAAAATAACTACCCATCTCATTCAAAAATATAATTTATTAAACATCAAATTATTATATCCCTTAAGGGACAATTAGTATTACGGTGTGTGTCTGATTGGAAACAAATTTCCAGAAATAATAATAGTAATATAGATGTATAATATACCGTTAGAAAGCTAAGGGTTTTAGAAAAAATAATATCTAACATATAAAGCCGGAGAGTGATGAAAAACGCATAAATTTGAGTGATTGTTGCAATAAAGAATTTATAATTTTATATTATTAAATGAGAAATAAATATTATTATGGAAATTAAATAGAAAATATTTAAAATGTATTTCAAGTAGCATGGTAAGTGAAAGTTGTGATGCACCACACCAGATTTCTTTTTGTATTTTATATTACAATTGTATTTTATTTTATTCGGGTTTGCACCACAGTTTAAGCAACGATATACATTTAATGTATACGAAATAGTTTCCAGCGGCGTTAAACTAAACTGCAAATAACCGATAAATTCGAAATTATTTAATTCTGAAAAGGGAATAAGCATTCATTAGAGAATAAGGTAAAGCCCCGTGACGATAATATATCAAGGAGGCTGTGGCAGTTGGGATTAAGGAGGCGAGGGGTTCCTCATGATTCATCAGGCAGTGCCAGTCCTACATCGTCGCCATAACTGTGCTATTTGTAGTTTCGACAAATAGAAGAGTCATATGGGATATTATCTGATATTAATCCTAGGTAGTGATTATTTAAATTGAAAATATGGTAAGAAAACTAGTGATATCACAAAAATGATTCGATCGCTGTTAATATTCAACACATATTTCATGATGTAATCAGTTCTTGTTAAGTCTTGTGAAGACTTCAAGATATAGAATATTACAAAATATAGAGTATTTATAACTGTTCATAGAGTATTATATCATCATTATATTATTATATTATATCATTATATCATCTACTGCTGGTAAGTTCAATATAAATTCGTGCAGTTTTTCCACCTTGTTTTTTTTAAAAACACCATTTGCTGGAGTTTCTTTCTTTTATTAACTGATTTATGGGATAGTAATGGAGCACCGTTCAGGATAGAAGGTCGAAGAATACTTTTATAAATAAGCTGTTTTAATCTGAGGCTGGAGTTGTTAACAAGTGGCTGGATTTAATTGATTTTTGTCTAACTTTTTATAATTTTGTAGAGCAATGAGCAATACATTTTAGATGCCTATCAAGTTTTGCCAAGTTTTTTGAAATTTTGTTATATTAATTTTCGACTCAAACTTTATTGGGTAGGCTCTTGTTATTTGTTTGCTTTACTTTCAATAGTAAATTAAATAGTGTTGCTAAGAACCCTCAAAAATTTCTTGATCGCTACGCGTCTTGGCTTCAGCAGAATGTTAAATTGAATTATTTTAAAATAACTAATCGTTATAAATATTTAAACCATTTTATTTGATGGAAAAAAAAAAATGAAATTTCGTTATTTACATCGTTCATATCATTTTTGCTCATTATTTTATTTAAATCTACTAACTATATTTTTTGGGGGGCTAATATTTATGAAATAATTATTTTGAACCTTTTTATGGGATATATTCATAATTAGAATTGCATTTCCTATAAGAATCCACAATAAATTTCTTTTGTTCAACAAACCCTCTATACTCGATTCACTGTGCGTCAAAGGTAAACTGTCGTAAGTCTAATTACGACTGCTGATTTTGATTTTACTAAGGTATTTACATTATTCTGGCCATATTTTTCGAGTATAAGTATCGTAAATAAACTATAAGGGAAATAAAATATGCAACTTTTTCTTTGTAAATATTGATCACGATCCACAATTTTATGGGCTGTTATCTTTTTGCTCTTCTGTAAAAATTTGAAAATTCTACAGCAGTTGACTTCTGAGGTACAGAAATATAAAGTTAATTATTTTCGTGATTTTGCTTATTTCAGATAAAATTTTCGCTTTCACGTGAAAGGTTGTTTGATTAAAAAACTTATTGATGGAACTATTTTATTCTATTTTTTGTTTTTTATGAAACTTTTTTTTCTATATACTTTTCACGAATAGTAATCATTTTTTAAAATTCCAGAATTGAAAAATTCAGAGTTATGTGAACATATAAAGATGGTTGGAGATAATTTTTGAGAATAAGATTAGTGCGGAAGTGTTTACAGTTATTTTTGAAAAAATAATGATGTAAGAACATAAGACTCTAACTTATCAGTGTAGGTTATTTTTGGGAAAGTTTATGATGCAATGGCTCAATATGATTGCAGTAGGATGTAGAGGTGATTATTTCACCTCTAAGCAGTAAGGTTGCCAGGATTTCGTTTCGGACGGGGAGGGGGATAGGGTTTATCCAAGAATCTACTTTAAAAAACCCCACCCCAACTGGAGATGTAAGGGGGCCCTTCCTATTTTCTATGCCTAGGTATATTAGAGAGAAAAAAAAGAGTTATTAACTGCAATGCTGCCCAAATACCTTGGGTTGCTATACACACAGCATACTCATCAATCTAATGCTAGACATAATATATATAACATTTTTTTTCTTTCATTTTAACTCTAACACACCACAACATTACATAAATACATTATTCTCATCGCTTCATTACATTATATCTATTATTTTTTGTTTTCACTTTTGTTTGCTGTAAACCTTCTATCACTCTCTAATCTATCCCTTACTTCTCTTTTTCAGTGACCCTCAACTATTACTTGAAATAAAGCCTTTTTTTTTATTTTGTTTATAAATTTAAAAAAAATAACTAATACAATAATCTACTTAAAAATTAATAAAATGTTCATATTTTAGAAACTCATACTTAAGCAGTAAAAAGTACACAAAATTAGTACAAGAAATAATAAATAAATAAAAAGATATGGATGAATTACCAATGGAAACAAATATACTTTAAAAAATAATTAATTAACATTGAAATAGGTTTATGCAATTTTTGTTTACTGATAATAATAAGTAAAAGTATTTTGTAATTTGGGGGGAGAGAGATCCGGACCTCCTGGACTCCCCCCTGGTACGCCACTCCCCCCTGGTACGCCACTCCACCCTGGTACACTAAGCTAAAAGAAATTGTGAATGATTCCAGCCATTACTGCTAGTTCATTTGGTATTCATAAATCGAGCTTTTTTTTACTTTATCTATTTTTTTCAAGTGCCTTTAAACTGTGGATGCACTTGTATTGAGATGTGCTGAGAGTCCTCCAACAGTTTGATATTGAAGCTTTTCCACGGGGCCTGGTTTCGAATTCTGTTACTATTGCCGAAAACTTCGCAAACCAAGTAATGAATTGGGAAGAAAACAGATATCAACGAAAAATAGAGTATTGATAACTGTTCATTATAAGTTAAGTATATTGTTAGTAAACTGCAAGATAATACTAAATCCTGTATGAATAGCGGTCATTTCATGTGATAAAACTCTGTACATATTCTTATATTCTAAGAAAAAACCTGTCCGTTATTTCAAGAGGAAGCTCACATCTGAAAGTTACAATCTTATCAGGTCAGATATCTCTGAGCAAACAGACACACCCAAACTAACATTTAAATAGACCGTCATTAACTAAATTACCTTTCAGTGGCTTGTTTGTTCCTATGGTCCCTTCCAGGAGTCCTGATTATATTATGCAAAACTATTGCAGTAACCTTTAGAAAGTGGAAGAAATCTAAATTATTATAAGATTTCGAGGAGATTTTTTTTTATAATTGTACTTCTAGCTTATATTTAGACAAATTAAATTATTTAAGGAAGAAGTTGGTCGGTGAGAGGTGCGGGCTAACACATTAATAAGTAAGACATTTATTTTTTGCCAACGTTTCAGCCTAAGTCTTAGGCCATCATCAGGGCTAAAAGAAAAAACAAAATAACAACATTGAGGCAGTACCCGTAACCGTAAAATATGATAAAAACAGAAATTACAAGCAAGATAAAATAATCTGAGGATTTAAAAAAAAAGTATGACAATATATATTGTAAAAAATGATAAAGTAAAGTTAAGTGAAGGAAAGATTATGAATTACCTGAAACAATAAAGTACTTTACACATGGTATGATAAAATATAAGAAGATTATTAATTGGAATGACTACTAGTATTCATTAAATTGAAATGAAATATTATTGGATTATTAGAGGACCAGTTTTTTTTTAAATTGTATCGATTATTAGAATTAACAAATCGATTTATTTAACTGTTCAGATTTCTTCGATATTGAGGTTCACTAATATATTTTCGGAATCGATTTTCAGGTCCCACGCTCAATATCATACATACGAGTAGTCATTTCAATTAATAGCCTTCATATATTTTATCATATCATGTATAATGTGCTTTATTGTTTCATGTAATCTTTCCTTCATTCTTTTCACTTAAATTTACTTTTTCATTTTTCGCAATGTATATTGTCATTATTTTTTTTCTTGCTTCTAATTTCTGTTTTTATCATATTTTACGGTTATGGGTACTGTCTCTGTCGTATTCAATGTTGTTATTTTGTTTTTTTCTTTTAGCCCTGATGATGACCTATAACTTTGGCCAAAACTAATGTGTTAGTTCTGACCGCACCCCCCGACCTACTTATTTCGTAAGTATATCTACGGTCAACCAAACTTACTCCAAATTAAATTATATATGTTTTTGTAACGTGTAACATTCCTTTAGGTTCAAGATTTCCTCATTTTTAGGCATTAATGTCTAAAATTCTTTTTAGGCTTTAATGTCTCTTAAATAATTTACAATTTAGCAAAGGAAACATTTGTCCTTTCCAAATAATCCCGCAATAGGGATATTCACGATCGTATTTATCATGCTAATTTCAGGATTACGAGTGGCCCAGGGTAATTGCTATCGTATCTAGATAGATACGGTGGCGCTGTCTGTGGTAACATGGAGTAAGTGTATTTAATTTTACTAACCTTGTTTTTAAAAAATCTTTACTTTTGTTCTCATTTGATGTATATTTTATTTATCCAAGTGAATATTACCTTTTTGTTTATTTTTCACATATTTATTTAACTCATCATGCATAAAATTAGTAAGGAATCAAGATTATGTGAAACATTGGTGTATGTTTTTTTGAAGCTGATTTTGGAAGTGAAGAAGCAGAGGAAAAGTTTATAGAAAGCTGTTTTAAAAATATTTTTACTATTCTTTGTTGTATATATTATTATATTACCTGTCCAATTATAATCGGTAATATAAACTACAGATTGATATAATTCAACTTTACTTGAAGTTGCTTTATTTAAATTGAAGTAACTTATAAATAAAATAAAAATCACACTTTCTAACAATCTTTTATAATTTTAAAATAAAGAAAAATAATTAAATTGAAATAATCTATAGCAAAACAAATAACCATTCGACATTTCGAAATCTCATGCAGACACATGTGATTTGGCAAAACAATATGGCGATAATTTAGCAGAATGACATTGCTTTTATAACAGTATCAGGTCAGGTCTGATAAACTGATTCTGTTATTTGACTTTTTTTCTATGGTGTTATTTAGCATGCTATTGTTGAAACTCGACGAATAGAAAAATAGCAATATTTAGCTTACTAAGTAAGAGTTTGACAGTACCCAATATTCATTGGTTATCTATTTGATAACTATTACGTTTAAATAGTGTTTAGGACGGGATATATGATACTATCTTTAGGAACACTCTCATACAATTAAATTTCAGGTACTATTCTTGTTGAATTTAGAAAATCTCTGCTAGGTGGTTACAAAAGTCCTAGTGCATTAGTATAGCTTTATTTCAGATATTTTAAACATGATTGAAATGTTATCATTATTATCAACTACTCTTCAAAGTAAAGTCCATTGTTTTCAACTACTTTCACCCATCTTTCTGCCAGGAATTGAATTTGATACCGGTAGCACTCCTTTGGTTTCGAGGCAAACAACTCTTCAAATCCAATTTTTACGTTCTCTTAAGTATCAAAGATCCGACCTTTTAAAAAATGAGCCATTGATCTAAACAAACCATAATCTGATGGTGCAACATCTGTGCTGCGCGAAGGATGAGGCAAAATGTTTACTTATTGCAGTTCCGATAATTTTTCCTTGGTCAAACGAGAACGATGCGCAGGGGCATTGTCGTGTTGCGAAATGGCTTGGCTCCTGTTGATCCAAGCGGGGTACTTTGCACTCAAAAATGCATAAACTCTGTCTAGCTCTTCACAGTGAACGGTTGAGTCCCTACTACGACAGATAAATTACGAGTAGTTGCATGTGGGTCCTGGTTCACACATTTAAGAAGAACGTCATCATCCACGACCGATCATCAGGCGGCCTGATCTGGATTGTGCGGTAGTATTTCGATGGATAATTGACTCTTTTTCTATGGCACAAATTTCTTCGGCGGCTGCCTTTATGCTTAAACCGTTTTTCCAATCATGTCTCAAAAGACCGCGAATCACGATTTTTCTTGTGACATTGCACGTGCGTTTTAAAAATTTAAATGATTCCATAAAGACAACTCAAGTCACAAGGAATTAAAGGATAAGTCAAAGTAAACATTGACATAAATAATAGGAACAAAAACATTCTTATAAGATTAATTATGAGAGTTGAAATTATGGCTTGTATTCATGCACAAGGTAACTACCTAATATTTATGGAACACCACAATTTACTACTGCAATTTGGCACATACATTTTTATTATTGCTAATACCTACCTGAGCGGAACGTCAGATATGTAGACACGTGCCGCCTAAATCCGGGGGCTGCTTACATCGTATTACCAGGATATACCAGAGACCCGAAGGGGAACAAAACTGCCACATTAATCTTAGCAATGGTACTTCCTGGGAAGGTTTGCAGTGTCTTCTGTATTGGGCGACAAAAGTTGTGGTGGGTTTAGTAGAAAATGATATCCTATATTTGTTCATATTGTGAAGGGAAGAGGGGAGGGTATTGGAATATACAGACTGTTAGTGATTCATGCCTATCTATACAAATATACCTGTGTTTTGTAATAATTAATGAGATATAAAAAATCCCTCTAAAGTAGCAACAACATTAAAATATTTTATCTTCAATCCAAAAAATATTAAAAAATAAGGAAATTTTAGCATATTTGAAAATAAATCCACTAAAAATGTTAATTTCCGTTTAATTGTTATTTATATTTTTAACATAATTAATAATAAAAAAGTTATTCGTATCAGTAAATTTGTAGTATACTTATTTTAGACAATCAATCTCGTAAATTATAATTAAACTGTATTAACTGAAAACTATTTTTATTATTATAATTATAGCAAAGTATACAAACTATATAATTATAGCAAAGTATACAAACTAAAGATGCGCTTTTCCATTTTCCAAGTACTCCATCTGGTATATAGAGAAACATATTTTCATTTCAAAGCTCTTAGATATTAATTCGAATTCCATTATTATCGGGTTATTGGAGGTCCATTTATTAAAAATTGTATCGATTATAAGAATTAACATATCGATTTATTTAAACTTATCTGATTTATTCGATATTGAGGTCCAATAATATGTTTTCGGGGTCGCTCTTTTTGAAAATCCAATCGATTTGAAGGTCAAGCGCTCAAATATCGATTTATTTAAACTTTTCTGCTTTCTTCGAAATTGAGGTCGTTTAATATATTTTCGGGGTTACAGTTTTCGAAAATACAACCGATTTTAAGATCCCGCTCTCATATATCGAGTTATTTAAACTTTTCTGATTTTTTCGATGCTGTGCTCGGGATCTGAAAATCGATCCCGAAAACATAATAGTGAACCTCAATATCGAAGAAATCAGAAAAGTTTAAATATAGTCCAGTCCATCGTTCCATTCCATCCAACAGTCAGTAGGAATGCTTGAATTTTGGGATGGCGGAACAGAGTTTAGTACAAATGAAATTCCAGTCGCTCCACATCACTCCAAAATTCCATACATGATTTCATGCTCGCAGTCGTTCCACATTCTATTTGTTGGAGTGGAGTGTTCGTCAGTGAATTTAGAAAGAATAAATTAAGTGATCTACCGGAGGAAATGATAAAAGGTGTGAATGTTAAAAAGCCACTATCGTGGATCGTTCTCCTCTACGTATATACATACATATACATAAATTAGTTATCGGAATCCTAAATAAATTTTATTCTGGAATCATTTACTTGTTGAAAAGTTTAGCTTATAAACAAACCTGATTTATGAAGCACTAATTGAACTACAATTATGTATCCGAATAAAATAAAAACGAAATCTAAACGATTATTTCAAACTTAATTAACTTATGAAGGTCTTTAAAAGATATAAATTTTTCTCTACAGCATGATTATATCCAGTGAAAATGTGGTCTGCAATACAATGGGCATTGTCCTCAGCTAACTTGATGAAATATATAACTGGCCTCTTACCAAGTTCGGAGTTGTCTGGGTTCAAGGACCGCGCTTGCATTCACTATCTGAGAGCTACTATTCTATTAATGCTACTAAAAATATAATATAATATTATATATTTGTTGTCTCATCAAGTCATTAATCCCGTTTTAGTATATCTTCAAATACGGCCATGAAGAGAAATGGTTTCCGTATATATACTTGTATGACTTTAAACTCTAAAATTCGGCAGCCCAGGCTGCAAGATATAGTCATGGGTATAGCGAATGAGAATAAACGGACTATTAAAGAAGTTTCCCATCGCTGCTGCCAAGGTCGCCTAGGTAAAGAAAGTATTGTAATTGGCATTTAGTAATTTATATGCGTTTCTCTCCCATTGATAAAAACTGTTCATCTATTTTTATCATTCTGAATTCTTTCAGCATGTCACATAATTTTATCTCTCTATTCTTTTTCTTAGCATTTTTTTTTTAAAGATAGCGGGAAACGTACAAGGGTTGGGAGTTCGAAAACTTGGATTTTTAACGAGGGAGCCAATGCATGCTATACCTGAAAATCAAAGTTACTCCACCTTTTGTGAGCCAATCCCTTTTTTTGAAATTTCTCAACTGGGCTACCGGATAATTCATCATATTCACGATATGAAAAACACTTTTTTTGTTTACTATTAAATATGTTTGAAAAATATAAATAAAGGAAATAAACAGTTTTTGTGAATTTATATTTTCTAATATGCTTAAAATGTCGAATATTTGTTTTTTCGAATATATATATTTTTTTTAGGGTAGGTTAACTATTTATATCCCATTAATTCTTAAGAATTATATTAATCCGTATATTGAAATATTTGTAGAGTTTAATTATTATAAAAATACGTGTATACGTCAGCATGAGTCACTGCCTATCGGTAACGAATGGAAGGATGAAGTAAAGTTGATCGGGATGAAATCTTCATTCCAAGCTCTACAGGATCGTTCCATTTGGAGTGGCCGCCATTCTACTCTATAGAATCCAGATAATTTAACTTTTTTTTCGAATTCAAACTTATTCCCCCCTTATATCATTATCTCCCAATTTTGCTACTTACCATATATTTCGTTTTTATTTCCATACCCTAATTCTTGACAGGCATGTAAGAAGCATTACATTATATAATTACGTTTAGTTATACCGTATGATAATTGTAACAAGATCCATCTAAAGCGATCTAAGACACCAAAGCCTCCCGAAATAAAGCGTCTATTTCAAGCGAAGGCGGAACCTCTACAGGCCAAGATGGATGCTCTTCCCTTACCTCTGACGTGCCTACGTTATGTACAGGTTCTATTCTCGTCACTTCGTACGGTATTTAAAAGTCTGAGGTGTGTCTCATGGTTTGTCTGAGCCAGCCTAAAAAAAAGAATAGAAAATTTAAATTATTTCAGGTAGGGTAATGTAATACTAAGTGTTACATAGAAGAATAAACTTATTATTTGTGGAAAATCAAACCTCAGATTGGCAAACATAAACGCCAGTGTAGCTTCCATTAATCCACATTCAACTTCAGTGATGTAGGCTTTCATCGTTCCTCTAATGTCAAACTGTCAAGTGTGAAAAAACCACTTTTCATATCCGTTAGTTTAAAATCTAATGCTTTGAGGCACTAGCTCGTATTGCGACAATCCCTCGAATTCCAGATCATCAAGGGACTCTAGGAGCCAACCCTTGATGGTTAAGAATTTGAGACATTGCCACAAGATTTGCCTTTTTCGAATTCGAGAATTTGACATGGTTGCGACTGTATATCAAATATTGTTCGGAATAACCATATTTCCCAACCCACTATCGATATACAATACCATATACGATATTCTTATGCAGTTCTTAAGATTCCGTGATTCGACATATACATACACCTCTGAAGCTTTTCCACACTGGATATGCGCTTACTATCAACTTAGGTGTCTAGTCTGGGGACTTCTCCCTTATTTTCCTCCATCTTAGACAATTAGATCGATTGTATGGTGGAATGTTTGAAAAATTTCATTAGATTCATCTTCGAGGTACCAAGGCGGTTTTTTGCACACATAAATGCGTGTGGAGGGGAAGGGCTATTAAAAAAAAAATAATAGTTACTTTATAATAGTAAAAAGAAATCGAAAATGTTTATTTGAAATTGAGTAAATGAACTGAAACGGAACGCCTTCATTCTTATCCGACGCTACCCGCACAACCCTCGAATGACGGAGGAGGCTGAATGCACGTTAGAGAAGATACTGTCTGCTATCGGCACGTGTGCACAAAGCTCGGCGCGGGTGCAAAGATTATTTGCAACATCTAATTTAGGGTACAAAAGTTAATATCATTCCCAATTCGTGAATCAGTTATTTATTTTCACTGTATCAATAAACATTAAAAAAAAAAAAAAAACGGGTTGTTACGAGTTTATAATGTCGTATTTTGGATTTGGTTACTATCCTGGAACCACCATTGGTTAGGAGTCTTTCTTTTCCTAATCTCTTAGTGCCTCTTAGTAAAATCCTCCCTTTATTATTAATTTGTTAACCCCGCGTTCCTCTCTCTTTTAAAGATCATATTCCAACCAACCGATTTGTGTACCCATTCCCAAAAAACTGCCTCCTTTAGCAAATCCTTCATTATTTGTGCTAATTATATTCGTAAAACTGTCTCTAAAACATTCTTTGGGCACTATTCATTACCTTACATCCTAGATAATCAATCTTAACAATCTAACCTATCAATATAAACAATAATTCATAATTAAATTAAGCGTTAGCAAGCATCTATTTGTAAATGCAGCGATGCAAATTAATATGTCGATTGTCAACTTAACAGATATTGTAATAATTTGTTCATTACTGTACTTAGAGTTGGACTGTTGGAAAAAATCTAATCTATATTACTTATCTGTTTGAAACTAGCTTTATCAAATTAATCAAAATAGCCAAATTTACAAAAAAAAACCAAGAGAATTTGTGAATAAGGAATTACAGAATGTGATAAAATCTTAAATATTTTTTTATTCGAAACTATAAAATTACAACATCTGTGAGGTTGACCGTTGTTATATCCTTTTATAAACCAACAAATTTTTATCGGATTCAGTTCTACAATAAATACGTTTTGGAGAAATAAAAGTCTATGTTTTAGACATTTTTGCGACAAAAATATTGAATATTTTTCTTATTACTATAGAAGCAATGGTACTATTTAATGAAATCTTATCAATTTAAAGTTTTTTTTACGTCGAATCTAACCCTGAGAAATAAATCGATTTTTTTATCATTTTTTTTTTTTATTGTTCGGCGTTATTTATTTAAATAAGATTTAAGAAAATAACTACTTATGTTTCATCGATGACGTTCTTGTTGTTTCGGCCATCTTGAAATTAATAGTGACGACGAAGACTGATAAAAATGTTTTCAATTTTTTTTTTTATTCAATGTAATACTAACTGGAACCACTTCCGGTTTTCGTAAATAAAACGGTTATCGATTATTCAGACTGTATTACCTTCAATTCAAACCGACCGGTTTTAACTGATGCAAATAATCGGTTTTGGGAAAAAACGGTTATTTTAAATGAAATTACTTCCCATCAAAACATTTATTGATGTCATAAATAACATTTACTGGAATTGTTATAAATAATTAGACATTGGCAAAACCTTTAATTCAAGTAAAATACACATTGATCTCCTATAATAACCTATAAAACCTTTACACAAGTAAACAAATAGCTAAAAACTTGAAAATTACTAAGTATTAGAAAAAGCTTTGATAGTACTTGATATGCCTTATCAAAATCACTGATATGAGCCGGTCTAAAGTAACACATTTAAAAAAAAAAATCATTTTTGACTTAATGGTCTATAATCTTCCTTTTGTCGTCCTTCCAGTTTTTTACTTTGAAGAGCGCATATTTCTTAAATTATAACAGATATGAAAAAAAATAATAAGAGCATTCCTGTAGGAAATTTAATACTTTTCAGTTTTTTACATAAAATGTTTTAAGCTAGGACCAACCGTTTTCGAGCTATAAACGAAAAACTGAAAAATAGCACCTTCCCCCTGATTTCTCTACGTCTCCTCCAAGATCCCATGACTTTTCGTATGTTTAACTCTTAATTAGTCTAAACAAAGACCTAAAGTCAATTTTGGCCGTCCGTTATTTCCTTCTACACCCTACCCCCCTCCCCCCCCCCAATTTAGCATTCATTGACTGGACTAAAATAGGAGTTTAAGTTATTAAAAAAAAAACTAACAAACTGGCTTAAGTTATTAAAAAAAAAACTAACAAACTGGCTAACTTGAGAAATAACTGAGATTGAGACAGAAAAAGAAAATGAATAATAATAAACTAAAAAGAAATCTGTAAACCTCAAAACCGCTGCTGCGTTATTGGTGAACCTGAACTAAACAATAGAAATTCAGTTGTAGTTTTAGTCCGTTATGTGACGTGTAACGGGGTTATTTTACCAATGAGGTAAGCACTAGGAGGTAGGCAGGTGGGTTAAAGGTGCATAGAGTACAGAATACTCTAAGATATTTACAGAAGGTAGGATATTTATTTCGTATTTTTTGTTCAATAGTTTTTTTTTTTCTTATTTTACGAAACTTATCGTCTATCGGTTTTTTTCTCCGATTTTCGGATTTTAAAAAACCCTATTATAACTTATAGTGTAAAAAATCCGAACAAAACCGGTTATTCGATACACAAAAAAACGGTTATCGGTTATAACCGACCGGTTATTGGCATCCCTATCACTAATATCTCGAAAAACAAATTTCTAATAAGGGATTGATAAATTATTTGCCACTTCTTAGATTGATCTTTTTATACTATCATGCGGATGTCAACAAATATCTAATAGTTTCAAATTTTCGAAATTCAAAAATTTCGAAACTCGAAGACAAACCTTCGATCTTCTCGACCATTCGTCGACTGTTTACCGCAAAATCCCTAATAAATAATAAGATTTCATTGTATAAATAAATTATGCGGAAAAAAAGCTTGCGAATTTGTTTTTAATCTTGCTACCGCTGATATGTTTTTCTGTATAGTATTATTGATTTTTAAAATAAGTATATGCTAATGAGGAAAATCCATTGAAAATAATACTGATGAATTGAGCACATTATTCAATCCGGAAAGTCGGAATGTTCTCAGCTCGAAAAGGAAGATTAATTTCTCTTGAGCGGGAATATGAAAACAAATTTCATTTATTCGTTTCTTTATAGCTGTTTTATATTCATATACGTATTCTTATTCTTTCTGAGTAAATTGATATTTATATTTTCATTTATTGAACTGTCAAACCTACTATGGCATTTTGACTTTTGCGTTTCAATTACGTGTTTAGAAATGGCTGTGAATTTTTGATTCATCATTAAGTAAATGTCACACTATTATACAAACTGCGGTTGATCAATACATTAACGTATTGAGGACATGTCATTTTTTTTTAAATTGTAAGGGTGCAAAACGAGAGATTTAATTTAATCTGCTCATATATTATTTATTTTATTTTTTTTATATTTAAAAAAAGAGCCATATGTGGTCAGGATTTTACTAAGGTGTTCGGATCAATGGATATCGGTAAAGTCTTTTTTTTTTATTTTTGTTTATCAAGCAAGTGGCCTTCAGTGTGTGTGTGTTTTTAGTGTGTAAATAGGTTATCTTCGTCCTTGACAATCTAGCCTGCTTATATGCTCTCATATCTAAATCAATGATATGTCTCTTGATGTTCAATAATGGCTGAAAATATACTTCTAGTTTACTTAATTACTTCTAATCACTTTAATAAACAATCATTATAGTGTACTCTCCTTTGGCCAGGGACGTTGCCATGGGACGGAAAGAATCCCCCAATTGTTTGATAGGGCAAAAAGTTTGGATTTTAGTACCTACTTCAAACTGCGCGAAATTGTGGTAAAATATTGTGCTCAAAGTGTTACTAAAATTTAAAACCAATACCAATCTTCTCAGCTAAGATACATACCTTGTTTTTGAAAAAAAAAATATTGTAGCCAAGTGTCAACATTCGCAACAGGTAATTAAATGGATGAAATCCATAAGTGTTTGAGTAAATTACAATATTTCATAATACTAGCTGAACCTATGCGAAAATTTCGTAAAATCCTTGGGTTGGCATTCGATTTTTGTGCATTAGGGGTTCAGCACAACTTTGATTATTTATTAACATTGAAAATGACAGAGACACAACCAGTAACAGTAAAAGTACCAGTACCAGTACCAGTTTTTTACTATTACTGGTACTGCCTCTTTCGTTTTCAGTGTTGTTATTTTGTTTTTTCTTTTACCCCTGATGATGGCCTAAACGTTGGCAAAAAATAAGTCATACTTATTAATGTGTTAATTTTTTTTAAATGTCTAATGGTAGACCTCGACTGTCTTACGAAGATCACATATCCAGGCTAGGACGATCGCGAGGGAAGTCGATAGGAGAGATGAAGGCACTCGCCAGAGACCGAGATAACCACGCTGAGAGGCATAAGGAGGAAGGAAAGAAGGAGAAGAATATTTGTACTCACAAATTCACAAAGATTTAATTGCATCTATTAAACTTAGAACCCAATTCGTTCCAAAATAACGTATGTGGATCGAAATCTTAAAAATCCGTCACGCCCCGTCTCGATTCGATGATTCAGCATCGTCGGAGCTTTGAAACCTCCCAGTTTTTCCATCACTTTTAGTTAGTGAATGCAGGATTAAACTTACTAGAAACCATTAGCGTAGCCAGGATTTCATTTCGGTGGGGGGGAGGGAGGGATCATCCAAGGATCTACTTTAAAGAACCCAATCCTAATCGTCGATGTAAGGGGGCCCTCTATGTTATATTTTGTATACCTAGTTATATTATTCATAAAGTAAAATTCTAATAGATTTATACAATTTTTATTTATAAATAAGAATAAGTAACAGTAATTTCGGGGGGAGGGGGAGGTCCGGACCCTCTGGACCTTCCCTATAGCTACGCCACTGCTAGGCGGATGTGAGAGGAAAAGCTTAAGTATTTTTATCGATTTATTAATTAACTCAAGGTATCACCCTCGTTAAATTTGGATTGACCCCTACAATAAAGAATAACTTTTTAAATAATAACCTATAATATGTTTTTCATTCTCATTTGTATTGCATTTTCAAGAAACATGATCAAAACTATATATAATACATTTTTATAAATGGCAATAAAGTTACACTTAAATATATTTCACGTTTTCACACTTTTTTTTCCCCTTATTCTCCCATTTTATTTACAAAATAACGTTTTCAAACACTCATTTGACACTTATTAAAAAATTTAATTTAAGGAGAAGTTGGTCGGGAGTGCGGCCTATGAAGAAAAGCAAACTAATAAGTGGAACTTATTTATTGTGTGCTAGTGTTTCGGCCTATATTCGGCCTTCATAAGGGCTTGGTAAAAATCAGGAAGACATCCATTAAATTATGAAAATTTAGTAGTATAAAACCTAAAAAAGTGTATAAATAAAAATAAGTAAGTATGAAGACCATGAGAAATATTATACTGACCAAAATTTAAAAAAAGTAATCAACTTGGTCCAACGTGTATAAAGTTGTCATGACAACGAAATGTTGTCCAACAATGCAAGTTGGACACTTCTTAGCAATTTGTTTATGGTTACTGCTCCGTTATATAGCCTAAAGCCTTCCTCCAACGTAAAATAATTTTATTATCCGACTGGCAGTTCCTGAAATTAGCGCGTTCAAATATATTAATTCTCCAGCTTTATATAATAGTATAGATTTACTTTGTTATGTTTTTATTATAGATGCTTAATAGTAATTATGGTTTTTAAATTATATCATTAACATATTCATCGGAACTTTCTGATTTTCCAGAGTTTTCCTCATGTCCTCGCCGGCGCCATCAGGAAAGCCCATGATAATATCCTCCACTATTCTTTCCTTATCGGCTACTGTTTCATCATCAAGCGTCCTTGACCTTCTATTTCTTCGACGTTGCACCATAATTTCCTTTAGTGGAAATTACAGCTGGATCTCCTTCTAAGTCCCGGGTTCCAAACCGACTGTGGCAGATAAATTATTTATTCTGTTACCAGCCGTGGATCGGCCCTGTGGGATCGGGAGACCCTCCTGGGGCTCACCTAGCCTCTATAAAATGGGTATCCTTAATCGGAGAAAAACCTGGCGGTTAAGCGTGATCTGGGCCAAATCACATTCTTGCTCAACCGTACAGACCCTCTAGAAACGGTCCTTATCAAGTACTGAACCCAAGACCCTTAATGGGTTGTAATGTACAGGTTTTATATATATATATATATATATATATATATATATATATATATATATATATATATATATATATATCTGTGTGTGTGTGTGTGTGTGTGTGTGTGTTGAGGGAGATTAAATACTTAATAATTTTGTTAATATAATTATATCACTTTCCTATTTAATCAAGCTATTACTGACTGGACTGCTCATTTTTATCTTGGTTAAATAAGGCCTATCTTGAGCTGAATACATAACAAGATTTCAACAACTGGACGACCGGAACATGCAAGCTGTGTCTGATTTACTTTCCGCTTGTGGTTTCGGTTGGTGACACTGTACAAATAATACTCGATTCAAACTCTGAAAACAAAAAGAATCGATTCCAGCACATGAGGATTTCACCTGTAAATAGAAACGTTGGACACACGTACACATATATTTTTTTGTTTTTCGACAATAATTGTCGAAATTATTTCTATCCTATACCTTGCCTTTCGTATACATACCCACAAATATATTTTTTAATGTTTTCTCTTCCATTTTATTCCTATAAAATAATCATAATTTTAAAAAATATAAACGTACTATATACATAAAAGCATATTTTATGCATTGATTATTTTATTTTATTTTATACAATTTATAAAATTAAATCAAGTACAGCATTACATTAGTGAAAGGCCAAAGCCTGATTTATAGTCGTGTAACCTTTTGATGTAATTATAAATCAACTGAAAATGTTTATTTCCTTTTAATTAATATTTATATTTTTTTTAACATGATTAATAGTAAAAAAAAAATAAAAAAAAATAACCTGAAACATACAAATACATTTATTAGTTATCTTTCAAAATATTATTAAATATTACAAATTCAATAAATATTATATTATATTATGTTGAGGTATTGTTGCAAAATTTTAAAAAATTGTATAAAATTAAATCAGGTACAATATTATATTAGTGAAAGGCCAAAAAAATAAAGTAAAATAATATGACGCAAGAAAAATGGGAGGGAGAAAATAAGCGAATAAGGTAGAAACTAATAAGCGGACAAAATAAATAACTATATAATAATTTTTTTTTTAAATTGATAAACACTATATAATTTTCTATTAATAAGTCTGCTGGTTATTTGGTCGTCAAGAAATTAAAAACTGATTTTTTGAATACTTTTTTACAAAACTTGTTTCTAGTTCTTGAAGATTTTTTCACGAAGTGGCCATTTCTTTTCTTGCAGAATAATTGTCTTTATCAAATGATGTGTGTACTGGTCAAAAAGTGGGCAATGGTGAAAATGTTGGGTCTGTTCATGTTCCTAGTGTGTGGTGTGTATATTTATATTTATGTATATTGCGAGAGAGAGAGTGAGTGGGAGAGAGATTCAGAGTTCTAAAGCTGTAGATATTTGTTTACTAATTTAAACATTTCAATTTTTTTTTTTGTCAATTACCATAACTTAGAGTTCCTTGGAGCAACCGAAAAAAAATATTTTAAATTAGACCTGGGTCTCTGATTATGAAAATATAGACAAAATTCACAATCTATTCAACAGGTAGCAGCACTAGCGCTAGGGCTTGAGGAATCTTACTACGTTCACGCTACTGTTTTAATTTTGGATTCAACCAACCCCTTAAGAGTCCAAGTAGCACCAAATTACAGTATATTTACGGTACGTTTCGTGATATTGAATGCTTCACTATTTATCATGTATAAATATTTTTTTTTAAATATCGGAAAAGTAAAGAAAACATACATTACTTAACATTTCTTTTTCTCTTTTTTTTTCTTTTTTTTTTTGAGAATGGGCATCTTATTTCCTCCTTCTTCTTATTCCACTGCCTCCCAGATCCTAATTGGCCGACCAGTTTGGTTTTCCCCACCACCTAGTCTTCCAGGTTTTTCCTGACACCCAGGGATACAGAATTCCCTTCTCTTTTACTTATCGCTAATTAGTTAAACAAAACGTAATTAAATATTAATTTAATCAAATTTATTATATTTTTCTTTTCTTTTTCTAATCTCTCTTGTTGTAAAGGCGGGACTAAAATAACTAACACGTTTTGAAGGTGTTTAAAAAACAAACCAATGTCTCTAGAAAAAAACTGATTTTATTTTCAAAAAGTACATTTAAACTAGTTTCATTTCAGTGGATTTTAAAAATTACGTATTCCAAATCTCGGTTATTATTGACTAAGCACTGCCCAAGACGTTCCTGAATATTTTCTATCAGCCTTCGAGTTATTTCTGGTGGGAAAACTGTGGCGGCTTTCGGTGGCTTCTGTGTTATCGTCTTATAATTTTTGTAGGAGTGGGTAGAAGAGAGGATGTAACGATAACTGTGTACTCCGAACGTTACATGCACATGTTGGAGAATATTCTATACCCTAAGTGGGATGAAATTGCAAAGCGTGTGTGGGGTTCTAGGGCTCACGTATCTCGATTTTCGCTTGGAGTTTTAAGGGAAATGTTTCAATTGGTGAAATATTGACTGGTTGGTTATTTACTAGAATTGAGAGACTTCATGCTCTTTTTTTTGGAATTTTGCAACAATATCTTAACATAATATAATATAATATTTAGTGAATTTGTAATATTTAATAATACTTTGAAAGATAACTAGTGAATGTATTTGTATGTTTCAGATAATTTTTATTTATTGTTTTACTATTAATCATGTTAAAAAAATATAAATATTATTTACATCATAAGGTCATATGACTATAGATCAGGGACAGCACATCTCATATTAGCAATCTAAAAAGTACTCAGCAAATAGAGATAGTACATCACTCCAAGACAATTCAACCCATTTCTCGAGTCTTTTTTTAGTGTTGATGTGCTCCTGGTCTGCATTCATACGATCTTATTTTTTTTTCGTAAAAAGCATGAATTGGCAAAACGTTGAATGGTTAGTATAATAAATTAATTAGTGAACAATACACTTCCCATTAAATAAATAACTTATATTTTTAAAACCACATTTGTACCGACGTTTCGAAGTTCTTCTTCGTCTTCAGGTTATTAGTTTTCTACAATACAACATACAATTAATCAAAATCAAATATTTATAACTTAATTAATAATATCTATGTGTTACTATATTAAAGATAGTTTAATTACCTTTAATTTACATTATTATCTCCCCAAATGTCCTGCCATCAGTATAATTTACTTCGTCAAAATCTTGGCTGGTTATAATATATAAAAAGGATGTTAAATTAGGGAGTAATTTTCCTTATTGTCCCTGTCACATACACTGCACTGTCCTTAAAATTGAATCTTGTACTAATCCTTGTTGTTAAGATGCCTCCCCACCCATTCTCTTCACACTTGCTATTATTTTTGTTTTAAACTAATGTTACTATAATATTCTATATTTAAATTAATATGGCTTTTGTTTAATTTTTAGATCATAAATTATCTTATATTTAGTTTATTAATTATGTCCGCATAATGGCTTTTTAGATTGACCGCATCTGTTTTGAAATTAACTACCTTATTTATGTTTTTAGTAATGTAGTAACTGAATGGTTTGTTATTTACTGATATTTGATAGACTTAATGCTAACAATATTATTAAATACTATTTCACTATAATTGTAAATTGAAATATTTAATAATACTTTGAAATATAACTAATGAATATATTTGTATGTTTCAGGTATGCTGTAGATCGCCTTGACCACAGACTCTATTAAGGTAGCATTCACTTGCCTAGTATATAAGCCAGTTAATATTCGATCTTATTTACGATAAAATCGACACATGAAATATCGATTATTGTCAATCATAGCTATTTTTATTAAACATACGTTTGGGAACATTTAATTTATATTTAATGCATGTGTTGTCTTGGAGTCATGTGCTGTCTCTTATTGATGTGTCCTTTTTGGATTATTGGTTCATCTGCTGATTATGTAAGCAGTGGCGTACGTAGAGAGTGGAGGGAATATACGAAAAAAATTAATTTTTATACTCCCCAACATAAGATTTGTATTTTGAATAATATTTTTGTTAATTTTAACGATAGTTTTTAATCAAATTTTCATGCTTATCCATTAAGTATTACACCAAATTTACCGATTATGTGCACATTAAATTCTCCCCTCCCCCGGAAAAAATATTTTAATCCCCTTCCTAAAAATAATTCTGCGGACGCCGCTTTACATATACCAGACTATTTCTAATATTCCGTCTGATTTACATCACATTACATTAAAAAACAAATCATTGAGCGCTTATGTTACTTCTGAATGTCGTTAGGAGAAGAGCTTTCACGTTAGGACGACAGCTTTCATAACATAATAACATGCCTGCAATTAATGTCCGAACATGTTCAGCTTCTGCCTGAATTATTATAACATTGCTGATGTCTATAATATCACTCTCATTTTAAATGGCTAGGATAATTGTAAAAAATAATGTAACTAATAAAAGGCATTCTAGAGTGATAAGATAAGATACTGCTACTATGGAACGTTCGCTGCCAACTCATGGATCATGGCGCTCATTCAGCACGTGCCACAAGTAGCCTGTTTGTTGTTCCATGCTATTTGCAATATCGGCACTGCACGTGTGGCTTCAACTTTATTATAAATATTCATTTGATCAGTTCTTTGATTGCGTATGAGACACGCGCAGTTCGATATCAAAGGATCCCGTAGTAAGCCAACCTCATTGAAGCTCTGAATTAACTTTGTTCTGCTTCATTTTTGTTTCTTTATTATATATTATGTTTAACAAATAAATTCGAAACCAAATCAATTAAAAAATAAAACCAGAAACTTATTTATGATCCTATTTTCGGAGCGGGTTAGCCAATGGATAAGGAACTGGAGTCCTACCTAATTCCTGGGCCCGGATTCGAGCCTGGCTATGGCACATCCAGCCTCTATAAAGTGTGTCTCTTAATTTTGGGAGGAATTAACCCTGATGGTTAAGCGTGAATTGTGACCACATCACCTCGTTTTATAACCGCTGTTAACGATTGTACAAGTTTACAATCGCGACGTATTATTAGTGGCTCCAACCGAATTACCCGAAGATTAATGTAGCTTCTCTCGTTCTAGCACTCTCTAGCGCCATTTGTGATAACTAACTGCTTTGAATTCAATTATAGCATTCGTATTCTCTGAAATTGTTACTGCTTCATTAGATATTTTATTTAAAATTATTAGGACTGTCGACTTTCGCTCAATACGTTCGCTCGAGAGATAAACAAAACACCAACGGATCCTTTTCAGTTGAGGTCCGGACCTTATCGTAATTTCAATTACTACTCTATTAATTAATTAGAATTATTAATTAGATCACATCTGTCGACTTCCACTCGCTACGCTCGCTCAAGATATATACAAACCCCCAAAAGTTCCTTTTCAATGGAGGTCGGGCCCTTACCCCAATTCAAATTATTACTACAACTTACCCAGACCACCGGAAGCCGACAACACTAATAATTTTAAATAATTATTATTATATATATCTAATTAAAGCAGTAATAAGTTTAATAATTCCAATGAATACGAATGTTACAATCGAATACAAAGAGGTTAGGAAACGGTACTTCTTTACGATTAGTGTAGACGCTAAAAATAGTTGAGTATGCGAAATCCCAGGACCGCATTCTGTCAATGGATATTATCTGAGAATAGCTCAAAGATTAGCATGTCCATTTTATTTTTATCCCCCCTCCTATTGGAGTAGCCCAATCAAATTAGACTTTTGATGCGATTTAATTAGAAAAAACTAAGGATGGTTTTAATCCACTCTGGGTTACCAAAAAAATTAAAAAGGCAAAAAAACAAAAACGAAATTGCAGCACTTTTGCAGTTTTTGTTTTATAATATCAAAAGGGTTCATCGCACTGAAAATAATACTCTTGTCTAAATTAAAGGTTATTAAATTATGCGTCGATTGCTCTTCTTCAATGCTATATTTGGTTCAGCAGTTTGATCAGAATCGACAGTCGAAATATACAAATTTTACCATTTTGACTAAAAAGTATGTTATGTTCAGTACCAAAATATTTTGGTATTATTTTAAATTATATTAAGTTTCTTTTCTCTTCAATCTTTTTAAGAAGATAACTCTAGAACTATTAATATGATATAATATATCAAATCATATCTTATAAAAGATGGTTGTTGGAAGTGCGGTTAAAAAATAGAAAAACGATTATTATGATAGAAAATAGAAAAATGATATTGTCTGATAATCAATATATGATAGGCCGGCATACTTGAGGGTGAAACAAAAACAGAATATGACTGTTATAAGAAAACTGAAATAAATAAATAAAGAGGGCAATAAAAGGAGTTAAAGTAGAACGAACGAAATCAGGAGTGATCCTACCAATTTTATCCTTACAATTAATTTTTGTCTATTTTTGAATTTTTAATCTTTCATAGTAATATAATCTTATATTAGGCAAAGATTATAAGGAAATTTACATATTATAAGTTTATTTGAAACTATGCCCCACATATTTTTTCGCACGACTACTTTAAGTTTAAATAAATATGTGAAAAGAGTTATTTTATATATATCTATCAACAGAAATTTAAAAAACTACAGAGCACATATTTTATAGTACTTATTCAGTCTGCCTTTGATTACTTCTTGCTACGAAAATTACCGAAAATATCCAAAATTCGGTTTTTTCGGTTGCTGTACACGTCCCGTTCCATTTAAAAAAGACGTCCCTTCGGGCTAATATTTTACAGTATCTTTTCAGTTATATTTCTAGATTTTTTAGACTGTATTCGAATGAGAGTGCAACATATGGCCCGTGTTTGATATGATTATGGCCAAGGTTTTTTTTTTAAATAAAAACTCACGCATTTAAAGGCTGGGGTGAGTATAGCTAAAAATAATCTTTTAAATATTGACGTGTGACTAAGAAAAATAAATACTGGAACATTTAAAGAATATAAACGTTTTATTTTTATTTAAAGTTAGTCTAGAATATAAATTGCTCTCAAATTAACATAAATAAAATATATGGTCTGCTTTCTAAATTTCGTAATAAAAATAGAAAATTAGTATTAATGTCTTTGAAAATTATGAGATCTTTAGGGTTAGTTCTGATAAGAGAATCGCTCGGATTAACTAGGTTTAGATTAGCGAAAATCCACTGTACTTGACTAAATAATTACATGCTGAGTGTAGGATGATATTTGCCATAGTCAACCCACAAATTAATATAAATTCAACTAATGTTAGAATAATTGATAATATTTTCATTTAGTTCAAATAATTGAAAAAAAAAATTACCTTTTTTCGCAGGATTTGTTCCAGCACCACAACCAATGATAAGGTAATCGGTTTAAGGAGATAACTGCAATACAAGTTTTGCCAATATGACAAAAATTACTGAACAGAGCAAAATATACTTTTTTTTTTTGCGTGGAAATATTAGAATAAAATTATTTAAAATATATTAACTTGAATCAAATAAGCTCACATAAGCCACGTGAAAATGAAAACAAAAAATTGACTGAGCAGGTTTTCAGACTTTCCAAATTCACATTTTCCCTACTTTTGGCCATTCCCACCCCGGTTGACGGTACTCTCTCTGCGTGCATAAAATCATACAAAAAAATAACAATAAAAAAAAAATTAATGCCGCAGAAAATATAGAAATGTAGTCTTCAATGCCAGATTTCTTTTTTGTTACCACAGATGCCAATAAAATATTATGATTCCATCAGTATGTGTCGAAGCACAGAGCATGTTGAAGGTCTTTATTGATACTTTTGTGGCATGATAAGGAGTATTAAGAATCTTATCGAATATTATTAATGGAGACTAATGGATAGGAACTGTATAAGAGAACAACTTGCTTCTTTTTTTTTCTATTACAATTGCACAATTAAAATTAGTACTACAATTGCGTCAGTTAATGTGGCCTTATTGTTCATTACAATTATTCCAGATGGCGCCACATCCACATTATTAGATTTTTTTCTTCATATTATAAATGATCGTCCAATTTTTTATTAAGAAACCAATGCCATTGCATTGAGAAATGACAGTTTCTGAGATATAAAAATAAAGATATAACGCAAAGATATGAAAGAAAAAAATGTAACTAATGCATGGGAATACAAAAAAAAGAAAGGGTAAAGTATCAAGAGTCGAGAAATTTATACGATTTAAAAAAAGCGTGAGCTACAGAGCTCCGCCACTAACGTCCTATTTACACTAAAATACAAAATTGAAAATATCAAAATGGTGGGAGTGAGAATAAAAGAGTTGAGACCACAAAAAGATACTTTTCTGACACCAACTCAATTCAGAAATATTCGACCCTCTAAATCAATTTGGAGGGTCTGTAGAAGTGCCCGATAACTTAAAAAACAGGCAAATATACCGAAATTTACCCCAACTTCTTCGGTATTTTTTTTTGTCTAGAAAAAAATCATACATACCGATTTTCAGTTCATATATATATATATATATATATATATATATATATATATATATATATATATATAAAAATGATTCTCTCTTGTATTTATAATCGAATGTAATCATTTTATGATAATGTAAAAATAAACATTCACTACCCACAAAATTAAAGTGTATAAAAAAAGAAAATTATTTGTATTTTTTTTTTTTTTTTCACACTTAATATTTCATTCCAAATGAATATTCAAATTTATCTTTTAACATACTTGACGTAATTATCAGCGTATTGGAGGAATTTGGTACATTAATGTCCAAAATTACAGTTTAAGTATATAATACATATCTGTATTTATTAATCTCATAATTTACAAATAAATATTTATTCTTTATATTATATTATATAATGTATTGTATTAAATGTTAACCATAACGACACAACGACAAATTTCATAAACGAAAATGAAATAGTTCGGCAAAAATTAATTGGGGATGTTGCCCAATAGAAAAAAATTGCATTGGCCGAAATTTTTTTTATTTTTTTTAATACTGTCCCCTCAATAAATAACTTATATTACTTGCCACCAGATTATTCTACAGGTAATTTCGAAGTTAATCACCACCTATAATTTTTCTATTGAAATTTATAGTCCCAATAAAATTGCTGAAAATTCAAAAAATCTGTTCCGGACTGTTACACTCGTGAGTTTCTCAGGAATACAAATAGTTTTCTAATTTTACTTGTTCATATTTTTTGAACAAATTATATCTTAAAATGCGTATTGTATTGAACGGAACAGAATATCGCATAAGTAGCTAAAAAAAATGATGAACGAGTATAATGGATCATTATACAGCATCTAAAAAGTTCAGGGCATCAAAGTGGCAATAACCCAATTACTAAGTACTGTGTTACATATTTAAGCGATAATCTTATATAATGTAATATAGAATAGAAAAATAAACTTTATTCTGGGACTAGGTCCCTTAAGGATAACAAGTATGCGCAAGTAAAAAAGGAAACAGAAAAAAATGTCTGGCCAAAGACTACATTAATAACAGTCAATTGATATTTACAATAATCTCAATTATAACATATAAGTAGAGAAAAAAAAGAAAGAATATTCTTCCGATAAAAAATAAATATAATTAAAAGAAAAAAAAAATTAAAAGAAAGAAAAAACAAAGACAATTAAAATATAAAAATAATGAAACAATCCAGAGTTAAAAAACGTAAACAAAAAATTAGTCACAACTAAACAGAATTTCATGATTAGAGATTATAAAAATGATAAAAATAATTCAATGATTCACAGAGTTGAAACATTGTATGTTAATTGAAAAATATATTTCCTACTAATCAAGATATTAAACTTGAAATTAAAATTTCATGATTGGAAAGTGTTTTTGAGATGTGAAGAGATGTTGAAAAAGGTGGAATTTATATACACAATACATTTTACGTATGTATATATATATATATATATATATATATATATATATATATATATATATATATATATATAAATTATTATAGATCGTCTATTATAGATCGATATATATATATATATATATATATATATATATATATATATATATATATATATATATATATATATATATATATATATATTCTTTTAGGACTTGGTATTACGAAAGTTTCCTTTAAGTTAAGCTAAAATTTTAATTATTTTGGTACCTCAACTTTTTCCAATGTCGTCCAATATTTGGTCACTTTAATTCATAACCATATTGACTGAGGACACGATTTTAATCAATATACTTGGATAATAAGCTGTACAAAAAATCATAAACAGTATTACAACATACTCATATCTTTTGTTTACGTATTTTAGTTCCTGAAACTGACGCTGGATCAACCAACGTGGCGTTTAAATGATTTAACCTTACTTTTTAAATAACGAATGTTACAGAATTTTAAATGTGTTTAATTTCAATCCGATTTTTTCTATAGTGAATAAGGTAATTAAATTTACACTTTCAATGAAGATATTTTTTATTTTAGGTTGTATTTTCATGATTTGTCTATATTTTATTTGCATCTGGAATAGTTAAGTCCGAATTAAGTGATAAACTATAAATATCTTCATGTTTTTTTTTATTGTGATTATAGTTATAATAATATCCGTCGTTGATTAAATATTATTATTAACATATATGCATATTTTATAATATAATCAAATAATTAAATGATATAATAAAATAGGACAAGTGTAGGAGCTGCGAGAGAAGCTGAAATGTTTTGTAAGAACTCCCCCTCCCGTGACCACAGCTCCTCCCGTATCTCTATTTCAGTCTGGTTCGGTCCGTGCTTGCGTATTCAGCTTCTGTCTGTCTTTGTCGCAGCAAGTGCACGTGAGTACACAAGTGTTCAGTGTACCTGTTAGTGTACGTATTTGTGTACGGCTAGTGTACGCTAGCGTCGTGGGAGTGATGTCCTTGGCCAGCACGTGGGATCTACAATGAGCTAGCCGTCTCTAACAATCGATTCTCTTGTCGTATTCGATACATTCAATCGCTCGGAACAATATATCCAATATTTTTTATTTTAATTATTACACTATTGGAAGGGAGACCTCATGGCACAATTCAGTAATTCTGAACATCGTCAAGGACACAATAGTGTAGTATCCTTGTCCGGTTATAACCGGATATGCTGCATTAATCGATTCTAACAAGGAAGCGCTCATATATGAATCGTATAACATTAATCTCTCATAAGAAATAAGCAATTGAAAAACGAAAAATCATAATGCATTTTATTGAGAACAAACTATTAATAACGGTCAAATGATAATCTTATAAAATCTACTCCTTATACCTATATAAACCCTCCGTTTATATGACTATATTACTAACATAACCACAAAAATATTCATATCGATAATATACAAATCGATATTGGCTCGAAACAAAGAAGATACCTTACGTAATTTTCCGTTCCTCGTTATGGAAGCTGTTTAAGGCGTAGTTACGACATCGGTTGTCCTAAATATCGATAACTGTTCTTTTTTTTTCTTCTAATCGAAAAAAATAAATAATAATAAGACCGGATGAGGATTGTAAAAAAGAAAAAAAAAATTGCCAGCGTCTAAGGAATTGGGTCACGCTATCTGTAATGGATGCCGAATACGTTTCATGTGTGTGCGCACGGATAGTGAAAAATGTCTTGTGTATTTTGTGATTTTTTATTTTTTTGTGAATATGTACCTACTATTTTGTAAGTATATTTTAATTTATTTCTTCACGCTTATGGATCCATGTTGGCCTGTGTTTTTATTTTGTGAAATAAATAAATAAAAAAAAAAAAAAATAGAAATACTTTTCAAAAAATTAATAGTGAAATTTAAATTTAAATATTATTGATTATAACCAGGTATCGTTTTCATTATTAATATTCTTGAAGCGCAGGAAATATATATACATATATAAAACCTAATCCTCCATTTAAAAACCTCTTTGGGGTATGAGTGACGTCAGAGTGGGACGCCCATTTGACATCACAGTGACGTAGCGGTTATTCCTTGCCGAGTCGAGGTCACTCTGTTATGTCTTGGCAAAATTGTTCCGTACACTTTTCTCATCATATATATGTATATATATATATATATATATATATATATATATATATATATATATATATATATATATACACGATATATACCACAATTGGACAATGTTCATTTTAAATAAAGAATTAAAAATGAATGTAAAGAATTTATTTATTATTCGCATTTAACAAATAATTTATTCGGAATTAATAATTACGAATAATGATTATTTGAAAAATGAAATGAATATAAATAGTTGTTATTAAAATTATTCAAATTGAACTTATTGAGATATATATATATATATATATATATATATATATATATATATATATATATATATATGTATATGCTACATACCGATTTTATCTAAAACATATACAATTTGATTTCTACTATTTTTCTCCTAATTATCACCTTCAAAAAGTACATTGGAAATTCATTTAAAAAAATAAACTACCACGCCTGGACTAATTCAATACTTGCAATATTTATTAAAAATCAAGTTTGTGATACAAATAAATATATAGTAAAAATTAAGTTTTTGTACAGTGTTTTGTACCTTTTATAATCCGTTGTTCAACTTTTTCGTTGTTCATTATTATATATATATATATATATATACAGAACCAAATTGTATATGTTTTAGATAAAATCGGTATGTAGGAGCCTAAGGAAAAAAAAAATCATAAAAGTGCCGAAAAGTCGTTCTTTAACGTTTAAGATATGAAGAATTTTTGTTTTAGAAAAATTAAAAATAGCGTTAAAAAAAGGAAAAAATGAGCTTTAAACAATTAAAATAGGTCACTAACTTTTCGCAAAAAAAAAAAAAAAAAAATGAAAACCGCGAAATTCATGAAATATAATTGTGGTTTGAATTAATACCTGAAAAACGCGTTTGAAATCGTGGATTTTCTTGCTTCATCTGCTTGGACGTGCGAGCGAAGCGAAAGAGTTACATTCCAGGAAGTTATTATTTTCGCATGAAATTTTTAATTTTTTTTATAAATTATTTTATTTCTATGTTAAACAGGTAAAGTGCCATTATTTTTATTATTCTATTTGATAGCCAATACCATTACAACTACTAAATAAAGTATATTTCTATAATTAAGATACCTTTGGTTCATAACAATTTCTTTGTAAAACACCGTAAAATTTTCTTAATTTGATAGCATTTTTTTTTATATTAAAAAATGCCATTATTTATACCAAAATTTGTTCTTTTATTAACTTACCGTCTTTGGTTCATAATATTTTTTTTTGTAATACACCGTGTCAATTAAACAAATTTTTTTAATATTCGTGGCTCGAAACATATAATTTTCTTTTGTAAATTTTTGGATGTCTTGCAGTGATTATTGATTTTTTTTTTCTGGAATAAGTATAGTTTTTTTTAATATAATCTGAAAGTTTTATAGCATTTGGTTAGTAAATTAGTAAAATTATTAAAACGTATTGTAAAATAATTGTAAACGTATTGTAAAATAAAAGGTATTGTAAAAAGTTTAAGTGACTCTAAACAAAAAACTAGTTGAAATAGAGCAATGAAAATCAACATATAATCTTACCTATATGAAAAGATAAAGCATATTAAATTTCATCAAAATCTGAGATTATGGGTGTCATACCCCAATATTTCTGAATGATTTGATTTAAAATGGCCCAATAAACATCAGTTAAACTTTGAAAAAATACAGACTTATAAATATCTTATTCCATAATAATGTATTGTAATGCAAATTTGAAAGTGATAAATTTATTCAATCAATAATTTTTTTTAAATAACTACAAATTATAATATTTCTAAGATCTTCATAATATTTTCGGAAATGTCTAGAGCTGTATTGTATTTCAAAATCGAGAATGTTTATATGGGAAAGAGAAAAATAGAAAAGTTTTAATATAGCTTTTTAAAAAATAATAATGTACTTAATTTAATATATTAATTACGAAAATGTATCTTTGTCACTATTGTAGCATATAATTATTATCATGTCTGCTATGGATTGATACGTATGCTGGGTATTGAAGTAATCTAATGTGTAAGTATTTGGAATCAGATATTAAGTGAAGGACACCCACTTATTTATTTACGTATTAAGATTTTTTTTTTTAACTTTTTATAATAAAAGTTAATCATTAATTAAAATATTAGAGTTTTATTGAAAACGAATTCTCGCTTTTTTTTTTTTTTTCCGTTCAAAATAATCCTTTTTATTTGTAATAATTGTACTGACCGTTTATTTGTTGGTACATTTCATATATTTGTATATTATGTACCTTAGATTACATTCATTATATATAATAACAAAATAATTGCTAAATAACTTTAGTATAAGTTGCACATAAACAGAATTTTAGTTTAAAAAAAACATATTTAACATACTTTATAATAAATATAAAAGATTATGGATATAAACATTTAACAAGTAGTACTAACATGTAATAAATATTACTACACCTCCTCAATTTTGGGTAAACTTTTTAAAATCCAAACTATTTAAAAATTTCATTTAATTCTCGGTTATTTAAACTTGTGTTTACCTAGTCGTTGATCTTGTACGACACACGTATCTTATTTTTGAAGTTTTATTATATGCTTTACTTGAAATGAAAAACGGTTCATAATATTTTTTGTAAAATATCTTTACTATTTAAATTTCAAATAACCGTTACTAATGAGAACTAGTTATATTTATGTAACAACTGCATTATGCAATTAATATTATTCAAGTAATTATATTTTCCACATTGTATCATCCCTGTAATTGGTGCATATATTTGTTGTATGTCTTTCATTTAGATATAAAATACGGTGTGTAATTATAATTGTTTTTATTTATTCAAAAATTTAAAAAAAAAAAAGGCAAGAAATTTACAGAATACTATTAGTTGAATAAATTTGATATTACTATTAATGAATGATGTGCTTTAAAATATATTTACAATAGTATAAATATAAATTTATAAACATATATTAGTGGTGTTTTGCATTACTAAGTGTAAACTATACTTAATAAAAATTATATAAATCCAACAGATTTTCAACAGTGCTACTAACAACGATTTGAATATTGATAAAAAATAATCAAATGCTGATCAAATGAAATCAGAACAGATGATAAAGATTGTGTTTTTTTAATTTTTTTTTTATATTTAGTTTATTCGTTTTTATCTAATTTGATAATAAGAAACAATTTTGAAGGGAGAAGAGAATGTCTGATGATCATATTAAATGAAATAATTTTATTTAAAAATAGGTATTGAAAAATAAAGTATTAATCTCAAGATCAGCTAAAACTTATGACAATAAATACGTTTATTTTTCTAAAATGAGAGATACAGAACAAATATGTGGACTCTCTATTGGATTACTGCAACACATGTAAAAAATATAAATAAGTAATAGTTATAAAATTTTAATTATTAATTTTTTGAATAGCAAGTATTAAAAAATGCTGCAAATTATTAAACATTGGTTTATTTTTTCCAAATAGTTATGTATAAAAAATATCTGGTGTGTTTAATCTTTCCTAACTGCTTTTGGTGTATAGATTAATAAAAATTACATAAATTCATCCGATAAAAATAATCTCATGCTGGCCAAATGAAATTAAAACAGATGAAAAAGATTATGGTTCTTTTTCCTTTTTTTTTAAAATTTAATTTACCATTGTAATTAATTCATTTTAATCCTAAGAGATAATGCTGAATGGAAAAAAAAAATGAAATTTTTGACGGTTATGGTTATAAAAAAAGAAATAATTGAATTTAAAACTTCTGCCTCTGGTTGTAGGTAGATAAGTACCTTTTCAGTTTTCTATCTGGACCAAGGCAAACATATCTGTTAGTACCGCTCTATATGAGTAAAGATACAATACGTAAAATTAACCGTACGGTCATTCTAAAGTATATTGTTTCGAAAACGTAAACATTGAATTTTAGAATAAACAAGTCATTTTATATTTATAAAATGGGGATTAAAATATAAAAGAACGACCATATAACATACAGTAAATCATCCATCCTATTATCATACTGAAGCATAGATTAAATCCATTAATTTATATATTTATTGCCAGTGCCTTTTGGATTAAGAAAGGTTTTTTCTAACGGAATATGTTTTTTTTTTTTTAATATTTATTTAACAGATATAAATTATATGAATTCACAATCAGATACTGGTTTCAAGTGGGCTGTCAACCTTTCACGTTGTCTCGCCAGTGTCGAATTAGCATTTAAAAGTTCTTGAAGTTTTAAAGAAACCGTAACACCATTTTTTTTTTCTCGATCTACTTGTTGAGGTGTATTTGGAGTTTATCACTTCAATGACAGTTCTATGCTGGAGGGCTTCGAGACCATCTTCTTTTCGAATGCCTCCAGAAAAGGAAGGTTAGAAACTCGTTAAAAACCTTCTTCAGCGTCTAATATCCCAGTATATGAATTGACTCACCCAACAATATTAGATGTTGAAGAGGGAAACGTCTAAAGAAATATATAATTTAATACTATTATATTATTATATATTTTATTATAATCTTGGGGCAAAGGAGTGGAAGAAAATTTATAAACCGTGAATAATTAAGCTGTCAACGTTCCGTCTATTTACGGTCTGAAAAACTAAACATTAATGCAGGCTACTAAATGGCACATCTCACTTCAACGGCACAAAGAGGACTAACTAAATATCGATAGTGAATCTCTTCAAAAAGGGTCAACGTATAATGTTTTGAGGTGTTGAGCAGTGTGGCCAGATTGGGATTTTTCCCTCAGTTTTAGGGTATTTTTTATTTTTCTAATCATTTATTCGTATCTTATACTAGGGTGTAATATAAATTATATTTTATATAATTTATAATTTTATTAAATTAAATTTTTATTTTTTAATTTTATTAAATTATAATTTAAATATAATTTAAATTATATTTATATCCGAAATAGTGTTATCAGGATCAGTTCATTTCTTCCCCTAAACGCAATTGTATTTCCTCCTAAAATTAAATCACTATAAAAAGTAGTGTATTACTTTTTACAAGTATAAAAATGATAAATGTTACTTGTTTTTTTACTAGGAAATTTCCTGTCATAAGAAAGAGCATGTATAGGCTAAATAAAATAAAAAGAGTATGAAATATAAGATATTGTATTTATAAGTAATAACACAGGAATAACACTACAATTACATTGATAATAGGAAAGCCACTGAAGACATTTTTTTTTGTATAATATAAATAGTACGTATTTATGATTAGAAAAGTAAAATATCTGATGTGGACAACACATGACTTCCTTGTACGCCTATTAAACTATAAATCGGTGGCTCAAAAAGTGATCCTGAATTTGGTTACTAGTTTCCGAAGATCGCAGTATCTCAAAAACAACACTCGGCGTCGCGACATCCATCTATTGACACACACACACACACACACACACACAAATAGGGAGGAAAACCAGTATTTTACACTAAATTTTAACGCTTAAAATAAGTAATAAAAATGTTTAATTGGAATGGAAACCAAATTGCGTTTGTAACCTTTATTACCGAAACATTTAATTTAAATATGATTTTTGATGTAAGCTTATTATGACCTTCAAGTAAAGTACCGTTTTCTACTCACCAATTTTAACCAAAATATAGTAAATACATCAACATTAAAGTCCTATTTACCAAATTTGAGATATTTTACATTATATTTTAATATAATTTTTGATGAAAATCTAATATGACCTTTAAGTACCGCTTCCGGTTTTCCAATTTAGACCAAAATCTAGTATGTTATTTAAATCAATATACGAATATAAGTTATAAATACCAAATTTGAGAAGTTTTGCAAAGTATTTTAATATAATTTTTGATGGAAAACAATTATGACCTTCAAGTGAAGTACCACTTCCGGTGATTTAGTAGTGACCAAAAAGGGAGGTTCACAACTAGATTTTACAGCAATCCTAAATACAAAATTTCAACTTTCGGTTTTTAACCGTTTTTAACTAACGGTTAACCGTTTTTGAGTTATGCGAAATACGAACGAACGTACGTACGGACGCCACGACGAAACTTCAAAATGGATTCAGGGATGGTCAAAATGGATATTTCCGTTGAAATCTGAAAACCGAAAATTTTCGCGATTACAATACTTCCTTTACTAAGTACCAGGAAGTAAAAAGAACAAACATACAAAAAACATGACCTATTAATATTAGTCTTGAAAAATTAAAAAAAAAAAAAATTAAATGCTGCAGCGATTTTTAAGAAACTAGGTAACTCGTGTTTTGGATACCGTCAATGAGGGCTAATCTGATCCATTTTTTGTTTCTTCTTCTGTGCTATGGAAACCTTTTTTACACACCTAAACTATCATAAATGCAATTTAAAAAGATTTTTTAATGTTTGTTTCGGGGATATTACCTTCTTTGTTTTGTTATCATACCACCAATATCATGTAAATGGTGAACTGATTTTTTTATTTTTTTTTTTATGTAATTGGTTGAGTACTGGTTTAAAAATAACTAATCTCCCTTTTCCTGCTTCCCCCAAATAAACCTAAGTAATTCTCCCTAAAAAGAACTATGTGACAGTGAAAAACCCTAAATTCGGGTAGAAAAATCCTAACCTGGCAGCTCTGTGTTTGAGAGGGAGCTGGGACAAATCTTAGGTTATGAAATTATAAATGTTGAAAAATATAAATAAATAAAAAAATCAAATATTTTTGTATTTATTTTAAATTATTTTACGACTTCCTCTTGATGAGATGCTGCAGTTACAGTTGTAATGCAATCTAACGCAAGATGGCATTTAGTGGCACAGATTGAAGGTTAACGGGAGCGGAGTGGCGGGCAGCCATAATATTCCACGTCCCAGTCGAGTGCTACGCTCTGACGTCCACATCACGAATTATGTAATCCCCTCATCTGGATCGTAAAATCAATTTATGATATGTATATATTGTTATCTGTTTAGTATTCTACCGAGCAATGGTATGATTGATAATATGTCGCCGGTTGTATTCTATGATACTGCACCAGGTTCATCGTCTGAGGTCGTGCCAAGATATCTCTGGCCGTGAGCTGCATCCGTCGTCATTCCTTATCTCCGTCCTTCTACAATATTTCGTCACTTGGCGTAATAATAGTGTTCAAAGATCGATTTTATCGATATAGATATCGATTTTATTCCGATTCGTTATACTAACGAGTTTAATTAATGAAGCAAACTTTTTTTTCTTTCTTAAAATATTAATTTATACCTATCAACAGTGAGTCGACAATAAGCAAATATCATAACAATACAGGGGACAATAACATGTGAGGGAGGAGGAAGTAAATTACCTCTTCCTACCTTTGTTAGTCAAGAAAGGAGATCAGACCGCAAGATGGTATAGAAGGATCAATCCAATTAGGAATTCATATATTATTATATATCTCCAATATTGCAATCTTAAATTTATTCTCATCTATAACAGAAAAAACAATTACTTACCGCAATTACTGGAAAACCCCGACCCTTAAACCGTTTTCCTATAAATGCCCCACATTTCTTCCATTACTAGTTCAATGCGAGAACAAACCAATACTTTTCTGTTTGATAGAATATACTTAAACCTTAGTGAATACCAACATGTATTTTATTTCTCGTCTTAATTAAATTAATAATTCATAAATGTTGTATAATACTAATTTATATTACATATAATTTAATATTTATAATAATACTAAACTGTATTTTGAAATGCTTATTTTTGAATTTTTGTGTGTTTTTATAACTGAATGTACAATATTCGAAACTAGTTTTGAATAAAAACAAAATTATAGAAGTGCCTAATAATTTATCAATCCCTAATAAGAAAGGAGATCTGTCATCCAGCACCTTTTTAGTCTCTTCCTGGTAATCATGGGCATGTCGGCCGTAGCTATATCTCTAATCAGTATGTTGATATGTCCATGTAAATTATCAAGATGTAAAATATTTGATGGAGAGTCCTGATATGTTCGTCGACTGTTGGTAGATGTAAGTCAGTATGCAGGATTTTGTTAGTCATGTACCAAGGTGCATTTGTAATGAGTCGTAATATAATTGACTGGAAAATTTGATGTTTTTGTATGCGGGTCTTTTTGGCTATACCGAATATCTGTGAGGAGTATGTCCATGTGGTTTTAAAAAAGTATCCGTATGTATTTAGTTTCTGTCTCAGTTGCATTTTTGAAGACTTAGAAAAAAGAGAATTAAGCAGTTTGAGTCGTTTGTTTAGGGTCTGTCGTTTCATTTTAATATGCGGGCCCCATGTCATCCTTCTGTCCAAGGTAGAGTACGACGCCCCTCTCAGGAATTTGTTTTTGTCGATATAAACCGGAGGGTAGGTATTTCGTCTGAGGGTTAATGTTATATGTTTTGATTTTTCATGATTGAGCCGAATGTTTAATAGTTTGTACCAGTCGTATAATTATATAAGTGATGTTGTAAAGTTAGTGAGGCCTATGTAGAATCTTGATGTTTTGTGAGTATTGTTGTATCATCAGCGCAAGTAGCATTCAATGTTTCGTTTTTAACGGGTATATCGCGAGTATATATAATGTATAGTAGAGGCGCCAGTATTGAACCTTGGGGGACTCCCGCCAATATTAGACGAATCGAAGAGATTTCCGAGTTCTGCCTTACAGAGAACAATCTGTCGAAGAGGAAAGATTGAAGGATGAAATAGTTCGTGAACGGTAGTATGGTCTTGAGTTTAAAGAGAAGACACTGGTGCCAGACTTCGTCAAACGCCTGAGCGACATCCAAGAATAAACCGGTTGCAAATAGTTTTTTCCATAGTGCTCCAGAAATATAGTCATTAACCCTGTGTAACTGATGTGTTGTTGAATATAACGTGCGAAAGCAAACTTAAAATTATATTTCGACCATTTTTTTCGATTTAGGGGTTTACTTTTCTATCGCTAATAGGTAAGAAAAGCACATATTGTAATCGGGCAAAAATTTCGGTGTGCAGTTTTCAACGAATTTATACGTTTCAAAGCCTCTTGAGTCCAAAAAAGCATTAGTCTGTGCCACATTTGTCCTTTGAACGGATGGACCGATTTTCTTTGATTTTCGTGTATCTTGGATACGAAATAGCCAAAAAAACGTGTTTTAACGCAAAAATGGCTCTAACGATTTTGATGAAACTTGTACAAAATCTTCTTCTCAACGTCCTTTAACTATTCCTTTATGCAGTATATACTCGAGGAAAAACAGAAAACAAAGTTTAAAAGAAAATTATACATTTCATGGTAAATGTTTGTACGTAATCATTTGAAGGGCAATTTAATTTCCTACAAAACTAAAAAATAATCATCGATATCGATCCGTTATTAGTATACAGGAGAATCTTGGTTGAGGGACTGGTACTGGTATTGGTGGGGGGAACTAGTCCGGCAAGTGGGTCTTATGGTCCTTTTTGCCAACCCCTGACGGCTACTTTTACGTCACCGCCGCGTACTAACCAGAGTGGGAGTGTCAAGATTCATTTCGCGGAATCGCAACGAAATAAATATTAACCGACACAGGTGGGAATCGAACAAACAACGTTCCGAACCGGGCACTCTGAGATCCTCGCCTCAACGTACTCGGCCGTCACATCCTCTTGGTTGAGGGACGGTCAATAAATAAACACAAATAAGAAAAAATCTTATTAGAATGTGTTCTGACGTTTCGGTCCAAGTTTTAGACCATCATCAGGACTGAGTGACGTATAGTCAAACGCCAACTGGCAGTTTGCTGACTTTCACCAATCAATTATTAATCAGCTGGCGCTTGACTACACTCCACTAAGCCCTGATGATGGCCTAAAACGTAGGCCGAAACGTCCGCAAACATTATAATAATTTTTTTCTTACTTGTGTGTTTATTTATTTGCCGCACCCCTAACCGAGATTCTCCTCCATCCATTATCTATAATCCATTTTCCACTGTCAACCATACTCTCACTATTATAGGTCCATTATCAGCAATGATATAGGATATCGAACACGTATAGTACATATAGGATATTATACACGTTTTATGAAGTATTCTGGGCATGTTCCTTTCGAAACCGGTTCACCTTTTTAACCAGTTTTTTAACTCAATAATTATTCATGTCCCGGAACAATCTAGATGCTCATTTGAAAGATAATTCAATTTCAATTCAATTCAATTATACAAAGCTAAACATAAAAATCTTAATCGAGCTAATATTAGTAAAGATATAGCGAACAATTTTTATCCTGGACTTTCACTCAAAGCCATAAGGAAGTGTCGTGAGTGAACACCAGGTATCACTTATTGAGGGCATTCATTTTAAGCGTATTTTACGTTAAAACGGTTGGTCTGAGTGCTAGAGATAATAATTGTCGAGCCTAACGTTTTCTTCCAGAATATGCTCATTGTTTGACACTTAGACGCCGCGTACGCACCTGGCGCACGTCAAATCATTATGTTCGCAGATGACCTCTCTATTTATGCACGTCATTTTAAAGTTAAAATAAATGATTCAACTCACATTTTGATATTTTTAATATTGAATAAAGGCCCTAAAGGCTATGTTTTTTCCATTAATTATGGAATTGATTATTGAAAGGAGATAAAAAAAAATTCGCCAGAATCATGTATTATGTTCTTGTAGCCCACATCGGTATATATATGAAGAAATTAAAAGTTTATTTAACACCAACAATTTTTAAACATTATTTATCGATTTGAATAATTTGTTTTAACTTTTATTACCCTTTAAAATTATATGAATTAATACAGGAGCTACCTGCGAACCTCGCAGTTAGGAAGCGCGACAGGCAAACTTTTTTTTTCTTTCTTAAAATATTAATTTATACCTATCAACAGTGAGTCGACAATAAGCAAATATCATAACAATACAGGGGACAATAACATGTGAGGCAGGAGGAAGGAAATTACCTCTTCCTACCTTTGTTAGTCAAGAAAGGAGATCAGACCACATGATGGTATAGAAGGATAAATCCAATTAGGAATTCATATATTATTATATATCTCCAATATTGCAATCTTAAATTTATTCTCATCTATTACAGAAAAAACAATTACTCATCGCAATTACTGGAAAACCCCGACCCTTAAACCGTTTTCCTATAAACGCCCCACATTTCTTCCATTACTAGTTCAGTGCGTTAACCATTAACCAGTTTTTTAACTCAATAATTATTCATGTCCCGGAACAATCTAGATGCTCATTTGAAAGATAATTCAATTGTATACAAAGCTAAACATAAAAATCTTAATCGAGCTAATATTAGTAAAGATATAGCGAACAATTTTTATCCTGGACTTTCGCTCAAAGCCATCAGGAAGTGTCGTGAGTGAACACCAGGTATCACTTATTGAGGGTATTCATTTTAAGCGTATTTTACATAAAAACGGTTGGTCTGAGAGAAAAATGCCAGAGATAAAAATTGTCGAGCGTAACGTTTTCTTCCAGAATATGCTCATTGTTTGACACTTAGACGCCGCGTACGCACCTGGCGCATGTCCAATCCGTGATGTTCGCAGATGATCTCTCTATTTATGCACGTCATTTTAAAGATAAAAAAAATTATGCAACTCGCATTTTGATATCTTTAATATTGAATAAAGCCCCAAAGGCTATGTTTTTCCATCAATTATGGAATTGATTATTAAAAGGAGATAAAAAAAAATACGCCAGAATCATGTATTATGTTCTTGTAGCCCACATCGGTAAATATATTTAGAAATTAAAAGTTTATTAGACACCAACAATTTTTAAACATTATTAATCGATTTGTATAATTTGTTTTAACCTTTATTACTTTTATTAATACAGGAGCTACCTGCGAACCTCGCAGTTAAGAAGCGCGACAGGCGCGTACGCGACATCAAAGTATCAAATAATGGGCATTTTCTGAAAGAAAACTTTACGCTTTACAATTTTTCCTTTTAACATTTTTCTCTAAGAGCAACAATGTTTCCGTAAAATGCGTTTGAGTCATCCTAAAATGAAAACTTGTTCATCTTATTATTAAATAAAATTATTAATATCAAAATTCTCAAATTCATTGGAGCATATCCGGTGAATCTTATCATGTTTACTTTTTACTTCAGATATAAAAAAAAAAAAAAAAATATAAGAAATTATGAGTAACCAAGCCTTTTTTGAAAGGCAGAAAATTTATTTAAATTATATAAAGAAACGTAATACAAGTTAGTTATGTAATAGGTCTCTGGAACAGATATGCGACAGATTTCCAGGTAACCGGATGGAGGAGGTAGATCGTACAAGTGGGATGGAACGTTATTGGATATCGGAGTGAAAATCGTTGTCTATTGTGTAATTTGAGATGAACCATTTTGGGACTAGAATCGTTTCTGGGATTTTTACCTGTGTAGGTTGGATTTTTTTTTAATGTGTGTAACTTTAGAACTGTTAAGTTTGTTTTATCTTAAATTGTTTTCTGCAATGAGTTGTATATTTTTTTATTTGTAATTTTCGAGAGGAATCATTGTCAATTAATTGATGAATTAAATACCCAAATTCTATCGAATCTGATCTGGGAATAACAGAGCAAAATCTCAAACAATATTCAATTTAGCATTTAATCAAATAAATCTTAATTTTTTTCTATTATCTTACTGGCATACTTGTATGAAGTGCTCATTCGTATATCTCTCTTATTTCTGTAAATTTTCCTAGTTGTATAAAAAGGCATCGTATTTTGTGTAAAAAAGAAAATGCACTTCGACCTCCCTCTCTATATCATATATATATATATGATTTTTTTTTCTGTTCTTTTGGCACTATAGACTATGGAGATCTTTGGCCGCGTGATGTGGCAGTATTATAGACATTTATTGCTTGCGGGAGCACCGACAGCCTGGTGGAGGGGCAACCAACCTCACGTTTGCTACGAACCATGGTTTCCATGGTGCAGCGGCAGGCTATCCATAACTCCATAACCGGTCCATTTGGGGCCAATTCGGCAGAGTCCTTCCCTCAAACTCACTCGAGTTCAAGGACAGTGACAAACCCGTCAAGATCTAAGGATTATGGCTGTTCGGCAAGCGCTCGAGGACCTGGAATGCTGGAAACCATAACGCGATTCACAATTTAGGTACACGGGGTAGAGTCATCACTCCTACGTCCGGAAATATATATATATATATATATATATATATATATATATATATATATATATATATATATATATATATATATATATATATGAACTGAAAATCGGTATGTATGATTTTTTTCTAGACAAAAAAAAATACCGAAGAAGTTGGGGTAAATTTCGGTATATTTGCCTGTTTTTTAAGTTATCGGGCACTTCTACAGACCCTCCAAATTGATTTAGAGGGTCGAATATTTCTGAATTGAGTTGGTGTCAGAAAAGTATCTTTTTGTGGTCTCAACTCTTTTATTCTCACTCCCACCATTTTGATATTTTCAATTTTGTATTTTAGTGTAAATAGGACGTTAGTGGCGGAGCTCTGTAGCTCACGCTTTTTTTAAATCGTATAAATTTCTCGACTCTTGATACTTTACCCTTTTTTTTTTTTTTATTCCCATGCATTAGTTACATTTTTTTCTTTCATATCTTTGCGTTATATCTTTATTTTTAGTTCAGTTTTATTGTTTTTATTAAATGGAAAACTATGATGTATAGAATCTTGTTAGTTCAGTAAAAATTGAAATGGATCCGACTTCCAACATTCCGTAAAGAACCTCGGGGAACACTGTTAGATGTGCATCGAGACCTTACGGTGTTCTTAAGAGGTTGTGGTTAGTGTGTGCCCTTGCATTCTAAATTATCACATGGATAATTTCAGGTAGTAATTTTAGGGCTGGGTGAACCCAGAACAGATTTATAAAACTAATATTACAGTTAATAACGTACATTACACAGTAAATTAAAAAAAAATCAAATATAAAATTGAATTAGAGGTATTTTTTATATTTGTGTTGGTATTGAAATATGTGACAGCTGTTGGTAAAATGGAGGGCGGGTGGCTCTGCTAAATTGATTTATGAGGCCGTGGAGTTGTGTCGTTACCGCTGTCGCCTTTCCTATTCACTATTTTGTTATTTTATCTCTTGTATTACAACAGTATACATTACTTATATTGAATATATTTATTTGGTGGATAATGGATACTTAATGAGAGGAGCAGAGAGCTTTATTTACAGCAATGCTGTCCAAAAACCTTGGGTTGCTACATACACAGCACCCCATAATAAGAATAAAATTCAATGTTATTAAGAAATTCGACTTATTTGTATGAGAGAGTTGTTTTAAACTAAATAAAATTTTATTTTAATTGAATCAACGCATTGATGTTATCCACATTTTTATAAAACATAAAACATCGGACAGCTCACAGTGTGCGTGAATATGTTTCTTTGAGATAATAGGTTAAGTGAATAAAACTGAGCACATGCTCATTCCTCAATAAAGTGGGCAGATGCTCCGATTAGATGTGAATAAAGAGAAATTACATCATGGAATACTTGCTAAGTGTATGGAGAACACGTGCTCCAAATATGGGTTGATTATTGATTCGGAGTACCTCCTCACCTTTTTTAATGAATAAAACTGAGAAAGGTGAACACATACTCCGAATCAATAGCCAACCCATATTTGGAGCAAGTGATCCATATACTTAGCTAGTATTCCATTTTGGAACTCTTTATTCACATCAAATCGGAGCATTTTCTCGTGTTTTTTTTAAGGACTGAGACCGTGCTCAGTTTTATTCACCTTCACTTAGTATGTATGATTCTGTATTCTGTTTTATCTCTATTTTGTATGCATTTGTTATTATTACTTATATCTTGGCCCGCCGTCAGGTAGGGGCTAACTTCCCGAAGCCCGGGCTTCCTGTGGATCCGCGATAATATTTGGCTAAAACAATCTATACAGTAAAAACATTTTTTGAACATATATGTGAAAATGACAAAAAATCATTTCAATTTGTAGAAAATAATATTGCATACTTTAATCATACTCTAACACTGTACTCTAATTTATAAATGTGTATGTTGTTTATAGTTTAAAAAGAAATTAAAGTATTGTATATTGAATCTAGATTAGCAAGAACATTGAATTTTGATTCGATTATTCAAACTTTCAAAAAAAGTCAAAGCGAGTGTTGTAAATAATGTTGTAAATAAAAAATAGTTCAAACTCTATTATGAACACTTCAATTAAGTAATAATTATTAAATTATATATGCTATCATTATTAAGTATTTTTTGTAAAACAATAGTAAGTTTCGTTTTAATGATGCCTTAATATGCATATTACTATTACTGGCAAGAATATAATACCAGAAATATAGGTTGAGAGGAGACCCGGAGTATTATTTATTACTCCGCTGTCGGCAGCCCTGTTTATTACCCATCAAAACAAACTTAAAAGTATGCATGATATTTAAAATTATCTATAAAAGTGATGTAGACGTTTTTAGTAACCGATTCAACATTATTGGGCTCATAATAATTTTTTTTTTTGAACGCCATGCCCCATCAATACCAATATCAGCATCTAATTGGAGAGCACTCAATGTCATCTGCATGACGTAGTTGATTTCCACGTGAAGGCATCTCACTGACTCAGGTCCAATGGCGATTCTATGGAGGGGATTTAATTAATCCTAAAGTTGTGGGTGATTTAATAAATAAAATATTAGATATTGTTGAGGAGTTTTTGTGATCTAAAGCAGATTTATTGTTTAAACTGAACTAAATTGATCCAGCTGTTATCTCGACCTATTTTCATATTACTAACAGTTGCTGTAATATATAATGTAGTATTATTAATGAATTAGGATTGGAATTATGTATATAATATGAATCGTAATTTCCAAACGTTACTTAAGAATATTAGGTTATTTTTTTGAATTTCAAATGAAAAACATTAAGTCTCTCTCAAGTTTATTAAAATCCAGTTGTATAATTGTGATTCATATTCTTCTCAGTTGACATACGCGTGATGGTATAGAAGGATCAATCTAATTAGGGATTGATAAATTATTTACCACTTCTGTAATTTTTTTTTTATTGAAAACTAGTTTCGAATGTTATACATTCATCTTCAGTTTTAAAAACACACAAAATTCTAAAAAAAGCAATTCAAAATACAGTTTGGTTTAGAATACATATAAAATTAAATCTTATATAAATTAGTATTATAAAACATTTATGAATTATGAATTTAATTAAGACAAGAAATCAAATACATGTTGATACTTACCCAAGGTTCTACTTAAACCTTTTATTATACTAATTTATATTACATTTAATTTAATATATAAAATAATACCAAACTTTATTTTGAATTGCTTATTTTTGAATTTTTGTGTCTTTTTAGAACTGAAGATGAATGTATAACATTCGAAACTAGTTTTCAATAAAAACAAAATTATAGAAGTGGCAAATAATTTATCAATCTCTGATCATACTCTTCTACAAAAGCAATTGATTTATTAAATCCATGGAATTGGTTATGCAGACTTGAAGTCTTATACAAAATATAATCTTCCAAAGAATTATAGAGATTACGATCCAATCAGCTGATTAAACCTAACCTAAATTATAGAAAATAATTAAATGAAATTGTCCTTAATAATTAGAACTATTATTTTATTTGTTGTTCATTAGACTTGAAATGATATACAAAAATAATTAAAATTATAATACATTTTATTAAAAACAAATAGCAATTATTAAACACATTTCAATCAGTTAATTATGTTCGCATAACACTCAAACCTCCGATAATGCTTTTGATTTTCTAAAATATTTATTGTTGATGCATAAACGAAATTTAGATTTGTGCTGCCAATATTGTATTTGAAAACATAAATGGATGAAAGATCTGTGTAAAAAAATTTCGGATAGTGATTTTTTCTATGAATTGAGGTATTATATTCACATTGTAGTATTAATAACCCAAGATTCCTGGTTAATAGGATGATTTCTCAATTGAATGGATAGATCATATATTTTAAAAATTACATTATAAAAAACTTTATCTGTCTATTTTTCAAAATTTTATATTTGCAGCATAACGCCTTCATCCACTCATGTCTTCTATTAACTTTAAAATCAAATTAGAAAGGAGCATTTTCACACGCTTTTGATGTCATTTTCAGCGGTCATAGCTCTACTTCTATAAATGATTTAAAATAAGAATAGTTATCATTTAACAGAGAAAATAGTAGAGATAACAAAAAATATTTTTTCTATTTAGGGTAGATCTAGAAGTAGATTTTAAGGAAAAAACTAGGATTTCCACCAGACTGAGGCAAATTCAATTTTTCTGCCCATTCTTTCATCTCTCCCTCCGCCAATAAAAGTCAAAAGTTTTATAACATTATTGTAGGTAGTATATTTCGAAATAAGTACCACCATCACTGACAGTAACAATAATCTTGACTGAATTAAGGTCAATACAATCAAAGAGCAGAAACAAATATTTTCTTCATAACCTAAAAATAAAATTTCACTCAGTCATTGTCGCCCCCCCCTCCTAAATTCTGACGTCCTGGCAAGGGTTCCATTTGCCTTCCTCCCCTATCAGGATTACCACAGTATTTGAGATACTCGTAGAGCATTATACCATACATTTTTTCATTTTTATATATATTTTTGCTGCGCGGCGCCAAATATTTTTAATTTGCTTATTTTTTTTTATTAAGATAATAAAAATGTGATTATAATTGACAATTTTACAATTACATTTGGCAATATTGATGATAGATTTATCAGAAGGTGAATCAAGGCTCATTTCCATCCTTTCGAATGAATGATAATTTATCACAGTTATTAACAAGTATTGGTACTAGTTGATATATTTTAATAGGATGTATAAAAAATAATGACCGTTTTTCAACAAAAAGGTAATCTTTTTATTTCTTTAATATAATACGGAATTAATATTCAAAATATAACCTATTATATGATCTACTGTGTCACCCATCTTTCAGCAATGCTATGCTGCTACCTCTCCTTGGGGCGGCTATCGAAAAAATCTTGAACCACAATGTCAACCTCTACAAAATCATTATGATTTTTTTTTCTTGAAGAAAGTGATATAAGTGAGGAAATAAAAGGAGGAAATAATGGATAATCTGATGGAAGGATGTCTGGACTTTATAGTGGGTGTGGGAGAGGTTCGATCCCCTGAAGATTTTTCAACTTTTTCTGCATCCGACTGAAATTGTGTGCCTGAGCGTTATCTTTCTGTTACTTAAAACACCTTAACAGTTTACCAAAGCTGGGTAACACTGTGATAATTTGGCATATTTCCAATCTAACTATTAAAGTTCGGAGTTCATAAAACATCCGTCAGAATCTCATGGAATATCATGAATAACTATTAATGTTCACCCTGAGTCCATCTCCTCTGCTGATTTTTTTAATCCAACGATGGTCGAGGACACCTTCACCTTCAGTTTGAATAATTTCACGTATTGCTTCAGCGGCTGTAGTTTTTAATTTTTTTTTTTTATGTTACGAGTACCTATATCGTAAGAAACCATCTTTCTTATTCGGCTGCAGCTGATGAACTAAGGTTTTATTGCACGGCTCAAATGTTAAAACAAGCTTAATATTTTGGGGGTGGGGGACAATTTCCTGCTTCCCCCTCCATTGTGGATCCGTATGGATGCAGTAATTGTTGAACAACGTTAAAATAAAATTGAATAATTTTGATTGTATGTTGATGACGTCATCGCTCGCAGATGTATTTATAAATTTATTATAACAGTAGCGTGATTATTTTTCGTTTAAAATAAGTGCTCTAAGTAATTTAATTATACGCCTTTATAATATAACCCAGCGGGTGTGTGGTAGAGGCAGCCTCTGTCCGATTTTATCTTTTTTATATAAATAAATTCATTTCAAATATTGTAAAATAGTTCTATCGTATTTTTAGTTGGCATGAGTGGTATTACATACTCTTATTAACCAAATACTTTTGTTTTATTGGAAAAATTACTCAGTTAAACTCACTTGACTGTCTAGACATTCAAAGACTAATTCACAAGTTGAATAAATGCGGCCATATTGCATGTTTTTTGTGACGTATGTGACAACGCTATTATTTATAAACTGTAATTGTGCTTTATATTAATTATTATTGATTTTTTTTTTAATATTTAGCGAAATATCAGAAATGTTTTTTTATTATTCATCAGTAAAATTCAACATGAAATATATAATATTTAAAAATAAAATATAGTGTCCACATTCTGTGAGATGTTGAGGTCTGGTTTAAACGACCACGCCTGAAATTCCTTTGCCAACTCGAACTAATGACCTTCTTGATGGTATTTCGCGATGGAGATAGCAACAAAGAAGTACCATTGTTTGTTACGTGTTTCAATATTTTTTATTAATTTTATTATATCTTACTTACTTAATTAATATTAAAGTTCCTTGTGGTTAATTATGTGGTCGAATAACATGAAATTTTAACCTACAGCTATAATATTAAGGGTAGGCGGATTCCTTTTATTAACTTATATTAACTTATTATATTAAGGTTACATAAGAAATATTTTCTCAAAATTCGTTTCATCAATCGCGTTTAATTTTTTTTTTTTAGTAGTAGTATTGACTCCTGGTGCATATACCGAATTTTTTTGAGTACCTATATCTAAAATATCTGTAGTATTTATTTTTTTTACCAAGTCGTGTTTAATGTTTAAAATTTTAATGTTTTTACTTTTTTTAAGTATGTAAACATAATTTTTTAATAAAAAAAAAAACCTCAACATATGAGTTAATAAGTTATATAAGACTGTAAAAATTTCAACAATCAAATTCAGACAATTACGTACTGAGAAAATGTTCCTTATTTGCTAAAAATATAAAGTTTTGGAAAAACGCAAAAATAAATAAATCAATAAAAATCGGTTTACAACTTACTGGCCAGGCATCTTTATAGTGAATTTGGGTCAGAAAGACCTTTGTAAATTGGTTTAATACTATTTATTATAGCTTCTGGAATATCATTAGTATGTAAAAATATTCTACTCTTAAATTATCTCAAAAATGTTAGTGCAGAGGTACTTTATATATACGTTTATATATATATATATATATATATATATATATATATATATATATATATATATATATATATATATATATATATATATATATATATACATATATATGTATATTGTTTTGTTTTTTTATAACGAAATATTCATATGAAGTATGCATATTATATATCATTCTAACCAGAAAAAAATCTATTTTCATATAAACACATTTTTTTAAAAAGATTTTTTCGCTTTCCGCCACCCATTAATAAAACAGCAATAGATGATATCTATTTTTAAAAATAAAATATGCTCTTTAGGCTTTATACAATATAATGAACAATATTTTTATTCTCAGCCTCTCAAACATCAGTAAATAACAGGTTCAAACTTCATACATAATACATAATACATCATACATAATACATCACATGCTGAAGATATTTAAGATGACATAAATGAAGACCGGAAATAGCAGATCTCACATCAACAGCCTAAAATATTTTCACCAAATATAAATAGTTGTTGACGTGCTTGACTCCAAGACAATTCAATCCATTTGTCGATTCTTTTTAGAGTGTTGATGTGCGATGTGCTGCCCCTGGTTTTAACTTATTTTATCTTGTCTTTATAAAACCTCAATTAATAAAACGTTGACAGATTAGTTATTTACTGGCATTTGAGAGACTTAATGCTTTGCTAACAATCTTATTAAATACTTTTTTACTACTAACGTAATATTTAATAATAATTTGAAAGTTAACTAATAAATGTATTTGTATGTTTCAGGTATGCTGTAGATCGCCTTGACCAGAGATTCGATTAAGGTAGCATTCACTTGCCTAGTATATGGGTCATTCTTTGAAAATAGTGAGATTTTCTAATAATTTTCTTATTAATCCAGATAACACTGTAATTTTTTAAAACATTTTTCATTGATTTTAATCGTATCTCAGATACCGCTGTCAAAATATCCCAGCGTAATTGTTTCTAGAACGGAATATAAACTAAAATATTCCAATTTTCAAAAGTAAAGTGGTGAGTGAGTGCAGTGTAGCCAGATTGCGAGCCCCCCCTCCCCTCTCCCCTAGATTTAGGATTTATTCACCCTCTGGGGGTATTTTTTACTTTTTTAATCATTTATTCTTCTCTTATACTAGGGGGTAATTTTGGTTATACTAATAGAAAAATAAGAATTAAACAATTAGGATTAAAGTTGGTAGATTTAGAGAAAAAATTGTATAAGTTTAGGATTAAAGTTGGTGAATTTAGGGGAACAGTTAGATAGGTTTAGAGGGAAATTATAGGACTGACCTGGCAACACTGTTGGAGTGAACCTAGTAGAGTGGGGGAGTGAGGATGAGAGATTATTACAAATAAATAATAACAATAAAATTTTAAAAAATACATAGTTTTATTAAAATATCTTTAGTTTTAATAATTTTCAGTTAAATTAGTACATTATTATTAAATTGTTACAAAGCGTGTAAGAGATAACTTATTTTTAGCCTATTAATAAAGCAACTGCATCAGAGACAGTTAATAAGATTCAAATAATATTTATAGCTAGAAAAGAATTAATAAAATTGAATTGTAAAGTTTATTATGAAAATAATAATAAATTATGCTCCTTCTGTAACCAAAACGAAAATATTATATATTTTATCTCTAAATACCCTATATTAGCCGGATTTAGAAGAGAATACATTTCAAAAGATTTCGTGTCATTCTACGGAACAATAGAGTATCTGAATGGTAAAAATTGAGTTGCCATTGGTAATAAGCTTATTGTAAAGAAGCTTGATAACATATTCGTTGATACAAGGAGTTTAATTATTCATTGTTAAAAAATTTAATCTTTGTAAATTATGGCTACTTTATATTAAATAATGTAGATTCAAGTATGTTTTTCTTTATATATCTTTAATAACTGTGCGGTAATTGTGATGATCTAGTAGAATTATTAATAATACTTGCTGGAATTATTAATATAGCTTAATAATATTTTTATTGAACTTTGTCTGTTTGTTGCTTTTCTTTGCTATCTGTATGTTCAATAAAAATTCATTCATTCATAATTAATAAAAAGTGAGGATTTTGTGCTTGTTCATTTTTTTACTGATTAGGCCTTATATATATATATATATATTTACAACCACACCGAATCCCATATAACGTGATGAATTACAATAGTAATTCATCAAATATTCAACTTAATTTCTCTATTCAATTGAGCAGGTGAGGGAGTGAGCATCACTAATATAAAGTACATTTTTTAGCTTAACATCTCACAATCACAGTTTGTGAATTAAGGCTTCTTTTAACTTAAAATCGGTTACAATTCGGTGAGGAGAGATCTGGTAAGGCCTTCCAACTGTTTTCCTCAGCTGTAGAAGGCGGCGAGGTTACTTGGCACCTATAAGATATTAATTTAACTAATTGCCAACGTAATTATTCATTCTATGACGAATTTGTTTCTCTTTTCTGAAAATGCTGAGCTTGTTTGCACACACAATTTATTTTGATAGCGATAGGTTAGGATTTCTGGCAGCTAAACTGAGTTCAAGGGCGTGTGAGGGAGTGAGGATTTAACCCCTGATAAAACAATCTAAGACCATGCTTTTCACGAGACTGTGATTTCACTATTTTCGAAGAATGGTTGATATAAGCTGACGCTTTCTTATAATCTATCTGATTTACGATACAATTGACACATAAGATATCGATTATTGCCATTCATTGCCCTTGTTATCAAAGTACGGTTGGGAACACTTAATATAATAAATAACATTTAATAATTTAATAATAAATTTTATTTTAAAAGAAACATGACTTTCTCATCTTTACTTCATTATTTATTATACCATTTATTGCTCGTTTCACCTGCTTGTTGTCTATTATTATTAGGTCACACTGACAAAAAAAAATTATTATTTTAAAAAAGGATATTTTTTCAGATACAAACCATGAGATCACTTGAAGTCTAATCTAACTTTGTTATGTGATGGAATATCTCTCAGATAATTTTAGTAGAACAACATTCCTGAATTTACAACTCTTGCAAAATCGTTAAAACTTTGGCCATGATAGCAAGAAAAACACTTCTAGTGCCATTTTAATTTTTCATTATTAGCTATGAAGAAAATTAAAATGTAAATAATGATACATTGATAGCATCGTTTATATGTTTGCTATAGAGACGTATTGTTAAAACATAAAAAAATACAAACACTTTAAATAAATGAGCAGTGCTTTTCTTCTAATGTCTTCTTTGACATTTTATATATTTTATAATATGTTAATGTTTTGGGGACCTATCTGGGAGTGTACGTTGTGTCCATCGCTGATTTTGATCAACATTTTTTGGGTGATTCTACATTGAAAAAAAGTTGATCCATACCCTCCCGTTTCATCCAATGGGCCTTAGGAGCTGAGAAAAAAAGTATGCTGAAAAATTACTTTTCTTATTTTTTTTTGTCTACGATAATATTTATAGCAGTGTTATAAAAGTTTAATAATTACTATATCTTGATCACAAATATTGTTTTTTTTATTATATGTACATGGACAATCTTATAGGTCGTATTTATTTGTAATATAAAAACATTATTCCTGATCCAGAAATAGTAAATTTTGATAATCCAATTGTTTAAAACGAATAATTGAATTTTAGAGCGACCTGAAGGGTGTATTGACTTGTATGTAATGATAATGGTAATAAACCTTGAATTTTTATTAGAAAAAAATATTCTGTATATCGAATACAATTTCTATATATCGAAGAAAAAATTCCCACTTAAAAAATATAAAATGTGATTGTCATCAAAAAGTTCCCTAGACGTACATTAGAATGAGTGATAATTAAATTTTAAAAAAAGGTTTGCAAACAAATGGAAATCCGGGGAAGATCTTGTTTCAGAAGAAGCACAAGAGTACCTAAATTCTCTGAATCTCTTTCTTAACATGGAGTGATATTTTCATTTTAAATGCAGTATAGCCTTTCTTGTTGTGAATATTGCTCTTAATGATGAATTATACAAAAAAATACATTAGAAGCTAAAGCGCAAAAAAATAAATAAATTCATTTTTATGTATGTTTTCATATTTTTAATACACGTCTTTATTAAATTATAAACATAAATTTGTAAAAAATCTGCAATCACAGATGTAATATGTACAATTTTTCAAATAAATGTTATTGGTCGTTCAGTTTTGTTGTTGTTTAACCCTAAAAGATTGCCTTTGTTACATCATTAACCCCCAAAAATTGTCTTTAATAATTTTTTAACCCTAAAGAATAGCTGTAATTGTTTTTAGTCTGAAAATTGCAATATTTCTATATATCGTAATTTCCATTTATCGATTTTTTTTTTATTTTTTTTTTACAAGGAACCTTCGCGGTCGATATATAGAGATTCAACTGCATTTCTATTTTTTTATATTTTAACAATACGTGTCTATGAACCTTACCATTGTCTGCTTTTCAGAAAAATGTTCTGAGGATGGGACAGATCCCCGGAACGTCAGTATATTATAAAATATATACTAAAGAAAATAATTTAAGATAATCTTTCTTCAGTTATATAAATATAATCTCCATTTTTATTTGGAACGAGGACTACTAATAGTCTATTATTATATTTTATATCGTTCGTCGACAGTTTGCTTCCACGATACATTTCAGAATATTCTTCAAATTATCTTGCTTTTAAAATTTTCTCTAAGCTTTCGCAAAAAGTTAATATACAAATGTAAGTTTAATCATTGCATGCAAATTATTCCAAACTGAATAGCGATAACAATTACTTCTCAGGTAACTGTTGCATTAGAATGATTTTTGCATTAAAACAAGAGGGTGAACTTTCATGCGATCTAAATTCACATTCTGCTTCATTGCTATTTCGCCAATGCTCTCAAAAAGATCATTTGGTTTAAGAAAAGACCTGATAGGTACATAAGTTTATTTGATAGGTAATGAAAGAACTGGCGGTTAGCATAAATAGCTTGTACTGTAAATTTATTGATCTATTTTATAGACGTATAATATACAATGTATTATTTAACTAATTAAATATTTGTGTAGGAGTAAAAACGTAATTTATTTAATATATTTTCGTTTTAAATTAATAATAACATAGCTTGATGAACAATGGTAGCAGTGGTGAGCACAAACAGATCATACAACCTTGAACGACTCCAAATTTAATAGGTACTTGACTCATTTTACTCAATATGAGTACAATACAATACATCGTCTGTGTCCAACTTTACAATTTTCAAAAAAAAAAATAATTATTTTAAAATTATTAATCTATTTTCATAGTATAATCTATATATAATAATAAACTGTGAATTATGATTTTTATTAAAGCATTTATAAATATCAATAAATAATTTTTTTTTTAATTTAATTTTTTTAAATTTATTTCATCTCTTAATTTCTAACTGTCATAGACAAAATGTGAAAATCAGCAAATATAAGCTATGGCATTTTAGGCCTAGTGAAGGGCAATTAATTCCAAGCATCAACTCCTCCCGGTTTTGAATTTTTCCCTCAAGAAAGATCTCTCATCCAGCTTCTTTTTTGTCGCCTTCTAGGGCATGTCAGCCATAGCCAGATCGTTAGTCATTTAAAAGGAAATAAACATTATTAATGGGCTTATAATCTATAATATATTTAATATTTCTACAGTTTTTTATTTATTTATTTTTTTTTTTTTTTATTGCAAAGTCAAAGTAGAAAATTCAAGAAGTGGGGGATGTGAGGGAGTGAGGTATGTTTACTATTAATTAATATTAATTATAATTATTATTATAATTATACTAATAAATATTAGTAATTAATATTTAGAACATGTTTATATATGTAAAATTATTATGAGCATGAAAGCTGACTCCTGATAAAATAATCTAAGACTGTGGTTCTCAACTTGGGGAAGGGGGGGAATATTTCGAGAAAAAATAAAAAAAATTTATTTTACAGAAAACATTCTGACATAATAAAAAATAAAATACACTTTACACTGATATAATACACTTATAAATAGGTATAGGACAATGTATTTAAAAATTAACTCATCAAAATTAAATTAAAAACATGATTAATACTTATTAGTGACTCCCTTGGGTTTTAGAATATTCGAGACAAATCTATGTATTAATATTTTGAATATTGAATTGATATATAATGTATTTGAAAATTAGAATCGATATATGCATGATGTTATTATGTAAACTAAATTAAATAGAAACTAATGTTATGATTACAGCATGATTTCAGTGGATATTAAAATATGGGAGGGTGATGAAAATTGGGTCGCAAATACTTAGATAAGACCATGCTTTATCAAAATCAATGAAAATATTTCTGTCAGATGCATCAAAAAAGCCCAATTTTTTTTCATTAGATTCTGAATTCGCTATTTTCAAAGAATGACCCACTGTTGACTTCTTATTATATATCTGATTTACGATACAATTGACGCATAAGATATCGATTATTGTCACTCATAGAATCTACAATATATATATTATAAGTTTCATTTTATAATATATTTAATCTAAGGACTTATAATCTTCAATATATTTAATGTCCACTGTTTCTTTTTTTTTTTTTTTTTGAGAGAGAGAGGTGATGGAAGGGTAAAGATTAAAGTATTTTTAATGCTCTTGTTGTTTTAGAAGCTCTGTATATATACAATTAATTCACAAGTGTTATATCTATATATCGAATTATTTGTAGACTGTAAATATTATACAATGCGTATTATACGTGAACAGACGTTCTCTCCAGTCGTTCCGATCCATTTGAAATGATCGTCAGTGGAAGCCTTTAGGGTAATTTCATTGTAAAACTCTTGTTTTTATTTTGCGTCATTCTTAAACACTGACAAACAGGATTCATGCACGACCCCGTAATATCAGGTTATATATCAAAAAGGATCAAACGCGATTTCACAATATCATCCTCATTTATTTCACCTGTAAATTGCCTATTAAGAAAAGCATGCAGAGCTTTTATTGCTAAGATCTCAGATGAATTACTGAGGGTACTGATAATCTTCTAACTTAGCCGTTCTACATCTCCTTGCAAACAGCATCATGCTCTTTTTTCGGCCTGGCTATAATTAGAGTCAATGTTAATTGAAGAATATTAATTATAAATCGGATGTTAATTAGGTACGGTGAGGAAGAGCGCTCTCTTGCCGTTAGAGGAGAAATTAGGTCGTTATCTCCCCACCGTTTTTTTTTTCTTTTTTTTTTTTTACATCTCGTTAGCTTCGCGAGAACGTTCATCTTAGTGCAACTTGATATCTTCATCTCTCATTTACTGTTGATATTATTGTTAGTGCTAATTATTTTTATTTTTTAATTATATAAAACTAATTTCATTCTCTCCTCCCACACTCTCTCACTCTCTCTCCATATATATATATATATATATATATATATATATATATATATATATATATATATATATATATATATATATATATATATGTAGAGAGAGAAGTTAAAAACAGTTTGGTATCAATAAGATATTAAATTTTATTTTTTTTAATCTTGATATTCTAGAACGTGCATTATGACCTGTTAAATGGATCCTCAAACAAGATCGAAACGACAAGTAACTGCTCGTGGATTCCGATCGTTTAAAAATTTACTTGACAAACGGTCCAAATTTCATTGCAAAAAGCTCATATACTTTATCATTATCAGGCCTATTTAGACATAAGAGATTAAACTTTGCTACGCCACGAGACCTTCAAATTCATCCTGAATCCAATCTTTACAATTCAAATTACTTGGAAATATCCAACGATCTTTTCTGAAAAATAAAATTATTCATAAAGACCTCAATATTTTATATATCGTAGATTCGGCCTAAAATGGATATACCTCCATTAATTACAAACTCCAAATCCACTATTCTTAACCTTATCACAATAGATTGGGATGAAATGTTCGCGAGAATCTATTCGCTATTGCTCGTCGGACTCCAAGGAGACTTTCTTATATCTAATTTAAATAAAGGAATAAATTTATACAGGGTGTCCTAGATAACCTGTTCTCCCATTTAAATTTTAGCATGTTTAGTATATCAGAATGAAATTTTCAAGATTTCAATGGGGTAACCTGGAGTTAGTTTGAGGCATATTATCGACTTTATAACCTGCCGGAGTATTGCTCCAGTGACTCAAACTCTGGAATTACCAATGGGATGGCGTAATTTTTGGTTATTTTCCGTTTCGAATACCGTACTTACTAACCGGTGATTTATGTGATCACTAGTACAACATATGATACCAGTTACTTTACCTTATTATTTATTTACTTTATATGTAAATGCATCTACCCATAGAGGGTCATTAGCATTGCCATAAAGATTTGTGTTCTATGCAATTCAGATTCACACACTTTAGGTTATTAATAATGAATGCAATTACCAACAAAAATAAACATTTATTTATATTGATAAACCAAAAAATAAATATGCAATTTAAAAAGCATTATTGATCCAAATCTTCAGGTTTAAAATGCCTCATCTCCTCAACGATTTTCTGAAAACTGTCCACATTCCTGTATATTACATTATATGTATATAAATTTTACATTGTACATTCCTGTATCGAATCTCCCTTGATAGAGAGAGTCATATCGTATCTATTTGGACACAGTTTTCTATGAGGAATGACACTCTAATCCATATAATAACGAACACAACTATCCTCGTTATTAAAATCAGTAACAAGTGTAGAGAAATTCATTATACCCGAATTTAGAACTTTGTAGTGTAAACAAAGCAGGTTAGTTTATAATAACAACAGATGTTTAAAATTAAGCATGGAAAATAATAGACATTATCACATAAATCATCGGTTACTAACTGCGGTATTCGGACCTAATTTTTTTACGGATTCTGATGGAAAATGGAATTTTATGACAAATTATTAGTATTTTTTTTTTATAGAAATCTATTCAAATAAACATTTTAGAGGACTAAAATCACTTTGAAATGAGTCTAATTTCATTCCAGAACGCTAATTATTAGAGGAAAGTGGGTTTAATTCTCTACAAAGTTTACTTGAATGGTCTTCTAAAAAAAAAAATTAATAAATTAAAAAAAATGCTTTTCTTCAGAGAAATTTGCAACTTTATAAAATCCATTATTTGCAATTAGCGTCCTTGGGGCACTTCAGATCAAAAAAGTGTCCGATATGTATTTGTCTTAAAATTTCATTTCCTATCAGAATCCGCAAAAAAAAATATCCCATCATAAGGATTACTAGAGTTAGATTCGCTGGAGGAATACTCCAGTAGATTACAAATTCGTCAATACGCCTCAAACTAATTTCAGGTCACCCTATTGATATCCACCAAATTTCATTATGATATTCTAAATATTATGTAATTTAAATGGGAGGATAGGTTATCGGGGACACTCCGTATAATTAAGCGAATATTCGTTTCCAATTCATACGAAACTGAGGACAGACAGAACTCAAGGCTACGTGGCGTGTGGACACTGACATATCGCAAGGCGACTGACCTCATTCACTGCCACATTGCCCACTGTTCTCACAATTATTTCTATTTAAGCAACAATTTTCTAGAATGCTATAACGAGGGTTTGTCCTATTCTGCGGTATATCAATGAGAAACATTTGTGCAATCGCTAATATTGGACCCGTGGTCTAATGATATACAAATAGATGGCGTCGCATCTGAATGCACTTCCGAAAGAACAAATTGAAAAAAAAAAAAATTCCTTCCACCTTTCGATTTTACAATATGATTTTCAATACACGAGCATGATTAATTTCTTCAACTGAAAGTTTATTCATAGTGTGCCAATTTATGCCATTTATTCAGTTTATCCAATAACTCAATTCTAATATTTTTAGTAAATTATAATAAACAGAAACTTTTTACTATAAACTCTGTTCAAATAACCCAAAATGTGAAAAAAAAAAAAAAAAAAAAAGACAACTTGAGATTAGGGATAGGGTATTGAATATAGATTTATTCAATTTTAGAAACAAAATAAAATAAAAAAACACTTTTTTATAATATATTCACATATGGGTCGTTCTCCTGGAAAGGGCCAATTGAAATTCTGAAATTTTGCAAACATTACCTTACAATTTTTCCTCCAAAAAAACAGTATGATTATACGTATCGGGCGCTAATAATCTCGATGTTTTGCGCCTAAAAGCACCAAAACAACCAACCACTGATAAAACGTGGATTGAAGGACACCAGGATCCCAGCTGTTGTTTGTGAAAAGAGGTTATTTGTTGGTTCTAGTTTTTGAAGAGGATCTTAAATATAGTTCACTATTTGTGCTACCTCTTTGTTAAATTCCTTACAATCATATCTTCAATTCCTCTACAGCATTCTTTAAAAACCATTTATTATGCTTCGGCTATTTAAATATCAATATACCGCCCTCGTGTAAACAATATTCATTTAAGCTTAATCAAATGTCTGTTGATTGTAATTATGTATATATTATAATATTCAATATAGTCAGACAAATGGTGTCTATAATCTAGGCAATTTTTAGAGGTCAATTTATCCCGGAATAGAAGTTATATTCAGGTAAGAGATAGTCTGGGAACTATTTTTTTTTTTTTTTAATGCCCTAATAAATAGTTACAACTATCTTATTCTTGACCGCCAACCGGACTATCTCCTTCCTGAATACTATCAACGCACAAAAGTTATATTGATTCACTCATTCATTCGTTAAATTTCATGAATGGATGAAATTTCAAAGAGAGCAGTTACTGTTGCTTCAGTGTTTTAGGAAATATTTTTTTTGGCGATTGAGCGTATTATTAGCCCGTATTTTTTGAGGAGAGGATGTAACGGTAACTATGAACTCCCACCTTTACGTGCACCTGTTGGAGATTATCCTACTATAAACCCTTGAGATCCTACGTCCTGGAGACTATAATTAGATAGATGAAATCGAAGCCGAGGATGTGTGGTTTCTCAGTTCACACTTCTCGACGTTCGCTTGCAATTTTGTGGGAAATGCTCCCGGACATATTGATCTCTCTGAGGGCCCGGTCACCAGATTGTCTCCATGCGATGTTTTTCTCCGAGAATTTCTCCTGGATAAGTTGCCTAAGGAGCGACCTCGTTCCTCTCGATGATTTAAAGGAGAGAATCAGACAAGAAATCAATGCCATTCTACCAAAAATGACTAGAAGGGAAGGAAAAATTTCTGGGAACGTTAATAACGGCCGAAAAATATAAGATGTCATTTTTAAAATCCACTGAAATAAAATCAGTTGTTTTTTATAGCCCTTCAAAATGTCAGTTATTATTATAAATATTTTCTGCTCGCATAGGGTTCAAATTTATATAGAGCACTGCTCAGCCATTCCATTCATTACTGATAGGAATGAAAATACTATTACAGCCAGACTCGAACCTAGTTAAAAATCCAGTATCCCATCCACTCCGCTTTTTGTATAAATTTATATGATTACTGAGAGGACAATTCCCTTGAGAAAATAGCTTGGCACCGCTTCAGACCCTCAGCTATTTACTATAAAAGAAATTACTGCTACCTCCATGAATAGAACAACCTTATATCAACTTGTATAATTATAAACCAAATATAAGAAAAAGCTGCATTAATTATAATAAAATTTATAATTTAATTGAGGCCATTGGGTAAAAAGTTTGAGCGTAGTAAATTCATGACATAATGGGATGATTCCAAAAATAAAGTCTTTTTTTTTATAGAGAAAAAGGTAATATTACATAAATGTAGATACGAGACAGCACATCATACATCAACTGCTAAAAAAAAAAAAAAAAAAAATTAGAGTCAGAGTTGGAAAACGTTGACTGTTCAGTTATTTATAGGGGCACTTACGTATTATATGGTCGGCCACGTGGTCTGTTGTCTCTCATAACCTGAATCTGTCCATCTTCTTCTTTATATTTATGGGAATTTGTGTTACCACTATAAAAAATTAAAATGTAATTACTTTTCATTACTAAAATTCCTTTAAAAAAAATTGAATCATCCCAAAACTTTGAATTTATTTTACGGCGTTAAAAATTCGCATTCATTAGGATTATTTAAATTATTACCGCTTAAATTAAATCACAGGTGTCGACTTCCGCTCGCTACGTTCGATCAAGATATATAAAAATCCTCAACGGATCCTTTTCAGTTGAGGCGGGGCCTTACCGAAATTTAAATTTAGTAATTTGGGTAAAAGAAATTTCATGCCCATTCTCACAGCCTTTCATCAAAGGAAGAATCCCTAAATTTGGGAAATATTTCTCGGCATTTTCTTCCGTAGAAGGAAATTCCCAATTATAATTAAAATTAAAAATCTCAAAAGAAACTACATCCATTAACAAACAACTTATGACTTACGAGTACTTTACAAGACTATACAAAAAAAATCAAATAATAACAAATATATGAGAAAAGAAAAGTGAAAATACAGAGGAGGTGGGAAGGCACATATCAGAAAAACAATGGATACTTGGCTATTCCACAAAATCAATAAATGACATAAAATGACGTGTGTGAAATCTTCCATTTATATCCTAAAAATCATTTTATTATTTATAATAATATTTTCACTAAATTTTGCCGAATTATTTCATAAAGTTTTGTTTCGAGTTCTAATAGAGCCTACATTTTTCATGAAGTTAAAATTCACTGTTGCTTTCAACAATAGCGTTGCCTTCAATTGCAACTGAACCAGAAAGGTATGAAAGGCTGTCCATCTTTGAATAATTTTTGGGTTGTTCACCTCTTTGCATTGTCTCAAAGTTCGATGGTTTCTTCACGTTCATTGTGCTTTGAAATTTTATCTTCACTTCTTTAAGAAGCAATATAAATAAACTTAGAAATGCTATTGAATAATTAATTACTAATAACTAATTTCAGCTAAAAAAAATTTTAGTTGCAATATTAATTGTAATAAGGGCAATGCATGGACAGATTATGCGACCTTCCATTTCGCGAGTGGAAAATTTCTTTGGTGTAACGAGTCAGCCCATCACCTTGGAGATCGTATTGTTTCTGAAGGACGTTGGCAAATCGTTGCCTGCCTACATATAATTTATAATCGATGTTGTGATACAGTCGATGTATTTATGGAAATGTAATAGTTCAAATTGTGGAGAAACGTCATAGGGAATGTAAATAACCTCATTAATATATCGATTATAGATACCTTATATATTTATATATATTTACAAATTTCAGTGGCTACAATGAGATGATGCCCATTATAGTCTAAACTATCGATGTTGTGAATTATCGATGTTACACAGTAAAATCTTGAAGGCAATCGATTCAATTGGGCTTTTATTTGTTTATTTTTATTTTTTAATTCGTAATATTTATAACTCTGTTAAATTATTTAAATATTTTATGAAATTTGAGTTGATATTCACTTCTTGAAACTGACAAATTATCTTAGTTATTAGCATTTTAAACGAGTCCTCGAAGTTCATTGTCCTCTCAAAACGTGGTTTATCTGGAGCCACTAAGCGATATAGCTAACTCCAACCGAACTCTTCTACAATAGAATCACTTTCGCTCTCACGGTACATGTTATTCAATTCTTATGTAAATGCATTGGAAAGTTGAGTAGCTTTTTCTTACCTGAGTCTTATATTTAAGAAGATTTTTTAACGCCTTTCGAAAAAATTCTCTTCCCATATCGCATAAAATAAAATAAATAAAATGTTTATGTTTAGAATAATTTAAATGCCGGAGGTTCGAAAACAATAACAACAACAGTCCTCGCCTACAAACCGCCTTCCACTGAACTCCATCAAAATCCAAATTCTCAAGGCTGGATCTTAAGAGGGTCACTGACGATCAATCCAATCCAATCAATCCACACCAAATGGAACATCCTTCCATCACTCCACACAAAATGGAACAATCCACCGCGTTATAACAAAACCCAATATCTCCAACTGATCATGAGTATGGAAAGCGGATGACGTGGAACAATGAACTGCACAATAATTAAACTGTGTTATACTTATAATAATAAAAATTAGTTGTCAGTAAATACAGTGTTATTAAAATTTACGATATTGATTGTTTAAAATATTTCTTTTTAAATATTGATGAGAATAACTAATAATTTTGTTTATTTTTACTTCCTTGTACGATGTAAAGGAAGTTTCGTAATCGCGAAAATTTTCGGTTTTCAGATTTCAACGGAAATATCCATTTTGACCATCCCTGAATCCATTTTGACAAGTTTCGTCGGGGCGTCTGTACGTACGTTCGTATCTCGTATAACTCAAAAACGGTTAGCCATAGAAAGTTGAAATTTTGTATTTAGGATTGTTGTAAAATATAGTTGTGAACCTCTATTTTTGGTCACTACTTGATCACCGGAAGTGGTACTTTACTTCAAGGTCATAATTGATTTCCATAAAAAATTATATTAAAATACTATGCAAAACTTCTCAAATTTAGTATTTAGGACTTATAAATTGATGTAAATAACATACTAGATTTTGGTCTAAATTGTAAAACCGGAAGCGGTACTTTACTTGAAGGTCATATTAGACTTTCACCAAAAATTATATTAAAATATAATGTAAAACATCTCAAATTTGGTAAATATGTTTTTTATATCGATATGAATGTATTTACTATATTTTGGTTCAAATTGGTGAGCCGAAAAGGGTACTTTACTTGAAGGTCATAATAAGCTTATATCAAAAATTATATTTAAATTAAATTAAATTTGGTTTTCAATAGAATTAAACATTTTTATTATTTGTTTTAAGTGTTAAAATTTAGTGTAAAATAGTTTTCCTCCCCATTTGTGTGTGTGTCAATAGATGGATGTCGAGACGCAGAGTGTCGTTTTTGAGATACTGCAATCTAGCAATCTAGTCGTTTTTGAGAAACTAGCAACCAAATTCAGGATCACTTTTTGAGCCACCGATTTATAGTTTAACAGGCGGACAAGGAAGTCATGTGTTGTCCACATCAGATATTTTTACTAATAATTATGTTAGAAAATTCTTATCGATGTTAACGATAAGCAAATGAACATTTTTAGTGGATTTCTAATTTATAATAAGCATATTATAAATTACGAAACCCTACATAAAAGAAAATAAGCAACAAAATCGGTCTACCCGTTCATGAGACAATCGTGGCGACAGACAGACAGACCAATGGGCGAAAATACTTTTTTCCGACTCGGAGAGTTCTGAAACGCATAGATCCGTTGAATGCACAGAAATTTTGACCCGATTATAATAAGACGATAATAAGACATTTGACCAATAAATGTTTAATTTTATTTAAAGGAATTTAGGTGATTATTTCCCTTCCTCTTATTAAATTCCCCACCCCTCCGCCCCCCCCCCAAATAAATTTAAATCCCACTCCGAAAAAATAATGTGCGTTTGTCCCCTGATTCTTACGTACCACACTACGCTTTATATCTTTTTACTCCTGAGTTGAGAAAGAATTTTTAGGAAATAACTAACCAGTCACGGTTTCGCCTATGGAGGCATCATCGAGATTAAATGATACAAGATCATGTAAATACAGGCGTCACATCTCATGTCAACAGCTAAAAAATGCTCCTCATCACTGGAAGATATTTCAACACACTGAATTTTTGTAATTTAGTTTACTTTTTTTTTTATTGTTTCATAAAATAAATACTTTGTATATTTTAAACTATTCATAATTTGTTTTGTTTTTTCAACTCAAACATTCGTATTATAACTCGTCTTATTATTTAGTTTTTCATAAGTGGCCACAATAATACTTTTCTGGATTAAAATATAACAGAAATTTGTTCTCGATTCTGTAGCATTTATTTAGGTTTAGTATCTGTTAAATATCGTCGAGCTGCCTCTATTTAGTGTTTTTGTTCATTATTTTTTTTATTTTATGAAATCTTGTCTTTTTCTTTTCTGATGATACCTGAATTGGCGAAACGTTGACTCGTTATTTATTTATTGGTATTTGGGAGACAGCTTTTTTTTCGGAATTTCCCAATAATATTTAATTGTAATATTTTTTAAGTATACGGCAAATGAATTTTTAAAATGCACGTAGGAATGAAATTGGCATTGAAAGGTTTTTTGTTTAGAATAGAAATTCCTTGGAGGAAGGCATAGTTTGTGCGTGTCAGATCTTAAAATAAATTTCGAGTTCCGCCTCTGCGCTGGCCGTTGGCCATTTCTTCTTTCGGACTTCGTCTTCGCTCTTCCTCTTTCCGGAAAGTCAGGATCCAATATCGTTTTGCCATTGCGGTACGTCCTTTTTGCTTTATTTTTCTTTGCTTCCTCACTACCGAAGGTAGGAATGCCTTGTGTTTATGCAGGAATTGGAAAAAAAGTATGTCCTCACAATTGAAAATTTGCACTCACGTTTTACGTTTCAAACATCAAGAAACTAATTTAATCTGATGTCTGTCTGTGGACCAAATCCATGGTATGGACATAACACCGTTAATCGGATTTTGATGAAATTTTCAATGACTGTGCGGGTTTTGGTTCAATTTTATCAAATTAAATTCAGTACTTTTGCTTACGCATGCGATAACGTGTTTTTCCTTGGCACATCTATGTTTCGAAAACGGCTCGTCCAATTTCGTCCAAAATTTGAGAAAGTTGGTTACGAAGAACGCTATTTCCGAATTTTACATTTGGATTTATCATTGGTTATGCGCATTTCGATTTACTGTTATTTGATATAGGAGTCGAGACTCTATGGACTGTAGCACCTATACAGTTTTAACGATTTTGAACACTTAAAAAGCTTTTAAAATTCTATATAGCACATCTCCGAAAAAAAAAAATCTGATGTGGACAACACATGACTTCCTTGTACGCCTATAAAACTATAAATCGGTGGTTCAAAAAGTGATCCTGAATTTGGTTACTAGTTTCCGAAGATTACAGTATCTCAAAAACGACACTCGGCATCCCGACATGCATCTATTGACACACAAATGGGGAGGAAAACCAGTATTTTACACTCAATTTTAACACTTAAAATAAGTAATAAAAATGTTATTACTGTAGTAATGTTATTATGTAGTAAAAAATGGATTGGAAACCATATTGCGTTTGTAACCTTTATTACCGAAACATATGATTTATGTATTTAATTTAAATATAATTTTTTATGTAAGCTTATTATACAAGTAAAGTACCCTTTTCTGCTCACCAATTTTAACCAAAATGTAGTAAATACATTCATATCCATATAAAATCCTATTTACCAAATTTGAGATGTCTTACATTATATTTTAATATAATTTTTGATGAAAGTCTAATATGACCTTCAAGTAAAGTACCGCTTCCGGTTTTCCAATTTATACCAAAATCTAGTGTGTTATTTAAATCAATTTATAAGTTATAAATACTAAATTTGAGAAGTTTTCCATAGTATTTTAATATAATTTTTGATGGAAATCAAATATGACCTTCAAGTAAAGTACCACTTCCGGTGATCAAGCAGTGACCAAAAAGAGAGGTTCACAACTGGATTTTACAGCAATCCTAAATACAAAATTTCAACTTTTTACGGCTAACCGTTTTTGAGTTATGCGAGATACGAACGTGCGTACGTACACGACGAAACTAGTCAAAATGGATTCAGGAAAATGGATATTTCCGTTGAAATCTGAAAACCAAAAATTTTCGCGATTCCAATACTTCCTTTACATCGTACAAGGAAGTAAAAACATTTTAAAAATCTTATGTTGCGAGTTTTTAGTATGAGTATTTCCATTTTTTTTTTTTTTTTTTTTATGATTAGGTCTATGTAATTTAACTTTTCCCAGCTGTTGTCATGTAACCTCCTTTTTCCACCAGTGCTTGGTTCTCTTGGTGTGAGGTGCTTTCTCTGATTAGTGACTTTTTTGACTCTGGATGTGAGAGTTGCTGTCTTAGGTTTTTTTCTTTATGTTTTATTTCTTTCTCTGCAACCGTCCCGCTGATGTCTGAATTGGCGAAATAGCTTATATATATAGTGTATTTATATATCTTGCGCGATACAAGGTCGAAGGAAGGAAAGGTTGCCTGGACGTCTTATTCCATTGTCAATAATTTTTCCCACAGCTCATTGTCCAGATTTCAAATGTAATATGGCTTTTGCATCAACAAGCTGCTTCAATATAATATACTTTATATATCGTCTTGTAAATGTTTTTTAGGTTTATACTAGAAGATATGAAAGTATAGAGAGTATTTCATTTTTTTTTTGTTTTATTTTTTTAAATAATTACAATTTCAGCAACGCAAGCTTTCGATTACTCACGTTTGATTAATCTTGACACATATTGAGCTCTTGATTGAAATACAAACTAAAAAAACATAACAAGTTAAACTGTAATCGATAACGGAAGGTCGCTATAGGTTAGGATATCGTTGAATGGTGCAAATAACAGAGAAAAATGAACGACTGAGGATAAGCCTTGAATGTTGAGCCTTGACGCTCATTCCTTATCAGCTTGATTGATAACGTTGTCTGCCTTTTACATTCTTGTTTCAACAGCTCTTCAATACTTCGCAAACTAATGATTTTATAGCTCGTTTTTATAAAATATTCGCTTTTGAAGTACAATCTCACGGGAAAGCAATCAAATCCAAAAATTAGTAACACGTTACTGCAATTAATTAATAAGTACAAAAAAATAAAGCTAGGACATTATTAGAAGATTCCAAAAAAAAAGTCTTAAGTCTCTCAAACACCAGTAAATACCTAACCAGTCAACGTTTCGCCAGTTCAGGCATCATTGGGGCTGAAAAAGATTAAAAAAAGACTCAACAAATAGAGGCAGTACGTCAATCTAAGTCAGTTCAACCTATACATACGTAATTATATGTTTTATCTTCCATATACCTAATCTTGGAGAGGTGTTAGTATGATATAACCAGTGGAGTACGCAGGATAGAGAGAAGATCAGCGTGATATATCCCCCTCCCCCGAGATTTAAAAAAAAAAAAATAATTTTCATATAAGTTTAGTAATTTCAGTAATAATTTTTGGTCCAATTTTCATTCTCATCCTTAAAACTTACGCCTTATTGGGCACTTAATGATTACTTTCCTTCTCATTAAATCTCTCCCCCGAAAAAAATTGTAAATCCTCCCTCGAAAAAAAATATAAGGTTGACAGCTATTCATACCAAACCTACGTTATAATATTTAGTGTACGCACGTACACATACCACTCATTTTCAATTCCACCTTTTTTAAACATCAGATTAAAAAAAAAAATAGTTTTTGACAGTTTTTGAGCAAAGGTATTTGGTTCCAAAGACCTAAATATTTCGAAATGTCTCCGAATGAAGTGTAATACATTTCAACATCGCAAGATAAAATATAACAAAACGTAATTGTACGTGCTATAGTAATTAGCTTATCATTTTCGGATTTACGACTAAAAAATATTTCATATTCAGCTATTTTCATAAGTGTTACTTCAAAAAAGTTTAAATTTATCGACTTTTGTAGTGAATAGCCTAGGTCTCAAATTTTAATATATTGTTTATATAATCGCCATTGCCGAGAATAGCTTTAAAGAATATCAGATACTCAATTTTAGGAATATAAAGATTTATTGTATCTACTAGAGAATATTATATGCTGCACTTTGAACACTATACTACTAACGCAGACAAAGGGCTTAGAAAGGCTGTTCTAGCTGGCTGGGTACACGCTATGCAACCTTCGTATAGACCCCACCGCTTTCTTTACAATAGAATACTTGAAATATAACTTGTTTATATAATTCCTTGATGTTTACCCAGGAATCAAACCTCTTTGGTTTTATCATTTAATTTTATCATATGAAACCTTTCTTATTTATAATCGTTTCTTATTAATAATACTTCTCAAAGGATAATTAGTAAGAAAAACTATTACCACTCAACAGTCAAATTTTTTTTACTATATATATATTCTTTCAGAATATCCCCATTATTTGGCACTTAGACGCCACGTTCCGCGCATCTAACGTACTTCCAAACTGATCTCGGTTTCAAGACCATATCTTTTTTTTTTTAAATATTATCATGCCGATAGGGATAATATTTTTCCTAAACAATGCAAATTAATTACTTTAAAAAAATTAAAGATATCTAAATGTGGTTTGCACCTTTATCACTATTTGAAATTATATTCATACAGGGGTCATCTGCGAATCTCACAGTTTGGACGCGCGTCTGGCGCGTGTGTGACGTAATAATTTCAAATAACGTGCATATTCCAAGAGAAATCTTAGTGCTTTATAATTTTTGCCTCTGGCATTTTTCTTTCAGACGAATCGTTTTTCAGTAAAATGCGTTTGAGCCGTCTTTAAATTATATCATAGCACTTTGAATAAGTTTATATTTTTTTTACTTCAACCTTCAAAACGTTTGAATATAGGAATGGATCAAATGATAAAGTCATTACGATACCATTAATAATTGCTTATCTACTTACCTGATATTACCTGCTAATAACGGAATATTGGTAAATGGAGGTTTAACAAAGGTTTTGTCAATTCAGGTTACAGGTGGTTGGTATGTACCTAGTCGGCTCTAGGTAGTGTTACAGATAAACTAAAATAAGAAACTAACCTAAAGGCAACACCAATAAGCCCGCGTAAATAATTAAATTTCGAAATCCTGATTGTCTTAAGGTTGCCTCGGGTCAGTCATAAAGTTACTCCAATTTACGATACGCAATGGACGTTTCTAAGTATATCACCATTCCCACCCCAATACATAATTAAGCACAGCTTCGCAAAATAAATAGGCCACAGTATAATTATTCCGATTGAAAAAACAAAAGAATATAACCAAAATATCAGCTGATGTATTTCTTTTTTTCTAATAAAATTAAATAAATGCTTCTAATTAAATGTTTCTAATGTCGATTCTAAAAGTTTCTAAGGCCAGCGTCTAGGGATGTTGTAAAAATATCGATATTTCGAAATATCTATATTAAAAAAAAATATATATATATATATATATATATATATATATATATATATATATATATATATATATATATATATATATCGATATTTTCGTCCAATAGTTTTAATTCGATCAATCCTGATATCGAAAACCGATATTTTTTCACAAAAATTAATTAAACAAAAAAAGAATGTCTATGAGGTCTATGATTTTGATAGGTTTCAGTGATTATTAATACAATTTTGATTTTCTTCCTTATTTTGTTAATTTGTTTATATTGTGCGATTTAATTCATTTTTCTCTAGTTCTTAGTAATAAGTCTTTTTAATAATAAACCTCAATATTGATTTTCTCCTTTTAATTTAATTTAATTTTTTGATCTGTTTAAGCAATTTAGTTAATTTTATCTCAGTTCTTAGTAATAGTTTTTTTTTATTATTATTAAATATTAATAAATTCATAGATACTTTTTGTGATCCCAACTTTTCAGCAGAGAGAAAAAAACGTTTACGAAATTAAGTATCCATCATTTTGAGGTGTTTTTGCACCAGCAAGTAATATACTATCGAATAATAGAAAATTAACAATCCACTGTCTTTCGAAAAATTTAGGCAATAATAAAATAATTAGGGATTGATAAATTATTTGCCACTTCTATAAATTTGTTTTATTGAAAACTAGTTTCGAATGTTATACATTCATCCTCAGTTCTAAAAACACACAAAAAATTCAAAAATAAGCAATTCAAAATATAGTTTGGTATTATTATGCATATTAAATTAGATGTAATATAAATCAGTATTATAAAACATTTATGAATTATGAATTTAATTAAGAGAAGAAATCAAATACATGTTGGTACTCACCAAGGTTTAAATGGATTATATGAAATAGAAAAGTTTGAACTTACAATGAACTAAAGGTATGTTTATAGTTAACGGTTTAATATAATAAAACCAAACAATATTTTGAATTGCTTATTTTTGAATTTTCTGTGTTTTTTTAGAACTGAGGATGAATGTATAACATTCGAAACTAGTTTTCAATAAAACAAATTTATAGAAGTGGTAAATAATTTATCAATCCCTAATTTGATTGATCCTTCTATACCATCATGCGGATGTCAAAGAATAATAAAATAACCTTAAATCAAAACATTTTGTACTTAAATGTTTGTGACCAACGATATAAATATTTAATTATTGCTATTATCTTTTATATATAAATCTAATTTATATTACCCTCAAATCAATGTAAATCCTCTTCCCCTTCTCCTACTTTCAAAGATTAAAAATATCGAAGGCCCATATATCGAAATATCCATATCTTTATTGATATATCAAACTGGTATTTCGATATATTTGAAAACTATCGATATGATTCGATACGAGTATGTTGGGTCGATTTTTGCATCCCTACCAAGGTATAGGAAAATTGTCATCTTCCTGCTGTCGTAGCCTGGCCCTGCTTGCTATATAAACCCTCTTCGCCATCATGCGTAAATTTTGTCACCTCGTAGCTAGGTGCTCACTGCTTCCTATATCCACAGTACGAGGAGAGGGAGGGACACCTAAATCGGGAACAAAGGGGGTCTTCTGCCTAGGCGGAAATTCCAATGCCTCCTTGTTCCCGGCTGTCAGCTTCGCTTCTCCCTGTTAGTTCCTCTGCAGGCCTCAGGCAAAGATTCTGGATCTCTTTTGCTAGTTATAAATAATGCTTCTCCCCTCCCCCCCTCTTCTGCAGTAATCCTAAAAGTCTGGTTTCGATGCGCGCATTTTTCACTCTTTCCCTTACCTCCCTATAATAATAATCCATTTTTTTTTTAAATATAAAGTTCGCCATAAACAATACTACTACAAAGTACAATAAAATATTTTTTTAAACAATTGAAGTAAAAAAAAAAAGTGGCTCATTTCAGTTAAAGGCTTGAACATATAAAATGAACATGTCCACAGGCCTGACATAAATAATGCGCGGCTGCCAATACAAAGCCGCTGGAATACAAAAGGGCGGCCAAAAAAATCGAGATTTTAGAACTATTTTTGGTTCTTCACTTATAATTCCTAAACAGTGCATTATATCGAGAGAAAAAAAACTATGGTATATTAAATTAAAGATGATAAAATCCTGCGTCTAATGAGTACCGTAACATAATAATTTGATTAACTGGTGTCGAAAACTACTTCCGCAGATTCATATATACTATTTTGTCTCTGTTTTTGACAAAAATTGTCGTTTTGACCGTTGTTTTAGTTTGTCAAGCAGAAAATAAATTTTAAAAGTTTCTTTTAAATAAAATAAAAGAAAAAATTATTAAGTTAATAATTTATACTTTTATATTAGTACAGAGCATATTATGAAGAAGAAGATTGGTGTGTGAAGGGTGGAGGTTCGGTCACATCCCCCTGCTTTCGGATACACTCAGCTTTCCATCTAGAATCTAGTCTTATAGTCCTTAATTGATACGCTGTATCTTTGCTAACACTGTTCCGATTTCGACCATTCCTTTTTGGATTTTTAGAGAATTTTATTGCCTTTCATATGATTCTGTTAATTTACCATAAAATGCATACTTTTTGAATTATGTCCTGATAAAATTTTCTTTTCGTCATAACTATTTTCTCTGCATTTTTTGGCGATGCACTACATACATGAATTGTTAAAGGCCTTCAAGGAGAAGACCTTAGGCAAGTTTCATCAAAATCGTTAAAGCCGTTTTCGAGCAAATCGTAAAACCGATGATATAAAGTGCAACTTCCGTTTGTCGATTTTGACGAAAAAGTTGCCGTAACATCTCCGGCACGTACGTACGTTAAATACGTAATTTCAGTTTCGTACAACTTTTCGTACGAAAAGTTCATGCACACACCCAGACCGATTTGCCGAAACTTGGTTATTTTCGAGACTCAGGAAACTTTAGAACGTGTATTTCGAAATTGTCACGTTCGGATTACTTTCCCTTACTATATATTTCTTATAATGATTAGAGAAAGTAAAAAAGGAGGCGTATATTATAAATGGTTTGAAAGGCTCATGCAAAACAAAAATATTTCATTGTGTTGGTAAAACTGAATTATAAATATTGAATATTTAGCGCTAACATAGTTATATTGTTAGCCCTTACATCAGTCATATTTGAACCTTTGGCACTCGAAGCGTTTTAACTACATAACTATTTTATTTTTATTTATAACCCAGAAGCCACAGCCAAGACAGACTAAGTTGGAATAGGCTGCTCTGGCAGCCAAAAATCTCAAAAATCCGTTGGAGAAAAAAAAATACTAAAAATATCTATAGCCATATAACACAAAGCGAAATTTCTTATTTCTGTATTGTGTTGATACATTGGTAATAATTATTATTATTTTATAATACTTTTTTTTATTGATTTATTATTTTTATAATCTGTGTTCTAAGGTGCACTAAGCAATAGGGCATATCCATGATTTTTGAAAATGTCTTAAATAAATTATTTTCATCTCAAACGTTACGTAAAACATTAAACCATTCATAAAAACATTCTTATTAAATTTAAAAGAATATATTTCCTTTGGGCAAGATATTTTGGCTAGTCAAACGTGCCATTTTTTGGCAGATTTATGTGACGTCACTTTTCATGCCAACAAGGCTATTTAAACGACTTAGTATTATAATTAGGGATTGATAAATTATTTGCCACTTCTATAAATTTGTTTTATTGAAAACTAGTTTCGAATGTTATACATTCATCCTCAGTTCTAAAAACACACAAAAAATTCAAAAATAAGCAATTCAAAATATAGTTGGTATTATTATACATATTAAATTATATAAATCAGTATTATAAAAAATTTATGAATTATGAATTTAATTGAGAGAAGAAATCAAATGAATTATGAATTTAATTAAGACAAGAAATCAACTTATTTTTGAATTTTTTTGTGTGTTTTTAGAACTGAGGATGAATGTATAACATTCGAAACTAGTTTTCAATAAAACAAATTTATAGAAGTGGCAAATAATTTATCAATCACTATTTAGATTGATCCTTCTATACCACCATGCGGATGTCAACTGACTTTGTATTGTGTTTGGTTCTGATGAAAATTGCTAAATTTGATCTAATTCTGTGATTAGTAAAACTAAGGAACAAAAGCGAAAATCTTCCTGTAAGTATTGTACCTTTGTGCAAGAATACAACGAAAGGTGCACCAGATAAAGTATTTTTTGCTCGTTCCAAAAGACTCAAATATACAAGCAAAGTATGTGTGTAAAGCCATGAGGAGAGATGAAGTATCTCCAATAACTAGTTTGCATTGTTTTGATATCCCATGTATATATTATATATGTATATGTATATATCATTAATTCATTAATATATATGTATATATCATTAATATATGTCGTTTCCTTTACAACCGAATTCACAATTTTGTTGCTTTATGTCAAAATCATATCATAACCTTAAAAAGTTTTGATTGGACATTTGATGAATTTTTATCATTTTATATTTTTTAATTATGGGATATTTGTTCGCATATCAATGTTTTTATGTGAATATAATTAGTATTTTTTTCTTCGTTTTAGTTAGTAGAAGATACAGTAAATTATATGCAATACAAAATAATGAGTCGCCATACAATTCCCGTTGAGATCTATACCAAAAATATTATATATAATAATTCTAACTATATTATATTCGAACAACTGAAACAAATACACAAATTTACTCGATTATTCGTATTCGTATACTTTACTGCATTTGTTCATAAAATTATTTTTTCTCCATTTATAGGTTTTGTTTAGTTTTCTCAATTAATATGGAAAATTATGTATTAACAGAGCTTCCAAACTGAAATAATCTTGAAGCTTATACTCCTTTAAATTCAGTAGATATAAAATATGGTTTTGAAGAAAGAAAAAAAACATGATAATCCCGTTTATTCTCGGAAGATTATTCGACTGCGCTTTAAGAAATCCTCTTTCAGTCATTTTAATTCACTTAATGATTTCACACAACTTTTAGTAAAAGAAACCTTCAATTTATCGTCGATCCCAACAACCATACGAAGTAGTTATGCTGATATGAAAGATGACGTCACTCTGCGATATAACCGATATCATTGCGTTTAGATATTTTAAATTTCGCGTGTGTTTATTGCACTTTTGTTTAATTAAAACTTATTATTTAGTAAAAATTTGGAAAGTTGAAACTATTTAGGCTCTAATAAATAGCAATAAAGATTCTAAAAAAAAATATATATATATATCAACGAAATATATTTTTCATGCCTATACTCTATTAAGGTATGGATTGATTCCTTCTGTGATAGTGACTTCATTTAACTGTCAGAATCTGTTACCGACGATATATTTTGGTTAAGAAAAAAAAAAATGAAAATGTGAATTTTCCCATTTTTTCCCATGAATTTACCCATGAATCCAAATTTAATGGGAGTGTAAACGTACATACATAATATATAATTAATAGAGGGGCATATAGCTAGTATTTATGTATTACTATAAAATTGTATAAAATGTAAACTATAAATGTTTTTATTTTACTGTTATTTAGTAAATTATCATTGATTTTATCGACCCCAGATTTTGATAAACGTGAAATGTCTTATTGGAGTGAGTTTTGGTTGACCGTAGATATACTTAAGGAAGAAGTTGATCGGGGCGTGCGGTAAAAAACTAACACTTTAATAAGTAATACTCATTTATTTTGTGCCAACGTTTCGGCCTAAGTTTTCGGTTATCAGGGCTAAAAGAAAAAAACAAAATAACAACATTGAAAACTACAAAGGCAGTACCAGCAACATTTAAAAAAAATGTTAACAACAAAAATTACAAGTGAGAAAAAACGAATGAAGTATAAAAAGAAAAATATGACACTATATATTGTAAAAATTGAAAGCGTAATGTGAAGGAAAGATTATGAATTACATGAACCAATAAAGTACAATATATGAAATCTATTCATTAAAAAGACAACTAGTATGAAGATTTAGGAATATGTAAAGCAATGTGGCACAATATAAATAATTATGAAATGTATTAATTCCTTTGCTAAAAAATAATAATAATATTTTAAATAATATTTTAATCAAAGTACTTAAATAAATAAATTACTAATTAAATAAAGTACTGGTTTTCACCTAATTGCCGCATTAATTTAAACGATATTTATAATCTCTTTATTACCTGCCTTTTAGGAGGTTAATTGGCAAGTTAGTTCTAGTAACCACGCGGTTTCCTCGAGGTGAAACTAGTAAAGTAAATGGTATAGAGGAATAAAAATACTATATAAAAATATATTCCTGTATCCTTTGGGCAATTGAACCTTACTATCTGGTGCTATCTATAGTTCTGAAGTCCTTCACCAGTAGCGACTTGGAACAGAAGACAAGTGTGCTAAAAAAAAAAGTGGATTCCACTCCGTGACCTACCGTCCTAGCTTCTCCTTTATTTTCCAGTCTCACGTTTCAGGGATGTCTTCTTCAGCTAGGATATGTCCTTGTGCCAGCGTGTACTGTTCCCGTCGGAGATGTCTACTTCTCTAAGGATATTTATTTATAAATTATTGAATGTGAAATGATCAGATATATAGGGAAATGAACTTTATATTGTTTTTAAAATAAATATCATATAAGGTTAGATGGGGTAAGTGCATATAACCACCTCTAAACGGCTTAATAATAGTCAAATATTCCCGAAATAAAGTTATAGCCTTAATATATAATAAACAAACAACATTTGCTAAGAATTTTAGCACTACTGCACTAATATTATACCCAGTTGATGTACGCATGATAGTATAGAAGGATCAATCTAATTAGGGATCGATAAATTATTTCCCATTTCTAAAATTTTGTTTTTATTGAAAACTAGTTTCAAATGTTATACATTCATCTTCAGTTCTAAAAACACACAAAAATTCAAAAATAAGCAATTGAAAATACAGTTTGGTATTATTATACATATTAAATTCGATTAAATATAAATTAGTATTATAAAACATTTATGCATTATGAATTTAATTAAGACAAGATATCAAATACATGTTGGTACTCACCAAGGTTTTAATTAGATGATATCAAACAGAAAAGGTTACATTGGTTTGTTCTCGCACTGAACCTAGTAATGGAAGAAAGGTGAGATGTCATTTCCATTACTATTTCAGTGCGAGAACAAACCAATGTAACCTTTTCTGTTTGATATAATCTACTTGAACCTTGGCGAGTACCAACATGTATTTGATCTCTTGTCTTAATTAAATCCATAATTCATAAATGCTTTATAATATTACATTTAATTTAATATGTATAATAGTATCAAACTGTGTTTTGAATTCCTTTGTTTTTGAATTTTTGTGTGTTTTTAGAACTGAAGATGAATGTACAACATTCAAAACTAGTTTTCAATTAAAACAAAATTATAGAAGTGGCAAATAATTTATTAATCTCTAATTAATATTATACCTTTTAGAGGCTGATTGAGCTCATTAGAGCCATATCTTAGTTATAGTAGGATCATCATCATCATCATCCGATGGAGGTATGGTACTTGAAGGACCTTGGCCTCCTCGTAGTAGGATTATATATCACCCAAATTCCAAATACCAGAAGAAGTAATTAAAGGAGTTGGTCAAAGAAGTTCTTTCGGAATTTTAAAGCCCTAAAGTTTATCCTTTTCGACGTAATGCACGATAAATAATGCCCCTTCTTACGGGCCCTGTGCCAATTTGTGTACGTGTCGTTGTCATGCAAACTTTACACCCGTGGAAGCAAGTTGACTACATAAACTTTTAAATATGTGTGAAATTATTTTGTGAAAACGATATTTTATAAATGAAATGATAGGATGAGGGGAACAATAAAGTGTGAACACGTGAACTTTATTGCCGTTTATAAAAATTTATTGCCGTTTTGGCTCTGTTCCTTAAAAATGTCTTTTACAAATAAGATTGATAGATTACTTTAAAGTTTATTTTGTATTATAGTGGTTACTCTAAATTTAACGCGGGCTAAGCCGTTACATTTATTTGTTCTGAGGTATCTATTGTGTAGATACAATATGTGATCAACAACAATCTGATTGTTCATTATCTGATGTGATTTATTTTGTAAAATTTATCAGTTTAGATTAAGAAATAAAATACCATATTAATCTCACACACATTTTTTAATAAAAACTTATTTACATTGTCATATTATTAAATATTTTTGGTAACGTTTCGGCGTTATTTAACTTTTTTTTTGGTCATTTTAAAGCAATGTACTATTGTATCACCTATGTCTAATTATAATTTATTATAAACATACTATTAGGAGCTGTATTTTTTTTAAATTTCAACTGTGCTGTACCACATATTATTTATTAGGTACATTGGTCAAAGTTCTTTGTCATCGGTGACATGGCATTTCTGTTGAGGGTCATACTTAAGTAACAACTATACCTCATGTTCATTGCAATGAAACTGTGTTCATGCTTACAATGAATATGATCCCGAAAAAAATATTTTCCTTAAGAATTCAAACAACGAACCAAAAAAATTTTTTTTTTTTAAATGTTTTTTCTGAATAAGTCTCTAAAGTGCATCCAATGTTTTATCCAGGACTATTCATCTGTTTGGAGGCAGAAGAGTGCTTAGCAATAAGAATCGAAAGAATTGTTTATTTTTTTAAGCACCTTGTATTCATGGGACTCTTAAAGGTATTAATTGAATGACATCTATATAAATAAAAAAACGTGAAATTGAATGAACTAATGCTGTGTTTTCATTAAATTCCGGAATTTAAATCAAAATGGCGGAGGTGGGAGAAAAAATCATTATAAAATGATCTAGTAACAAATCATTTTTTTTCTGGATCACTTGAAATGTACGAATAATCACTTGAATAAAATATTTTCAAGAAAAAAAAATTTTACAAATAATATTATTCTGATAATAAATTATTTTCATTCTAAGTATATTGTGAGGGAATGGCAGGTTTAGGTTAGGTTGGAAGGTGAAGAGGTAAGCTGTCACCCCAGGCCGTAACCAAGACTACAGTCTGTCCTCTCCCTTCCCCCCTCCGCGATATAAGGGCAACTATATTTACTCTCTTATATCGATCAGCCTTAATTAATAGATAAATATAAGATTTATTTAAATAAATCATTGATGAATTTAATATGTTTTAAATTACTAGTAGTTCTGCGAACAGTAGACTTCGAAAAGCAATTTAAGCTTCAATGTTTTTTATATTTTATATCCGTTAATTCCAATCAAAACGCAGCCTCCTTCGCCTCAGTTCACATTGTCCTCTTGTAATATTAAGGACATCAGTAATACGATCGCAATTCTCAATGTCGAAAAACGGCAAGGATTCTGTAAGATTCAAGCTAGAGGTATCAATAATCACAGAACCCATTATAAAATTGATCAATTATTTTCAATAAAAAAAGTATATAAAATCGACTCACAATTATTGCAATTATCTGATCTAGTTTTCTCTTCGTCCATCCATCGTTCTCATCCATGTCAACCAACAAACAAAGTCGAGATGAATCCAGATCTCGCTTACACTCGATGGCAAGATGGCTTTCAAAGGATTCCAAAAACAAAGCTCTAAGGCTCTCAAAATTCAGTAAATAATTAACTAGTCGACGTTTAGCGAATTAGAAAATCATCTGGACAGAAAAAGATAAGCTCATACAGAAACCAGACCAGAGATATCCCATCTCGCAGTCTAAAGGAGACTTTAGAAGTTTAAGTTGTTGATGTGAGATGTCGTCTATCTGTATTGGCGAAACGTTGATTGTTTAGTTATTTACTAATATTTACGAGATTTAAATCTTTGTTTTCGGATGCTGCCAATGATATCCGGAAGTATTTTTGTCTTTTCTTTTTTAATTGGCTTGAATAAAGAAATACTGGTTTTTCTCCTTATTCAAAAATGGACTCCTGGATAACAATAATTTATCGGTATATTTTAGACATTTCTTGTAAAAATGAAAGTATGCACTTGCGTTGTTTAATAATTGAAAGAATGGAGGACGAAAAATACGTCAACAAAAAAAAATTCTACATATTTTGAGTATTCAAGACATTCAAGATCATCGATCATCAATCATTCAATCTGTAATCTTCATAAAGGGGACAAAATCATAAATGATTGACACCTAAAAGCCATGAAGTTATGATTTTTTAGACTTTTATTATTTAAAATCAATTGAATAGAGCAAAATCTCAGAAAAGAGGTATTCTCTCAAATACCAGTAAATAACTAGATAGTCAAAGTTATACCAATCCAGGCGTCATCAGGAATGAAAAACATTACATCATATAAATGCAAACCAGAAACAGCACATTTTTCATCAACAGTTTAAAAAGACGCATCAACTACTGATAGTACATCCCTCTAAAACATCCAATCACATACTGAAGGAAAAGGGAGATTGCATAACAGGGAGGTTATATTCAAACAGGTGATCAGCAGAAAACAGAGAATACACGTACCAATCAACCAAATAATATAAAAAGGCCATACAAATAAATTAAATAATACATACAAAAGACAAAGTAAGTGCAACAGAAAAAAATAAGTGAAAATTCACAGCTTAGGGAGATTACAATTAAAAACTGCTGATCCGTAAATGAATCAAAAAAACCTCATTAGATTTATTACATTGTCTAAAATGCTCTTAAAGAGCATAAATTGCATAAATGTGTTACAAAAATATTGATATGAATAACTTACAATTTTTTTTTTTATTATTAATCATGTTAAGAAATATAAATATTTATTAAAAGGAAATAAATATTTTTAGTGGATTTATAATTACATCATAAAGTCACATGAATGTAGACCAAGGACGGCACATTTCAAATTAACAGTCTAAAAAATTCACACTGAAAGAGATAGTATATCACTCCAAGATAATTCAACCCATTTTGCGAGTCTTTTCTAGAGTGTTGATGTGCGATGTGTCGTGGTCTGCATTTATGTGATCTTATCATTTTTTTTTTCTCGTAAAAAGCTAGAATTGGCAAAACGTTGAATGGTTAGTTATTTACTAGTATTTGAGAAACTTGATACTTTGCTAACAATAATATTAGATACTATTTCACTATAATTATAAATCATAATATTTAATAATACTTCAAAAGATAATTAATTAATGTATTTGTATGTTTCAGGTATGGTGTAGATCGCCTTGACCACAGTCTCTATTAAGGTAGCATTCACTTGCCTAGTATATAAGCCAGCCGATTTCTAATATTCGATTTGATTTGCGATACAATCGACACATAAAATATCGATTATTGTCAATTATCGCTATTGATATTAAACATACGGTTGGGAACGTTTAATGTATATGCAACGCACTTGTTAAGTTATCTAGGAACAGTAGCGGATTCAGGATTTAATTTTTTTTTCTTTTTTGGGGAGGAGTTAACATCGGGGACCTGCGAATAGAGATAGCATAGCAACAGGGAGGCGCTCCCTCGTGAAATTTTAAATTTAACTGTCATTTAAAGCAGTGAATTTAAATCATTAGGAATGTTGTGAGTGTATATATATACATACACTAGTATACCCGGGCGAAAACTCTCGCATTAGATATCAATGCTTATTCTAATCCCTAATACATTCGAGGTGTAAGCGATATTAGGGAAACAATATAATAATACCAAAAAAGTTTATTTAACATACAGATTTAGGGAAGCTACATAGTTTGTAATGACTATGTTGAAGTTACAGCTCATACTTAATAAGTAATTAGCTTACCCCACTAGAAAACATCTCTTCAATTTAGCAGTTAGACAATTAGATCCAGCTATAACATTTTCTATGTGTAGTATTCATAGATAGCAATGCCCTTTAGGGTTGGACATGGGAAACAGTATATAATTTCCCACTCATTAAAAGTATTTGTAAACAAACTCAAATTGATTTAAAGTTGCCATGACAACGGCACGTACGCAAGATGGCATGAGGCCCGTGCGAACCTAGATCGTGCGCCATCTCGAAAACGGTAGTTTTTTTAAGCTTTAATACGCTGGACCAATATGATCATGATGCCCGCGTCAAAATCTTTAATACCCAACTTATCCCGTCTCGATCCGCCGACACTCAGTCGTCAAAGATTTGGAACCTCCCAGTTTTTTCATCACTTTTATTTAAGCCCTTGTAAGATTTTAAGAAACAAAATTGGAATTCGTCACATCTCCGTGAAATTCTCTTTATTTTGATACTTCACTCGTCAAAATCCATCGCTCCTGAGAGCCGGAAAAGGGATCTATACTACCGTAATAATATATAGTAGTGATATATATATATATATATATATATATATATATATATATATATATATATATATATATATATATATATATATATATATATATATATATTCGAAGATATATCAATATATTGGTAATTGGAGGAACAATAATGTTTTTAGGGAGAAAATGTTTATATTGTTTCTTGACGCATGGTTACATTTATTAGGTGAAGTCTTTTTTAAGCTATCATTGATCAGATCAGAGTGGCTTCCTCAGTTGTATTTCTTTATTCTTTGTACAATTAAAACTTGAATTTTAAGCAAGGTACTGTGAAAATAAAGCTGAACAATGTAGCCGTTGCAGAACACGATTAAATTATTATAATGTGCTTGAAAAAAACAAAAAAAAAAACGTATAATGAAGGCAGACGTCGACGTGTGAGAAAATCGAATACGGGCATTTAATGCAAATTTATCGGAAATAGTTTAATGTCACAACACGAGAAACAAAATATAATTGTAAGCCTACATTATCAAAGCTATTTTTGTTATGCGTTATAATTTAAAAAGAGAACCTTGTAATTGTTTAGTTATTTGGCTCAGATCTTTCATACCAGGTTGTCACAAAAGTCCTTGTGCATTAGTATAGCTTTATTTCTGATTACATATTTTAAACATTACTGAATACTACTCTTCAATGTGAAGTCTATTGTTTTCAATTACTTCCACCCATCTTTCCACCAGTAATTGGATTTGATGCCGGTACCACTCCTTTGGAATTGAGGCAATGAACTCTTCACATCCAATTTTTACGTCCTCGTAATTATCAAAGTTCCGGACTTCTTTGTCAGACGAGAACGATGTGCAGGAGCATTGTCGTGTTGCAAAGTGGCTTGGTTCCAGTTGACCAAAGCGGAGTATTTTGCACTCAAAACTGCATAAACTTTGAGTAGGGACTCAAACCTGTACTGTGAACCAGTAAAGATTTGAGTCCCTACTAGTGCCAATAATTCACAAATAGTTGCATGTGGGCCCCGGTTCACACATTCAAAAAGAACGTCATCATCAACGACCGATGGGCGACCTGATTGTGCGGCAATATTTCGAACCTCCTATGACTCAAATTCTTCGGCGGCTGCATTTGCGTTTAAACCTTTTTTCCAGTAATGTCTTATAAGACATCGAATCAGGATTTTTTATTCCTAATAAAAATAATAGTAAATGACCCCATAAAGCCAACTCAAGTCACAAGGAATTAAAGGATTGGTCAAAATAAACATTGACGTAGATAGTAGGAACAAAAATATTCCTATAGAATTAATTATGAGTGTTGGAATTAAGGGTCTGGCAGAAACTAAAATGGACCAATGTAAAAATTAAAAATTAATTGGTTTTGGTGAGCTTCAGCCCGTAAGCTTCCCACTTGAATCCGCTTGTGCCTCTAGTTGTTGAGTCGTTTTGGGATCGTTGGTGTGAGATATACTATGTTTGATCTACATTTATATATTTTTGTTTTTTTTATCTTGATAGCTGAATTGGCGAAACGTTATCTGATTAGTCATTAACTAATTATTAAAGAGCCTTAAGGCCTTGTACTTGAAATTATATTTTCTTTTAAGATATTTTTTTTTTTCAATTATATCTTAACAGAAAATATATGTTTTTCATCAGTTTCTTTGATAAACTGTTCTGACATTTTCGTTTTACAGGTTTCCATAAAGGATTAATATACTCTCAATAAGATTCGGGTATTTATCATTTTTTTAAATTTATTCCTTTGAATAAAAAATGTTAGATAATTTAGATGTCTGGGCTCCTCTTATTGGCTGATACTTCCCCCACCCCTCGGGCTATTATAATTGTAAAGTAGACCGAACCACTAGAGGCTGGAGGAGCTGCATTATGTGCTCATGTATAATACAAAGCTCAGGGATAATGATACTTTTAAATCGAACAATCTTCTCTTGGCGAAAGGCTTAATTAAGTTGTCTGATAGGTCCTGTTGTAAGGGTTGTCTTCTGGTTTGGGCTTTCTGGTAATAGCTCGGCGAGATTAGAACCTACCTTGATTTGTTGGTAGAAAGGGATTAATCCTGGTCGTGAATAGAAAACGGCTTCCATACAGAGGTGTCTGCTATTGTGAAAAAAACGGTTATCGGTTATTCCGGTTATATTATCTTTAATTGTAACCGATGCATATGACCAGTTTCTGGACCAACCAGGGAAAACACCAGTTATTTTAAATGAAAAACTTCCCATCAAACATTTTTTGATGAAGTCACAAATAACAGCTGGAACTGTTACAAATAACCGGTTATTTGCAAAACCTTTAATCCAAGTAATTTACACATTGATCTTCGAGAAATAATTTAAAAAACCTTTAAACAAGAGCACAAATAGCTAAAACCCTAGAAATAACTGATTATGGTACAACTTTACAATGCAGCCGCCTTATCAGTTGCCGCACTAGCGTCTTTTGTGCTAATTTATTACTGTTTTATCTAGATATTATTTAAAATTATTAGTACTGTCGACTCCCGGTGGTCTGGAGAAGGAAGTCGACAGCATTAATAATTTTATTAATTCCAATGAATATGAATTTCACAATTGAATGCAAATCAGTTGGTTAGCACAAATGGCGTTAAGGAGCGCTAGCGCGGCGACCACTACTGATAAGGCGGCTGCATTGTAAAGTATATCCTACCCCTGAGCTACTTTTTTTGGTTAAAAAGCCTTCAAATTAAGGATTGAGATATGTTGAATTTACAGAAATTAATAAACTGACAGACTTCAGAAATAGTTGAAAATGAGACAGAGAAAGAAAATAATTAATAATAAACTAAAAAGAAATCTATAAACCTCAAAACCGTAAGTGGTGAGCGTAAAATAAACAATGGAAGTTTGGTTATAGTCCGTGTAACGGTGTGGCTTTACCAAGAATATAGAATAGAATAGAAGAAGAATTTTATTCTGGGACTAGGTTCCTTAAGAATAACACAATGGAATAAATAAAACAGAAACAATATCTGGCCATAAGATTACAAAATAAAGATCAATTAATATTTAGAATACTTTCAATAAAATAATAAGCAAACAATATAAATTCTTGTCTTGAAAAGAATAATTAATGTTAACCAAAAATTAAAAAGAAAAGGAAAAAAAGAGAGAAAATGAAAAATACAAAAATAATGAGCTGATTAACCGTAACGGTAATAAATAAAGATAGGATGTCAGTTTTGTCGATTTTTTCCCCGTTTTTGTTTTCGATTTTTTTATTTTAAATAAAACTATTATGAACGCTAGTTAAAAAAACCCGATAAAAACCGGTTAAATTGTATTAGAACTAGAAAGTTGATTTTGGTGCATATAAAAATCTTAACATGTGCAAAATCGTGCAGTGAGTCCCTATGTTATATAAAATTGTGTATATAAACACCTTAAGCATGTAAAAATCATCTTGTTTATTTAATTTATAATATTGATACACGGGAACCTTATCTAACCTTGTGTTTGAGTTACAGCCTCTGAATTAAAATTGTGTGCAGCTTGTAGCAGCGTAAAAACAAGCCTAATACTAATTCAAAAATCAATTAAGATTGACCTAAATCTAGAAGAAACAGAAGTTTAGCCTATAATCTTTTTTTATTTATTTATTCATTGAAATTTATAACTAAAAAATACAACCAGTAAATGTGAACTATAATATAATGGCATGACACAGACTTTTAGATAAACTACCAATTGATAGCACTCTAATAAAAATTTCATTCTATAAGGTCCTGAGGCCATCTTCTTTTCAGACACGCCGGAGGATTATCGGGAATCGAAGGGGAAGCAAGATTAGAAACTAGTGGGTTTGAGTGGGAGCTTCATATCAAGGAATGGAGTCCAATAATTAATACAAGAAAGAGCAATTTTGGCTTTCCAGTAGTGTTTGTCTACTTATAATACAACTAGACGTTATTTACCCGTGGCTTCTTCATTCGCGAATATATCAATTCTGCCATTTTGTTTTAATTTACCATGGTAAGAATCTTACATTTATGGTAAGGATAATAGTTGTGTTTCACATTTGAGTGTTTAATTTTTGTAGTATAATATTTTTACAAGCGTTAAAATAAAGAATAGTAATAATTTTTAAAAGCTTTAATAATTTTTACAGACTCGAAATTAAATGTAACGACAGAACAATAGAATATTACTTAAAAAAAAAATAAAAAAAGCGTTACAAATTTTTACAGTATAGTTTATTATTACGAATTAGTAATATGTCCAATAAAATAAAAATTAAAAGTAATTAGGTTTATATATATATATATATATATATATATATATATATATATATATATATATATATATATATATATATATATATACATATTTCTTCCTCTGTTAACAGATGTGAATTTTCTTCTCTAGAATTTTTACTTTCCCTTACCTATATACGAAGTAGATAGTAAGGGGAAGTATTGCGATCGTGAAAATTTTCGAATTCGAGTTTTCGACGGAAATACACGTTTTAAGGTCCCCTGACTCCAAATGACCGAGTCTCGCAAAATGGTCTTTGTGTTTGTGTGTCTGTGTGTGTGTGTGTGTATGTGAACAGTCTAGCTCAAAAACGGAAAGTTGTACGATACTGAAATTACGTATTTAAGGTTGGCACATGCATGTGATGATACAGCAACATTTTCGTAAAAATCGACTAACCGGAAGTGCCACTTTCTATAATCGATTTTACACTTTTTTACAATTTTCTCGAAAACGGCTCTGATTTTGATGAAACTTGCCTAAATTATTCTACATAAAGATCTTTAACTTTTAATTTATGTAGTAAATCACCGAGGAATTGCAGGGAAAAAAGTTATGATGAAAAGAATATTTTATTTGCGCATAGCTTAAAAAGTATGCATTTTACAATAAATTATGTATGGAATTGTATGAAAGGTAGTTAAATTATCTAAAACACAATAAAAGAATCATCAAAATCAGACCAGTATTAGCAAAGATACAGCGCATCGGACTATATCCATATATCTATTTTTCTCGAAAACGGCTCTAACGATTTTGATGAAACTTGCCTAAATTATTCTTCATAAAGGCCTTTAACTTTTCATTTCTGTAGTAAATCACCGAGGAATTTCAGGGAAAAAAATTATGATGAAAAGAACATTTTATTTGTGCATAGCTTAAAAAGTATGCATTTTATGTTAAATTATGTATAGAATTGTATGATGTATGGTAATTAAATCATCTAAAATCATCTGTTATAAACAATATACTCTGTAATAAAGTAATTTAAGAATACAAAAGCAATGAATGAATTTCCATTAACTTAATAATTTCTACTTTCATATTATTTAATGGAAAGGAAATATTTCCATGAAAACTAAACCGAAACTTTTAAAATATATTTGCAACTTGACGAAATTAAAATATATAGGTAGTGTACAGAATTGTTGTACTAAAATTGTTTAAAAAACTGTTTTATTGTACTGAAGTGGGAGAAGAAGTACTGAGTTTATTTCAAGCATTGTTTATGTGAACTTTTTAAAATTATATTAAAAAGATAATTATTATAGGACGGTAATGGAGTTGTGTGATGCGCGCACCGCACCAGATTTTTTAAATTATAACAAGCATGAATATTAAAACTATATTTTATAACGCTTTCAGCTTAAATGATACATTGTGAAATTATATCAGGTGATAGAAATTTTTTTTTAAAAAATTCTTAATTTTAATGTTGGTATTCGTCGTAAAGTTATATATCACCAAATTTTTTACAGTTTCTTTATATTTTTTAAAAACCATTACTTGAAATTTATCATGTTTTTTTTTTTATGGTATCGTATTTAGTTTTGCCTATATTTTCAGTCCCTCAAGATTTTTTTAAATTTAACTGAATTTTTACTTTATTACATTTTCACCAAAAACATTATCGAACTAAATATAATTATTTGAAATTTCTAATATTATTTTATTACAATCTTGAGTGGAGCTAATAAAAATGAATAAATAAGTCGGTATGTTGATATGAGATAAAATATGAGTTGAATGGTGAGCTATGTCCCCTCGAGCTGTTGTCATTTCCTCTCGACCAATAGGATAGAGGGCTGTGCAAATACTCGGCCTCTTATTGGTCAGTTTTTCGGCTGGCTGGTGAGGGCTCTCTTTATTGGCTCTTTAATGGAATGGGACTATGTTTTCGTCGCAAAACCGTTCTTTATTAGCATTCTGTAGCTGCATTTGTTTATATTACTTGATTGGCTCTTGATATTATTTACATAAAACTTTTTGCTTATTAAAATAATTAATCATTTTCGTAGTTATTTTATATAGTAATGAATAATTACCAAACTATAATAACTATGGAGGTATGTTCTCTTAATTTTGTATATTATTAATTTCCTCGGTTTAAACTTATGTATTGTTTCATATTCTTTTGTGCCTTCTCTGACTTTCATTTCCAATATTTATAATATTTTAATTAAGATACATGAATACTTACAAAATCATAGATCGCACAATTCACCTATTTATTAAATACATAAATAAGTATTAATGTGAACGACACATAATATGCATTCCTTTCTCTGCTTATATTCATGCAATAAATTTTGTAAATCTCTTAAGAATCTATTACAGTTTTTATTTAAATTATTTTATCTTCTGTTTTTCAATTTCTTAGGAAGTTCTTATCAATGTATTAAATGAAGGGCAATATATAACTTCTATTATAATATTCACTTTAATTGATTATCTTAACGTTTCGGAGAAATATTTCCTTATATTCTGAACAATCTTTCTAAAATCATCAAATATTGCACCAACAACCATAATTCAACTTGTATAGATGCAATAACTTGTTGATTTATGATTATTGATGGAATATTTGATGATTTTGGAAAGATTGTTCTGAAGATGAGGAAATATTGCCCAGAAACGTTAACATAATAAATAATAGTGAATATTATAATGGACGTTATATATTGCCCTTAATTTAATTAATTTATTTTTCATGTAAGATTATTGATAATATTTAATAAAGGACAACAATATAGAAGTTTTCCTTCATTTTTTTTTTCTTTTCTTTTACATATCCTGTTGCTTCCTATTTTTTTTTCCCTTATTTTTTTACTCCAAAATAATTCAATATGAAAGCCAAAGTCGCTGAATTCACGATTTAAGTTTTAAGATTTACTAGGGACGTTATATATTGCTATGGATTAAATATATAAATATATTAAATGAGCTAGTTCCAAAAAGGAATTAAAATTATAGTTATTAAGGTATTGTTTGAAGATTCTTTTTAAAAGTCCTAAGTATCTTCTGATATATTTTTTTCGCGAGCCGGCATCCACGGGATTACAAATTATTTTGATTGCATAGAATTCGGAGCAGTAAATTTCTGCTCACAACACATTCAAAAAGAATTTATTAAATTAAATGTATAAATTAATAAGCACAAATCAATTTAATATTTCTCACCCAACAGAGGACAAAATCTCCGAAGATATGTTATTCTACGATGTTTTAACAATTTCAACTTCTTTTTTAATTATTTTGCTGGCACTGTGCTCCTATTTGAAAATGTATAGAAATATTTATAATTTATATTTTTTATTATAATTGTTCGTAGTTTATACGTAAAGCATCGATTATCCGAACGTTCGATTATCGGAACTTTTTTTTTTTTTTTTTTTTATGTATTTAATTTTAATTAATTTGGCCATGAAATTACTTATTGTATTGTTAAAATTATTGTTATTTTGAATAAAATTAAACGAAAAATAAAATTATTTTTCCCAGAAGCTCTATAGAGGAAGCCATCCTTCGTTATTTCTAAGAAACTGCTTCGTTAAATAGTATTAGTATACCTAGAACTCTATACTCTATATGAGAGTCCGTGAATTTCGATTATCCGAACTTTTGATTATTCGAACTACAACTGACAACATTAGTTCGGATAATCGACGCTCTACTGTATATGTATTTATGTACTGTTAATTCAGAAGAAATTAATTGACAAAAGGATTGTGCCTTAATTAAAACCATATCAATTAACACAGCAATTTTCTTTTCTATTAAAATATGTTTTCTGAGATTTTCCGAGCAATGTTGAGATTATTACAAGGATAAATATTTGCCTTGAATAAATTAATTAAATTTCTTTTTAAATGGTTGCTATTTCTTCTTATTGTTTTTTTGGTGCTTTAAATATTCAGTAGTAAAGGATAAAACATAATGATTCCCTTTTTAATAGTGAGTGTATTATAATATATATCATATTTATTTCATCTCCGCGATAACCCTGGCATGTATGTTAATTGAATAATTTATTTCCGTTCATAATTAATTTATTCACAACGTTTAGTTCATACAAGTCGCCTCCAAAGGAATTGAGATATAAAGGAGATCTTTAGTTGTGGTTCTGATTATCAGAGCAAGAAATCTCGTGACTAATTTGGCAATCGAAACGAACATCACAACTGGGTTTAACAGAACATTCCTTCTGCAGTGACTCTCTACTCACTATATATTTTGTGCTTTATCTGCACAAAATAGAAATATGTAATGGCATTCCTATGTAATATTTGAAATTTTTATTTCCTTGTACGAAGTAAAGGAAGTATTGTAATCGCGAAAATTTTCGGTTTTCAGATTTCAACGGAAATATCCATTTCGACCATCCCTGAATCCATTTTGACTAGTTTCGTCGTGACGTCTGTATGTACGTTCGTACGTTCGTACGTGCGTGTCTCGCATAGCTCAAAAACGGTTAGCAGTAGAAAGTTAAAACTTTATATGTAGGATTGCTAAAAAATCTAGTTGTGAACCTCCCTTTTTAGTCACTACATGATTACCGGAAGTGGTACTTTACTTGAAGGTCATTATTGATTTTCATCAAAAATGATATTAAAATACAGTGCAAAACTTCTCAAATTAGGTATATAAGACTTGCATATTAATATGAATAATATAATAAATTTTGTTTAACATTGGCAGACCGGAAGTGGTACTTTGCTTGAAGGTCATATTAGACTTTCATCTAAAATTATATTAAAATATAATGTAAAACATCTCACATTTGTTACATAGAACTTTTATATCAAAATGAATGTATTTACTAGATTTTGGTTGAAATTGGCGAGCCGAAAAGGGTACTTTACTTGAAGGTCATAATAAACTTACATCAAAAATTATATTAAAATTAGATACAGAGATCATATGTTTCGGTAATAATGGTTACCACCGCGATTTTTTTTTCCACTCCAATTAAACATTTTTATTACTTGTTTTAAGTATTAAAATTATGAGTAAAATACTGGTTTTCCTCTCCATTAGTGAGATGAACAAATCTTCAGGAGGAGAGTTAGATATAAGTTAAGTGGGCTCTTCCGCTTAAAATGTTGAAACTGTCGATTTCCAATGCTTCATCTAGTGTTGTCACGGAACATGAAGAAATCTCTTGGAAACTAGCCTACTGAAAGAAAACGATATATAATAACAGAAACGCCGAGCGTCGTTTTTGAGATACTGCAATCTTCGAAAACTAGTAAACAAATTCAGTATCACTTTTTGAGCCTCCGATTTATAGTTTAATAGGCGTACAAGGAAGTCACGTGTTGTACACATCAGATATTTTAAATTATAATGAAACTCAACTTTCACGAAACCTCTGTAGATTATATGGGAAGTTTTATGATTTCCTTAATTTATGAGGATCCCACATTCTTTCTTATGTATAAATTATTGTTTTTTTATCCTTCGTTTATTTTAAGTTTTTTTCACATATATATGAACAGTAACGTACAATATACAATGTAGACAATTCCTGACATTACCCGAGGGTATTCCAAGGTCACGTACAAAATATTGGTCCTTTTGTGATGATGAAGTTGTACGGTACTGAATCTGTTCCTCGGAGAACTAAAATAAATCATAATAAAAGAGTACTGGATATATATATATATATATATATATATATATATATATATATATATATATATATATATATATATATATAAGTAGTTGACCATCGATGAAATCAAGATGGAAAGTGCTGTGTGTTTAAAGTCAAAAATTCGTTATTCTGTTGTCAAAGCTGACGACGAATCAAGTAATATTTCTTCATTTTTATATCTCTTTTTTTATCTCTCTTCTCTTGTATCTCTCTTTCATTTTGGTTTATTATTTTCAATAATCTAATTAGGGATTGATAAATTATTTGTCACTTCTATAATTTTGTTTTTATGGAAAACTAAATCAAGATTTATATTACATTTAATTTAATATGTATATTAATACAAAACTGTATTTTGAATTACTTATTTTTTTTGTGTGTGTGTTTTTAGAACTAAAGATGAATGTATAACATTTGAAACTAGTTTTCAATAAAATCAGAATTATAGAAGTGGCAAATAATTTAATAATCCCTAATTAGATTGATCCTTTTATACTATCATGCGTAAGTCAACTATTTTTTGTAATTGACCAAAAAATAAGAAACCCATCTCCCTCTAATTTTGAGGTTTTACGTTTCAATATACGTAAAATCCAAAAATCGAATAAAAAAAAGAAATAAAAAATACGTCCGTGGCTTTCCTCTGAGACTACTGAGCCGATTTTTTTTTTTTAATTCGGCATCTAAGTTCAAGATGAACCTCGGAACTCGACATTACCATTCGCCGTCTCGTTTCAAAATGCCAGGCTAATTAGAAGTTTTATAGGCCCATATCTCGGCCATCTATGAAGATAGAGAAAACAACATATAAAGTATTTTTGAATCTGTATATCAAAGCTTAAAAAAGATAATAATAATAAATAAATTAAATTTTTATATATATATATATATATATATATATATATATATATAGAAATATTCGGAAATAATGAACGGCGTAATAATTTTAAGCGTTTTTTAAAATATTTTTATCTCTTTCTTTATATTCGATGCTAACTTTCTGTTTAATTCTCCTTTAAATATTTAACCCCCTAGTATGTTTCCTTTTGCCTCGCCATTGCATATATTCATATTTCCTACTTTATATACATAAAAGGTTTGTCTATAAGTTTAAAACTTTTAGTAAAGAAAAATATATAAGAATAACAAATTTTTGTTTTTAATTTATGTAATGAAACAAAGTTATTTGTTATCCTTCCCGTACTGTTGATATGAAGAGAGAATGTTAGAAGACATTAAAATAATATTTGTACAAGAGCGGAGCCTAAATGCCTGTAGCCTTGCCAGTGATTACAGAAGGCCTCTTACGTAACTAACCAATCTGGGTCACATTTTTGGGAGTAACTATTTGTCATGTATATTATCGATTCATCCATTTGAACCTTTCTTCATTCATAAAAAAAAAAATTTAAAAAAGTATAATTACAACAAATGTAGATTTTTTTTTTTTAGTTCAGTTTTTGGCAATCGGATTTTCGCATTTGGCCTGCAGTTATAAAAATTCAAATTTAACTTTTGTTGTGCAAGTGTGTAAATAATGGTTTTTGAAATAAAAATTAATTGTTATTTGTAGGTATTAATGAATTCGCAATTATTTTCACTTTACAATATTATCAATAAATATATTTTTAAAATTAATTATTTTCAAATAAATGCAGGCTGGTACTAATTCACCAAGTTCATTTATTTAGATGCAAATTTTCGGCCTTTAAGCCATCCTTAGGTATCTCTATAAAAGGCCTTTATTCATTTTAATTTACAACATAGCGAACTTTAAACTATATTTAAAAAAAAAAAATTCTAATATATAACCATACTTCAAAAAGTGTTAAAATGCATACAATGCCATAATCAAGTCCAATTATACAGAGTCACTAAAAAATAATCATAATAAAAACAATAATAATAAAATTGAGGTCAGGATCAAATTTCATAACAATTCAATATGTAAAAATTTCCATTAAGTTAATACTTAATAATTAAAATAATTACAAACTTAAAAAAATTATTAAAAATAAGGGAGCCATTTCAGTCATAACAGCCAGCACAGATGAAACTCTAAAGAAGAAGGCAATTCAATGTTGCAATTAATTATGACAATGAAAATAATTTACTAAGTAATCATTAAACAATATGTAATAATGTAAGTTGCATGCAATGAAACCCCAAAATACCATCTATTAATTTATAAATCTATGTTTATAAATTTATTTAAATAAATTAAAATTTCAATTTAGTAATTATGTTTGCATAAGTGCTATTTTAACCATCGATATCAGATTTAAAGATGCGGACTTTATTTAGTTTTTTTTTTGTTATGTATATTGATTCTTGTGCCTTTCTTTTATGATTATTATTTTCTGTTGCAATTATCCTTGTACGATTAAAATCAAAATTATGTTTGTTTTCAAGGCTATGTGTAGATAGGCCAGTTAGCTTTATTATACTTTTTAATTTTGGAATTACAATTACTTGTGGGAATGTAAAAATTTGCATCTAAATAAATGAGCTTAGTGAAATAGTACCAGCCCGCATTTATTTTTATATATACTGCATTCGCCTTAAATCAACAAACATTTATTAATTATTTTCGTTTTAATTTCGTTGAATATAATATCATCATATTTATTAACTAGCTTTGTCCCGCGGTTCCGCGTGTTAAATTTTCATTAACCCATGCTATATAAAATAACCTTTAAAATAATAATCTGTAATATGTTTTTCAGTCTCCTTGGTTACAGATATTTTCAAGGAACAGGATCGAAACGACAATGATGTTTTATAAACGGAAATATAGCTTTCATAGCTTAAGCTATGATAATTATCAGTTGCAGCACAACAATGTTAATAATTGCTCGAGGAGTGGGGGCTTGTCTCAATGACGTTATTAATCACTGGGAAAAAAACAAAACATAATACTTAGTCCACTTCAGTAAAAAACAAGGGGAACAAATTGGAGCTAGCAACAGTTATAATTAAATACACCGCAATCCAGAATAGAATAACCCGTATTTTTTTAAGATTATGAACTGCCTAAAATACAAAATAACCTTTGAAATAATGACATATAAAACATTGTTCAAACCCATTTCTTACAGAAATTTTCAGACAACAGGGACAAAACAAAAAAGTATTTTATAAATGGAAATATAAAGTTGCACTTAAATAAGTTTTAGGTTTTTAAACTTTTTTATTTCTCTTATCCTCCCATTTTATTTACAAAATAACATTTTCACACAATAATTTTAAACATTTAAAAAAAATTGTGTATTCAACTTGCTTCCAGGGATATGAAGTTGTCATGTCTACGATACGTTCTCAATTTGAACACTTTTTCTCTTTGCAATTTATTAATAATTTTTTTAATAAAACTTGAATGAAAAATCGGTAGATTTTATTATTGCTAAACCTTTTGAAGACTATGAAGATGATGTATTTAAAATTTGGTAAAGATTGGTTCCGTTGTTTTCGCAGTTAGTGATTACAAACGAAATCTACTATCACTAACCATTGTCACTAAAATACCTACCGTCGAAATGATCCTTGTAATCAGTTTGAATTAAATTACTTTTAATTAATTATTATTTGTTAGTTTTTTTTTTTTTTTGAGCTTGCATCAATTGAGAAAATCCGGTCCTCACATTGTGCATATTCACTTCCATCCGGCTCCTCGTTCAAAAGAAATTTCTTGACCAACGGTCATCTAAAGAAATATTCTGACCTTCTGGCTCAACTGCCAGGTTTCCCTTCCAACCCATTGAAGGATCGGAGAAACCACTTTATGTTAGAGATGTAACACTAGAGCACATATCGACGTAGTTTTTTTAAAAAAAGACTCAACCGCCAAAAATTCAAAATTCGGGTTTCAATTTATTATGGGATGTATACGCCCTCTATTATTATTCCCGCTCACGATTTTCCGAAAAAAAAAAAAAATTGGATATGGTCTGAAAATTATTCTTGATAAAATAAGCACCAAATAGTGACGACTCTTAGTCATGTTGGCCTTGACCTGTACTGCAAGTCTTAAAAATAAATTGCAATTATAAAAGCTTTGGCACCTTAATAAGCTTCAACTGTATACCATACAGAGTAATAAACTATATATATATATATATATATATATATATTGTTGTTGTTGTTTGGGAAAAAAAAAGTTTCAAGTGATTCCTGTAATGTTTACTAAAAATGGCGCTTACACCTTTTTCGAAAAACGATGTAAACATATTTTTTAAAAAATCTTGAAAGATTTTAATTGCTTTTATTAATTCATTTTGTGCTAAATACAAAAGAACTTATGCATTGATACATAACAAGTATTTTTTTTATTTTGTTTATCTCATTTTGCCTTACCCACTTAAGAATCCTTCTGGTGCAAAAATATAATTCTAAATAAATATTGTTATGTAGTTATACCTGATAGTTTGTCAACCCCATTTATTCTTACCTTTTCCATGAAACTTTAATAATCATTAAAAGTGGTCGTAGAAGAGATATAGTAAATTGATTTAAAGTACAAAGTGATACTTTCAGTTTATCAAAACAGGTTCTTTTGTAGATATGATGAAGAATCGAAATAATTTTCCGCCAATTCCTTCAGCACTGAAATTTTGTTTAAAATGCAATTTTATACTTTTCTTTTTTCATAGATCGAGTTATTACCTTTTTCCTCTTGCTCTTTCTTCTGATCTTTTTAACAGAGTCGGCTTTAGTATGAAAAAATAGGTACTTTTACAAAACAAAACCTTACATCTTTACAATGTAATATGACCATTTTTTTTAATTATTATTATTTCATTCACACTTTAATTATTTTATGAATTAGTGTTATTTGGCTGCACAGTTCAGGCTGAACAGTATTTTATAATCTAGTAGATTTACAATGAAATTACATCAATATTAATATTGATAATGAATTAATAATATCTTACAAGTTATTTAAAAATATTTCTTTTCCAAATAAATTTCAATATATATATATATATATATATATATATATATATATATATATATATATATATATATATATATATATATATACATACATTTACATTTATAAAAATTAATAAATGTTTACCGTTCCCATTATTGTTTTAATTTATTGAGGTCTAGTGATTAGAATTGTTTGAAATTCGATATTTTTATTTCAAATTGAGTCCTTATATATCTAACTCTAAAAGGCATATTGAAAAATGGAAGACGAAGTTTTTCTACATTTGTATTGTGTTTTCAAAAAACGCTATGAAATCATGTGGGTCATAATGAAGCCCCAATCTTCTTGTAAAATGTACTCATTAATAATAAAAAATATACTTATTAACGTTAAATTCAAAAATAGATTACACCATGTAAAAGTAGATTAAAAAGTATTCAAATTTTGTCATATACATATTTTAATATTATTCATAAAATGTATTATATTTTATGTGTGTGTATATTTAAATATATGTATCTTGTATTAACTGTATTTTTGATGATTGAAATATGCGTATATTTATTTGTTTTTTCTTTCATAAATATTTTTTAAAAGCGAAATTGTGTGTATATATACATATATATTAATTGTTATAATATTTTATTATCATAAATATTATTTAATGTAGCACTCCACAGTCCAATACCAAGATAATGTGACAACCATGTATCGCTTTATACAATAAAATCTATAAAGATCTATCTATTTACTTATTAATAATAAAAAATGTAATTATTAATGTTAAATTCAAAAATAGATTGCACCTCGTAACATTAAAGTAAGAAGTATTCAAATTTTTTCCTATATATACTTGCCGTATCTTTAGTGGTTTTCGAGAAAATTGGTCTTGGGTAGTTTTAAATGGGACACCCTGTATATGTATGTATGTGTGTGTATATATATATATATATATATATATATATATATATATATATATATATATATATGTATGTGTGTGTGTTGATAGTGGACATGGACATGTCTACAGAACAATGATGTTGTCTACAGAACTGGGGAACTAGGCCACGTAACAATTTCCTGTCGAAAGGCTCCACGTTGGCAGCGTTTATAGAGAGTTGTATGCACAGCCGTGTCTTAAACTTAGGTCTTGTTTTGTATGTTCGTAATACCTATATTATTTAAATAATTATATATCTCTGATCTATATTTTTTAAATTAATTTTTTAAACCGCCTCAATCCCCACTTTTCACAAAACTTTTGATAATGTTGAATTGGTGCGTCAGCAACAAAACATTACACAAAGAGCTACACATACCTACAGTTCAAGACCTTATATAAAAGATTCCACCACAAACTCCAAGGACATTACTACAAACTTAGATGAAATATAGAGACATCGGGCATGCCTGAACTTTCCAGAAGAAGGCTGAAAAGGAGCTTGCTAAGAGATCCCATTGTGTAAAATCCTTTGGAATCTCAGGTTTGGAGGAACTGCTGACCTTCCTCATGCCAGTTATATACTATATATACCACTTCCACTTATTGTCGCGATATGAGTGGCAGCTTTGGATTACTAAAAATTAAGATATAAAAAAAAAAAAAAAATCTTGTACAATTTTTGAATGCACTACAAAACCTAGCAAAGCCGGATTAGCCAAAGCCGTCTCAATCCAGTATATTAACAGGTTCAGATTCATGGGATTACCGTTGCTTGGATCAAATAAATTTTTGAAAAAGAATTCAGTCTGCTTTGAAACGAATCGCCTTTTAGTGAAGTGTTTATATTTAAGTAAACAGTACGCTCTTCATGGAGGAAGGGGAAAAAAAATGTTTGTTCTACAAAAATTCCGCAATTACTGTAGTTTGCAGAAATGATACATTTTAATATATATGTATATATTGTTGTAAAACTATATTGTTGGAAAACTATATTGTTGGAAAACTGAACTGTACTTATTTGAATTTTAAAATAAATCTCTGAATTTTAACTTTTAATATAATGATGCATTATTATTTTTTAATTTTGTTTACCAGGTGTGTGATTTCGATATTCCTATTTTTATTAAAATTGAACCTATAATTTTTTATCGAATTTATTTATTTTATTTATTTTTTTTAATTTACTTTTTATCTAAATAATTCGTTTATTAGTTATGGAAAAAAAAATTCAGAACCTTTTTTTTTTATTCGTAAATTTGTACTACAATCTGCCACTTGTGGCTACTAAATAGTAGTGTGCTAATTGAGCTGGATTCACACCGATTTATATAGAATAGGAATTTAATCTTAATTTAATTTAACTTTCTACGGCTAATCGTTTTTGAGTTATGCGAGATGCGCACATACAGACGTCACGACGAAACTAGTCAAAATTGATTCAGGGATTGTCAAAATGGATAATTCCGTTAAAATCTGAAAAAAGAAAATTTTCGCGATTACATTACTTCCTGTTACTTTAAATTATCAACTGCAGTTTTTATCAGTTATTTTTAATTAACATTTTTGACCATCTACGTTATTTTTTTTAATATTTCCTAGGTTTTACTTTCCCTCCGCGAACATTAAATTCCATGATTGGCAAGTATTTATTCTAATCTTAGATTTTTATTTAGTTAATTAATTACAGGAACGTAGCTATGGATGACCGCGCCACAATGCAAGCGTTTTTCCTGTACAGTGTTGCCAGGTCAGCTCTGCATTTCCTCCCTAAAACTCTAAATTTTCACCTAAATTCACCAACTTTTACCCTAAACTTATCTAATTTTTTTCTCTAAATCCACCCACTTTAACTCTAATTGTTGAATTCTTATTTTTCTATTCGTATTACCAAAATTACCCCTTAGTAAATCCAGAGGGAAAATCCCAATCTGGCAACACTGTCCCTGTGGATTCCCTCTTCCCCTCCTTCAACGAAAAATAACCATATTTATTCTTGTCCCACTAGATGCCACTTTACCTCTATTACTACTTTAACATTTTTCAAACTTACTCCTAAGCATACTGAACAGAACTTAATTATGCCCACCTTAAATAATAGAAAATAGAATTTTCAATTCACATACAAATTAAGAAATTAATTGAAAAATTAATAAAATATATATAGAAAGCGGAGTAGCTCTGTGGTAAGGCACTGTGTTACCTCCCGATCCCGGGTTCGGGACCGGCTGTGGCAGATCATTAATTATTTATTCTGTTATCAGCCGTGGATCGACCCTGTGGGGTCGGGAGACCCTCCGGGGGCCTATCCATCCTCTATAAAGTGGGAATCCTTAATTGGGAGAAAAACCTGGTGGTTGAGCGTGATCTCGGCCAAATCACCTCCTTGCACAACCGTTGGCCTAGAAACAGTACTGGCCTTACCAAATACTGAACCCAAGACCCTTCATGAGTTGTAGTGGTATAGGTTTTTTTTTTTTATATACATGTATATAATTTTTTAACTTTTTTTAAATTTTTCAATTAGTTTCTTAATTTGTATATGAATTGAACTATTCAGACATAATTGGAACAGAAATAAGAATGAAATGAAATAAGAACACAAAAAGACATATCACAGACAGCACATTTCACATCATCAGCCTATATAAAGACTAATCGAAAATATATTGTACATTACTCTAATACAATTCATCACGAACTAAAGAAAAAATGGGGGGAAGGAGATAACATTCTAAGTACATTACCTCCTTCAAGGCAGTATACAACAGCCTGATGTGAGATGTGCTGTCTCTGTTCTTCATTTATGTGATCCAATCGTTTCCCTCTTCTCATGATCCCTGGACTGGCGAAATGTTGACTGATTAGTTATTTACTGCTATCTGAGAGACCTAATATTTTTTCTTTTCAGTTTTTGTTTTCATTAATTAAATATATAAACATATAAAGTCATATATATATTTTTGCATTAAGCCTGAAGACCCTGGCACTAATCTCTTTCTCCTCTTATTACGACAGAACAAGAATCCAAGAGATCTTCTTAGCCTTATCAGTCTTGAGAGATGATCTAAGCGACCAAAATATATTTTCTGTTATAATTTACTTAAGTCATTGTTATACAACAGATTGAACTTTGATGTCTTTATCTCCACTTCATGTTTATTTTCAAATATATATTATTTTAAACTTTATACTAAACGCTACATAATTTTATAAAGTTTAATCAAAAAAGCTTTAGAGAAACAAAGGAGGCTTCGAAACATTCGATAATTACAGAACGATATTTGAGTAGTTGAAAAAGTAAAAATAAATAATTTTATTGATTAGCACTTGACAAAAATTATTATTTTTCAAATTCGGAACAATAGGGCGAATTTCAAGGCCTATGTTTCCTTGAATCTGTTTACTCTTTCATTTACCGATTATGAAGCAAATAACTACAGATATATTATGTTATAATTCTTTCAGGTTCTTTTAGCCATTTATTAAGGAAAAGTTGTCGGTAGTTAATTATGCATTTCATTGGAGGATGTGGTTTTCTGTTATTCACAATGTTCCCGCGTGTTAGATTCGATAATACTTATGAATTATGTTATTTCACCTCTCTAATTGCATTTTAGTTATAAGTTATCTTATTTAAGTTGTCTTCTTAATTATTATTCCAATTAAAAGAGAATGAAGAAATCTAAAAGATGCTGCTATCTTTTAAAGTTGTCAAATTCCGTTTTTCTCTTATGTGTAGACTGTATAATAATATCACTCAAATAAGATATAGTATCTTTATAAATACCTGGAAGACTAAAGCCTACGAGTGTATTAACTTCTTCATAGTTAAACTTTAAATTGAAGATATCTAAGTCTAAATTGATATTATAAAATATCTGATGTGGACAACACATGACTTCCTTATCCGCCCATTAAACTATAAATCTGTGGCTCAAAAAGTGATCCTCAATTTGGTTACTCGTTTCCGAAGGTTGAAGTATCTCAAAACGACACTCGGCTTCGCGACATCCATCTATTGACACACATACTCTTGTTTTTGGAGGTCTCATCTTTCAGTAGGTAACTAGTTTCCAAGAGATTTCTTCGTGTTACGTGGCAACATTAGAACTGCCAATATTACTAGATAAAGCATTGAAAATCGACAGTTTCTACATTTTAAGCGGAAGAACCCACTTAACGTATATCTTATTCTTCTGCTGCAGACTTGTTCATCTCACAAACAGGGAGGATAACCAGTATTTTACACTCAATTTTAAAACTTAAAACAAGTAATAAAAATGTTTAATTGGAGTGGAAACAAAATCGCGTTTGTAACCTTTATTACCGAACCATATGATCTCTGTATTTAATTTTAATATAATTTTTGATGTAAGTTTATTATGACTTTCAAGTAAAGTACCCTTTTCGGCTCACCAATTTTAAGCGAATTTTAATTAATACATTTATATTGATATAATAGTCATATTTACAAAATTTGAGATGTTTTACATTATATTTTAATATAATTTTTGATGATAATCAAGAATGACCTTCAAGTAAAGTACCACTGCCGGTAATCATGTAGTGACCAAAAAGGGAGGTTCACAACTAGATTTTTCAGCAATCCTAAATACAAAAATTTAACTTTCTACGGCTAATCGTTTTTGAGTTATGCGAGATGCGCACATACAGACGTCACGACGAAACTAGTCAAAATTGATTCAGGGATTGTCAAAATGGATAATTCCGTTAAAATCTGAAAACCGAAAAATTTCGCGATTACATTACTTCCTGTTACTTTAAATTATCGACTGCAGTTTTTATCAGTTATTTTTAATTAACATTTTTGACCATCTACGTTCTTTTTTTTAATATTTCCTAGGTTTTACTTTCCCTCCGCGAACATTAAATTCCATGATTGGCAAGTATTTATTCTAATCTTAGATTTTTATTTAGTTAATTAATTACAGGAACGTAGCTATGGATGACCGCGCCACAATGCAAACGTTTTTCCTATTCAGTGTTGCCAGGTCAGCTCTGCATTTCCTCCCTAAAACTCTAAATTTTCACCTAAATTCACCAACTTTTACCCTAAACTTATCTAAATTTTTTCTCTAAATCCACCCACTTTAACTCTAATTGTTGAATTCTTATTTTTCTATTCGTATTACCAAAATTACCCCTTAGTAAATCCAGGGGGAAAATCCCAATCTGGCAACACTGTCCCTGTGGATTCCCTCTTCCCCTCCTTCAACGAAAAATAACCATATTTATTCTTGTCCCACTAGATGCCACTTTACCTCTATTACTACTTTAACATTTTTCAAACTTACTCCTAAGCATACTGAACAGAGCTTAATTATGCCCACCTTAAATAAATAAACAATTCTCTTGAACTTGGTTGTCCAGCGATACATCATGAAAAAATCAAGCATAATTCAAGGATATCGTGGCTATGAACTGTAAAGTTCAAGCCTTCTCAGCTTTAAAAATCGGACTATTTAATTTTCATTGAATAGTTCGTAGAGGATTCTGTTTTTTCTTCTTCTTCAGACCCCTCTCTCTCTCTCTCTCTCTCTCTCTCTCTCTCTTACCGCTCCGAAGATTCTTCTAAGGATCTGCCTCTAAAATACACCATGAGTCGGTCTTCTTCAGGCATGGTGATCTCCCATGCTTCTGGCCCATAGATGAGCACTGGTCCTAGCAGGGTCTTGTAAGGATGATTTTGATTCGACAGGACATAATACCTAATCTTAAAATGCTTTGCCAGATCGTGAAAACACATATTGGCACCATTAATACATCTGCCGATATCCTGTGATACATTGTTATAGGAGTTCCCGGATCTCAGAAATATGAAAGATTCTACTTGCATTACATTTACTACTTATATAATACATATATTATATAACAAAATTTTATATAAATATATATAAATATATATATATATATATATATATATATATATATATATATATATTATTATTATTATTATTATTATTATTATTATTATTATTATTATTATTATTAGCGTATTCTCCCAATATGGAAGACGTTAAGCAGACAATTCAATCGAAATTTCTTCGGATTCTTCTTATTACTCCAGTAGGCCTTCATTCTTTCGCAGAAGGCTCGTTTTGGATCTTCAGACTACTCCAGTTTGCACTTTTTTTGCTTTGGTTGCTCTGACTTAACTTCCCATTTGTTTGCTTTGTATCTGAAAGTGTCTTTTTCTAGAATTTCTGCTGCACCTATTTTTGCGTTTTTAATATCCTTTCGATGTTCTTCCATCCAAGGTGTTGAATTCTTAAGTGAGATTACATAATCTAGAATCCTATATATATATATATATATATATATATATATATATATATATATATATATATATATATTATATATTATATATATTTGATATGCTTTCTGATGATACTCATCTGTCTTATAGCGGATTAAGGTGAGTAGAATTCACTTTTATAAGAACACGAAAAATTGTATTTATCATCATCCACTTGACCCTATGCAGTTTGACGCTTATGCTTATACCCAAATTTTCCAATGTTAACTGAATTATTTTTAATATTTATGATATTAAAAGGGTTTATTTAAATTTTAAAATATATGGATCATTCCCTGTAAAATTTTCCACTTAGGGAGGCGGGTGGTATGCGGAGTGTTGATATCCTTATCTGCTTCCACAGGCTGTGGTCTTTGGACTCGTTCTAGTTCACATACCACATCGTTCAGTCCTATGGTTACAAATTACACATGGATATTTCCGTTGAAATCTGAAAACCGAAAATTTTCGGTACTTCCTTTAGTGCGTACGAGGAAGTAAAAAACAAGCGAAATCAGATAAATTGAAATAGAACACTAAAATTTTGTGTATCAATGTCTGCTAATCAAGTTATCCTGTTTTCAAGAAATTAAATGTTAATTTTTTTTAATATTTTGTGGGTTTTATGTTATTTTTCTTAATAATGTCCATTTCGGAAAATTTTCAATGGCAATGATTAAATGTTTGTTTTATTTACACATTATAGTGTTAAATATTTCTATCTGGTAGGTCTGTTCATGTCCAGTAATAATTTGTGTCCGTTTTTAAAGTGTACTTTTAGGTCTGAGTAAATATATTATGCGTGTACATTAATGTTTTCCTCGTATATGGGTAAGAGGTGAGCTAATATTTGCTGTATCCCCGCAATATTGGAACAGTATATTTTCCCTCATGTATTTTATAATGCTTGGTCTCCTGAAATAGAAAATTCTTTAATCTTTCGAACACAATTTTCAATTTAATCAATTTGAATAATCAATACTTTAACTGAATCCTTTCTATATCTAAATTGCCTATAAATAATGGCTTATTCAAACGGAAGGTCCGATGCCGATACCAGGAATCGCTCCCCACATATTTCCCTCCATTGAACTCAGTCAAAACACAAATCACCAAGATCTAACTTGAAACAATCCTCCCATCTACGTCTGGGACTTTTATCCGCTGTTTCGCGACGCTATAACCTCAATTGTACTTACCAGGCGCGGTTTACGCAATTCGGCGTTGTGCAGCCGCATAAATTCTCCGGTTAATTCCTCCTTCGGTCCAAATATTCTACGCAAAACTTTATTTTAAAATACTTCAGGGCATTGTTCTTTCCTCAAGTTACGAATCCACAATGAAGAGTAGAAGTATAATACTTTTGTAAATTCTAATTTTTAAATTTGTGTAAAGAAGGCGCAATTGTGAAATAACGGGAGTTACTCGCCTTTAATCTGATCCTTCGTTTTCTCTTCGTTTTTTCTACTTAAATAATACAACAGATACTTAAATTTCTTAACTTATTCAAGCACATTCCTCATTATACCCATTTCATCGCTATTTTTTCTACCACTACTTATATATTTATTTTCATCATTAACATTTTACATCGACGTTTCGGGGTGCTTTTCTCATTCTCGGTATCATCTAACTAACAATATTAATATTTCTAAATTTTTTAAACTTTTATAAAAACATATTCATATCTTAGTAAACATGAACTATTATTGGATTTTTTTTGTTTTCAATTATAATACTAACATCCTTCCGAAGTCTTAATTAGGGCTCATAATCTTGAAGTATATGAAAAGTACAAGTTTTGTTGTGCGCAACTGTCCAACAAAATAAATTATATTTATATATAGATCAAATATAAATTATATATAGATCAAATATAGCACATCTCACATCAGCAGTCTAAAAAGACGCATTAATTATAAACAGAATTTCACTCCAAGACAGCCAATCACTTACTGATTTATCAGAAAAAAATACACATACCAAGTAACCACAAAAGAATAAAAAGGCAATATAAATAAAGCAATTAATAAATTTAAAAAAGTAAATAAAAAAAAAGTGAAATATACAGCTGGGGAAGGTTTTAATCTAAACTCAAACCCGCAAATAAATAAAACACAAAAGGCAATCTAGCTAGATTTATTAGGCTTGTCTAAAATTATCAACCTTTCGGAGTAAAATCGATTCATGATAAAAACTATAAAAGTAGAAACTATCAGTTTTATTATTATAACTGCCTGTATTTTCTGTTTTCTGCTTATCAGCTGTTTGAGTATAACCTCTTAGCTGTTATGTCGCCTCCCTTTGCCTTCAATATGTGATTGGATGTCTTGGAGTGATATGATATCTGCTTGATGCGTCTTTTTTTGGACGGTTGGTGTGAGATGTGCTGTATTTGATCTTCATCGATGTGATTTTATTGTGTGTCCTGATGATGTCTGAATTGGCGAAACGTTGACTGGTTAGTTATTTACCGGTATTTTAGAGACTTAAAACTTTCTGTTTAGAATCTTCCGGTCGTATCCTAGTAAAATCATTTAGTAATTTTCACAGCTAAATATAGAATAAGATTCTTAGTAGATTCCAGTAAAACTATGAAGATATGATATGAATAATTCAGAAAGCATATCATAATGTGCTGATGAAGTGATATCGTATTTCTGATGACTTCTAGGTAACGGAATAATTTTCCTGTTTGTTTTTTTCGATTAGATAATGCCTTCCTTCACAGGCTTTCGCCCTATAATGGCTATTTGCATTAGTAATTTATATCTCATATTATCTTTTACAAGCTTGTGTGGTTTCGAATCAGATGAAGTATCTTACTTTTGTAAATCACAGATATTTGTCAGAAATCGTTATTTAATATTATCAAAAAAAAAATAAATGAGTTGGCTTGTTGAGAAACTGCAAAAGTTAGTTTTTAGTGGATATTTGAAATTAGGCGAGTTTTCATTCTATTGAGATATTTATAGAGCATAGCAGGGGTGTCGGTTTTTGTGGGAAAACCGGTTATCGCCTGTTCCGGTTATATTACTTTCAATTAAAACGACCAATGCAAATGACCGGATTTTGGAAGAATCCGGTTATTTTAAATGGATTAACTTTCCATCAAAACATTTTTGATTAAGTCACAAATAACGGTTACTGGATTTGTTACGAATAATTGATCATTGGCAAGAGCTTTTATTCAAGTAAATTACACATCGATTTCCTGGATTAACCTATAAAACATAAAACTAAACAAATAGCTAAAACCCATGATATAACTGCTTATTAGAAAAACCTTTTTTAGTTGCTAAGTTTTATCTAACTTGAGTTAAGCTTGATTACTATTTAGCTCTAATACATTAGTCTATATATATAGGGATGCCATTGGGCAATCATTGAGGATGATTATCCCAAAATTAAGTAAGCTTATGAATACTTTTGAATTTCTTACCTTGTCCTCTAAATTGGGTACCTTTCCAAAGGCCTGGTTTGTGTTTACCATTATTTAATAACTAACCAAGCTAGTGTTCCTACTTTTAAGTTTAATACTAATGTTAATCAAAGTTAATGAAATATATTCAAATTAAATATGGACCTGGTTACTAAAGAACAACCTCCTTGCTAACATTTATCTTTATTCCTCAAAATTAAAATAACAAAATATTACAATAAAAATTAACCATGGAATGATTCAGCCATTAATTGTTTCAACATAAATCTCTTATCTGTACTGGTTGTTGTTGATGGTTCCTCAGCATCTCTCCCTCGGGTTCCCCTGCATATCTTCAGTCATGGAGCCAGAGCGCATTTCTCATCTTCAGAGTCTCGTTGTTCCGCCCTTGAGTCCGGCGAGGTCAGCCTTCAGCCAAGCCCAGTCTAGAAGTATCCCTTTTTCACCTCTTTTCTCCTTTCTCTCTTATTCTGCCTAAGAGGGGGTTGAAAACGAAGTTCATTGGCCGACTAGTTTTATAGAGGGAGGAAATTCTGGAATTTCATCGGATGGCTCCACCCCTTGTCCTGACATCCGGTATCTGCGAACCATTATCCAACTAGTCTAATTTAATCATACCTTTTCCACTTTTTCCTCGAGGCCAGCCAAGCCTAAGGGGACCAGTTCTTAAAATTGATTAGATGTTCCAGCTTTTGGCATTGTTACATTGTTAACTTCTCAGTAGAGTTTTTAAATTAACTTATCCCTTATCACTTATGTGGTGACATCTGTCATCGCCTGTCAGTTACCCTTCTCTACCTGCTCGTCCCTTATTTCTTTTGTTCGCACCTGGTCAGTTTAAATTAAATAACGATAATATTTAACAATATCAATACATATTATAGTACTTGGTGTAAATTACCCAAATCACTGATATGAGCCGATATAAAGTAACATTTGAAAAAAAAAATCATTTTGAATAGGATAATACTATTCTGTAATAGCATGTAATACTGGTCTATACTTTTCCTTTAATGTCTATATCATTTATTACTTTGAAAAGTCTATATTTCTTAAACTATAACAAATGAGAAAGAAAATAATAGGAACATTCTTGTAGGAAATTTAATGCTCTTCAGTTTTATACATAAAATGTTTTAAGCTAGGACTAACTATTTTCGAGATATAAGCGAATAACCGAAAAATATGGCCTTCTCTCTCCTCACTCTACTCTTTGCCTCTGCTCTTAGATCCGGAGACTTTTAGTATGTTTATCTCTTAATTAGTTAAAAAAAGCCCAGAAGTCAATTTTCGCCGTCCCGTCATTCCCATCTACAACCCCCCCCCTCTTTTGAGCATTCATTGATTGTACTAAAGTTAGAGTTTAAGTGATTAAAAAAAAAACTTTATAGTATCTTTAATTATCTTAAAGAAACAAACTAACTGACTGAATTGAGAAATTGCTGAGAATGAGAGAGAGAAAAAAATGACAATGATTGGCTTAGATGCATTTTTATAAGTCGGACGCATTTTTGCTGTTTTAGAATGATCGTTATCATGTTGGATATCATGTTGGCTAATTATCATATACTTGAGAAACTGCTTAAGTCAGTGAACCTAAATCAAATATTTTCCACTGGCACACATGTGAAAGGGATGAATAATCAGAAACTGGCTTATCTAGTCTGAATGTAATTTTATAAACAATTTTATCATAAATCAACACTTTTTTGCATAATTGTTGGTAATTATTATTTTCTTTATTTCCATTGATTGATTTGAGAACACCATCAAGCAAATTTAAATTTACAATCTATACTGACTCTTATTGTCTTAATTGGTAACATAATAGCTTCTGAGTCACATTTCATTTATCAGATGTTTTTACATATTTATTGGTAATTATTATTTTTCCTTTTTCCGTAAAGTAGGTTAATTTGAAAAAGCGCATAAGATGACTTTTATTTTATTAATTGGTAACATAATAGGTTCAAAGTCATTTAAATTTTAATTACCAGTTGTCTCGAGTTGCTTTTAACCATTACGCTTTGTTATTCCCCCAAAAATTTGCTCTATATAGGATTTCTTAAACCACCGATTCAAATACAAAACTATTCAACGTGTTCTGTTTAGCATATGGATTTCAAAACTAATATTAGTTCTTTCTTAATTTTCAGTATTTCAATTATTATTTTTGAGAACCCTTAATTGTATCATATTCATCAATTGTCTTGAGGTCCAGACCTATTTTTCAGTGATGGTAGTTCGTCGAAGGCAGTTCGAATCTGTTCTCTGTCCTTTGTTTGAAAGAAAGCTAAAACTTTCTCGACATGAATCGCGATCGGTGGTATTTCCTATCGCTACGTAACCTTCTCGTCCTGTTTCCTAGATCTGCTTGGGAACAAGGGAGGGAATTACATATATTACTAGCTTTACCCACAGGCTTTGCCCGTGAAAAGAATTGCGAGTTAAATACCCTCCCAAATTTTAAGTTTTTTTTTTTTTTTTTTTTTTTTTTTATGTTTAACTTTTAAAAGATAATGCGAGTAACAGAAAGACAGAACTATGGTTCCTATCATTCCTAACCATCATTCATCATCACATTGCAAAGTTTGTTCAAAACGTTTACAAACAACTTTAAGAAAAAAAGAAAAAATTTAAGTTTAACTTTGATTTGTATTTTATTTTTAACACATTAAATAAAAGTATTATAACGAACATAGTTTCACTAAGAAAACACCTCATTAAATTCAATACCCTGACCTGCTTTGCTATGGCTATGTGGAATGAAAGGAAAGGAAGAAAAAAGAGGTTTTAAAAAAAAAAAAAAAAAAAATTTGTAAAGCTAGTACTATTATAAATATGATTTTATTACTTATACAACCATAGCTAATCAGAAAAAAAGTTTTTTTTTTTTTTAATTAAGTCATATTTCTTTAATATTTTTCAAGTTGAAACTTGAATTCTGGAAACATTTTGTAAAGGCACCTAGATTTTTTCGCATTTCAATGCTTCAACTACCAGAACTTTCAACGCAACCGATTACCAACAAAAATTTTGACTAAATATTTCAAGGCCAAAGAGGTGATAATTTTTCTCGGTAGTCAACTGCATTGTTAAGGATTCTTTTCATTTCATTTAGAGATTTTTTAGAGTAATGCTTATAAACATTCATGAAGAAATTCTCTAAATGATAGTGAAAAACGCATCAAAATCGACCGGCTACTTTTCGAGTTTTGCGAATACAAACTTACGCAGGCTCAAGATATTTATAAATATATATATATATATATATATATATATACACTTACAACTAGATTCTTAAGAAGTTTCTATATGCTTTTTATGCTGTTAATTTTGTATAAATATTTTTTATATAGTGATTCTCTTTATTTACTTTTTTATGAGCTTATCTTATTTTTTTTTCTGTGTCATATCGCAATGTAAATTTATGTGTGTATATATATATATATATATTTTTTTTTTGAGATTTAAATAATTATTTTAAAGATAAACTTTTGTCAAACGGGTGAATGCAATTTTCTTTTCTCTTTTTTATTAGTACTCGTTTATATTTCTTAACAAGAATTCTTTTATTATTTTTATGTTATTTATGACTTTTATTTCAATATGTAAGGCAGAAATGTTATTTTTTGTTTGTACAACATAGTTATTCTTAGGGGACTTTGTTTCAGAATAAAATTCTCTTTTTATTCTATTCTATTATATATATATATATATATATATATATATATATATATATATATATATATATATATATATATATATATATAATTAAAATATTCAAACCAATACATTATAGCTAAAAAAGCTTACACAGATGTGTCACAGATTTTTCCGGACTATTTTTCCAGGGTCTTAACTCTGGAATTTCCAATGGGATGGGATAGTGTTTTTTACGGATTCTGATAAGATTTTTATACAAAGTTCCAAATTCCTCTGAAGAAAAGGTTTTTTTTTTTTTGAAAACTATTCGATTAAAGATTGCAGAGAATTAAAATCACTTTGAAATGAATCTGTTTTCTTTCCACAACGTTGTGTATTACAGTGGCAATAATAAATAGGATAACAGCAGTATAATTAAAAAAAATATATTAGATGATTATCATTTATACTTGTTATAATTATTGGATAATAGAAATACATTAATAAATTAAATAATCGGAAGCATGTCCAAAAAAAACTCTTTTTTGACTTTTGACACTTTTTTCTGTTCTCTTATTTACTATTGCCATTCTGGAATGAAAATTGACTCATTTCAAAGTGATTTTAATTTTCTACAATGCATACTTAAATAGATTTATTTTTAAAAAATTGTTTTCCTTTAGAGAAATTTGAAACTTATAAAAACGGTGATTTTTTTATTTTCCACGAGGAAATAAAAAGTGCTCGTTATTAATTCGTCTTAAAAATATATTTCCTAACAGAATCCGTAAAAAAAAAAAAAAAAAAAAAATACGCCATCCCATTGGAAATTCCAGAATTAGTCACTGGAGGAATGTTCCGGTAGGTTGCAAAGTCGGCAAGAAGCCTCAAATAAGATAACAGCAAAAAGTGTCAAAAGTAAAAACAAATTTTTTTAGATAAGCTTCCGGTTATTTGTTTTATTAATGTATATCTATTATCCAATAATTAAATAATCATTGAAACGAATACAATTGATAATGATCCAATAAATATATTTTTTAAATAATACTTTTTTCAGTTTTCTTATTTGTTATTGGCACTCTAATATTTAGCGTTCTGGAAAGAAAACATATTCTTTTCAAAGTCATTTTAATTCTCTGCAATCTTTAATCATATAGTTAAAAGGAAAAAACAAAAAAACGCTTTCCCTCAGAGAAATTTGGAACTTCGCGTATAAAAATCTTATCAGAATCCGTAAAAAAAAGAAACTAAATTGAAAAAATCCCTAGAGGAATATTCCGGTAGGTTACAAAGTTGTCAATGTGCCTCAAACTAAATACAGGCTACCCAATTGAGATCCCCCAAATTTTATTTTGATATTTTAAACATTCAAGAATTTAAAGGGAAGACAGTCTATCTGTGCACCCTGGCATATCCTTTGGGTACTTTTTTTACTTGAATCAGGACGAATTTTCTGAACTTTTCTTTCAAAGTCGGGAAAAAATGCGTGAATTTCCACGGTTTTCAAGATGGCGACCCACTTTCTCTATCGGTAACTGTTTTATAGGCGCTGGTGTGTTCTCGCTCTCTGAATAATATCACTATCAGCGACCCAGTAATTTCTGAGCTGTAATTATCGCCTACGCCGCTTAAGAAAATATAACTGTAATTCTAGAAACGTTTTTTTTATTTTTGCAAAGTGTAATAAGTCTTATCTAAAAAAAGAAATAAATATTTCATTTTTATGACACAAGTAATAAGCATACGTATGATTTAAAGAAAATTCACAAAACTCTAATGTGGTTCATTCACGAATTAAAAGACGACGCTAAAAAGTAAAACGAAATGCCGCTATATCACACATCTTCGAGAATCGAAATGCCGCTTTATCACACATCTTCGAGAATCGAAATGCCGCTTTATCACACATCTTCGAGAATCGAAATGCCGTTATATCACACATCTTCGAGAATCGAAATGCCGCTATATCACACATCTTCGAGAATCGAAATACCGCTATATCACACATCTTCGAGAATCGAAATGCCGCTATATCACACATCTTCGAGAATCGAAATGCCGCTATATCACACATCTTCGAGAATCGAAATGCCGCTATATCACACATCTTCGAGAATCGAAATGCCGCTATATCACACATCTTCGAGAATCGAAATGCCGCTATATCACACATCTTCGAGAATCGAAATGCCGCTATATCACACATCTTCGAGAATCGAAATGCCGCTATATCACACATCTTCGAGAATCGAAATGCCGCTATATCACACATCTTCGAGAATCGAAATGCCGCTATATCACACATCTTCGAGAATCGAAATGCCGCTTTATCACACATCTTCGAGAATCGAAATGCCGCTTTATCACACATCTTCGAGAATCGAAATGCCGTTATATCACACATCTTCGAGAATCGAAATGCCGCTATATCACACATCTTCGAGAATCGAAATGCCGCTATATCACACATCTTCGAGAATCGAAATGCCGCTATATCACACATCTTCGAGAATCGAAATGCCGCTATATCACACATCTTCGAGAATCGAAATGCCGCTATATCACACATCTTCGAGAATCGAAATGCCGCTATATCACACATCTTCGAGAATCGAAATGCCGCTATATCACACATCTTCGAGAATCGAAATGCCGCTATATCACACATCTTCGAGAATCGAAATGCCGCTATATCACACATCTTCGAGAATCGAAATGCCGCTATATCACACATCTTCGAGAATCGAACTGCCGCTATATCACACATCTTCGAGAATCGAAATGCCGCTATATCACACATCTTCGAGAATCGAAATGCCGCTATATCACACATCTTCGAGAATCGAAATGCCGCTATATCACACATCTTCGAGAATCGAAATGCCGCTATATCACACATCTTCGAGAATCGAAATGCCGCTATATCACACATCTTCGAGAATCGAAATGCCGCTATATCACACATCTTCGAGAATCGAAATGCCGCTATATCACACATCTTCGAGAATCGAAATGCCGCTATATCACACATCTTCGAGAATCGAAATGCCGCTATATCACACATCTTCGAGAATCGTAAAAATGAAATCAATCGATCTTTTCTTGTAGGTACCTAATATTAATAAAATAATATGGAAAAATATTTAAAATGGCCTCTTTGAAAGTCGAAACCGTTGTTGGGAATGTGTTTTTTTTTTTATTAAGTTCACAAACTGAGTACTAAATATTATAAATCGATTAGGTTGAGAACTTAAGCCTAAACTTTCCCATAGAGTTATTTAACCAAAAAAAAAAAATAATTGTGAAAAAATCACATACAACGTTGCTCCAGCCAACAATTCAATTGTTCTTTGCTTCATTAATAAATTAATATTAATATACTTAACGAATTATGAATTTTAATAATTAATATGTGTAATATACTCGTACCTCGGTCACGTCTTGGCCAGTTTCTTCAAATCGACAACCATTTTTCATCTTTTTACCATTTTTAACCTGTCAAGTTAAAAAAGGCTTTTTAAGACAGAGGAGAGAACGGGAAATCTGTTGTTAATGTAGAAATTAGGAAGCAGTAACTGTTTAGCATACATTTTCTCAATGCCTTAAAATTCGACAAGCGCCTTCGCCCTTGTAACAGTTTCTTATTAACAATTTAGTTAACATTTTAGCAACAGTTGAGTAATTAAATGCTCTGTATTTTCTAGGTCGGAGCATTCATGAAATAATGGTTTCGTTTTCTACCAGCTCTGTCATTAAGGTGAGTGTCTTATTCTTATATATACCCTATTTATCATCAATATATACCCATATATTTTTTCTTTTCAAAACCCCCGTTTGAATATTTTTTGGTCATACTTATATTTACATATTCTTTCTTTCTGTCTCCTTTTTCTATAGTAGGACTACATTTTAAGGAGTCTTTGAGTTGGACATATAATAGGATGTATATACACTACTATACATATACATAATAGGATGTTTCAGTTCTTAATGGCCAAATTGAGGTATCAATTGTGCAGCTCAAAAATAGGATGAAATACATATTGTCGTCGTTTTGTGAAAAAGATTTAGGCAACATTTAACGAACTTTACGGGAAGGAAATGAAACGATTTTCCAACGATTTTTCTCCAAATGCAATATATATATATATATATTATTATATACAGTAGGAGTTTATTTACCTGGCAAAATCTTTATAATTACAATATATTATAAAGGATTCTAGTACTAGTTAAGGCCAGAGTGACGACTGAGAGTCGTTAGTATTTGGGGCTTTTTTCGATTTTTAGACCATTTCCAATTTTTTTCTTGATATATCGTGAGTGGGAATCGATAGAGGTGGTGTTTACGTCCCAAAATCAATTGAACCTAAATTTCGAATTTTTGGCGCTTAAGCCTTTTTCAAAAAACGACGTCGATATTATATTAAATATATTACTTTAAAGAAATATTAAATTTAAATTAAGCAAAAAAAAAAATTATGCATTGATTAAATAAAATCTATAATCTTATTTTTAATGAGAATCATTCAGATTTGGGGTTTTCACAGTCCAAGAGAGGAGGGAATTCCTAGTTCTAATTACTAATGAATAGTTATTATCATTGGTTATATATTTTTTTTTAGTTGGAAAATGCAAAATATTTAAAATTTTACTATTTCTGAAAAAAAAATGTTTGGATATATTTTGCTTGCCTGGAATTTGGCCACTAAAAACTTGAAAATTGCAGCGCACTCTATACTATATAACCTTAAACATTTTATTTAATATTCTTAATTTAATATTACTGTTATTTTTTAATTGATCATTAAAATTGTTATTATCAAATATATTCAAGTACATGATTCCATTATTTACGCTTCAGGAGGCAGGAATTTTAATCCATAATATATTAGCTTCATATGTAGAATGTATCCAATTGAAGTCCTGGCTTAGCACACTAAATTTTAGAATTGAAATTGCTTAGACTTTATGGCACCCTAAGATAAAGAGTTCTTGACATTAGACGGGTCGTTAGATACCTACTAACGGTCAAGCTAAATACATTACCCTCCATGTGGCTTCGCCGTAGTCTGGTAAAAAATAGTTTAAAAATTATGGAGTTGTTTTGTCATTTATATATATTATTATCAAAGCATCGTAAGGTATTAATTAATTATGTTTAGAATATAAATAAAAACTAAAAAATATAATTTACTAAACCATAATATATAAAACAATAACAGAAATTTTCATTTGTAGAGTTTCTAGTTCTCACGAATGTTCATCAGCACTTTCCAAACTTTTTCTTGTTAAATCTTATCTTGTTATATTTTTTCTGTGTTGTTGTCCCCTAAACTATTTGTTCTACGTGTACAGCAGTTTTTCCACTTCATTACCGAGTATTATGCAAACCCTTCTTCACAAATTGATTTTTTTTTTCTTGCAACTTTTGAAATTATGCATGCAATATCGGGCTCCAGATACAATGGTGCGTTCACACCTATGCCAAACTATGGCAATTCCCAAACCAAACGGCAAACGTGTAAAAGGAGTTTAACTTCGTAAACTAACCTATCCACAAGCTACTGCTCCGGCTATTCCAACTTTAGTCAGCTGTTAAAACTATTTTTATTTTAAAAAGAAACAATTAATATATTATTAATTAGTATTATATATTAATATATCCACACAAATGTGTGGATGTAACACCAGCGCTTATGTGGGCGCTTCTCCTAAGAACCGGATCGGGCAAAACACAGACAAGCCAAGCAAAACTACACCATCTACACGTTTGATTTGCCAAGGTTTGGCGAAGATTTGAACTATAGGGTATACGGAAAGCAAAACGGTTTTTCCTCTCAAACTAGCGCATGCGCATTAAAAAAATCTTTCCGTAAGTTGTTAAACGATGCCGAATTCCATAGATTTCAATACGAAATATTCACATCAACACGCATACATCGATACAACACTATGAATTCTTTATTCAGAAACGCGAGAGGATTGCGAAATCGCCATAATTATTCCAACAATAAAGATAGAACTGTGTTCAATGTAATATTAAAAAAACTGATCCAATTTGTAGATAATTTTTTGCCAATACTGATTAGGGCAAAGCCAACGTGCAGCAAGCTATTGCATAATAACAATGTTGTTTCTCTCTTCTATAGAGAAAACATTAAATATGATTTTTATGCCGGGTGCAGATTGAGACCCAGAGATAGTTAGCATAATTTCTGTCACTGGTACATAGTACATGCAGTTACAGTTGCACAAAAAACTGATGGAACAAATTTTATTAGCTTTAATATTGTAACTACATAGTATTACGTTTTAACTCGGACTAATATTTTTACTTCCTTGTACGAAGTAAAAAGCAATCGCGAAAATTTTATAAAAATTAAATTAAATAAATAAAATAAAATAAAAATAAACGTAAGTATTGTAACCGCGAAAATTTTCAGATTTCAACGGAAATATCCATTTTGACTAATTTTGTCGTGACGTCTTTACGTACGTTCGTATCTCGAATAATTCAAAAACGGTTAGCCATAGAAAGTTAAAATTTTGTATTTAGGATTGCTGAAAAATCTAGTTGTGAAACTCCCTTTTTAATCACTACATGATTACCGGAAGTGGTACTTTACTTGAAGGTCATTATTGATTTTCATCAAATATTATATTAAAATATAATGTAAAACTTCTCAAATTTGGTATTTACAACTTATATATTGATTTAAATAACATACTAGATTTTGGTTTAAATTGGAAAACCGGAAGCGGTACTTTACTTGGTCATATTAGACTTTCATCCAAAATTATATTAAAATATAATGTAAAACATCTCAAATTTGGTAAATAGAACTTTTATATTGATGTGAATGTATTTACTATATTTTGGTTAAAATTGATGAGCCGAAAAGGATACTTTACTTGAAGGTCATATTAGACTTTCATCAAAAATTATATTAAAATATAATGTAAAACATCTCAAATTTCGTAAATAGAACTTTTATATCGATATGAATGTATTTACTAGATTTTGGTTAAAATTGGTGAGCCGAAAAGGGTACTTTACTTGAAGGTCATAATAAACTTACATCAAAAATTATATTAAAATTAAATACAGAGATCATATGGTTCGGTAATAAAGGTTACAAACGCGATTTTGTTTCCACTCGAATTAAACATTTTTATTACTTGTTTTAAATTTAAAAATAGAGTGTAAAATACTAGTTTTCCTCCCCATTTGTGAGATCAACAAGTCTGCAGCAGGAGAATAAGATATAAGTTAAGTGGGTTTTTCACTTTTTGAGCCACCGATTTATGGTTTAATAGGCGTACAAGGAAGTCATGTGTTGTCCACATCAGATATCTTTTTTATAATTAGGCCATAACAATAAAAAAAATGTGACCTTTTCGGTAAATGCAGCTCAAGCACACCTCTGGTTCATCAGAACTTTTAGAATATGCATGACCAAGGACTAGGAAGTGTAAAAATCAGACCATTATTATAGTATATTGAACCATCTTAATGGATTCGCTAAACATTCTACCTTTATAGCGGCGTCCATCCATCGATATATACAATAAAACTCCTCAGAGCCATTTTTATTGTTTTAAAAAGCCATTAAGACAAGTATGAGAAGTGCTTAATGATTGGGATGTTATCACCAGTGGGCGCCATGGCAAAGAGAGATATCAGTTATCTTCCTATTCTGAACACTCGTCCTCTTCGAGGGCCCTCAAAATCTATTCAGATTTTATTTTCGAAGAATCTAGGGTTTTCCAAAAAAAAAAAAATATAATATTTTTTTATTTGAGTGATTGAATTTTTACTTTCACTTTCCTGGAAAATTTCGAATCCGTGTTTTCACGGAAAATACACGTTTTAAGTGTACACTCTGTATAAGTGTGAGTGTATGTGGTAAATCTAGCTCAACAACGAAAAGTTGTACGAAACTAATGTTACTTATTTAAGGTAGGTATATGCCTATGAAGTTTTAACAACATTTTCAATAAAATCGATTTATCGGAAGTGCCACTTTATACCAGTGATTTTACATTTTGTTAGCGATTTTCTCGAAAACGGCTTTAACGATTTTGTTTAAACTCGTTATATAAATGTACAATTAAATGATCTTTAATATCAACTAGGCCTTATCCTCATTGCAATAGTTTGAATGCTGAATTTTCAAAATGGCTTCTTCTAAAGCACCTTTAATTTTGTTTATTTGAAACAAGAAATATTACTGAATTTGATCCTCATGAATATTCAACCTTGGTACAGTAGTCGGGTGCCTTCCACACCTAAACGAAAACTGCGACTATTCTTTATGCGATACATTAATTTACTTTCTGTATATTTACATGCTCAGAACCAAGGAGCTTTCTGTACTTTGACATTTACAGATGCAAAGAGCTATCAGTATCTTGACATGAATGGGACGTAATGTACTTTGAAGGGGACGCAACGTGTAGTGGAAAGCATTCGGCTACTACGCCAAGTTTCAATATTCATGGACGTCAACTTCACTAACGATCCACCAATCCGCTTAAGTAGCAATGCAACTTCACTAACGATCCACCAATCCGCTTAAGTAGCAATGCAACTTCACTAACGATACACCAATCCGCTTAAGTAGCAATGCAACTTCACTAACGATCCACCAATCCGCTTAAGTAGCAATGCAACTTCACTAACGATCCACCAATCCGCTTAAGTAGCAATGCAACTTCACTAACGATCCACCAATCCGCTTAAGTAGCAATGCAACTTCACTAACGATCCACCAATCCGCTTAAGTAGCAATGCAACTTCACTAACGATACACCAATCCGCTTAAGTAGCAATGCAACTTCACTAACGATCCACCAATCCGCTTAAGTAGCAATGCAACTTCACTAACGATCCACCAATCCGCTTAAGTAGCAATGCAACTTCACTAACGATCCACCAATCCGCTTAAGTAGCAATGCAACTTCACTAACGATACACCAATCCGCTTAAGTAGCAATGCAACTTCACTAACGATCCACCAATCCGCTTAAGTAGCAATGCAACTTCACTAACGATCCACCAATCCGCTTAAGTAGCAATGCAACTTCACTAACGATCCACCAATCCGCTTAAGTAGCAATGCAACTTCACTAACGATCACTAACTTCACTAACCGCTTAAGTAGCAATGCAAATGTATTCCGTCTTTTAAATTAAATTTGTTAATTATAATTTTTAATACAATCGTTAAACTTATCCTCTTGACACTTAGGTGATAACTTCCCTTCTTATTCTATCATCCTTCGAAAAACTTTTAAATCCTTCTCTCCCCCCCTCCCAAAAAAAAAATATTCTGCGTATGCCTCTGCTTACTATGTGTTTCATTCTGCTTATTACACCCATCCATCTTCTCCTCGATTTCATCTATATCTCTATGATTATTATTATAATTTTTATAAAGTTGAATTTTCCATACAGTAGCTTACATAATTACAATTATATTAGCACTATTAAAACTTTAAGCACCTGCATACGAGCCCCGTTGAAGCTTATTATGAAGTAATTTGCGAGGAAATTAGACCTTTATTAATCAGTTGACATCCGCATGGTGGTATAGAAGGATCAATCTAATTAGGGATTGATAAATTATTTGCCACTTCTATAAATTTGTTTTATTGAAAACTACTTTCGAATGTTATACATTCATCCTCAGTTCTAAAAACACACAAAAATTCAAAAATAAGCAATTCAAAATATAGTTTGGTATTATTATACATATTAAATTATATAAATCAGTATTATAAAAGATTTATGAATTATGAATTTAATTAAGACAAGAAATCAAATACATATGTATGTATATAAATACATATAAATAAAATAAAAATAAAAATACATTTCGTCATAAGATATATTCTATATACTTTTTACTATATATGTGGATAATTAAAGGGCTTTAATTAGAAAACTTTAGGCAAGTTTCATCAAAATTATTAGAGCCATCTTTATTCCTGAAAATGTGTTTTTTGGACTCAGACAGCTCTGAAACAAGATCTGTTGAAAACTGCACATAATAAATTTGATCCGCTAGATAGTGAAAAAAGTAATTTAAAAAAAAATTGTTTTAAGGCATTATAGGACATTTTCTAAATTAAAAAATTATGAGACCTTTGATTTCAATGAAATAATATAAAAACAGTTGTATGGATTACAAAAAAGTAAACGGGAATCCATGGGAACATACTTAGAAAACATGGCTACAAAGTTCAATACGCTGACTCTTTGCTAGTATTGTTCCGATATTTTAATTATGCGCAAAAAAAATTTATATTTCGTCATAACATTTTCTAATATATATTCTATATACTTTTTACTATATATGTGGATAATTAAAGTGCTTTAATTATAAAACTTTAGGCAAGTTTCATCAAAATTGTTAGAGCCGTCTTTATTCCTCAAAATGTGTTTTTTGGATTCAGAAGATTCTGAAACGTTAAGATCTGTTGAAAACTGCACATGATAAATTTTACCCACAAGATAGTGAGAAAAGTAATTTAAAAAAAAAATGTTTAAAGGCATTATAGAACATTTTCTAAATTAAAAATTATGATACCTTTAATTTTAATGAAATAATATAAAAACAGTTGTATGGATTACAAAAAATCGATAAAGGCGAAAACATAGCATTTACTTGTCTTGCTCAACATTCGAAATATTTAAAGCATAATTTTGTTTTGTTAAGGTTCAAGTTACGGGAGCATTTCTCACAATAGTGAAGTGAATTTACAATCAACCATAAAACGGATTCGAGAAATTTATATAATTCAGATAAAAAATAAGGAACTGCTTAATATATTGCAATAATTTTATTTTTTATTTTTAATGTAGTTGTATAATAAGTAATCTTTAAATCCTTAAAGTCTGCAACGCAACTCGGCATGATCCAATTCAGTCACCAACAAGTCATAAAAATAGCGCAAGTCAGTAACAACAAGTCTAGTTATTTCTTTATATCGCTCCTTTGCGAGATATAATATTATATATAAAAATATTTATGTAATTGTTGAAGTTATTATTATTTTTAGAATGTAATAATGTTCAGTTTTCATGATCAGTTTTTGATTATAAACAAGATACAGAAGGAAACGTCAAATGAATTAAGATGTGCTAATTTTACATATTTTTGTTTAAAAACCTTTTCTTTATTCATAACGTTGTTTTATTTATTACATTAGCTATTATTTTGATCAAATTATCTTTGGTCATTGGTAGGGCTACAGTCAGTACCTTACTCTAAAATTGAAATTTTCTGTTTGTTTTATCTCTTTGACTTATCCATTACTGTAAAATTTTCTAGATTATCGAAAAATGATATATATTTTATTTAATTGATGAATAAAAATATTTTGAAAACCCGTAGTACTAGTACTAGTAAACCCGAGCGAGAACTCTCGCATTACATATCTTCTAATCCCTAATTCCAAGTATAAGCGATATTAGAGAAACATATTTATTTCTGTAAACAATATAATATTACCAAAAAGTTTATTTAAAATACAGATTTGGTGAAGCTACATAGTTTGTAATGTAATTGTCCCCCACTGGAAAACATCTCTTCAATTTAACAGTTAGGCAATTAGATCCAGCTGTAATATTTTCTATGTATAGTATTCATACATAGCAGTGCCCTCTAGGGTTGGACGTGAGAAAAAATATATAATTTCCCACTCATTAAAAGTTTTTGTAAACAGACTCAAATTGATATAATGTTGCCATGACAACGGCACGTACGCAATATGGCATGAAGCCGGTGCGGACCTATATCGTGCGTTATCTCAAAAACGGTAGGTTTTAAAGCTTTAAAACGCTGGACCAATACGCTCCACGGGAGCGTAAATTATCTTGATGCCCGCGTCAAAATCTTTAAAATCCAACTTATTCCGTCTCGATCCGCCGACTTTTAGTCGTCAAAACTTTGAAACCTCCCAGTTTTTTCATCACTTTTATTTAAGCCCTAGTAAGAATTTAAGAAACAAAATTGGTATTCGTCACATCTCCGTGAAATTCCCTTTCTTTTGATACCTCACTTGTCAAAATCCATCGCTCCTGAGAGCCGGAAAAGAGATCTATACTACCGTAATAATATATAGTAGTGATGATGACGCACAGTGAAACGAAACCGCAAAAAAACTGTCAAAACTCTATAAGCATAAATTTTTATACTTTCTTCTAGGCAAATGAAATTTTGACCAAAATTTGCAAAAAAGGCAAATTGTTCCAAACTGTTAAAATTATATATAAACATATATATCACCAACACCTGTATTACTAATATAAGCTTAACAAATGTGGAAATTGATGATGACTCGCACTACAGTAAAATGTTTTGTTTTTATTCTAAAATCCTTGCAAAGATTCCATATGTATTCATACTTACGGCATGTTTTAGCATTAATGAATAAGCATTCATTCTTTTCCATTTTCTATTGTCACTTAAATGCCAGATCGATATCAGAAAAGTTAAAAATCATTTAAACTATGACTTTGTGCCGATCTGCAGTCTTGGTGTCCCTACATGTCTTGGTGTCCCTACAGTCTTGGTGTCCCTACATGTCTTGGTGTCCCTACAGTCTTGGTGTCCCTACAGTATTGGTGTCCCTACATGTCTTGGTGTCCCTACAGTCTTGGTGTCCCTACATGTCTTGGTGTCCCTTACAGTCTTGGTGTCCCTACAGTCTTGGAGTCCCTACATGTCTTGGTGTGCCTACATGTCTTGGTGTCCCTACAGTCTTGGTGTCCCTACAGTCTTGGTGTCCCTACATGTCTTGGTGTCCCTACAGTCTTGGTGTCCCTACAATCTTGGTGTCCCTACAGTATTGGTGTCCCTACAGTCTTGGTGTCCCTACATGTCTTGGTGTCCCTACAGTATTGGTGTCCCTACATGTCTTGGTGTCCCTACAGTCTTGGTGTCCCTACATGTCTTGGTGTCCCTACAGAATTGGTGTCCCTACATGTCTTGGTGTCCCTACAGTCTTGGTGTCCCTACATGAACCTATTAAATTAACAAGAATATTTCAGTAAGGATAAGCGATCAAAACGATATTTAGCTGCGTGAATCTGAGAACTTTGGAACAAGCTAAGTATAATACTATAAAACATATTTGTAAATATTTCCTTACTCAGCCCAGTGGAGATATCATTTTGGATTGCAATCGGTGGAATAATTTTGATTTTAAGGTATGTTGTATTTATCGTCCCTCTGATGAAAAATCCAAGTTTTCACACCTTTTGCGTTTCCCGCCATCTTGGAAGAAACACTATGAACAAGCACTTTTTTTCAGTTTTTCCTTAGATGCTCGCTTCCAGAGCATTTTTGGCAAAGTATTGTAATAACCAATATTAAAGAACATTACATTTCCTGCAAGTTTTATCTGAAACATGCTGAAATATTCAGAAGAGCTGCTGAGATACGGGACCGTACAAATCTGCAAAAATGTAAAAAAAAAAAATAATAATAAATAAATAAAAAATAGATCGATATGCCTGTGGTTTCGACTTAATAACTATTTTTTTAGTACAGATTAGTGCAAAATGCATCATGACCAATCTTGTATAGTATTAAATTCCCAACAAGATTCATACAAAATATTTGTAGTTACTCTGAATAGATGCTAAAAAAATATTGAAATAACAATTGTAGAGAAAGTGGACTCGAAACTAAAAATATCATCCATTATTCAAATTACTATTTCTGAATTAATATCATCTGGTATTCATTATCTATGTAATGTATAAGTGCAGTTTTTGTAAATTCTTGGGGAATTTTTTTTTTTTAAATTAGGCTTATATGTTATCTTTTTTTTTGCTTTTTTAATTTTGCACATAAAAATCAACAATTTATTTATTGTTGTATATTTATATAATATAAAAATCAACAATTTATTTATTGTTGTTTATTTATATATTATGAATAAACGTCTATACTGTATATTTATGTAATATAAATATATTAAATTGTATAAAACGTGATTTTTTCGCCTCGTTTTTGTAATCCTGCCTTTTTCTTTTTGTTGCTTTGGTTTTAATGCATTCTATAATTTATATATATTTTTTTTAAATTATTAATATTACTACTGACAGCTTGAATTCACAAAAGAAGACATTTACAAAATTTGAAGATCCTAAGCCGTTCCGTTTTTAAGTTAAAGAATTATGGCCTGGCAGGTTTTTGTCATTTTCTTCCCACTCTGTGACGTTTCAGTTTACGTAATCAATGTTCCCACTCAACAGACTTAACACAATTCAATACTCAGGACTCACCTTCAACAGAAGGATTACTTGGGACTAAAAACATTAAGACTCATAGCTCATCAACCTGGTACGTCAGTTACAAAGTGTTACCACGATGCATATGCTAGAAAACTTCTGAAAAAGGCTGAAAAGGAAATGTTTAAGAGATCTCCGTAATAAAATATTTTTGAAGTTAAAGTTAGGAATAGCTACCGATGGGTGCTGACTTCCCTCATACCTAATATGCCAATCATATTATCTAATATTTTGTCCACTTATTGTCGCAGGTCTCAGATTTCTAATTTTGAGTATTTTTTTTAATTTATAAATTAAAAAAAAGCGTTATCTTAAGTTATAAAATAGTTGAGGGTCACTGGAGAAGAGAAATAAGCGATAGATTACAGAGTGATAGAAGGTTTATAGCAAACAAAAGGAAAATGAAAAAATAATAGATATAATATGGTAATATAGTGATGATAATAATGTGTTTATAGCTAAAATGAAAGGGAAAAAAAATTATATGTATATTATGTCTAGCATTAGAGATTGCTGTGGTTACTACGACAGGTGCGATCAGTTACCTGAATGTACTGACACGAAGTTGTAGAGGCTAGGTTTCGAAATATAAAATTCTGTTTATAGACACCATTAGGAGAAAGTTTTTATGTCACTGTGGGAATGGGGGAGTTGGCCGAAAAATAAAAAATCTTTGACTAGAGTGTACTTAACCACTTCCAAACTGTTAGCGTTGACAAGGAAAAAAAAATAAAGAAAGAAGTATACTTTCTGTTTTTGGATTACGCAATTGGCACTTCCTGTACGACCGTTTAAATAAGGACTCTTAAAATGTTTTGTATCGATTATACTAATCGACATTATTGCCTTCTTTTTTTTTTCTGATTAATATTATTAAATTTCGTCTCCAGCAATTGCACCATATTGCGATTATTAGTAATTCTTTCCTCTAATAATCTTTATCTGCGAAGACATTCTTTCCCAGACATCTAACCGTCATACTTCTCTGAAGTCATCTATCCACAGCTTTCGAGGTCTTCCACTTCTTCGTCTCTTCTTTGGAGCACTGCACTCGAAGGAGCCAACTCGTTTCTTCCATCCTTATGACGTACCCATACCACACCTCTCGCTTATGTTATGTTCAGTCCCTACCCTGTTTCTCATTTCTCCATTTGGAATACTGTGCAACCTGGATATGACTCAGCTTATCCATAAATCCATCTCTAGGACCAATGGTTTATTTGCATATCCCCATGTCATCGTCCATGACTCTGAGCCATATAAAGTTGTCCCTATGAGGAAAGAGCTATATAATCTTTTTTTTTTCTTCTTAGAGTCAGAGAGAAACCTTTTTGTGAAGTGATTTTCTATGTTACTTTTCTCTGTAACTAAGATATCTATTGTCACCACAAGATACTTGAAAGCAATACTTTGTGTGATCTTCCATTCTCATCGAAGCAGAGCAGCAGAAACAGACGTGTTGAAAGTTATGTATTCCATTTCCTCGGTGCTTATCTCCGAACCCCACTGTGTATAAACCTCAATGAGTTTTCTCATCATAAATTCTGTATCATACTCATATGATGATATGGCCATTTCGTAGTTTGCGAACTGAAAGTTTAGCAAAATATCATCACCAATCTTGACGCCAATCCTTGGGTATCTCGGTTTTGCACATTTTCAGTTAATTCTCATTAATATTATTTTTCAATTACTATTGACAAACAACATAAGTTTTAGATTTTGTTTATTTTAAAAGGTAATTCATACTGGTAAAAAGAAGCTGAACATTCTTATTTCAACCAATTCCACGTAAAGATTACAGTGAAAAAAACAAGTGGTATCCATTTTTTTTTTCATTTATTGATTGAAATCAAAAGATTTTCTTCAAGATCTTATTGCATAGTGGATTACCATGAGGCAGTGTGTTCATAATCTCTTGTCCTTTAGGTAGTATGTTAACAATACGGATATTCTTTAAATTTAAAATTGTGGCATTGCATTGCAAGGCGCATTCTTAAAATATAAGGACAAAATTAATATAAGCTTTCAGGTATTAACTGGGCCGCAATTGTCAGGGATGATGTCAAGTACCGAAACGACCTAAAAATATTTCCTACTATTTAATAAAATAATTGCAGTATTCTGAAAACTGAGGAAGCGTTTTGATAATATGCCATAACAAAAGGCAGGAAACTCCTTTTAATGCTTGGGGAAGGACATTTTTCCGTTATTCGTCCTTTATTATCTATTCTCAAGTATTCATTGGGGAAGAAGGGAGCTTTACTTCCAACCGGAAAATTGAAACCTTATCCTTCGTCAATAAAAATAGTAATGATATTAACAAAGTTGCTATATTTAGCAAGATAACAAAAGTTAAAACACGTTTTTACAAAATAGATAGGTAAGAGCTATCTAAAGAGCACTTTTGTTTACTTTTTTATAAGATCTGAGGCATTATTTTCTAGTTTTTTTGTTTGTTTTTTTATCAATAATCGTCATGCCTTGGTCTGAGATGCGTATATGAGACAACCTGAACGAGCGAAGATAGCTTTGAGACCAACTGTGCAAATATATCAGATAGCTAGTTCGTGTCCCTTAACTGTGTCACTTGTATTGTGCTAAATATCACAGTCCGATTGTTTTCTATATCAGTAATCAAAAAGAACGACGGATATATAGAAATGTAGCTCGACAACAACAATTATTTAATAATTACTTTTTTTCGGTGAAATAACGTTTAATGTGACTCACTGTAAGGAAAAATCAAGAGTTAAGTTCTCAAACTGACGGCTAGATTGTGTCAATGGATTAGCTTGAGAACTTAACTCTTAACTTTCCCATAGAGCTATTCCACCAAAAAAAAGTAATTGTGAAAAAAGACACATCCAACGTTGCTCCAGCCAACACGTCAAATAATGTTTTTAGATTTGATGGATCCAAAAACGTATGCATAGGGCCAGATATAGATTTTTTTAAAATTATGTACCTTACTCTAAAAGCTTACCAACGTATGTATCCGTAATCGTTGTCATGAAATCTTCATACGCGTTGAAGGAAGTTCACCACACAAACGTTTTAATACTTGTAAAATTATTATGGAAAAGTGTACTGCAGGGAGATGGCCTTGCCTACCTCTTTGTCCTTGCTTTTGATAAAGCGGTTAGAAACTCTGGGATTGGCACATCAGGGACTGTATTTAACAGGGCTGTTCATATACTTGGATATACGGATGATCTGGGCATAGTTGGAAGATTCCTCAGAGACGTCTTAGACGCTTTTCTTGCCCTTGAAGGCAAGAAGACTAGGACTTCTGATCAATGAACAAAAGACGAAATATATGGTAACGGGGCAGAAGACAATGCAAAATGAGACGATCCGGATAGGAACATTGACATTTGATAAGGTGAATGAATTTATTTACCTAAGAAGCCAGGTGAATATAGATGGGAAGGTAACACCAGAATTTAAAGAAGAATCGCTGCTTCTAACAGGCGTTATTATGGCCTTCGAAGACATTTTTGGAGCAATATCCTAACCAAAAGTACCAAATTTGTTCTATATAAAACATTAATCCGCCCAGTCCTAATTTATGGCTCAGAGACATGGAAATTGAGCAAGACCTTCTAGTTCATGAACACAATATCCTCCGCAACATCTATGGTCCAATCTATGTTGAAGGAGAATAGAGAAGAAGGACTAATAATGAATTAAGTGCTCTCCTAAATCAGGCAGATATAGTCATGGTTGTGCTTCTGGGAAGGCTTAGGTGGACTGGGCATCTAATCATTCTGGGGAACGGAAGATAGCGCAACCCCCAAAAAAGCATTAAAGGAGCGCTTGTATGGTACAAGGTGTGTTGGTTGTCCTTGCCTTCATTGAGAGAACGGTGTGGCATGCGATTCAAGAGAGCTATATATGGTTCGGAACTGGAAGGCAGCAACTCAAGATCAGGCGAAAACTAATAAAGGAGGCCCTTGCTCGGCAACGGGTTGTCGTGCCGCTGTAAGTAAAATTATTGTGTAAAAACGCGGTATTTTTGTAAATTAAATGGGAGGGTAAGAAAGAGAGAAGTATGAAAAGGTGGAACTTCGTAAAAAATTATTTCCGTTTAGACAAATTTATTTTCGTTTTAAATTGGAGGAAATTGGGATTCGTCCCTTCTCTATGAAATTCCCTTTCTTTTCACACCTCATTTGTCAAAATGGAACGCTCCTAAGAGCCGGAAAATGGATCTAAAGTGCCATATTAATATATAGTAGTGATGTTTGGTGCTGTTTCCCAGTGATTAAAATCGTCCTTGACAGCCCCTCTTCCCACTCGTACTTACTAAAACCCAAATGAGACTGCGCCTCTCGGACTCAGATTAAAAAAATATAGACTTTCCAAGCAAAAACTTTTAAGACCCATCACTCCTTCAGCCTGTTACGGCAGTAACAAAACATTACATACAGACGTACACACAAGATCACCTTCGGATTTTCTATACAAAATTTTATTAGAAATAATGCGGACATACCAACAAACTTATACAAAACATGGCCGCGATACGTATGCTATAAAAGCCTCGAAGAAGACTGAAAAGTGAGTTGGTAAAGAGATCTCCTAGAATATACATAATCTTTTTGATGTTCTAGTTAGGAGTTGACCATCCTCATACCTAATATGTCACCTATGTCAGATAATATCTCATCTTCTAATTATTAGAGGCTGAGCGACAAGTGTGGATATAATCAAATAAATTAAAATCCAATAATGGGTTATAAATAAAATAATTTGACTGACGGACTTTAAAAAAAAATAACCGAAAGATGGTGGAGAAACGTGGATGAAGAAACTAGAAAGCGGGCCTATTAGGGTCAGCCAGTGTGAAAATGGAGAACAATTGCCGCACGGCAGATACGCTGCTGTCACTGCCTTCTTCATTATGTCTACAAATATACTCATACATGTATATTTAACAATGAAAAATATTTAATATAATAAAGTTTGTGTAAAAAGATCACTTCTAACTTTTTTTTCATATTTATATTTTAACATCAATGCATATTACCAACTGTATTAATTATGCATGCATTGGATATACAAGTGTCAAAGAACATGGTCGCCATCTTGTTTACAACTATTCTTTTTTGTATACTTACTAGTTTTCACTATATTAGATGTATCTACCTCTCTTTATTTTTATCAGATGATACTAAACCATTGCCCTAGGTTCACACGATCCATAGGGCCTGCGAACTTCTAAGGCATTAACGCGGAAGAGCTTGAGACGGAATGTCTAAAATTGAGAGCTGTCGAGATAGGTGTTAATAATAATAATAATAATAAACTCTTTATTTATTCTGGGACAAGTCCCTTTAGAATAAAAATTACAGGCAATGATAGGTGGGCTTCAGAGCCTTAGAGTAGATGATATAGGAACATATGAGTTTACAGATAATAAAAAAGATTAAAATAAAAAAAAAGTCAATAAATAAATACAAATGAAAATTATAACAAGTCATAATGCAATAACTTCTAGCATATGAAATTGGTATTAATAGTCTAATTGATTGCGTCTTAAAACCACACGAAATTCGTATGTTAATAAGATATGACAAAATTATAAATGAAGGAACATATTTACAAAAGTTGATTGAAATAACAGAAAATCTATTTACAATGTTTTTTGGAACTGGATAGAAAATAAGTGATTGAACAAGCGGGATTTGAAGGTGAAAGGAGTATTGGAGCGACGAATGGAAGGAGGAATGGAATTCAATAAGGATGAGGATCGGGCAAGAAAAGATCTGTCGAATGCTGCGGATCGGTGGGCCGCTGTATATAAATCTGAAGGACGAGAATGAACAGAGGATTTGAATTAAAGGAGGTCGAAAATATAGGATGGACGGCGGGATTGGATAACTTGGTATAGGAAGCATATACTTACGACGGTAGGAATGGTATAGCCACTTCAACTCTTCATAATATCGGGAGACAGAGGCGTCCCTCGGGATCCCGAAGATGAATCGTACAAAGCAATTTATCAAACATTTTATTTTTGCCTCGAGGTCCCCAGAGACGCTACCGTACACCGCACAACAGTAATCAAAGTGGGGGAATATTAAGGAAGTAACTAGGAGTCTACGGGTCTCAAGTGGAAATAGGTGACGGAGGTAATTTACTCGCTTTAAAGTGTAAACGGAAAATATCGGAAACATGATTTTTCCAGGAAAGAGTTTGGTCAAAGGTGATTCCAAGGTTTTTTATGGTTGGATAGAACTTAATGGGATTATTATTTAGTAACAAGGTTGGGATATGAGGAACAGTTTTAAGGAGGTGATGAGAACCTATTACAATTGCCTTTGTCTTCTCTGAATTCAACTTCAGCTTGTTAACAACAGCCCAGTGACTTATTCGATTCAAGTCCTCTTGAAGTTAGTGTAGAAAATTCGAGTATTTCAGAACTATATAAACTTGTAACAGAAGACATTTTTTATGCTTGATGGTAGCAAATCACAGTGGGAAACGAATCATGAATGAACAGAGAAGTAAGATGGTTCAAGAGATAACAGTTTATGTCGATAAGAAGTGGTAATGGTAATGTAGAGTAAGTGCGTTTGCCGAGTAAGCGCGTTATAGTCTCGTTAAATGCAAATCCTGAACTTGTAAGTACTGCACTTTTGGGAGCATTAATTCTAAACACTGATGAATCACCAATAAACCACGAGAGTTCGCTAAGGTGTAGTATCCCGATTCCCAGAATTTTCTCCTGCCGTTTTCTTCTATCAGACCATTGTTACATATAAGAAAAGTATTTTTGGCCATCTGTCATCTCCCATCCTCATTAAGTGGCCAAAACATTGAAGCATCCTAGCTTCAATATTATACAATATACATTCTTTTCCTGTCCTATCTTGTTTTTAATAATATTATTAGATATGTGCTGGAGCCTTGAGATGCCGCAGCTTCTTAAGAAATCCGTTTCTAAAGACAGTAATTTTTGGGCCTCTTGATGTTTTATTGTTCAAGTTTCGGTACAATATAGGACTGTTCCTGGGAGAACAGAATGATAAATTCGTTTTTTAATTTCCGATGAAATATTTGTATTCCATACAAATGGAATTTTAGTTTAGGAATCCAATAATCTTTCTTCCTCGATATATTTTCAATGAAATATCTTTATCCGCACTCCTAAATACTTAAATTCTATGCTAGGGGGAAGATACCAGTTGATACGTGAGCGTAAAAATTGGTGATGACTTCTTTTTTACTTTGCAATTTGCAGATGATCAGTTAGTCATAGCATCAGAGGAATATGATATGTAATGTCTGCTGTAAGATACTTTTGTAAGAGTACTCTAAATGGGATCTGAAAATCAACCTAAAGAAAACACATTATATGCCCTTCAATCCATCGAGCACATCATTGACAATAGGCAATCGCTGAAGTACAACGAGTTGTAAATATATCAATTCCAACCTGTTGATTAAGTTGGATCTTCCAACTTCTGCCGTACAGCTGTATCGGTGTTGATCCACCACTAGGCCTTATTTATTTTTTATTACTTTTTTTGCGGTATGTGGAACCTTCTGGAGCTCCCCTTAAAAATTCTTTACATTTCTCCTTGATAGGTTTCTAGTTTTTAAACGCCAGTACGCAGTTTACCCGGTAAGGCATGATAGTACGGGCAAGTGATGTAAACTTATTCCTACTATCATGGTTTGCCAACTTAACTCCAGACTAGTGCGTTGAAATAAAACTTCTTTTTTTCAATGCACTTAAAAACTACTTTGAACTTGCCCTACGACCGCTACTGCTTGAATTATGAGAATTTTCCAGATACTTTGCACGCACTTACCCTTATAGGCAGAGGTAAGTGCGTACTAATCACTACTATATATTATTAGGGTAGTATAGATTCCTTTTCTGGCTCTAAGGAGTGATGGATTTTGACGAGTGAGGTATCAAAAGAAAGACTATTTCACGGAGATGTGACGAATACCAATTTTGTTTCTTAAATTCTTACTAGGGCTTAAATAAAAGTGATGAAAAAACTGGGAGGTTTCAAAGTTTTGACGACTAAAAGTCGGCGAATCGAGACGGGATCAGTTGGATTTTAAAGATTTTGACGCGGGCATCAAGATCCCGTGGAGCGTATTGGTCCAGCGTTTTAAAGCTTTAAAACCTACCGTTTTTGAGATAACCCACGATATAGGTCCGCACCGGCTTCATGCCATCTTGCTTACGTGCCGTTGTCATGGCAACCTTATATCAATTTGAGTCTGTTTACAAAAACTGTTAATGATTGGGAAATTATATATTGTTTCCCATGTCCAACCCTAAAGGGCACTGCCAAATATGAATACTACACATAGAAAATGATATAGCTGAGTCTTAATGCTTAACTATTAAACTGAAGGGATATATTCCAGTGGGGTAAGCTAATTATTAAGTATGAACTGGAACTCCAACATAGTCATTACAAACTATGTAGCTTCATCAAATGTGTGTGTTAAATAAACTTTGTTGGTAATATATTGTTTACACGAATAAATATGCGCTTTAAGGATAGATATCTAATGCGAGAGTTCTCGCTCGGGTATACTAGTTACTACTAAATTGAATTATCAATCTCATCAAAATAAACGTGATTGAAATGTATGCTTGAATGTAATATTTAAGCATAATCGTCTAAGGCACATTTTTTTAAAAAAGAAGAAAAAACTCACTTAAAAATTTTTTTATTCATTTAAAGTCGATTTTTTAAAATCTACTGCACAATTGTCCAACTTTGCCTTATCTACTTGAAGAATTAGACTTTGAAGAAGTAATTCATGATTTTTCTCAAAAATCAAGAAAAGTAGGTACCTCTTTTTAAATGTTACAAAATTTTTATGTTTGATACTTTTCAAATATTAAATAAAATAATGATTTTAACAAGTATTTCGTTTATTTCTGTTAATAATAAAAAACTTGTTCGGAAAATAAATTCTCTAATCTGGCATCCATGGGCTAAAGTGCCATGGAGTTTCACTAGTTAAAGACTTTCTCTTAATTTTGTAATTGATTAGTTTAAAAGTCCAATACTGCATTACCCCTTGATTAAGTATTCGAATCTTAAAATTCACTAATACAATTTTTATAAAAGATCGGTTTTTTAAAGTTTTTTTATCAAGTTTCAATTCACACCTTTTAGTTTTAGAGGCATGCAGTTGTTAGTTCAAATATGTAAAGAATCTTAGAAAATAAAAATATCCAAATTACGACCATTTGTTCGATGATAACTTGACTGACAATGAGCCAAAACCGATCGATCTAAAATATCGATAAAAATCATCGAAGTTATATCAGGATTGTCGGCAATATTTAAGAGTTCGAAATGAAGTTTTTTTTTTTTTTTATTACAGTTATGTTTTATTTTGAAATCATTAGGAAACCTTTTTATCAATGATTGGTGAACATATCACTTCTTTTTTTTTTTTATTAGTTCATAAATCACACTACGTTTCGGGGTTTTACCCCATCATCAAATTACTTTTTTTATTTTTACTTTAGTATTTTTTCCTATAATATTTTTGCTCCTGTTTTGTGCTTATCCACCTTGCGATTTGTCATATTTAGTTAAAAAAAAACTAAACAATTTGTTAAACTTTAGTAAGCATAGGTACCTCTGTACTTCTTTCTCCTGTTTTTTTTTTCTTCTTACGTACCTAATTAGCAAATGAACGAGTAAACACCTGTCAAGGAAACATGGGCCTTGAAATTCGCCCTATTGTTCCAAATTTAAAAAGACAATTTTGGTCACGAGCTTATTGCTAAAATTATTCAATTTTTCTTCCTCAACTGTCTAAGTTTATGAGCAAAACATTTTTAAATATTTATAATTTATACGTTTAAGGTAACTAGAAAAAATGTATTACAAGAATTCCCTTTTAACGAATATTAATAATTAAATAATTTTTTTACGACAATTAGTTTATACTATATTTTGTCTTATGTTATCTTTTATAATGAACTTTAGCTATCAGAAGAAGGATATAATCTAATGAAACAGTGTTTACATGGTATATGGATACTGAGTTAATTTTCTCTTAAGGTAAAGTTCATTAGAAAGAACAAAATATAACATAAACCCATTATCGGAAAAAAAAAAAAAATGTCTTCTATCCCTGTATACAAACACCACAGAATTAAATAACGCCAAAACGTTGGATAGAATCAATTTCATATTTAGAAATAATCAACATACAACATACAAAAAAAATGTTTTCCCAATACAATCACAATTACAGTTGATAAGGTAGATAAGTTGCGGCAGTTCACTGTCAAGGCGATATTCATGTGACAATTAATGTGATAGTAGCTGTATTGTATTACATGTATTATTAATGTATGTAGTGTAGTGTTACAACTGTTTCAAATTAATCTTCAGATTAACAATAAAACTGTTTTAAAGTAATAAAGTAAGATAAAACCTTAAAATAAATAAAATATTATACTTTTTTTATCGTTTATTATATTAAAATTGGTATGAAATAGTCAGTATAAATTTTTTGCTAAATACGGAGTTTGACGTCGATCGATTTTAAAAAAGAAAAATTACTGTTGCATTTAGTCTTAATTAAGTTTAATAGAAAATAATCTTTTAAAAGCGATCCGAAATACAGGATATTTTTTGCCAAACTTAAGATAATACTATTTGAACATTAATAGCAATACATACTAGAGAAAAAAAACACTCAAACAATTAAGCACGGGTTGTTTTAACCACTAAATATAATTTTGTGATAAATTTCAAAACTAAACTAGTAACCAATTTCATAACCAAAATTCAATAATTGATAAGAATTTATTGCTCATTGAAGAATAATTTACGAAAGTAAGATCAGTGAAGGTTTCTTACAATATAAAGGTTGGTATTGCATAATGCAGTATTAGTTTTTCGAAATTATTCTGAAGATGGTAATGAAAAGAAAGTTTTTAAATTGATTTTTAAATAAGATAATGAATTAAAAAAAAAAAAAAATGAAAGAAATTTCGCTTCGTCATCAAATGGTCTTCAGGACTTTAAGAATAAATAATCGCTCACTACCAATGAATCATTCACTCCAGAAATGGTTCGAAAGTCTCTGTCCTCGGTCTGGAGTTACGAATGAGATTGTGCTGGAGAAAAGGATTAGTGAGATCATCTTTTAGAATTCTTGTTGGTTGATTAAAAAAAAAAATTATAAGTTTACCAACCTACTTGACATTGTATAGCTTCCTCAACATTTCTTTTGTTGTACATAAGGCAAACAACAAATGTGCAAGGAAATAAAATGCCTAAAGAAAAACTAACCGTTAAATTAGAACGACAGACTAAATTTGTTCCTTGATAATCTAAAACTTATAACGCAAGTGAAAATTTTCGATTTTGAAAATAATGTTTGTTTTCCTTTCCTGTATGGAGACAAAATTTCTCCATCTTCGTTAGTGAGGAAGCAAAAAGATAAAATTATTAAAACTTTTTTTTCATCATTTTTTACAGTTGTTTTTCCTTTGCAAGTCCTAATTAAACAAAAACAACGGTGTTTATTTATTTACTTTCTTATATCCTATTGATCATAAATCTATTTAAGATTTATGAAAGATGGTCCAGAAAGCGGTCAGAAAAATGGATCATAAATAGTAAAAACTGTTTATTAGAAACTCAAGGAGAGACTAAATCCTTGGAATTTTATTTAGAGTAACCTATATCAGGAATTCGGAAGGGACACGATAACTCAGAAATTGGTTCAAATGATAGAAAATGATATGTATATTTTGTGGATTTAGCTTAATATTTTGGTTTATTATTTTCTATAATAAGCTTTTGTAATCGATCAAGAAAAAAATAATTAATTAATTACGTAAAACCTCAAAATTTGAGGATTTACGTAATTTTTTTTTCCAAGCTGATACTGCGTAAATTCAAAAATACACGTGTAATAACGGTGATTTATTTTTCTTTAGGGCCTTGCTGCCGATTTCCTAAGCAATGCTACTACTTCTTTTCTAGCTTGGTTACTCATTTATTCTAAGAAGCTGAATCGACCCTCGATTTCAGAGTTCGATCCCTTCGAGTGCGGAGGAAAAAATATGCTTATCTAAATTCTTCTCGTAAAAAAGACATATACCATTAATTTACGAAGACCTAAAGCCATATTTCTATGATTTGCGTCACAATGTTGCACGATAATTCCTGAGGAAGGGCATTCCATGTCGTAATAAGAGGCTTCAGATCTATTACTTCCTCTTTAATATCTCCGCTAGTAATTATGAATCATCCTCACGTGTGTGCCATCCAATTGTCCTATCCCGTCTCTCAAGAGTTTGTTGAGGATTGCATCTTTGAAGGCAATATAAATACAATGGACCCTCATTATAACGCGGGTCTAGCTGTGCTCTCTGGCTCCGATTTTACTATCGTATTTCCATTATTTTGACCATATTTCCTGAGTGTAAGTAAGTTAAAAAAGTAGTCAAATGTAAACTTTCAGTTCAAATGTAAACCACGATCTAAAGTGAGATCTGAAACTTCTTTTGGTTCTCCAGTAAATCTTTGAAAATGTTACGTCAGTTTACCTCTAACGTACAAATATTAGAACTATGTTTTCCCACAGAATCACTGTAACAGTTAAAAAGATAGACAGTGCGATAGTACTGCCACGACAACTGCAACTGTCAAACAGTTCACACCATGGTAGTGGCTGCAACTACATGCACAATGGGCCTCTATCAGTTGACATCTAACAAATTTGAGTGTGCATATAAATTTGAAATTGTTGATTTTTTTTTTTAATTTAAGAACATATTTGTATTAAAAACATTTTCGTTAAATCTTTTGTCCCTATTGTAACTGCCCCAAAAGAGCAGGTGAAGCCTGTTACCTGCCCTCTGCTCAAATAGCAGCGTACTCCTGGAACGGGTCTTAGTCCTGGCCGATTCTTGGGTGTGTAGGGATCTTTGTATCTTGTATAGTCAGTTATAGTCAGGGATCTTCGTATCTTGTATAGTCAGTTCGTCCTCAATATGTACTTTATCGAACCTCTCATGTGGATCAGTACCGAAGCGGTATTGAGGCATTATATTGTAAATATTATACACTTATTCGTATATAATGTATAATATTATATTAGTGTACTATAGTATTATATTGGTGTATGACAGATGGCGCCCGAGCGAGGAGAGTCGGGACCAGGCGAGGAGAGCACGGGGGTAGCACCAGCCCACGACCCGAGGTCTCCCATCATCTACCTCAAGGTAATTAATTATTTTATTATTTAGTTCGTAATTATAGTACCAATAATTAAGATATCATAGGAAGATTCTGAATTTGAAGTCTTTAGTTTCTCAAATACCATTAAACAATTAACAATTCAACAGAAAAAGGATAATACCATATAAAAGACCAGAGCCTCCATATCTCATATTAACAGTCTTGAAAAACCGTACCACTTGAATTATCAATCTCATCAAAATGGACGTGATTGTTTTGAATGTAATATATTAACACACTCGTCTAAAGCACATTAAAAAAAAAAAAAAGAGCAAAAATCTAGCTTCAATATTAAACATTTTACATGATTGTAAAATCTTTAATATTGAAGCTAGATTTTTGCTCTTTTTACTTCCTTGTACGAAGTAAAGGAAGTATTGTAATCGCGAAAATTTTCAGTTTTCAGATTTCAATGGAAATATCCATTTAGACCATACCGGAATACATTTTGACTAGTTTCGTCGTGGCGTCTGTACGTATGTTCGTTCGTATTTCGCATAACTCAAAAACGGTTAGCCGTAGAAAGTTGAAATTTTGTATTTAAGATTGTTGCAAAATCTAGTTGTGAACCTCACTTTTTGGTCCCTGCTTGATCACCGGAAGTGGTACTTTACTTGTAGGTCATAATTGATTTCAATCAAAAATTATATTAAAATACTATGCAAAACTTCTCAAATTTAGTATTTATAACTTATATATTGATTTAAATAACATACTAGATTTTCGTCTAAATTGGAAAACCGGAAGCGGTACTTTACTTGAAGGCCATATTAGACTTTCATCAAAAATTATATTAAAATATAATGTGAAACATCTAAAATTTGGTAAATAGGATTTTTATATCGATGTGAATGTATTTAGTATATTTTGGTTAAAATTGTTGAGCCGAAAAGGGTACTTTACTGGAAGGTCATAATAAGCTGACATCAAAAATTATATTTAAATTAAATACATAAATCATATGTTTCGATAATAAAGGTTACAAACGCAATTTGGTTTCCAATCCAATTAAACATTTTTATTACTTGTTTTAAGTGTTAAAATTGAGTGTTAAATACTGGTTGTCCTCCCTATTTGTGTGAGTGTGTGTGTATGTGTCAGTAGATGGATTTCGGGACCCCGAGTGTCGTTTTTGAGATACTGTAATCTTCGGAAACTAGTAACTAAATTCAGGATCACTTCTTGAACCACCGATTTATAGTTTTATAGGCGTACAAGGAAGTCATGTATTGTCCACATCAGATATTTTGTTTTAATATGCTTTAGACGAGTATGTTTATATATTACATTCAAAACAATCACGTCCATTTTGATGAGATTAATAATTCAAGTGGTAAGTATGTACAAGTTTTCTGGAAGGCTCATTATTCAAGCAGTAGAGGCCGTGGGATAATCGCAAAACAGTTCGTTTTCGGAGAATTATTATACTGATTTAATAATCAAAAAAAGTTAAAACGTCTGAGATTCACATTTTAAACCTTCAGTGACAGTCATTAGAGTGGAATGTGGAATATAATTGAATAAATTTATTGGAAAAAAAGTTTTATTCCAATACGCTTGTGTCCCTGTAAGTTTTCCGCTCAGTTATCTTCTAATTCTCTTCATATGGTTATCACTTAGTCCCATATTTAATTCCATTTAAATAATTAGATGAATAAATAAATTTATAAATAGTAATTATTATTGTTTGCCCCGGCAAAGCATGATAGTAGGGATACGTTTACACCACACACACTTGTCCCATAATAGAGATTTGCATTTACCCCTGGAGAAATGTTAATCACAAAGTATTTTGAAGAACATCTTCTGAAGGTTCCACGTTCCGCAAAAAAATGGGAATTAATTGAGCCATTGAAAGCAGCAGATCATCGTTTAAACAACTCTCTTGAAGAAAACATGTGCTTAATTGAGCTGATAAAACCAACGTATAGTCGGGGGACTCAAAATATTTTGAGAGAAAAATTTGATTTTTTATTCCAAATATTCAGGAATAAGTCTATATGATTTTTTATTGTAAAAGCCACTCGACCCAAACACGTGGGCCATCATCAGGGCTGAAATGAAATCAGAGATACAAGAGATATAGATATGTGAACAATAAAAAGACAGAAGTAAATAACATAAGGAAAAGAGATAAATAATAATTATTATTTATCAAACTATTTATTCATAAAAATATGAAGATAATTAGAACATAGCTGAGCGGAAAACTGACAGAGACCCTACAGTATATTGTTATAGAAATTAAATCCTGGAGATTGGGCGAAACCACGAAACGTTGGTGTTATATTGTCGAGTTTATAGTATGGAATATATGAAATTTTCTTATTTTATTATTGACTATTAATATTCTTCCAAATATTAAAATATATTATTTAAATGAATATTATGAAAGTACCAGACTCTGAAAAAGAAATTGATGATCTCGGTCAAAGTGATATATATATCAGTATAGTTGTTTTGTGTTTAAAATTGTTTGAAATAGTAAAAATATACTGGTTTCAGACAGAAAATGGTTTTGAAATCAATTAAAGACTATTTTTGACAATAATAAATTATTCCGGATGAGAGAAAAATATTTCATTAAAAATACTATGGCCTTCTAGACTTCTGTCCCGCTAGATTCTCAATTGGCCACACTGTGCGTCGGGCCATATTCTTTTATGTTCGTGATATAATTCAAAACAGTAATTCTACAGCTAAAGTTTATCAGTTTGTAATTTGTTAAGTTCCAGTACTTTGGAAGCTACTAGATGAATAATATATTGAAATTCAATAAAGGTTTCAGCAATACCCCACCTAATGAATGCACTTATGATCGTATCTCCTATATTACGTCATGCCAACTTGAAACTCGTTTGATAACGATCAATGCTAACCAGTGTCAAGAATCCTGACGGGGGAGAGGGGGCGCGCGCCCTCTGCAAGGTGGAAAAAAAAAACATTTTCTTGAAAACTGTTTTCAATTACATTTACAACTGGGGCTTTTATTGATATAATAATTGAATTTTGATTGATTAATGAGGATTTTAAAGTATTTAATGTTTTAATGTTTCCAAAGGGAAGGAAGGATTAGAGGGGAAGACCTGTTGCACAGGTGCGCTCCCCCCTCTCAGAAAATTTCTGGATCCGCCACTGACCAGTTTGATTAAGCAGCAAACTATAGTTGCGGATTTTACATTTACAAGTTACCAAAGCTGAGACTAGTAGCCTAGATAGATTCAATGAAAGGAAGTGGGTTCCAGGAAGGGGTACAATACTGGAAGCAGCTGTAGTCCCAGTGCAGGTAGCGTGCATCGTCCATCTGCCGCAACATCCTTACCACCTGGGCGTCTTAGCGGTAGTTGTTGAGAACACTGACAGCCAGTCCACGTCACTCCTGCCGTATGGCGTGTCTTGTAACAATGCGCGTCACGAAATAAACTAAAAGGTGACGTTGCGTAACAAGGCGGCATTTATCTTGAATTTTATAAACCAAGTGTAAAATTTCAATATTTGGCGCAGGATTCGCTACAATATTCAGCAAGTGACAAATTATTGAGATTTTATTGTACAGTGTTATTTAATTCTTAAATTACTATTAGATTCAAAGCAGGATCAATCCAAAAATTTTACAAAATGTTTTCATTTTATTTTTCATAATTTCTCAATGCACTTCATCGCACAGCAAAGCCGTAATGATCAAAAGCGTCTCTATTCAGGATAAAAATTGGTTCAAACTCATGGGGTTATCTGGATCAAATAGGGCAACCCATATGGTTAAAATATAGTTATAATTAAAATTAACTTAATTAATTACCATTATATGGTGATTATTATAATTATCTAAGCTTGATTGTTCCTAAATTCATATCATAAAAACTGCTAAAAAATATATATTTATATCATATTAGCATAGCAACTTGTTTTTCTGTTTACAAACTTCTTAAGCTCTTGGAACGGAAAAACCAGTTATAGTGAAGGTTATTTTTTTTAGTAATTAAAAAATGGACATTGCAAATTTATCTGTTTGCCCAGATATACTAATGAATAAATGCAAATAAAAATATTTTGTTCGGATAAAAAACATCCGTGACAAATAGGTCAGGAATCTTTATTTATTTATTTATTTTTTTCAAGACATTCAAAAGATTGTATATAAATTCTGTTGATTAATTTTACAAATAGTATATTTTTTTTTCCTTTTTTTTTGGCAAATCCTTAATCTTCTTTTCCTTTTTTGGCAAATTCTTAATCTTCTTTTTTTTTTTTTTTTTAAACATTGTAATATTTTTAAATTGAAGTAATTTATCCTACAACCTAGTCACAAGATATTTCCAATGGATACTTGGATGCTTTTAAATTATATAGTGTTTTTATTAATTTGTGATATAATTTCAAAATTAGATAATTCCACTGGAACGGAACCAATCTTTTTAAAACTTCCACACACTCGACGACCTAGTAGTAAGTGAAGATGATATATAGGACTGGAAATCTGGAGATGACTGCAATCTGAGTCATCAAGACCGCCGCGGTACATTTTAATATTAAGGACGAAGGATCGGCTGGAAAATAGAAGAAGAGATGCGGAAAGGTCAGAAGTGAGTAATGCACCCCCCCATCTCAAGTTCCCGGCCCAAGGTTCTCCTTGAGATGCACTCGATAAGTGTTGAGGCTGATAGTACCACGGTTCAGGTGATTCGAATCAGCAGGTGTGGGCTACCATAACAACTGCATTTAAAGTATAGGGGATACTGTAACAGGATATAGTAAAGTCTATGCATTATTGAAGAACCATTGATGTAATTCCTCGAAATAAGGGTCATCATATTATATTACTTAAACTCATCATTATGATTAGAGGGCTACATGTGATAAATTAGAGCTATTTGAAACTTATATTATTGTTTTTTTTACGCCATTCTATTGATACAAAAAGCACCATTTTCTCACCTTTCCTTAATTGGGACGACCCTCAGTTTTGCGAAAACAAGTTGTCGACCTCGAGGATTTTTTTTATCGCCTCAGTATCTATCGTAACGACTACAGGTTGGTACACAAAGGAGCCATTCGATGGCCTTCGATTCTCAGTATTCGTTTAGTTAAATGTTTTGTTACTTATTAAAAATTATAATAAAGTGTGTTTTATCAATTCCCAAATAAACTAATAATACATCCATTTTATTTAATACATGCCGACGTAGTTTTTTTGATAAGGGCGTAAGCGCCGTTCAGAAAACTTTACAGGAAACACATGAAACGTTTCTCCTCCCACCCCCCCCCCCCCTCCAAAAAAAAAAATCTTTTTTTTTAATTTTATTTTTATAGTTTACAATATGAGTTTTTAAGGTGGCAAAACTTTTATGATTACAATATATTTTTAAGGCTTCTAGCACTGGTCAAGGCCAGAGTAACGACTCAGAGTCGTCAGTATTTGGTGCTTACGTCATCAATAGTCGATTTTTAGACCACTTCCAATTTTTTTTCTCGATATATTGTGAGCGGGAATCGATAGAGGGGGTGCTTACGTCTCATAATAAATCGAAACTTAAATTCCGAATTTTTAGCCCTTGAGAGCCTTTTTCAAAAACTTACATCGATGTAAACAGAAAAAAAAAATGTTAATTTAGTTTAATAAGATGGGCCAATTTTTTTTTTTAATTGTATGTAAGCGTTTTTAAAATTTTAAATGATTTTTAATATATTTGCTAGTCGAAGTTCGCATCATTCTACATATCATAGAACATCTCAAATAAAAAAATTCAACTTTATTTTTTAGGAATAAGTTAGAGGGAAAAAAAATCTGTAAATTTTATGATATAAAGTTATGCTATACTTTGATGAAAAATATAATTAATTAAAATGACATTGATGGTTGATTAATGAATCGAAAGCATGAGTGAATTGAAGGTGTTATATTACAAATGATAAGCTATTTATCGTAACAGGTACTGTTTTTTTGTACTTTTTTTTGATGGGTGGTAGGAAAAAAAGAGAAATATTTTTACAATCTAATATTTATTTAATATAAACATTTAAAACGTGTTTAAACTAAGCGAATATATTACTGAGGATTATCTGAATTAAAATTATATATACTTACATGAGATGTCATACAGCGACGAAATAAAAGGAGGCATATTTATTGGACCTCAAATAAGGAAATACCGAGGTGATTTCCGTTTTCAAGTAAAATTAAATGAAAAGGAATTGGCAGCTTGGAAATATTATGGAAGAAAACATGAGATGCCAGCAACAAAAACTTTCACTTTTTCGTATTGTGTTCTGTAGCATCTATTACTTTTTAAAAACCAGCAATAGTCGCCCAGCATAGATGGGTTCCAGCATCCCAGGAATCTTTTCCCATCCTCCTGGCGTCCTGTTGAAACCTAGAGAGCGAAGAGAGCCTTGTACGTTGCTTACTGCACCCAAGTTTTCTGGAAAAAAAAATCCAGTAAAAAGCGCTGTACTATTCCAGGCTTTCAAGAGTTCATCTATGAGGTGAATTCACAAAACACGTCCAAGCTGCCAATTCCTTTTCGTATCCGAAATAAAGTAGATACTCAATTCAAGGATTCAGTGATTACTAACAAACCTGGTCAAATAGAAAAGTTCTGCAAAGAAACATAAATCATTTTAATGAAGAAACAAAAATAAATATATACATATATACCTCATATAAACATAGGACATAGGTATAGAGATTCTACAAAGAAATAAAAATCATTCTAGTGAAGGAACTAAGAGAAATATAATCATTATACCCGAGCGAAAACTCGCGTTAGATATCCGTCCTTCTTCTTCTCCCTAATACATTAGAAGTATAAACTATATTAGGAAAACATGTTTATTCGGATAAAAAATAAAATATTACCAAGAAAATTTATTTAACACACACATTTGGTGAAGCTATATAGTTTATAATGACTATATTTGTACTTAATAACAATTTATACTTAATAAGTAATTAGCTTGCCTCACTGGAAAATATCCATTCAGTTTAACAGTTGAGCAATAAGACTCAGCTATATCATTTTATATCTATAGTAATCATATTTAGCAGTGCCCTTTAGGATTAGACTTGGAAAAGAATATATAATTTTCCACTTATTAAATAGTTGTTGTATACAGACTCAAATTGATATGAAGTTGTCATCACAACGGCACTTACGCAAGATGGCATAGGGCCCGTGCGGACCTAAATCGTGCATTATCTCGAATACGGTAGGTTTTAGGGATTTAAAACGCTGTACCGATACGTTCCAAGGGTTACTTCGGATATTATGTTTTTGCTCGCCTCGAATTCTTTAAAACCCGACCCGTCTCAATCTGTTGACTCACCACCGTCGAAGCTTTGAAACTCCCAGTTTTTCCATAACTTTTATTTAAGCCCTAGATAGAATTTAACAATTGAAATTAGAATTCGTCACTTCCCCGTAAAATTCCCTTTCTTTTGATACCTCACTCGTCAAAATTCATCGCTCCTGAGAGCCGAAAAAGAGATCTATACTACACTATTACATATAGAGAACTCATACTAAATTCAAGGATTCAGTGATTACTGTGATTAACTAGTCAAATAGGAACGTTTTACAAAGAAATATAAATCGTTGTAGTGAGGAAACAAAGATAAATACATCCATTTATACCTAGAATTGTAATGGAACGGAGAATTATATAATTCAGGTTGCATTGGTTTGTTTGTTATTGAACTCAATGGCGTCCGTCAGTAATGAGTACGTTCAATGTCCATCATTATCTCCATTCGCATCCCAGTTTCCTTCTCGGTTTAAGAAATAATCGAATTGGAGTTACGAAATCGATTCTTATACCGGCTTGTGTCCTTGCAAGCGTAATTTTTTCTAACGTGTTATGACATTTTCTCTTATCATTGCAGTAGAATTTCCTTATTCTGTTATGGTAACTCTGCAAATGGGAAAGATCGGCGAAAATTATCCTGAAATTGAAAAAGCCAATTGCTAAGATTTTTTGAAAAATTTCTCTCTTAATTAATAGCTAAATTGACGCCAATTACCAATCGCGGGGAAATAAATTTAAAAAATAGCTATATTAGCTGAGGGTCTTCTGTTGAAGAATCTTAAATTCTCTAATAGAGAAACTGAGTAAGTTAGAGTTTATAAATGACAGCCAAAAATCTACGAGTACAGAATATAATAGAATAGAAAAATAAACTTTATTCTGGAACAGGGTCTCTAATAAAAAATAAAACAGAAAAAAAATTTCTGGCCAAAGAGTACATTAATAAAAGTCAGTTGATATTTACAATAATCTCAATTATAACATATAAGTAAAGAAAAAAAAATTCTTCTGGTAAAAAAATATATAATTCTACTGACAAAAAAAAGAAAAGAAAAAAAAAAACGAAGAAAATTAAAATATAAAAATAATGAAACAATCCAAAGTTAATACAACGTCAAAAACAATTACTGGCAACTAAACAGAATTTAATCATTGGGGGATATAAAAATGATAAAAATAAATTATTCCCTATCATCCAACAGGACTCACCAGGACCGTGCAAAAAGGGACTCAGGCGTGAATTTCTTATTGTCAAACTTTTATATTTTTCGTGCCGATAATTTATTATCTAGGTATATGTATTTATCTACCTATACTATTTATGTATTGTTATGTTTTATACTTCAAAAATGTCATATTATGTTGGTTATCTTTTTTGTTTTCCCTTGACTATATATGAAATATATCGTACGGGGAAGTATTGCGATCGTAAAAATCTTCGAATTACAGTTTTCAAAGGAAATGCACGTTTTAAGAGCCCCTGATTACAAATAACCAAGTCTCTCAAAATGCTCTGTGTGTGCGTGAACAGTCTAGCTCAAAAACGAAAAGTTGTACGATACTGAAATTACGTATTTCAGGTAGACACATCCATGTAATATTACAGCAAAAGTTTCGTCAAAATCGACTAACCGGAATTGGCAATCATATCATCGATTTTACCCTTTTTATAATTTTCTCGTAAACGGCTCGAATGATTTTGTTGAAACTTGCCTAATGTCTTTGCCTTAAAGCCCTTCAACTTTTCATATATGAAGTATATCAACGAGAAAATGCATGGGGAAAAGTTAAAGCGAAATGAAAATTTTATTTGCGCATAACTCAAAAAGTGAAACTTTTTATAGTAAATAGACATATATACATATAACACAATAACAAGCGACCGAACCTCCTCCCACCATGCCGTCAGCCTGTTGTTAACAAAATATTCTGTAACAATGAATTGTAATAATATGAAAGTAGAAATTAACTTAATAATTTTACTTTTATTTTAATTAATGGAAATAAAATACTTCTATGGAAACTTGATGGAATTTCCATGGAAACTAAACCGAAACTTTTAAAATATATTTTCAGCTTGGCAAACCAAAACTATTTACTGTACAGAATTGTAGTACTAAAGTTGTTTAAAAAACTAATTTTTTTATCATACTTTTGTGAGAGAAGACTTGAAGAAGTGCATTCTGCTGGATTTATTTTGAATAGTGTTTAAAAATTAGTGTTTATATTAAAAAGATTATTATGATAGGATGGCATGGGAATGTTGTGTGATGCGCGCACCGCACCAGATTTTTTTTATGTAGCTCAGATACAAGGCCCTTAAACTAGACCGAAAAGTAGGCGTACATTAAAAAATAAGTTCCCTAACAACACGCCACCAACCAACCTCTTAAAAATATAATAAAATCAAGATAGTAATATTTCAGTTCAACTCTTGAATTATATTTTCAAAGACAGCAATCACATGCTCAGGTAAACCAACGAGCCGTGCCACGCTCCCTTCCAAATCGGAACAGCGAGCCATTAAATTACTCGTTGCAAAAACCGACAAGAGATGGATCGCAGTGATCCCAGCGCGATCAGCTAGTATGCGTATCGGATCGCCAGTGTGTACTCACCTGTTTGACAGTAACCGTCATGAGAGAGAAAGATATTTCTATACCCTAAGCTATTTTAATTTTTCATTATTGATCTAGTCAGAGAGCCGGTGTGCTAAACGTACTACAACAATAGCTCATACCCCCTCCCCTCCTTCCCCCAATACTGAATGTTTTAATGGAACTGCGTATGTCTGAAGTAATCATTCCCAAAAGAGAATATTCGATAGATACTCAAAAATCCCTTAAAAAAAAAAGAAAGTATACCATTTAAAATAACGGTACTGGAGAGACATATCAAATAGGCTGTGTTTCTTTGAGGTAAGAGCCTTGCTTCAAGGTACTTGGGCCACTCCACTGACCGCTTTCACATATGGAAATACTTTTTTCCTTCTGAATAAATTAAAACGACTTCACAGGTGTTTTCCAGTCGTTTTTTCACCATTAGATAACACTAGAGGACTACTGAAAGTTAATATCAAAAACAAGGGAACTACTGACCGTTAATATCGAAAACTAGAGAACTACTGACAGTTGATAACGAAACTAAGAGAATACTGAAATTTATCATGAACCGATTTCTATCCAAACTAGTCAAAGTAAATTATAAGGTTATATGGTTGGGAGATTCCAAAAACAAAGCCTAAAGTCTCTCAAATAACACTAAATAACTAACTAGTCAGTGTTTCAGGACAGAAAATCAGGACAGCATATCTCACATTAACAGTATAAAAATGACCTACCAATATAGTATAGTATATCACTCCAAGTAGTGGCGGCTCGCATATAGCTACTGTAAAACCCCCATTTCTATTTGATATTATCAATAACATTCGATATAATGAGTATTTTTTTCTTTAATTCTTTCTTTATAAATGTAATATATATATAATCCTTAAGTTAAATGGCAGTAGCCACATTACAGTTAATGAAAAAGTATATAAATTTTCTGCATGGAACTGTAAACTTCACAGTTTCAGTGCCGTGGAGTTTGGCTGTAGTGCGCATGCTCACATAGGAAACTCCACGCGAGGCTGCGGGGAGAACACAGAATATTCTCATCACATATTCTAAAACAGCACTGTCGTTCTCACATTGCTTATTATTAATATTGCCTGTTATTATTTTTTTTACACCACGTGTCTTGGTCTTAATAACCGTGTATCATATTCTTGTATGTGATATAGCGTAGAATTATATTTTTATCCTACTTCTAGCATTTTACTTGATTCATTTTTTTTTTGGGGAGGGTTTCATTCGTTGTTTGGAAACAAAATGGTGGATTATAATTTTGAGTTTCGAAGATCATCCTAGTTTACTAAGACTTCGGTGCCAAATGGACCCAGTAGTATCGGAGAAAATACCCAGATGGTGGACAGACGGATTTTTTTGGTATTCCTTTTTTGAATTCTACTTATCTTGAAACGTAAAAACTCAAATTTTTAGGATGGTTAGAATTTTTTTTTTGTGTTCATTACAGAAAATAATAAACACTAAAATGAGGTAATATTTTTATTTTTCCAATTATAATGTTTAAATTTATTATTTAAATAGAAAACTTCATGTTATTTTTGTAGAGTATTCGATAATAAATAATAATGTGTAATTAGCAATGTTTGTATTCTTTATTTATGTACCTACAATTTGGTCAATCCCTTGAACATTAAACCGTCGTTTCAGTGATTACAATTTTGTACGTCAAAGAAAAACTGTCGTAAAACTAATTTTGATTTCATTGTCGTATTTGCATTATTCTGGCCATATTTTCCAAACATAAGTATCGTGAATAAGCTGAAATGGTAATAAAATATCCAATACTTCAAACATAAAGATTAGCCATTATGCACAAGAAGCAATACAATGCGATATGATACTTCTTTTTCCTTTTCTGTAAAACTTTCAGAATGTAACTTAAGATATTTTTATTATATCAATCTGGTGTTAATCACGCGGTTTGGCGTTGTGAAGCCGTCAAATAATATTATAATGTTATAAAAAATTAGAATAGATTATTCTAAATATACTTTATTTTCGAAAATACTTAAAGCGTTTTTCTCCCATAACGTTTCGCTCACGGAAAGAACAGTCAGAAGTATTATAATTTTGTGAATTCTTCCACATTCGGTAAAGTTTGGCGAATTGGATAATTTCATGAAGGAGAAATTACAAGCATTTCCCGCATATGTAGCCATGCTTATTTCCTCTTGAATTTGATTTATTTTACTAATTCTTGAATATTCAAACTTCTCTGCGTTTAGCCTTTAATAACTTCGCCCCCAAAATGATGGTGGCCGTTCCTACTACTACCAAAATATTTTGATTTATTCGTACTTATTTCAAGACCTGATTATTTACTGGTATCCATCAATGTATTAGAAAGGATATTTTACCACATTGAAATTAAACCTTTTTCGTTACGAATTAATTGGCTTATTAATGGCGTACTCCAGTGCTAAATTAAGTAAAACTAGAGAAAGGGAATCGTACTGTTTGTAACCTGACCCCCAAACATCTAGAAATAAAAATTAACGATTCAGAAATTCCTCTCGATGCCTCCTCTTTAAATAGATTGGCTAATTTCTTCGCCATTCGCTACTCGTATCACAATATTCAACTTCTGGCGGTCAATAGAATCGTAAGCCCTTTTTCAAATCGATGGAAACACTGGTGAACTTTTTTTTTTCCTTACCTAGGCATTTATGAAAAACGGGGTTTCAGCAGGAGTAGGGAGAATATTACACATGGGATAAGCGTATGCCACTGCTACCAATAAAACTCTGTTTTTATTTAACATGTTATTATACAGGAAAACTCCTGGTGAACCAAAACAACTTTTAAAAAAATACGAAATAACAATTTTTTAAGTTATTTTAGTTTATTATTACTCACGTATAAATATAATTTTCTATATCTAGATATATTATTTATAAAATGACATTCAAATAATTTTATATAATTTTTATTTTATAAGTAAAAGTATTTTGTAATTTCAGGGAAGAAGAAGAGGGGGTCCGGACCCCCTGGACCCATCCTCTGGGTACGCCACTGATGGTTACCAATGGGTCGTATATTATAAAGCCTAAAGCCTTCCTGAATAAATGGTCTATCTGACACAAATAGAATTTTTCAAATCGGAGTGGTAGTTTATGAAATTAGCGCGTTCAAACATATTAATTCTTAAGCTTTATATAATAGCATAGAAACAGAAATATATTTATGATCAGTTGACATCCGCATGATGGTATAGAAGGATTGATCTAATTAGGGATTGATAAATTATTCTGCCACTTCTAAAAATTTGTTTTTATTCCAAACTAGTTTCGAATGTTATATTCATCTTCAGTTCTAAAAACACACAAAAATTAAAAAATAATTAGTTCGAAATACAGTTTGGTATTATTATACATATTTAATTAAATGTATAAATTAGTTTTATAAAGCATTTATGAATTATGAATTTATTTAAGACAAGAGATCAAGTACATGTTGGTACTCATCAAGGTTTAAGTAGATTATATCAAACAGGAAAGTTGGAATTTCCTGTCTTATTATATGCACGTATCTGTTATTATTATTATATGTCTTATTATTATATGCACGTATAAACAGAGAATTCCAACTTTGCAATTCATTTAAATGAAAAAACTATAAATTCTTCAAAGACTCAGGAGTTAAATTAATACATCACGTTGAAAACAGTCTCAAATTGAATATATATGAAACGCTTGAAATAATAAAATCTTTCAAATCCAATCCAGATTTTTGCTTAAATGACCAAATAGTCCAATCTTAACTTTATTCCCATCCATAACAGAAAAAACAATTGCTCACCGGAATTACTGGAAAAATACCGACCCCTAAACCGTTAACCTATAAACACCCCATCTTTCTTCCACTACTAGTTCAGTGCGAGAACAAACCAATGCAAACTTTTATGTTTGATATAACCCATTTAAACCTTGGTGAGTGTCACCGTGTATTTGATTTCTTGTCTTAATTAAATTCATAATTAATAAATGTTTTATAATACTAACTCATATTACATTTAATTTAATATGTATAATAATACCAAACTATATTTTGATTTGCTAATTTTTATGTGTTTTTAGAACTTAAGATCAATGTATAACATTCGAAAATAGTTTTAAATAAAAACGTAGAAGTGGCAAATAATTTATCAATCCCCAAATAGATTTATGAGGACCTTAAAAAAGAGAAAGAAGATATCCAATATTTTTGCATAATTAACGATTAGGGATTATTAGTCTAAAAAAAATTACCTCATTATCTGTTACATCATGATCTATTCCAAATTTGCCTGCTAGCAGTTGTTAGGGTTATTATATGTTTACATATAGAGCTCAAAGTATTATTACGAATGAGGTTGGTTGTGAAATGGGAGCGAGAAATAGGAGTGGCTATATAACACAAGGAAATCAGCTGATCCCAATATCACCGAATTTTAAATTTCGCCACTAGCACTATCCCATAATCAGGCCGGAACTAGAGCGGGAACTAGCCCTGGACGGCAGAATTTATAGGGCGGCAAATTTCTAATGAAATACTTTAAGTAAAGAATATATGTTTCTCCTTTTTCATTGTTTTGACCTTAATTCACTCAATAAAATGAGTTAATGATGATATTTATTTCGAAATATATCGCCTTAGATATTTGGTAAGTTTCTAAGCTCACCACTTATTCCATCTTTGGAATCCAACAACCGATTGAATCCATCAGGGATGGACAGCGATTTACGTTGAGATTTGAGAAAACGTTTTTTATTCAAGCGGCAGGGAACAAACCACTTAGATAAACTTAATAAATGATTTTATTCAGAAATGTAGTTTACAATTTTGTTTTCCTTTTGGTTAATTATTTTCAATAATAGACCTTTGTAATCGACCAAGAATTTTTTTTTTAAGCCTCCTCTCCCTCAAAATTTGAGGTTTTACGTTTCAAGATACGTAGAATCCAAATATCAAATAAAATAAAATCCGTCCGTCCACCGTACGCCGTCCAGAATTTTTATCCGATTTGCTTGAGATTCGGCAACAAGGTCACACCTTCCCCCAGAATGATCCTCGGAACTCTTAGTTCCTTGTACTGTTTGCTTCAAAATGCCGGCCGATTAACGATTTTATAAGCCCATAACTTGCCCATTTATAAAGATAGAGGAGAGATGTAAGGTGTTTTGGAATCAGCATACCAAGGCATTAAAAGAAAAAGGGCCATCGTGACCCTAGGCCTCCTGACTTATCAATTGGACTTCTGACTTCGCATCTCTCAACATCATCCTTCCTTGGATTATTTCTTCACTTCCTTTAGTTTATTGGTCTTTCCTTTTTCTTTTACCACTGAAGTGCACATCCAATATTAAATGTCCTAACCATCTCAGCCTACTTGCATTGACACAATTTCTTCTTAGCACTTCCAGTTCGGCACTCTCACGGAGATCATCTTGGGACAAGATTCAAATTTCTGCTCCATAGATGCCTACTGTTTTATTTCTTTGCTGAACTTGGTAGATTTCTTTTATAATGTTCCTTTCCCGAAACACTCCAAATGCTCATTTGAAAGATAATCTAATTATCTGAACCAAAGCAATACAGAAAGTCATGTGAATGGACAGATAAGGTATTTTTTAAATATTACTATTTAGAAATAATAAACCATTGTGTAATAATTTGCAGCGTTTTATACTAGTACAATTAAATATAAAAGGCATTAACTGTATGTAGCCTACTGTAGAATGGCTAATGCGAAAACGTGATTTAAAATCATCGTATGAGTAGGCCGGTTCAATATTTATATACAACTAGTATACCCGAGCGAGAACTCTCGCATTACATATCTTAATGAATCCTTAATGAAATCGAAGTATAAGCGATAAACAATATAATATTATCAACAAAGTTTATTTAACACACACATTTGGTGAAGCTTTATAATAGTTTATAATGACTATGTTCAAGTAATAGTTAATACTTAATATGTAATTAACTTGTCCTACTGGAAAGTACTCCCTCAGTTTAACATTTAAGCAATAAAACTCTACTATACCACTTTCTGTTTGTAGTGTTCTATCATTCATGGAAACATAAAAACAATATTTATTTACAAAACTTTTTCACAGTTATTAACACGTTTTAGTTAACAGTCTCAACTGGCTTTAAAAGGTATAAAGTTGCCATGATAACACGTACGCAAGATGGAATAGGGCCCGTGTGGACCTATATCGTGCATTATCTCGAAAACGGTAGGTTTTAAGGCTTTAAAATGCTGGACCAGTATGATCCAATGGATCATACATGATTTTGATGCCCGCGTCAAAATCTATAAAACCCAACTTATCCCGTCTCGATCCGCTGACTCTCAGTCGTCAAATTTATGAAACCTCCCAATTTTTCACCACTTTTATTTAAGCCCTAGTAAGAATTTAAGAAACGAAATTGGAATTCGTCACTTCTTTATGAAATTCCCTTTCTTTTGATACCTCATTCATCAAAATCCATCGCTCCTGAGAGCCGGAAAAGGGATCTATACTACCGTAATAATATATAGTAGTGATATATTGCCACGTATTTTTTTTTAAATTTACAATTATTCCATGATTATAAACGATATGAACCGATAATGGTCTATCTTGGATGATGATATTCCTCCACTCTCTCAGCTGTTAATTCTTAAAACCTCCATGAAAGGTTTAGCCAGGCCGATCTGTAAATAAAGAATATAATATGTATAATAAAATATAAAAAAAAAAATGACAGAGATACAGCTGAAGAATAGAAGTAAACAAACGTGGGGCCTTGAATGTCATTATCTGACGCTTCAAATTGAGAATTATATTTATTTAAGACATATTTTTGATGTTGTTTTCGCCATATTACACATCCACCTTTAGAAATGGAACAAATCTCCTGTAATTATTTTTTTTGCAATTAAAACTTTTTAGAAATAAAAAAAAATTGATTAATCTATAAAAGTAGTAAAGGAGTAGATTTACCTGCCTTATCAATAATTCTTTGTGTTTAATCATTAATCTGTATCTTCTCATTGTATCATTGTTACTGTTAGAAATAATATCTAATTCAACTAGATATATATCGATGCATCATTATTTATCGATTATTAATCGACTTGTGAAAGCCCTTCGGTTGATTACTGATAAATCCTTCAAGAAAAGATTATCAGAAACTATATTATAATTATATTTATATCAGCATATTAATATATCCATTTCTTTACATCATTCATATAATAGAAAGTTCATAAAAAATAAATATATTAATAAACAAATAATAGAAAATGTGATATAATAAATAAGGAAGCCGTCTGACAAAGTAGAAGCCATTTTACTAGAGCTCACGCTTACGTAATGTTGACTATTCCACGTCAATGGATATTATTACCACGTGTCAAGGTTTTTTTTTAATCTTTAATTATTTTCTAAATTATTTTATAAATATTTTGGAGTAATTTGTAATTCGTATATAGCGAATAAAAATAAATACTTATGATAACAAGTCTTTGAACTAGTTTGTTATATAAGGACAAAGTATGATTGGTCAAATAATATATTATTTTTTTTAATCTCACTTAAATTACAATACACGTTTTAGATGGATTTTCGACATTCCTGTTGTTTTGAAGTTGTTTCAAAAAATGTGCCATTGACCCTAAAAGACCATAAGCAAACAGTGCAATGTCAGGACTGTAAAGAGGGTGGGGTAAGATGCTAACACCCTCCATTTCTGAGAATCTTTCGTTGATTAAGATTGAACGATGGGCAGGAGCATTGCCTTGCTGAAACTTCACTTTAATATGATCGACCAAAGCAGAGGACTCCTCTTTTAAAACTATATGCTCTTTCGAGTTGTTCACAATAAAGCTAAACGTCAATAGCTTTGCTATCTGTAACCAGTTCTAAGTGCAAAACATCCTCATAATTCCACCAAATACAAAACATTACCTTGAAGGCTGTTGTTCCCATAATTGAATCGCCTGAACCTTCTACTTAATCCTTTTTTCCAGTGGTGCCTCAGGAGACCACGAATGACAATTTTTTCTTCCAGCATTAGCAGTGAAATTTATAAAATGAAAGGTAGGGACAGATGGTATACATAAATAAATAAAGGATTAGTCAAAGTAAATAACGATATATGCATTGTTGAATAAGGACTCAAATGGAGACTTTAAAGTCAGTAATGAATTAATGCACAAAGACTTTTGTAACAACCTAGTAGATGGGATATCACAAAACGATATCCAAATTAAATAGAGGCTCTAAAGGCAAGATGTTTGGAGAAGAAGCTGTGGCATATTCAGGTTACAGAGGATTCCAAATGTAGAAATAAGAAATATAGTAGAGGCTGAACTTAACTTCAGCGAAACAAGATTGATGTAGTACGGGAACGCGATACATGGGAATAGAAGAAAAGCGTAGGCTGCATGGAATGCATCACTACCCTGTATACACGGAAATTACGGCATGTCTAAAATATACTTACGGATTATCTTTGGAATGAGCTAAGAGGTAAGCTACTAAAGGTCCCCGGATCTAGGAGCAGAGGCAAAGAGAGGAGGAGGGAGGAGGTCTTTTCTGGTTTTTCGTTATTATCACGAAAACGGGTCGTAGCTTTAAACATTTTATGTTAAAAATTGAGAAACATCAAATTTCCTACAAGAATATTCCTATTATTTTTTTTTTCGCATCTGTTATAGTTTAAGAAAAAAAAATGTCAAAATGTTAGTTTAAAAAAAAAAAATTACCACTTTCTGATATACTGGACCATACTTTTCCTTTTATTTTCTTTATCGTTTGTTACTTTGAGGTATAATTTTTTTTTATTGAGAGAGAAATGCTTTATAAATGAATTAAAATAAACAATAGATAATACAATCTACCACGCTCAAGGGCTATAAGTATCAGTGCTGTAAGAATTCATTTATTCCATATTTACAAGTAAAAAAGATAAAAAAAAAAAAATAATAAAATGACAAAAATAAATAGCAATAATTAAAAAAATCAGTACATCAGAAATGAAAAATAATAGATTAACAATTAAATAATAGTAAAATAAATAAACAACCATGTTAATTTAAAAAGCACATATTTCTTAAACTATTACAGACACTAAAAAAAAATTAATAAGAACATTATTTTACGAAATTTAACGATCTTATTTTTGTTTTACATGAAATGTTTTAAGTTTGGACCAACTGTTTTCGAGATATAAACCCAAAAACATTACCTTCTTCTATCTCCTCTCGTTGCCTCTGCTCCTAAATCCCAGGACTCCTCGTAAATTTACCTTTTAACTAGCCCAAACAGAGCCCTGAAGTCAATTTTGGTCATCCTGTCATTTCCGTCTACGTCCCCTTTTGAGCATTCATCGACTCGACTAATACGTTTTCAAACTAATGATCAGTGAAAAATCAAAACAGATGGCCATAATTCCCCTTAAATAACACATCGTTTCAACAAATTTGTTTTCCTTAGCTATTAAAAGGATGCTTTCCTTAAAAGCAATATGCTACCCTATTCTAAAATATCGAAGGAGTAACCGATAAATCGATAAATATTGTTCCCTTATCGATGGACTATTTATCCCGAGGCCGAATTATGTAAGACTTATTCCATTGATAGCCTTTGTCGAATTAAGGCAATTGCTGTGATTACCACAGCTCCAATCGATTCTTGCCTTACTCTGTATATATATGTGTCTCTCATTGTTACTAGTAATAAAAAATATCTGATGTGGACAACACATTACTTCCTTGAACGCCTATTAAACTATAAATCGGTGGCTCAAAAAGTAATCCTCAATTTGGTTACTAGTTTCCAAAGATTGCATTACAAACGGCACTCGACGTCGCGACATACACTAAATTTTAACACTTAAAACAAGTAATAAAAATGTTTAATTGGATTGGAAACCAAATTGCGTTTGTAACCTTTATTACCGAAACATATGATTTATGTATTTAATTTAAATATAATTTTTGATGTAAGCTTATTATGACCTTCAAGTAAAGTACCCTTTTCGGCTCACCAATTTTAACCAAAATATAGTAAATACATTCACATCAATATAAAAGTTCTATTTACCAAATTTGAGATGTTTTACATTATATTTTAATATAATTTTTGATGAAAGTCTAATATGATCTTCAAGTAAAGTACCGCTTCCGGTTTTCCAATTTAGACCAAAATTTAGTATGTTATTTAAATCAATATATAAATTATAAATACCAAATTTGCAAAGTATTTTAATATAATTTTTGATGGAAATCAATTATGACCTTCAAGTAAAGTACCACTTCCGGCGATGAAATAGTGACCAAAAAGGGAGGTTCACAACTAGATTTTACAGCAATCCTAAATACAAAATTTCAATTTTCTACGGCTAACCGTTTTTGAGTTATGCAAAATACGAACGAACGTACGTACCTACAGACGCCACGACGAAACTAGTCAAAATGGATTCAGGGATGGTCAAAATGGATATTTCCGTTGAAATCTGAAAAATGAAAATTTTCGCGATTACAATACTTCCTTTACTTCGTACAAGGGAGTAAGAAAGGTATAAATATAACTATAAAAAAATTGATAAATTACTAAAGGAAAAATATTTTCTTAGGTAGAAAACAAATTTCCGGAAATAGGAGTAGTAATATAGATGTATAATATACCGTTGGGAAGCTAAAGATTTTTGAAAAAATATTATCTAGCATAAACAGTCGTAAAATGTAATAGAGAGCGACGAAAATCGCATAAACTTATGTTATTGTTGTAGTTAATAATTTTTACTTTTATATTTTTTAATTGAAATAAAATATTTCTATGGAAACTAAATGGAAACTTAGAACATATATTTCAAGTAAGGTGGTTAGTGAAAGTTGTGTGGTGTGCGCATCCGAATTTTATTCATCATGCTAATTTTACAGTCATACAATTTAAAATAGTCCTTAAAAAAATTAAAGCAATTGTGAGTTATAATATGCCCAAATTACGATGTTATTAGTCGGATATGGTGTTTGTGGTTTAAATTGATGTGATGTGGGAATATGATGCAGTGGAAAAAGAAGGTTGACTAAAATCACTTTTACGATAACTAGTATAGTGTTCATATATTATATTTTCTAAAAGACAGAAACTCATAAAGGAAAAAATAAAAAAAACGATTCTAATAAATATAATTGCAAAAATAAACTTTAAAAAAATATATTAAAAACTTGGCTTTTTTTATTATTACGTACTAATTAGTTATTCTTTGGCCGTGATGACCGAGGACGTTGGGGCAAGGGTACCAGAGCGCCCTGTCCGGAACGGTGTGGGTTCGATTCCCTCCTGTTCAGTTAATATTTAATTCGCGGCGGCCCCGAGAGATTCTGGTGCCATTACTCATTATACTAAACTCTCAAATTAAATAAAACTTGGAAAAGCTTTTAAATCTCGATTTTATCTAGAGTATAACGGATTTTTGCCTTCCTCAAGACATTTTGAACATATTGTTTCCCTAATTCCAGCGTCATCCTTGGTAGCAAATACGAAGTATAAGTCTTCCTAAATGATATTCACAATATAATTGTATTTGTCTTTACTTATTTTAGCATCTCAGTCACTCTATACGAGGTGTGAAGATGCAAAAAGGGACAAATCCAAATTTTTTTTTAAGGAAACCCAAAACTTACATAATTCAAGGATTTATCCCCTTCGCCTAAACATTGAACGTAAAATTAAATTGGATTTAGTACGTTTAGAGGGCTGAAGGATATATGTAGCTTAAATAGGACACTAAACAATTTGGAAAACATCAATAATATGTATCAATACATACACAAATACATCTCCATGTTTCATAATATGAGGTGCTCCAAACAAGAATGGCAAATCCGCCATGTCACAAAATTTATTATTTATTTCTTTAAAAGCTGTATATCATACATATATATATATATATATATATATATATATATATATATATATATATAAATATATATAAATATAAACATCCTTTAAATTAAAAAAGGAATTATCGTGGCAGGATGGATTCGCCCTTCTTCCAGTAAGCGCCTCATATTAAAAGAAATGCTGTTGATGGACTGATACAGAAGGCAGAGGCTATTCGTCCTAGAACCGCCTTCGAAAATAGCTCTGGCAGGAAGTTAACCTAGATACCTCTGCGTCTAAAATTGCTTTAATGTCAATTTTAAATTCCGATTTAAAAGTTTTCAACATTAGTATTTGGAAACAATATTGTATTGTTAAAAAAAAAAAAATTAACCAAAACAATTATTTTTGTTTTACCATTTTATTCGATTTCGAGATGATGCATACTAGAAAACAGTTGCTAACATTGGGGGAGAGGGGCGAGTGGAATTCAGACACTAGTATTTATCACACTTTTATATCTATCGAATAAGAATTATTTACTACACGAAAAAATTTGAGACTCCCAAAAGGCACTTCCTTAACATCAACTCAATCCATTAATTTTTAACCCTTTAACTCAATTTGGAGCGGCTGTTAAGGTACGATTTGAGCCTTTACGCATACCGAAATTGTCACTGAAATTTATCACCACTTTTGTCATTGTTCTGCCAGACAATAACCCTACATAACGAATTTGAGCTCATTTGATCCAAAGGGGACCACGAGAAAAATGCAAATGTAGCATAAGAAAAAAATGTATGAATATGTATGTATATATATATATATATATATATATATATATATATATATATATATATACATATTCATACATTTTTTTCTTATATATATATATATATATATATATATATATATATATATATATATATATATATATACAAATTTATTTAGGCAATGATAGTAATATAAAATGCACCTCTAGAACATGATTTGGGGGTTACGTGGATATCTGATGTACAAACTCACACAACACTCACACAAACACACATGTATATATATTAGATCGGGGTGGCCGAGCGGTCTAAGGCACTTGCAATAGGTAATCATAGTTAAGCAAGGTTCAGCGTGGTTCGAACTCTCGAATAGATAACTATCTACCGGGGAAATTCTCCGAGCGATTACCCTCACCTTCCGTCTCCCTTGGGTATGTGAGGCTCGTCAGCCTAATGGAGGCAACTCACAACGACCGGGCGTAGAAGTGATGGCCCTACCCTGTGTACCTTGATTGCGAATCGCCTTGTGGTCTTCCAGGATATCAAATAGTCCCCTGAAGGTTTGGTCCATGGACGGTCCGATTTAGGGAAAAAATATGTATATAAATACTAGTCCAGGTCCGGTCCTCGTGCGCCTGCTGACCCCAAACAGCCATAATTCATGGATCTAAACAGATTTTTTCCTGTCCTTGAACCCGAGTGAGTCGGAGGAAAGGACAATTCCGAATTGGCTCCAAAGGGACTAGTTAAGGAGCTATGGGTAGCCTGCCGCTGCATCATGGAAACCATGGTCTATAGTGCCACCAGAAAAAATAATATATATTAATATATATATATATATATATATATATATATATATATTTATTATTCGCGGCAGGCTGCCCATTGCTCCAGAACCAGACCCTTTGGAGCTAATTCAGCAGTATCCTTCCCACCGACTCACTCGAGTTCAAGGAAAGTGAAATATTTGTCTAAACCCACTAATTATGACTGCTCGGAGTCAGCAGGCACACGAGGACGTATATTTCTTTCCTCGAAGCAGACCTTCCATTAACCGAATCTCCGGGCGTCTATTTAACATCCTGGAAGACCACAACACGATTCACAATTTAGGTGCACGGATTAGGTCATCACTTCTACGCCCGGTATGTGTGAGTTGCCTCCAGTAAGCTGAAGGGCCTCACATATCCGGAGGGGAAGAGTCAGGGGCTGCATGGATTTTACCGGTAGGCGGTCACCCATCCAAGTACTAACCACGACCAACTTTGCTTAACTTAAGGCCACCCCGTCCCCTCAGACATCCCCAAAACCCTCATAATCATGTTCTAGGGTTGCATTTTATATCTGTTTCATACAAAATGCATCCCCACCACTCTCTGATGACCTTCGATATAGTGTAATAGTAATAGTGTAATTATTTTCGGAAAAAATACGACTAAAAATAATATATTTGGGCATCAATAAATCACTAATTTTCATAAATTTTTAGGGATCATCAAAATAGAAAAGGATAAGATTACATTTCATCACAAGTAAAATTAGTCTCCATATTTTAATTATTATTTTATTATGAAATAGGTACAATGTTTTAGAATGCATTAAGTTTTAATTGATACTTGTTATTTAACATGAATAAATATTTTTATCAACAAAATAGATCAATGGAATAAATTACATGACTGGAACTAAAAATCAGATAAAATTAAAGTTTTAAACTTCGTAGCATGCCAATGGTGTCTTGACACCGTGGGCGATACCCAATCTGTCCTCTCCTCCCTCAATCATATATAGTATTAAGATATTTTACTAATCTGACTAAATAATAGAATAAAATAAAAGTAAAAAAATTAAAGGAAATGATTGAGTTAAACTGAAAAAAAAAACAAAAAAAACAACAGAAAATAAATATATTTACATATTATATATCATAATTATACATTATTAAGATCAAATTTTTTTTTTGTTTTGGTTTTTTTCTCTTTCTATTGGTAACAAGTCTAGACTCAAGTTAGTCTTACTTAATTTTAGTTGAGAGAATTGCATTTCACTAGAAGAAAGTGAGAAATACTGTTTTAAATAAATAATAATAATAATTATCTAAAATTTGGCAATGACTGTAGCCTTGCTCCTCTATAAATAATATAATTCTAAGAGATTTCTACATTTCTTGAATGGCTTCAGATGGTTGAAGATATCTTTTTAGACAGTCAAATTTGAAACAGGTGTTTTCCTAAAATTAATTAATCCCGAAAAACAGTTTAAAAAGCTGAAGATGTAAACCGAAAAGACTGAAACTGTTTTTTTTTTTTACATAATTGTAAAATGTAAGACTGAAACATACTTTTTTTAAGGTTAATATTAATCAAACACCCTGATGAAGTAAACACTATGTGCGCAGAATTGAGCATATGAATGAAAATGAAAAGCAAAATGAAAGATAAAAAAAAAAACAGTTTGTCTTTTCAGTTTACATCTTCAGCTTTTTGAACTGTTTTTTTTTATCTTTCATTTTACTTTTCATTTTCATTCATATGTTCAATTCTGCGCACATAGTGTTTACTTCATCAGGGTGTTCGATTAATAATAATTAACCTTTTATGATATCTTAATAATAATAACTTTTTGCTTCGTATATGTATTTGTTTGTTAAACCCTTTAATTTTTGTTTTTCATGAATATGGCATCACCTCATAGGTCCCGTCATCCTGTACCCCTCTCATTCCCTCTTATTCGTAAAATTTGGAGGAAAAATCTGAGAAAATTAAATAAGTATTAAGGCTAGATTATCCATTATTAGTATAATTAATAAAATACAGATTTTAATAATTGTATTTTAAAAAAACTTTGTATGATTTAATTTGTTTTTTACTTTTTTAAAGTAAATAATTAATCCCCGACTAAATTGGCTGTTTTCCTTCTGAAATTAAACTTTAATCAATGATATTATTATTTTTAATCTTATTCATCTTGTCAGAGGATTAGCAGTTTTAAATTATGAAATTAATTTTCTTTTTAAATAATTATTAGGATCAGCCTATTTTCAAATTTTTAAAGGATTTAAAAAAAAATAAAAAATATATTGACATCATGAATCGATTTACTACTTTATATTGAATTAATTACAAAATTTGTCAAAAAAAAAAATACATTGCTGATCTTGTTTTCCTAGCAATAGCATTCCTCCTCAACTGTACCCCATTTAAAAGAAGGCTTTTTCGGATAATAATATTGTACAAAAGTTCAGTCTCATTCACTGACATCATATTTTTCTATTTAAAAAAAAATATATAGCAACAATGAATAATTAAATATGTAATTATTTAGTTTGTTGCTTTTTTGGTTGTTAGGCAACATTTATAAACATTGTTATTTAACTGAAATATTTGTTAATTTTTATTGGAAAAAAAAATGGTTCTCAAGTTCTTTCCACTGAAAAAGCTACAGAGATTTTTCAAAATAAAGGTAAACTGCCAAGTTGTTTGTAATGTTTCAAGATAATTTAAACATGCATGTTTCCAGTAAACTAAAAACATTTATTTCAACACTGAGAGTTACTTTCTGTTATGGTTTTGATTAAGAGATAGAAGAAAGAGATAAGACAGTGATACTTAATGAAATAAAATAAAAACTAAATGTGTTTGAAATTTAAAATTTTAATATAGAAAAAAAATGTAGAAATTTAATGGTTTTTTTCTTGTTGAAGGAAGGAGATGGAGCTGTTGAGACTGCTGCGATAGGTAGAGGCGAAGATGACGATCTTACTTCCCTGACTTGGCTCCAAGATAAGAACCTCTTAAAAGGTAGTTTATATATTCAATTTTTATGTATAAATATATCCGGTTTGAACCGTGGCATACTAAATTTTCTCTGGATGGAACATTTGTGGGGACCTGGCTTGATCGAAGCCATTTCTGGGTCAACTAAAAAATAAAATGAGGGGATAAATCAGGTAGTTAGGGCACAATGCTGACCACACTGTTTCCTGAGAATCCCATGAAGTTGAGAATCAGATACCTATATAAGTGCTTTTACTTTAGGCCTGTTATAAGCTGTATAACATATTAATAAAATATGTTATTGAATTATATTTATAGACTTGTTTCCTTTATAATTTTTTTTTCTGTTTTACTCAAAAGAGGAAATGAGAAGTGGTTATTGTACTATCATCGACTTTATCAATTTATAGACTAATCAGAAACTTCAAAATTGTGATCATAAAATAAACCAAAGACAGTCATCAGTTAATTATTTCCTGATAAGCCTACAATTAGTTGTCTTTTTTTGAAGGTTATTAATATTCCAAGCTGAAACCATTGATAATTTGAACAGACGAACCCACAATGGAAGACATCTATAAGAAACAATAGAGGCAACAGAGAGATTTACATTACCAATGCAGACTTACTCAATTAACAAGACTCGAGTGGAAAAAAAATTAGTAACACAAATTTAAACTTACTGACAACAATAGATGCATATGTGACTAGAATAAATACACACATGATACCATATGACTGAAGACTTTTAGATGTATAATGAAAGAATAATTATATTGACATTGAATTATATCATAAAACAATATTATTCAAGTCTATTAATAATACTAATAATTTGCATTTATTTCATAGCTTTTATTATATACTCAGCATAAATCAAATGTATTGGTTAACCTCATCGATTATGATATATTTTAAGTTATTCTAAAAAAAAAAAAAAAAAAAAGGTAATATCTTACATACAGTACATAACATAAAGTCAATTGAAATAAATTAATACAAATATTTCATTACTAATAGACTTCATGCCCAAAAATATTTTAGTGGTTATTTCTTCGACCGGTTCAATTCTTTTAATTTAACCAACAAAATTAAGTGAATTAAAAATTCATACTTAAGCCTTAATTACTTGTTTTGAAAAGAATAATATTTGCTTAAATAACACAAACATTCTAATTTGCCTTGCACTTTCTTATTATATTTCTTAAATTCATTTTATATTGTATCCTTGTGGAAATACCTTTTATTAATATTTTAGTTTAATATGCTCTAGGACTGTACAAGACCAGCCACGGAAAAAACATGAATAATTAAGTTTAAAAAAAATATATAAATGTAAAAATTTACTCACCTACATTTCCTAACCTGCTTCACAGACACAGATAACCAACTCCATCATACATCACCAATAAACTCCATTGAATGCATCTGGCTTTACGATTTCTTCAAGTTCTACATGCAAACAATTCTCGTTACAAGCATGTTATATATTCTCACTTGGAAGCTTACGTTACCTATAAGATTGTTTAGATTTTTATGTATATTGAAATCAAGTCTGATGGATAAATGTCACTTTTGTATTTTTTGTCGTGGATATCAGTAGGTCTCATAAACTGTTACCCGAATAGGTTATCTTATGTAATGGCATTATTAATTATAAAAATTCAAATGAATCTTAAAAATTTCTTCAATTGAATGATCCACAATTAATCATGGTCAATCGCAACCTATCGTTTACAACTACCTTTTAAAAACAAGTGCATCTGTAAATACGTCACTAATTGGTATCGATATAAATAACAATCACCTCTAAACGCGATTTATGTAGCGTAAGTGCGTTAGGAGCATGCATGCTTGTAACTCCAGTAAACCTTACTGTGTTTCCTTCGACTGACATCAGAGGATCCTCTTCAACAAATTTAGAAAGGACTTCATTTTGATCTATCCTTGCGATATGGCCGTCCCGAATCACACAATCCATTAACAATTCTGTGGGCAACTTTTCTATGAATTTCAGAAGGGCCTGTTTGTGAGATCATGTAATTGTACATCACTCTGATGCTATGAACGTAAATATTCCTTAGTTGCTTTGTTGGTTTGGTTTCATATAAAAGATTTGTCTCCCTTTTTCTATCCCTTCTTCCATTTTATTGACTTTGAACTCTAAATAGAAGAATGATTCTGTACGTCAGAGTTAAACTGTGGTAAGTAACATTTTCAAAGTTTTATAGGAGAGCAAAAAGAAGTTTCAGAAACCCATCGTCGAATAATGGCTGCAAATAGGTGCTATGGACTTCAGAGGCACCTTAAAAGCTGGGACGTATCCAGAACCACCAAGGACATATCCCGAAGAATCTATGGGACGATCTGTGATAATGATTACGGTGGGCGGGACATCTGGCGAGAATCGCTAAGAGCCAAATCCCGAGAAAAATGCTGGGCGAATGACTGTGCGGAAAACCTAGGCTGCGCTGGACTGAAGGTATGACATATGACACTCGTTCCATCCTGGAAGTTCGGAACTGAAGAGTAGCAGCACATCACAGAGATGAATGGTGGAAGATATTGCGGGCAGTCTTGCTCCCTATTGGAATGTAGCACCAGTTAAGAAGAAGAAGAAAAATAAAGTTTCAGATCCCAATTTTTAAATCTGAAATTTTGTACATTTTACTATCCTTTTAGCTTATTTACGATACTGTACCTCGAAAAATATGGCCAGAATAATGTAAATACGATAATTTAATCAAATTTGGACCTCTGACAGTTTACCTCTGACGTACAGAATCATTACGTACTTTTGATTTCCAGATCTTATTGCGGTAATTGGATCTTAATATGTTTCTTCTTATCGTGAGACTAGATCTATCTAACTTTTTAAGTCTGCTGAAGGATTTTTCCACAAGTTCTGTCATCTGCTAATCTGGATTGCTTTGTTTAGAAATGTTACTACCACCCGAATTCCTGATTGAATTTTCAAGAAGGAAATTAGACACAACGGAAGCATGACCCTGCCTGACACTTCTAAATCCTTCTCAAAAATGTGCTTATTTCCCAACTAAGTATACATTATCTTCCTTTTTCATTTCTATCTGATATACCAATTTAGAAGAAATCTTTAATTATATGGTTTGGCAAAGGCGTGAGTGTACCCTTAGATAATTACATTTTGAATTTCAACTAAATCAAACAAAATCCTACAACTGAACTAGTTTGAATATAATTGGTGTTAGTCCTGGTTGTATAGTTTTGAGATATTGAATGTTTTGCGAAAAACATTTTTAAAGAAATATTAAAAGTAAATCGAAAATTGTGCTCAATTGGTCTCTATACAAAGTTCTGTTATTACTAAAAATGGAATTCTAATAGCGCCACTGTCATTCTCAATACTAATGAGCAAACAAATTTTAATGAATTTAAAATTTTGGAATCATAGTTGTATCTACTGATGTTTTTAAAATATACAAATCATTGTCAATGATGTTTGTTTTCATCTTTTGACTTACCACACTTTTAGTCTAAACCGCTCATTTAATTTTGTATGTAAAAAGGTGCATTTTAAGAAAACATAAATATGTATATGAAAAATTATACAAATTGTGATAGTAATTATACTTACGAAATTTGCAACTATCCTTTCAATATCTTGTTTTAAACACACGAAAAACTCGTCCTAATTAAACATTTATATTATTTAAATGTTTTCATAATTCAAATTCAAAGTTTTATTGTATATTTTTATTCAATGGAGAAACAATTTTCACTGGAGTTATGGAAGTTTCCACTTTTACATTTCATGGTCAAAAACTTTCACTTGGGCGATTGGCAACACTGTTCTCAGAGGATGCGTGCATATTGAATTGTGTTGCTCATGAAAACAGTTATCAAGAGTAAATATTTGAAAAGTTATTCCTATTCTTCAAATTAAATTAGGCATTATAATTTTTGTTATGGTCGTGCTATTATATCCATTCGGTAATTTGCACAATTGCATTAAGTGTACTTGACGCTTATTATTTAAATTTCGTTCAAATGTTGAAGTTTTTGTTCCGTGTACAAATTGATTATTTAATGGATTTTCCGAGAAAAATTCCGATCATAACACCCACGCTTCTCCATATTATAAACAGTAGATGGTCTATTGTTTTATAGTGTTTGTTTACACCGAAATTAACCTCGTCTATTGCTCATTATTTCTCATTCCTAGACTAGATCAAAGATGAAAATCATGTTTTAGATACCTAGCTTTTATGCGTTTTAATCGTTAAAAAAAAAATTATTTATTTTTGTACAGTTTCATCAATAAGGTAATTTTTTTAATGCCAAAATAATTTATTTAACTTCAGATTCCGTTGAAGGAATTATGTTTTAATATTTTTTAGTTTTAACAAAAATCGTGACTAATTAATAATTATAATTTCTTAAACACAATAACAGTTTTGTTTTCATGTTTGTATTTTTATAAATGTAAACAGTTTTAACTGATTCAGTTGAAGGTTTGTAAATTGTAGTTTTTGATTACATTTGTTATCTGACTGGATACAGCCAAAATGAATTCTGTGATGTCAAATTATTGTAAGGATGATCAATATTTTTTATTCCTCTTATTAGACCCTTTTTTTCATTTGTTTACAAATTGTATTATTTTTTATGTTATCTGTAATTTAAGTGTATCTTACATTATAACAGATTTAGAACGAATAAGAACATTTTTGAGATAAATTTCACATTTTTTTAGAAATTGTAGATTATATTAATAATTACTATGTTTTTCATGTATATGTGAAATTGTTTTGATAAGAAAAGGCATTTATTTAATCTGCTGAGTTCTATCCAATGATTGTAATTTCAGAGTGAGAAATGAATATTTCTGATAGTTTTCTTAAAATTTAAACCAATGGACCGATGAAGAGTAAGTTTATATTTTGGTTCTTTTTATTAAATTGATAAAGATGAATTGTCATTAAAATATAAAATATTAAACTTCATTAGTTATTGAACTTTGCATCAGTTTGAAAGATACATTTAAGTACTTAGTAAAATCATTCATTTTGGAAAACAAAGTTTTTTATTTATTTAATGAATCATTTGTTTATATTTTAAAAAAAGTTAAATGTTAATATACCATTTGAATGGGTTCATGCTAGGTCATCAGTCATATTTTTATCAAAATTGAGATTTCATTAGTTTTGAAGTTTAGGAGGTCCGGAAAATCTATCTTGTGACCAGCCCTTGTTTGTGAAAACACCAGATGAGATCCGGGATGTTATGCTATAAAGGCATCAGCTACATGGTTTACCCCTCCCCCCCTTCCCCCCCAAAAAGTTTATAAAAATGGACTTTTGCCCTTCTAGCATGAACCAAATCATTTAAGAAGAGGGTTGATAGAAAACTGAAAGATACACCTTCTAGTTTACTTTAATAATATGTGAATGCCCAAATCTTGATACTAAGTATTACAATAAATGATAAATCATAAGATATTATCCCGTTAGACTGGTGATGCATAAAATAACAAAATAGAAAATTATTATTTTTTTAGTTATTGCAACTTTTTGTATTTATGTCTCTTAAGGGCTGCTAAGAGAAAAATTATTTATTGTGCAAAGACATAATATGTTTTCAGTAATTAACTTTCAGAGCTACAACCAGGGATCCTGGTATGCCAGGAATTTAACTTTACTTAGAGAGTGTATATAACTAAAGTGAAAGTGTATGAATAGTCTAAGACAATGGATGTTACTTAACACACAAGGACATAGAAAGACCTAAAAAGAAGGTGGATTAAGGATCTCTTTATTAAAAAGCAAATCTTAACTTCAAGACTGTACCTAACTTCATGCATCGTATTATTTTGATTTATTTGTAATTCTTGCTGAGTGTTAGTAAATCAAACAATGAAATTGTAAAAAAAAAAAAGTAAAGATGTAGCTACAAATATTTTGATTTTTTTTTTTAATTCATTATATGTTGTTTTAAATAGATCATATTTAGTGCTGTGGCTTAAAAAGTTATCTCGTTTTCCAGTTATAAACCTGCGTACAAACGGAGCTGGAGGTAAGGAGGAATCTCCGACTTCCGACTATGCTGAGGAATGCCCCAGCGAACAAGGAGAATCTACCTGCTCAAGTGTTACTTCGTCCAGTCCCCTACCCCCACCTGCCAAAAACAGGCATCCCCATCACATACCATATGACCCCAAGGTATCTAATTTATTTAGATTTTTAGTAGATCTTAGTATAATAAAATTGGTTTGCCAGAAATATCTGACTTATGAATTTTGACGAAAACATGGTCATATTTTGATGGATTGTACAGCTTTTTAGTCCAGTTTTAAAAAGTTTCTTATACCTGTAAAGTATTTATTTTTTCTTTAATTCATCTAACTCTAAGTATTAATTTTGTTATTTAATATAGCATTTTTTAAATTCTATTTAAAACCATTTAACATTAAAAGATTAAGAAGTAATATGGTATACAATTTTTTTAGATGACTAACCTTTTTATTAAAACAAGTGAAAGGCTTTTATCCTGTCTAAAAACTTATTCATTACAACTTTCTTGCTTTTTAATCTTGATAATTGATTTATAATGTCAAAAAATGCCTACCTTTTCTTGACAAAAATTGATTATATATATATTATAATCAAGGAAACCAATAATGCTCTTATTAACTTTATTTATTTTGTTTCAGATCCATGTTACTTCCAAGCCTCCTTATTCTTTCTCGTGCCTCATCTTCATGTCGATCGAAGACTCTAAAGGAAAAGCACTGCCGGTCAAGGAGATCTACACATGGATCTTGGATCACTTTCCTTACTACCGTAACGCACCCACAGGTTGGAAAAACAGCGTCAGGCACAACCTATCGCTCAACAAGTGCTTCCGGAAGGTGGACAAGGCACCCGTGAGTGGCAAATATTATCTTTTGTCATGTTTCAAACACGCGGTGACTTTATTTTCTGTTATGGGTGAAAATTGAATTTTCGGTATGGTGTTGTTTTTCAAAAACATTTTTTTTTCTCTTTTATTACCTGTCTTGAGTGTTTTTTTTTTTTTATTCTGCTAATTTCTTTGATCTTAAATTTGGATTTCTCTTTGTTATTTATTTTTAAATATTATCTTCTTTAATAATCTACTTTCATAAAAAATTATTTTTAATTCCTTTGATACCGTACTTCTTTAAATAATTGTCTTTCTTCTAGAATCTATAACATTTACGTTATACTTTTTGATGAAAAGGTTCAGACAAAATCTTTTTACCTAGTTTGTTATCTTTACATTTATTTCAGAAATTATTTTCCTTTAGAATGTACTTCTTAAATTTTCAGTATATCCCTTGTTTTTTTTTTTAAATTTAATTATTCTGTATGTAATGAAAAATTTCCAAAATAATACAATTTGTGTAATGATTATCATTCAGGAGTGAATATATAACAAACAGATAGTAACTCTTATGTTAAAACTAAGGCAATTACAGGCAGGGGAGAAATTTTAATTACAAAACTTGAAACAGGGGGTAGAAGTACATGTGACGTAAATGTTCTCTAAAATATGAAATATGACCAAAAATAATGTACCAGTTGTTAATACCTAAACTGTTTATGTTTCAATGTATAAACTGTTTATTAGAAACAAACAGACCTTGATTATCTGAATGGGAAGGATTTGAATTAGTTGCAATCATGAATCGTTATTTTAGGGAAACTTAGAACTATAGAAAGATGCTATATCACAATAGTATATGCACTTGTGCTGAAAAACGTTAGTTTGCATGCCTTTATTGCTATTAATAATTCTGCAGAAAAAGCACTTGAACCTCCAAAAAAAGAGCACATATCTCCCTGGTTTGATAGGGATTGTGAAGCAGCCACTGATCTTAAAAATCAGGCATATAAGGCTATGTTGAATAGAAGCACAAGGAAAACACTCGAGGAATACAGAACAAAAATAAAAGTGGAAAAACATCTGCACCGAAGAAAGAAGAGGGAAAAGGAACAAGAGGAACTCGAGAAGACACAACAGCTACATGGAGATTAACAATTTAGAGATTTCTTCCGAAAGGTGAACAGAAGTAGAAAATCATTTATACCTAAGCAGAGTTCTTGTAAGGATAATCACTAAAGAGGATGTTCTCACGCAATGGAGAGACTATTTCAAATGTATTCTTAATAACGAAGCGATGCAAACATTATAGCAGGAAACCTCAATGCTAAGATTGGAAGAGAGAATTGTTTCATACCAATGATAGGAAAACATAACCTGCACAACATGTGTAATTATAATGGTGCGCGATTGGTAAATTTTGCAGCTTCACGAGACCTTGTTGTTCGTTCAATTCTCTTCTCCCACCATATCCATATCCTTTTATGGATCACCCCCAACAGGACTGTGGTTAATCAAATAGACCCCATATTACCATATTAATTGGTAGAAGACATAGGACCAATCTTCTAGATGTAAGAGTCTGCAGAAGTACCAATGTATATACGCCGACTACGTCTCTATAGCGCATCTCCAAGAAAGGATCTCCCTTTTGAGACCTGAAAAATCCCAGAAAGAGATTTAATCTCAAGAAACTAAAGGATCCAGATGTTTTAAGCCAATATTCGTCAGTGCTGTACCATTAGCTCCGGGCATGTAGTTTGGGAGAAAACACAGTTGAGGAAGAATGGCAAACTTTTCATAAGCAATAGAAAAGACAGCAAACATTATTCTTGAGCCTAAGCACAAGGAGCCTCGTTTTCCTTGGTTTGATAGCGATTGTGAAAATGAAACCCTTAGAAAGAAGGAGACTGATGGTCTCAATTGGGAAGAACTCTATCGAACCATGGAAGAGTTGCAGATTCTAAGGAAGCTTATACGATTGATAAAGTTAATGATGAAAACAGTCATGTGCTCAGTCCAGGTTGGTGGAGATATCTCAGAAGAGTTCAATGTTTCAAGGGGGTTAAGGCAAGGGGATGGCCCTAGCGTGCTAGCTCTTTAATATTGCCCTAGAAAAAGCAGTGAGTGACTCCAATATTCAGATCGGAGGCACCATTTTTAACCTGCTGGTTCAACTCTTAGCCTACACCGATGACACAGACATCGCTGGACGCTCCTTTCAAACAGTTAAGCAGGCTTTTTTAGCATTAGTAAGACTGGTCATGAGACTCAGGCTTGAAGTAAACCAGGGAAAACGAAGTACCTTGTGACAGGGGAAGTGCCTGGTCCGAATGAGTGTAGCCTTTGGAGAGTACAGCGTTGAAAAGGTCCAAGATTTTGTGTACCTGGGCTCCTTGGTCACCATAGATAATGACGGGAGAGCTGAGAGAGAATCGTCTCTGTCAACCGATGTTACTTTGGGCTAAGAAAACAGTTCATCAGTCAAATGACAGACTTGAATGTAGCAATTACAGAGGAATCTCTCGCCCATTGTGTGGCTACAAAATACTCTTGTGACCATAGGTCTGTACAAATTTTAGAAAGTGACGGAGTTCACCTATTTAGGGCCATTAGTGACAAATGACTATAGTGTAGCGGCTGAAATTAAAAAGAGAATTCCATAGACGAGTCTTCTTTCCTGTCTTCTAGTCTGGTTTAGTCTTTGGCAAATACGGAGCTCGGTCGATGTCGACTGTACTCCTGCCCTCTTGGTTTGTTTTTTCAATGTCATTTTTTCTGAGACACAATTTTTGCTGGGCACAGTAGTCATTTCGACATGGAAAGCAGAATTAAAAAGGCAAAAGGTGCTTTTGCGCAGCTCCGCACCATGTGGCGTGCAAAGGAATTAAGTCGGCACGAGGCTGCATATATTCAACTCCAATGTAAAGTCCGTGCTCCTCTATGGCTCAGAGACGTATAGGATGGCCCGATCCATCCCAGCCTATCTGCAAAGCTTCTGCAATAGATGCTTAAGGTTTATCTTGGGAATTTGGTGGCCAAGAACCATTTCCAATGAAGAACTACTGAAAAGGATCAAGCAGAGAGGAATAAAGATGAAATCAGGCTAAGAAAATGGAGGTGGATTGGGCACACCTAGAGAATGAAAGAAGGCATCGCCCGGGAGGCTCTTGAGTGAAACCCGCGTCGAGTCGGCAAGCCGAGGAAGGCATGGAGGAGGCAAGGAAGCACAATCATACTTGGGCAACCCTCTAGGAAATGGCTCCAGACAGAGATAGATGGTGGAACTTCATCATGGCCCCATGTCCCATGGAGGGATAACAGGAATTGAGTCAAGTAAGTCATAGTAGTCATTTGATTTCTAAATCTGAATATCATCCTAAACACAAAATTCTGAAAAGGCCTTGTTAAAAAATTCTTTTGCATTGTCAGGCCTCAAAAATTGAATTTTCTTGTCTGTTTCAAAGAGTCAACTGGACATAACAGAGAAGACTAGGAAGCATGCTTGGAGCGAACTTGCTCATATGTTAAGTACTGGGCTGAGGCCGTGAATATTTTCTGCAATTTAAAAAACATAAGCCCCAAAATTGCAGTCAACAACTTTCCTCCTTTTGAAGCATGGTCAAATACAAAACCTAATTTGAGCCATTTGAGGATATTTAGTTGTACAGCTTATGGTTATAATGATTATTTCTAAGTGCAAGCAAAGTAAGTAGGATTCTAAATCCAAGGAATATGTATTCATCGGCTATTGTGATGACTCCGAAGGCTATAATCCAGAGACATGATTTTTTCTGAGAATCCTATCAAAGAAAGTTCAAATAGAGCAGATGTGATTGAATTTTTAGGAAATCATTAGCTTCTGTTCCCTCTAGCACTATAGACATCAGAACCAGACATACAGCAAAAGAAGGAAAAAGAGTACCATCCAGCTGAAGACAGCTTTCAAGAAGATCTATTCTCATCAGATGATTCAACAGTAACAAAACATCCAGACCTAAACGCCCTTATGCTGAGATTATGCAAATTGCCTCAGCATTTAGGAAATTATGTTATGAATGCTTCTATGTCCATTGATTCTTCAGAGGATCTAATGACTTTTGACGAGGCCCTTTCTCAACCAGATTCTGAGAACTGGAAGATGGCCATCAAGGAAGCGTACGATTCACTTCTGAGAAATCAATCTTTAAAACTTGTTGATCGCCCTAAGGACCTCAATGCGATCTGGTATCAGTGGTTATTCTGAAAGAAATATGATGGAAACTCAGACATATAAAGCCAGAATTGCGAAAGAATGCTCTGAAATCTATGACATAGATTATGAAGAAACCATTTCTCCTATGGTGGGGATTACCCCTCTAGCTTCATCTTATTGATCTTCCAACATTCTCATTGATATCCATCTTCTGATGGATAGTTGAGAAAATGGGCGCTTTCTCCGCCTTCCTTCAGCCAGACCTAAATGATGAGATTTATATGTATCATCCAGATATGAGAGAGGATGGCTAGGTGAAAACTGAATAAGACAAAATTTGCGGACTCGTAGTTAATGAATAGCCTCAAGTCAAGCAATCCAGCCAGTTTTAATATGACAAGTTATGGCCAAAAATGGGTGTTCATTGAGTTTGTTGAATTGAAACCTGGCATGAAGATTGACATCAAGTATAGTAATAAAGGAGTCATTGACCTTGCCAAGAACTCAACTCGCTATAGCAGGACGAAACACGTTGACATCCACCACCATTTTGTGCGAGAAGCTGTATAAAGACAAGTTTCAGTGATCAAGGAGTATACCTGGTGGCTGAAATCCTTGCGAAAGCCTCACTCGGAGTGAAGCATCCCTGATGTAATACAAATATGGGACTTTTCTGAGCTCGATCCCATGTGCTAAGTGGGAGTGTTGAAGATTGAGTGTTATAAACTGTAATATTCGTCAGTTGGTATTGTAAAAGTCATTCTATGTAACCTATACAATTATACTATTAAAGTTGATACATTTTTTGTATGCTGTTCCAATTTAAGTTTTGAAGTAAATTTCATTGTTTCATTTTCATCACATCTTCTCTTGAACAAGACCTACATCAATTTCATTTTCAATGGTTCATTATAAATTTGAATAGGTATTATTGACTTTCTTTATATATAAAATCATTAAAAAAAAAAAAAAAAAAAAAAAAAAAAAAACTGTTTCTGTGGAATATTATATATCCTTTATTTTGTTTTTATCTTGAGCATTTTAAATAATTAAGACATAAGTAATTAAATAAGACATGAGTGGATGAAGGTGCCTTGTAACACAAATCTTCACCTTATTTAATAACCCTTGATTCTTGTTTAATTACATGATTTTTCAATGAATTCGATAGATCATGTCTTTAAAAAATTGCATTAAAAAAAAAGTTGTCATTTCTCAAAACTTCAAATTTGTAATGTGACGCCTTCATCCTTTCATGTCTTCAATTAAATGAATAAAAGTTGTTATGATTATCAGATTTAATTTTTTTCTCTGAAAGATATTTAATTAATATATATTTTGTAATCAAAGAAAATTTATTTTCTTTTAAACAAAATTTTATTATCTTTTTTTTTTTTTGTATAATTCTAAGAAAGCTGTAATATTATCTTGAGTTTGGCTTATGGCATTATCCATTTTGCGAAACTTATCTTTGGCTATTGTTGTTATTTGATTTGGCCCTGTTAGTTAGGTTATGTTGAATCGAGATCAGATAAGGGGCAGACCTATTCTCTCTTTTCATTTTATATTTAAGAAGCCATAAGAAAAACAAAATTAATTGAAAGAAAATGGAAGACTACTGGAAGGTATTTATTATTTTAAAATATCGTTTGATATTGTTTCAATAAACATTTTGTAAGAAATTTTATTTGATTTAGGCTAGTTGACCGGTACCAATATTAAAAATAAAAACATATGATTTTATTTCAAATTAATATTTTTTTTTTTAATAAGTCATATTTTTAATAATAAAATTTAATAAATAATTTTAAAACATCTAAACTGTTTTTTGTATAAATGAATAGTTTTTATTCGCTTCATTGTGGACAAGAATAGCTTCATTATTATCAATTTTGAAGCAAAACAAAAAAAAAAAATGTTTCAAAACTAACCTAACCTCAGCCATGATAATGTTCATAAGTTCATGTTTCAGGTATTATTTTAAAAGTAAAATCTGAAAATGAATGACAGAGTAAGCAATTAGTTCTTTAAAACTTCTTTTTTTTTTATTTAATCAAATTCAATGTAGGCTTTTAATTTGTAATTTTTATTATATTCATTAAGATTTTAATGATATTGGATTAAGTTTATTTTGAATTTCACTTCTCTAGTAAATTCTACCTTCATTGTTTCTGTATTGTTAAATTTTTTAAATTTATTAATTTTTTTTTACATTTTTTTTGCTTTTTTGTTTTGTTTTTTTTTACAATGTTTAATATAGACTGTGTAAATAACCTTCCATAAGGTTACTTTTTCATTAGTTATTAAATGTTTGATCTGTGACAGGAATTGCAGATCTTTTGATATTCAGTTACCTCTATTTATATTGTTTAATAATAATAATTACATTCTCTCTTCTCCATTGTAATATAATTTTACAAATAATGTCTCGTCTACCATACAATAGTCTTAAGGATAAGGATATTGAAATTTATGAGAAATATTTTAGAAATTGTTTTATTACTAGTTATTTAATCCTATTTTCATTGACTCAGTCTTTTCGGTATTATGATCATTTTAAAAATCATTCATAGAATAATACTTGTTTGTTGTGTTTTGTCCACAGCCTAGTTGGTAATTATTTAGATTACCTACTATTAACCCGGAATATATCAAAATATAACATTATTAATTTGTATCGGTTTCTTGTTGTCAATAATGATATATAACCTCTTTCTAATGTGATCACTATTTATTATGGATGAAAATAGATTAATTAATGGATAATATATTCAAATTTGAACCTGTTAATTTGTTTCTGGGTTTGATTGCCATGCTACCTCCTGGTAGCGTAAAATTATTACTTATTAGATGACTGTCAAGCATATCTTTTTATCTTCTAAACCTTGCGATTCGGCAGCGTAATTCAGTATAAGCGTAATACTTTCAGGGTCGATGAAGTTAAGCTATAATGATTAACAGTCATGTTTATATATTAACATGTTCAGTGCGGTAAGGGGTCAATTGACCCCGTGTCTAACTCTTAATTTCTTCTAAATGAATTTCAAATGCGATTTACAAAAATTCATTTCCAATTCGTCCGCAATAAATAAGAGTCTATTGTTCATGAATAATTGACTTGCCCATGACAGCTGGTTTTAAGTGGACATACAGGGTGTTCATTTTAAGACGGAAAAATGGTTGATCTGAGAGAAAAATTATAGTGTAACATTTTCTTCCATAATATATCCATTATTTGACTCTTTTACAAGTGCCCATATTTATGTGGGTTACAAGAACATGATATATTTGAAATATTTTTTTACCCCCTTTTAATAAAAACGTAATCAAGCCAGGGGGGGGGGGGATAGGGACAGTATTTTTCCTAATAAATGTAAATTAACTAATTAAAATTAATTAAACGTATCAAAATGTGGTTTGCACCATTAATTTCACTCTTATTACCCTTCAAATCGGTGTGGATAAACATAGGGGTCAATATTCCAGAAGAAAACGTTATGTTCTACAATATCTTCCAGTAGCATTTTAAGTTGTATTTTTCCCTCAAAAAATAGACTATTGCAGTGGGTCGAAGGTCGGCCGTGAGCGGCGGGACTGCTTTTTCTATCTGTTTCATAACCCCTAGAACCCGATTATGGAACTTTTGGAGATGTCTGATATATATATTATTTTTTTTCCGCTACATTTGAGCACCTCCAGTGGCCCACTTTGGGTCAAATGAGCTGAAATTCGGTATTTAGGACTTCCTTCCAGGCAGAACGATACCATAAAAGAATGAATAAATTCCAGTCAAAATTTCGGTATGTTTATCAGAAATTTCGGCGTTTTTAAAGTTTTGCGCGTCTCTACAGCTACATTATATTAGTTTATAGGGCTGAAAATTTGTATATGAATTGGGTTGGTGTTAGGGAAGTATCTTTTGGGGGTCTCAGCTTGGTTTCTCCATCCCCCTCCTCCCCGGATTTTCCATTTTTTAAAACATTTGTGCACCCTTAAAACCCCTCCAAATTGAGCAAGGGGGCTCAAAACCTGCTGCATTTGAATGGAAATTAAATTACCTATAAAACAAAAGAAGTTTCATCGAAATCAGACCAGTATTAGCAAAGATATGGCTATTTCAACTGTTTCAACGTCTTTTTAGTCATATTTTCCCCGAAAAAAATAGACTATTGCAGTGGGTCGAAGGTGGGCGGGAGGACTGTGTTTTCTATCCATTTCGATTATGGAAGTTTTGGAAATGTCTGATATATATATATATATATATATATATATATATATATATATATATATATATATATATATATATATATTATATATATAGTATTTTTTTTTACTTCAGTGGTGGAGTTCTACTGCTCTCGGATTTTTTTTTTAGACCTACCATTTTTCTATATGATTTGTTTGAGCCATCTTTAAATGAACAGCCTGTATAATAATAATAAGTTATGTCAAGATGAAGAACATTATGACAACCATAACTCTGTTGGTGATGGCAGGTTCAAGGTTTGTTAGAAAATAAATTTACTTACTACAACGGAGATTAAATTAAGTCTGTTTTAATTTTTTTTTTCAATGTTGCCATATTTTAATTGTTACAATTCCAGCAAATGCGTTAATATATCTAAATTAAAGGAAAATTTTTGCTGAGTTTATAATTAAAATATATATTATTTATTTGAAGAGAAAATTGAAAAGAGTTGTAATTGCCCCTCATATCTTTTTGGAATAATCTTATCTGTTGATAAAATAAGTTTTATTGCAGGAGGAGATAAATGTGAAAGTAAGACCTCTAATTTAGGTATCATCCCCTATCTATGATGACTCAGTGTTAGCTGACAGGGCTCAATTATTACGATTACTATTTAAATATCCGAAGAGCTTTGTTCGTTTGATGATTGTATAACAGGATAGCTGGGTGCGTGTTTAGTCTGAATGGCATTTTCTGTTGTTTTTTTTTTTAGTTTTTTAAGAGAACAAGAAAAGTTGTTATCATTGACTACCATAAAGATTCCAATATGCTGTTTTATTCCTTTTAATATTGTGAATTTTAATACACTGAGCTAATAATTGCAATTTTAATTACAGGTAATTTTGTACAAAAATCGGATTAAGGTCAACTGATTTTATTATCAATTCTTTTTTTTTATGGGCTGAGTGAACCTGGAGAGTTTCATTCTATGTATCCCAACTGGAAAATGTGTCCATAGAAAATTTTGTTTGCCAAGCCAGAATTCAAATTTGGTCTAAGCGCTCTGTACATATTAGTGTTTAGAAGTACAAAAAGTAAATAAAAACTAAACTGAACCAACACAAGTTTTTCAAAGAAAACAAAACCTGTTTCAGAATCTTGGTAAAGGCTCACTTTGGATGGTCGATCCTGTCTTCCGACCGAACCTGGTACAGGCTCTAATGAAAGCACCATATCATCCTTACACAAATCTGGACCGCAACAACTCAGCACCACACTTCACTCGCAGGTAAAGACTTATTTAAAATGGGCTTTATCAAAATTAATTAGGAAACTAAAATAGCTTATTCTTCAAAGTTAAGGAAGCACAGATTATTATCTTACAAACAAGTATCCTATTCTAGCCAGAATTAGAAGGTTGGCATTTGTTCCATGGTTCTGTCACAAAATAAGTTTTAGCCCATCCTTTCCGGATTCGAACCTGCATCATTCCTGTCCCTAGAATGCTAAGATAACACCTTAACACACTCGGCCACCGCAACCTCTGAATGACTTATTTTAGACTAAAATTGGCCTCTTTCAATTTGCACAATTGATTGGTTAGTATTTCAACATTTTCTCTGAGATTATCTCAGAACTCTCATTTGTCTTGTAGATAATGTCTCGATATAAAAAATCTGGTGCGGTGCGCGCATCACACAACTTTCCCTTACCGCCCTATAATAATTATCTTTTTAATATAATTCTAAAGAGTTCACATAAACAATACTTAAAATAAACTCGGCAGCATTCAATTCTTCTCCCACTTTAGTATAATAAAATAGTTTTTAAAACAATTTTAGTACAACAATTCTGTACACTACCTCTATATCTTAACTTTGTCAAGTTGCAAATATATTTTAAAAGTTGCTGGTTTAGTTTCTATGGAAACATTTTCTTTCCATTAAATAATGTGAAAGTAGAAATTATTAAGTTAATTTCCGTTTTTGTATTCTTAAATTACTTTGTTACAGAGCGTATTGTTTGCAACAGATTGGCGGATTGATGGGAGGAGGTTCGGTCGCTTCTATCTCCTTTCGGATGCGCTTGATTATCCATCTATTTTATGCTCCTCATAAAATACACTGTATCTTTGCTAATACTTGTCCGATTTTGATAATTTTTTTTTTTAGATGATTTAATTACCTTTCATAAAAGTCTATCGATAAATTACCGTAAAATGCATACTTTTTAAGCTATGCGCAAATAAAATATTCATTTCATCATAACTTTTTTCCCTGCAATTACTCGGTGATTTAATTTATAAATGAAAAGTTAAAAACCTTTATGAAGAATAATTTAGGCAAGTTTCATCAAAATCGTTAGAGCCGTTTTCGAGAAAATTGTAAAAAAGTGTAATATCCATAATATAATAGCTATTTCCGGTTAGTCCGATGCGCTGTATCTTTGCTATTATTGGTCCGATTTTGATGATTCTTTTATTGTTTTTTAGATAATTTAATTATCTTTCCTAAAAGTCTATAGATAAATTACCGTAAAATGCATACTTTTTAAGCTATGCGCAAATAAAATATTCTTTTCATCATAACTTTTTTCCTGCAATTCGTCGGTGATTTACTTCATAAATGAAAAGTTAAAGACCTTTATGAAGAATAATTTAGGCAAGTTTCATCAAAATCGTTAGAGCCGTTTTCGAGAAAATTGTAAAAAAGTGTAAAATCGATTATATAAAGTGGCACTTCCGGTTAGTCGATTTTGACGAAAATGTTGCTGTAACATCACATGCATGTGCTAACCTTAAATATGTAATTTCAGTATCGTACAGCTTTCCGTTTTTGAGCTAGACTGATCACATACACACAGACACACACACAGACCATTTTGCGAGACTTGGTCATTTGGACTCAGGGGACCTTAAAACATGTATTTCCGTTGAAAACTCGAATTTGAAAATTTTCACGATCACAATACTTCCCCTTACTATATACTTCGTATATAGGTAAGGGAAAGTAATATCTCAATGTTTATTCACTTAATTATTATGAAACCTTTTTAGTTTGGCATGTTTTTAATACACCATTGTTATTTGTTGAAGTTTGATCAGTACCTTTGGGGTACTGATATATATATATATATATATATATATATATATATATATATATATATATATATATATATATATATATATATATATATATTACTAGCTGCTTGCCTGTTCTTTGTACAGGAATGATAACACAGAATGGTTCTTAGCATTACCTTCTGTTAATTTGTGTTTAACGTTCTTTCCTATTCCTATTGAGGCAAACAGGCCAGGTTATTTCTATAGCTATAATTTCTTTTCTTTTCTCTCAGAAACACCATGAGGACTTTTATCATTTATGTGGCTTTTTTTTATTACACTTGTCTGTGTGCTTTCTTCTTTGACCGCACACTCTCCCCTATCTCGACCAACTTCTTGAATTACATCTACGGTCAACAATATCTCCACTATTATATGTTTATATTAAAAAATACAATTCCTCGTTTCAGGAAGTAACTATTGATATTTTTTACTTTATTTCAATTTTTTATGATTCTATCTTTATCCCTAAGTACCAAGTGGTATCTGGGATTAACTTTATCTCTCTTTCTAGATTCTGTTTTAGATACTTTTATTCAATTTTGTGTAATGTGCAGCTGATTCTCAAATAGAATCCAGCATTTTTATTTTTTTTTTGTCTATTATAATATCTTTTATTATTCTATATCATTTCTGTCTATTTTCGTTTTTAGAAGTGAAAGCAGTGGTAGTGAATGTGAAGAAGACGACATAGCCCCTGATGATGTTGATGCAGCCGCAGCAATGCTTGTTCTCAAGCATGGACCTCAGGCCAAGTTCCACATTTCTAGAGGTTTGTTCAGATTTTAAATATAACTAAAGATATATAAAATCTCAGCTTAAAACTATGCTGTGTTTTTTAATTAAGGTAATGTGTGGGGTAAGTGCGCACTAGATTTTACAAAGTTTTACTTTATATGATTGTAAAATCTTTATGTTTGAAGCTAGAGTTTTTCTCTTTTTTTAAAAATGTTCCTAAGACGATGATGTTTTAAATATTACATTCAAGCCCACATTTCAATCACATCCGTTTTTATGAAATTGATAATTCAACTTAAAAGTAAAGGTACAAGGGTAAACTGCCTTTAGAGGTGTAAGAGGTACATGGAAGGTTCATTATTCAAGTAATCATCAACATAATCATAAGAAAAGTTAAAACTTGTCTGAGATTCACATTTTAAAATCTATGAGTCATTAAACTGGGATGTGGAACATAATGTTCTTGTCCCACAACAGAGATCTGCACTTACCCCTACTATCATGTTTTGGCGGGACACTATGACACTATGCTTAAAAACTAGAAGCCTGTCAAGGAGGAATGTATTTTGAAGAACAGCTTCTGAAGGATTCACTTACCGCAAAAATTAAAAAACAAAAGAGTCCTAGCGGTGGACAAGCACCGATACGGCTCTACAGCAGAAGTTTAAAGATCCAGCTTAATCAACAGGTTAAAACTGAATCTTAACAACTTATTATGCTTCACCCTAACGAACTCTCATAGCCATTTGTGAAACATCAAGGATAAGAATTCATGCTCCCTAAATTTAACAAGAAAATTACGCACATCCCGAAAATGCGCTAAATCTATATTACCTTACTATAGTTTTAATTTAAAATTAACTAACCCATAATAAAATATTATCAAGTCTCTCCCCTTTTATTATTATTTTTTTAAACTCTAATTAGAAAAGTAAGAAGTAAATTATTTTTTTATATTATAAGGTAGGCCTTATTTATCTAAGGGACGAAAATGGTATCTCAAAGCTCCAACTGCACCTTGAGTCCATCCCAGGTGTGTAAACATGAAACCGGAATTGTCTATAGATGGCTCTAGTTGTTATTGTAGTTACCGTAAAACCACATTTTTGGCACCATTTTGTTTATTCGACAGCTGGCAAAGATTTTCGACTCACAACAATATAAGTTTCATATAACAGCATCATTTTAATAGTGTTGAACATATCGAGTTTTGTACCTACAAACTATGATTTGCGGACAAAATTAGTTTTCTGTTACTATTTAATGAAAACTGCCGCAGTATTGCATTGAATGCTTGTCGAAGCTTACAGAGAGCATGACCTTGGAAATCGCAGTGCTTTGAGTGGTCTAAAAAATTCTAAAGTGGCGATTTTAACGTGAGAAATGAAGAATGGGGAAGACCACCAAAAAAGTTTGAAGATCTATTATGAGCTTCTAAAACTTGGTGAAACTGACAACAAACGATTTGAATAGAGTAGGGAAATATTAGCGGTTACGGCTTGCTCAGCAGTGCTTCACTTCTTATGAAAGTGTATAAAGATGGCTTGATGACAGGTTCGCCATAAAAGAGCAACAGTTGTAACAGCATTCATAAATGGCCAGAGAGATGGGAAAAATGTATAGCTAGCGATGGAATAGATAGATTTGAACATTTTTATGCAATAAAAGTGTATTTTCTATACGAAAATTATGGTTTCATATTTACACATTTGGTAGGTGTGCGCAGCATCCTTTATTAGGGGGTGCATGAACCATAGTACCGGGGTATTTAGGATTCGTAATGCATACGAACCATAGTATGTACTATAGTATATTCCTCCATACTTTCCAGTAGGGCGGGGGGGTCCGGCGATATTCTTTACTCCCCTGGAAAATCTTTTAAAGAATATGCTGTCTAAAACATATTTTATACGATTTTTATGTTAAAATTTAACACTGGCTACAAAAAGGTTTTAGTGGAAGTTTTTGAATTTTAGTTCTAAGCAACATCTTTAGTTTGCTTCTACTTACTGTTTTTATTTTTTAGTTTACGCCCACATTGGAGCACTTTAATCAGTGTTTATACATTTAAGTCTTCGGGGTATTAGCTAGAAATTTGGCTTTCAGATTCCTCTTCTGCTCCCAAAACTTCTTCATTCTTTCTGACCTGGCTGCCCTTTCTTCGTCACTGATGGTGTATTGTTTTCGTTCAAATGTTTTTAATTTAAGTCTTGTTTCTCTGTTCATCAGAATCCTCTTCCCCCTCTGCCTTCAATTTGTTGCATTGTTATACTCTTCCAAATGAACCAGTTGTTCTTTGTTTTATTTTTCCAGAAGTTGTTGAATATTACTTACTGTTTAATAGGAGAAAAAATATATTTCTGAGACATTAGCAGGTGCCTGTGCACCTATGGCTCCCCTTGCGCACACTTATGAGTGTGTGCGAGCTCCTGTGTGCTATCGCTGAGCTATGAATGAAATATATAATGGTAACTGCAGGCTACACAGAATTTTTTCAACTTTAAGCTAGCGAAAACACCTATTTGCAGATATCTCAATTTGGAAGATGAAACTGCAAATCAATATCATATGTCAGTATGATGCTTCAGCATTTAAAGAGTTGTGTTTTGATTACGTCCACATTTCGTACTCTGAGCTATGGAACCAAACAAGCCATTGAATATTTAGAGGTTGTTGTGAACACCATTGAGCTGCCTTCTAACAATATGCTCAACTGGTTGGCACAGAAATGTCTAAAGAGACTAAGTATCCTGTCTACAATTTTTACTACTATTAAGAGAAATGAAACTAGGACTCGTTCCCTCTCCATGGGGCTAGCGAAATATGTTTTATAGGTTATGTACGCATTATGCTACGTTATTAATTCTGTGTTTGCAATGGAGTTTTTTAGATTTGGAAATGCCTAGATCTATTTATAAGCCTAACTCTTTTCCAAATTAAATTTCATTTAAAATATTACATTTAAGTGATAAACAATTTTTATTATTGCCTTTTGCATTACAGACAATGAAGATATTTAACTTTATAATGAAGTTAACATACATGTTCAGTGCAGAGGGCATTTAAGGATGGCATGAACGTTCATGTCCTCCACACTGACCATGTTAAAATAACATTTATAACTCAAGAAATCGTGGATGTTTGCTTATGCTCAAATTCTTCATCACTTTCTTTTTTAATAGATGACTATCAAAGGAGGAACAGGCAGTCAAATATGAAAATGGGAAGGCATAGGACCGCTTTACGGAAAGTGAGTGAGAATTAAATATATTTTATTTGTTTACCTTTATTCGCCTATTCCTGGTCCAGGGAGTCATAACTGATGTTGTCTATAGAATGTAGTTATTACTTCTTTAGGCTCATATCTGTGCAATTCATCAAATCTAATATTCTTTATTTTGTCAAACTTAAGCCAAGTATCTTTTCTTGTGTTACTATCAAAAATGAACAAATTTATTCAAATTGTTTTATTTGAAAATTATTTTAAAAACAAAAAAAAATATAACAAAATGTTTTTTATTTTCTCATTAACAATTATCATTTATCTCGAATGCCTTAATCTATTTTTAATATTAAATTAGAAATAGTTTTTAAATAACAATCCTAAATGAAATTGTATATTATAGGAAGAAGAGTATCCTGGTAGACAGGCTGATGACCACACCTATTCCAGTATGGAATCAGCCGTTGAACCAGATGAAGCATTTATGGATGGTTCTGATTCAAATTCTACGTAAGTTTGTTTCAATTATTTTCCCTCTGCAATGTATGATTTTGTGTGAAAAAAATATTAAATATATATTTTCATATTCTAATAAGTTCTTATATTTCTAAATCGGTCTGTCCTTTCAAAACTGCGTTCGCTGATCTGCAAATTGTGGTGTTCCAGTTGCTGGCTTCTGGAAGTTTTTAAATATTTTGTTTGTTTTTAAATATTTTCAATTTATTATGGGATGTAAATACCACCTCTATCAATTCCCACTCACGATACATGGAAAAAAAAATTTGGAAATGGTCTAAAAATCGACTATTGATGACGTAAACACTAAATATTATCGACTCTCAGTCATCACTGGCCTTAACCAGTGCTAGAAGCCATAAAAATATATTGCAATTCTGAAGATTTTCCCCTTAATAAACTCCTACTATATGCAATAAAGAATAAAATAAAAAAATTATAGGGAAAAAATCGTTTCATGTGTTTATATCACAAAAATTATTGTATATCTCTTTTTGAGTTTTTGCTCTTCTAGATTAATTAAAAAATATGAAAAATGTATGTAAATTATAGAAATAAATTTTCAGGACTTATATATAAGAATAAGATACCAATTCTTTTAATTTATCTAATTTTATTGATTTTCTTCATTTTCAGTTGCTCTTTTATTCTGTATTGGTGGTTAATGTTGACTGCCTTATATTTTGCAGCTGTTCGTTGCACATTTACGAAGAAGAAGACAGGGAGGACCCAGAAGAGGAGAGACGGAAGACAGCAGAAGGAGCCGATGCACTCCTCAACCTGGCAGGTATCAAGACTGGTGGCCTAGTGGCTGCAGCCAGCATTACAGTATCGCCCGACAGGAAGCGGTGTGTGCCGACACGAGGTGGTCCTCCATCGAAACGGAAACCTGCATCTCCCCACAAGCTGAAGGTGAAGAGATAGGGGGTCTCTGTCGTTTTGCACCACAGCCTTTTTAAGTTTAAATAGTCTTTGTCTTGTCGTTGTTGTTTGGAAAGGGGGGTTTTGGTCAATTGTCGGTTGAGAATGGCTTTAGCGGGCAACCTGTATCGCCTAAGGTCATAGAGAACTGGCTTGTAGTAATAGACAATTAGGATAGCAATCGTAATTGTAACATTAGTGCGCAACGACTAAACATTGTTATTTTCTATTTATATATCTATATCAAGTCCTGTTACTATAGTATAATTTATTGTTTGTCACCAACAATTTTTAACGATTGTATCGATAACTTACTTTATTAATTTAATATTAATTACTGTTAATGTTTGTAACATGATAAATTGTTCAAACTGTCGATTGGCTGAAGTAGATCGCAAGATATTGAGAACTATCATGAGTTCATTTATAAATCGATCGATTGAATGTATAAAAAATTGCATTTTAATTAAAATCTACACTAAGCCATTGTAAAACAGTTTGAACAATTAAAACTTTATTGAAATTTTTGTATGTTTACTTCTTTATAAATAAATTATAACAATTGTTGTTTAATAATATGCTGTTTTTTGTTAGTTTATATATAATGCATATTGTTTTTGTTACCTCTTATATTGGAGTTGTTGTGCAGGTATTTTGAAAGCAAGATTAAGTTTTGTGCGTAATGTGTTGAGAATACAACAGTTTGTGGGACGTTCTAAACTAGGCCACTCGGCGACCCTGGCCCCTCCCCTTCTGAACTTATCGTAGTAAAATGTATTTAATATTTAGGAGAATTAATATATATATTTATGTTGAGGACGAATGTTAAAATCGCACGTTCTGTCCCGATTAGTCCAATTTATTTTACCTTTATACCTAGTTTGTTTATTGTAATAAAATTATATTTTAATTTTTCATATATACTTTATATATATATATATATATATATATATATATATATATATATATATATATATATATATATATATATATATATAGTTTTTTTTTTAATTCTTGTTAAAGCGGCATGAGATATATAGAGTTGAGTGATTTAGCAATGATATAATAGCTTTTGCCCTATTAAACAATAAAACATTTAGCCCTATGCATGCAGAATAACGTCATGTGACTAATATAAATATGAATAATATTTTGAAACATAATTATAAAATACTGAAAAACAAACATAAAAAAAAATATAATAGGACAAATATATTCTGAAAGAAATAGTAATATATCTTCTTGAAATCATTGCATATTTTCATGGTTGATTACTTCTAGGTATTGACAATATTTAAATGAGAATGGTAAATATTTGTTCTGACAAGAGTTATGATACTATCGTTTTTCGCTATGTAATTGCTATAGCCTTTTGTAAATAGCTGTAATATTTTCATTCTGTTACGTTGTTGAATTTGATAGAAATATATATTTGGGTTATTTATTTAAGGTATTTATTAGTAAAAAGTTATTTTCCTTTTTTTTTTTTTTTTTCATGTTAACTTATGGCGGTAGTGGAAACCAAAATGGTTTGTTTCCTTTTAAACGTTTATGACTGCTGTGCCATTTTTGGGTATCCAATTTCCTGATGGTTAAAGCAAAAATACTTCTGTTTTTTCCTTGTCTTACCATCATCCTTCCTCATTGTCGGGGAGTCCAGGAAATTTGTGGTGCTTTGTTGCCCAGCTGTAAATTTATTATTGGTCAATTCTATAGATAACAGATAATGTCAAATTTTTTCTAAAATGTAATCCTTTTTGTACATATTTATATATAAATGACATGCATATACTAGGTCTTTATAAAAACATTGTATAATTTGTTTGTGTACTGGTGTGTGTCTGTACATACATACACCAATATGATATATAAACCCATTTCTGAAGCTTTCTGTGAGGAAAAAAAAAAAAAAAAAATTTTTTTTGTTACAACTTTGTGCCAAAATTTCCAAGATTTTTAGTATCCTTCGACTAATGTCTAAAGCAGTTAGGTGCTATTGTAACGCAGCCTCTCCGTTTAATGAACTAATTTCTAGCCAACCTAATTGTCTTCTTTGTGATAAAAAATTTCACAGTTAAGCTTCTTTGACCCCATGTTAGTTGGTACCATTGCTCGTAGAACCAGAAAAGAAAAGTCTATCGGAATTGTGATATTGGTGTTAGTCTCTTGATAACAATCATTCGCTGTTCAATTTTTTGTAGAGATTTTAGTATAAATAGTATAATAAAATGGAAAAAAAAAATAATATTTCTAATAAAATATATGCTAAAATATATATATATTTAATAGTCTTTTGAAAAGATTCTGTAAATATCAGAGGTCATTTTATCTTTAGAATCCTTTTTTCTATGAAATTAGATTTCTCTATAATTTTTTGTGAGAAAAGAATATTTTTAAAATGTGAAGAGACAAATATGTTTTTGTCCGCAGTTGACCAACTGTTTTTTGTTTTTTTTTTATTATGAAGGGGGCTCATAGATGAGCAATTCTTGTACCAATGCTGGCTAGGCAATATTTCTCTAAATATTTAACTTTTTTCACATTATCTGCCTTTGATTGACGAATTTCATAAGAGAAAAAATACCAACCTTCGGCTAGTCAGCAGCCTACAGTATTAATTCTTTTCACATTACCCACTTTTATACTTTTTTGGAAGTAAAGTCCTCGATCAAAGACATTATGTAAGCCGTTTGTAACTAGTTCTATTTTATTTTCAGCCATTATTGTTATGCTTTGCTAATATTGTAACAATTGCTATGTTGCTGCAAAACTTGAGAAATATTGTTGGTAACATAGCATTTTTACTGCTCGTCTTTGAGCCCCTAAGAACACCGGCAGCAATACTGGATGAAAATTGAAACACTCGGGAATTCAATTCGATGCTGTTCCCAAAGAGGGTTTCTTTTATTGAGAAAATTTTTGAAAAGGAAAATGTTTAGCTAAGTCTTCCCTGTGTAGTGGCCAAATTACATATATATTACTGATTAACATTAGGTTCTAGATGTAGCCCTAAGACAGATTCATAGGCTGTAAATAATGTCGGACACAACTTATACATTAATTGGATAAGTATAGAAGAAATCTTGTACGCTTATAATCTGCAGAGGCCTATCTATAGTAGCGTGTGTTTGTCAATGGCCAAAAATGTCCATCTTTCTTCAGTATATACGATAAGTTTAATATACTCGGTTGGGTATTTACTTCGAGACTTTTTGGCCTGTCGATTCTAAAAAAAAAAGAAGTTAATATTAAAAAAGTAACATGTCCATTCTAGACAAATGTCTCCGGACATTGGAATTAGTCTTAAAGTGTGTGCTGTCTTCCAGATAGATGATATGTGTTGCGTGTGCACACTTCCAGCCTCATATACATATATATATAATTAAATAGGGTATGTTTTGTAGGCAACAGTAGGTTGGCTCTTAAGGTGAACGAGGATGTTTATCCTTACGAAATAGGTTGTCCCCACATTTTTATTTTCTTTTTAAAATTTATCAAAAGTGCTAGTGGTCTTGGTTGATCTATACATACACATTTGTATAAAGATACAAAAATGTGTCTATGTAGACATAGATTTATTAGTGATAAATAATGACGTATATATATAATATACAGATATATCATATATATATGGCGATATATATATATAATAAAAAAAGCAATAATTATATTAATATATATTATAAATATATGTATAAAAAAGTTTATCTTTATAAGATGTGTTATTTTTTGTTTTATTTATAATTGTTTTCCCTTCATATTATGAGTTATATAAATCATGTTCATTTATGCATATCCAAATGTTATGCATAATCATTTATTAGACATGTTGAGAAAATATATTTGTTGAACTGTATTTATTTATTTTTTTTAAATTATTGATTCCACCTCTTGAAACCCCCTCCCAATTTATCATCCACTTTTTGAATTAGATCCTCATACTCCCAATGTTTGCATTGAAGTATCTAGAGCATGACTTACGTCACTGCGTATCACTTCCACTTTTCAGTTAGCTGGGCGTATCCTACCTGATTTTATGATATTAATATTAAACGTTTGGGGTGTTTTGTTGATTAGACATGTCAGTTATATTTTATAACTGATACATGTTATCTAAGTAGTTATAAAAATATAGCTGTTATTTATGTAGTTAATTATATTCTAATTAAATCATATGTTATCTGAGATATTGTTTTAATTGTGACATTGAACAGGAACATTATGAATATATTCCGATGAAGTGAACACATAAGAAATGATGATACTGCTCTTAAGTTTCTAAAGAGCCAAAATATCAGCGCTTGTGCTAAGGTATGTGCAAAGTTTCTACAGAGCTCTTTAGTGAAACGATGTAACAGGAAGGAATGTGGGACTAGGAGGGCCATGTTGGAGTCCTATCTCTACGAATTTGTATGGAGGAGGAGGTATGAGAAGGAGTTCTTCTTTCAAAAGATCTTGGAACACATCGCTGAATTTTTTCCTCAGATTTAGATGTACTTATTGTTTAATTTTTTAGATTATCTATTAAAATACATGTTTTTTTTTTTAAAGTAATATGTAATTTCTTTAACATGTATCAGTTATAAAATATAACTGGCATGTCTTTTCGACTAAAGACCCAAGATTTGTATTCATAAAAAAATCTGGTGCGCACAGCACACAACTTTCACTTACCACCCTATCGTAATATAGGTATACATTTTCTAAAATAATTTCAAGGAATTCACATAAAAACTACTTGAAACATTTTCAAAGCACCTCACAAATGTACATTGAAATGTTTTTTTAAACAATTAATATTACAATTCTGTGCACTATATACTTTTAGTTTGTTAAGCTTAAAATAAATTTGAAATGTTTTCATTAGATTTTTATTGAAATTCCATTTAGTTTCCATGGAAACATTTATTTTCCATTAAAAATATAAAAGTATAATTTAATAGCTACTTTAATAGCTTAATATTAAATAGCTAATTAATAATTTAATAGCTATTTAAGTTCCTGTTATTTTTCGTCACTCCACTACCTTATTGAACTTTATTGGTCACATATTAATTTTTCTAAAATGTTTAGCTTTCCAACATCTGTTTTACTACTCTTATTTCGGAAATTTATTTTCAACCTGGGAAAATATTTTTCCCTTTTTTCTGCTTTAGTTAATCATCAAACTCTTTCATACTTTTTATTTATCCATTTTTTATTACTATTAACAATCAGTGATGGTTAATTATTACAAATAAATGAAATTACAGGTACTTTGGAGGAAACCATTTTGAAAATGAGGATAAGATCTAGGTAATATTAATGTCCATTTAATTGTACATTGGTTGAGTACTAGTTTAATCAAAATCTTAAAGAGTCTTTTTCGAGAAAAATGTGTAAAATCCATATATATAAGTGGCATTTTGGTTTAATTGATTTTAGTGAACATATTGGTGTAATATTCCACACATATACCTACCTTAAATAGTAATTTCAGTTTCATATAACTTTCGTTTTTGAGATAGACAATTCACATACACTGTTGTAGTTCAATATGCTATATCTTTGCTAATACTAGTCGGATTTAGATAATTCGTTTTTTTTTTTTTTTTTTTTTTTTTTAGAGAATTTAATTACCTTTTATATAATAATAGTTATAATTTATCATAAAATACATACTTTTTGAGTTATGCGCAAATAAAATATTCTTTTCATCATTCAACTTTTTTCCCTGCATTTCTTCGGTGATATACTACATATATTAAAAGTTAAAGGACTTTAAGGAGAAGACTCAGCAATTTTTATCAAAATCGTCAGAGCCGTTTTGAGAAAATTGTAAAAAAAGTTTAACATCGATTATATAAAGTGGCACTTCCGATTAGTCGATTTTGACGAAAAAATGCTGTGACATCATATGAATATACCTACCTAACTTAAAAGGATAGTTTTGGTATCCTACGACTTTTCGTTTTTGAGCTAGGCTGTTCACACACCTTTTTGCGAGACTTGGTTATTTGGACTCAGCGGACCTTAAAACATAATTTTCGTTTAAAACTCGAATTCGAAATTTTCACGATCGCAATACTTCCCCTTACTATATATGGGTCATCCCATAAGTAATGTCGGTATTTAATTGCTTGATGTAAGGGGTAGAAAAAAAATCAATGAAACACGTTCAATCTAAAATGTTTTTACCATATTATTCTGTAACAGTTTGCCATCTTAAAACCAAATTTTGTAAGCCTTTTCTGAAAAATTATTTAGGTTTACCACATAAATGAAAAGCTACAGAGCTTTGAGGAGAAAAATGCAAGTTTCATCAAAATCATTAGAGCCGTTTTCGAAAAAATTGTAAACAAATGTAAAATTAATGGTATAAAGTGGCACTTCCGGTGAGTCAATTTCAGCGGAAAAATTTGGGTAACATCCCAGGCATATACCTATTTTAAATGCGTAATTTCAGTTTAATAAAACTTTTCGTTTTTGAGCTAGGCTATTCACTGACCATTTTCGCGAGATTTGGTTATTTGGGCTCAGGGACTTCTTAAAACGTGTATTTCCGTTGAAAATTCGAAATTTTTCACGATCGCAATACTTTCCCTTGCTATATATTTCATATATAGGTAAGTGAAAGTAAAAATAGCAACTGATTTACAAAAGTGTATTTAATTAAGAAAACAATAATATTAGTAAATATTATATACTATAGTGAATTTGCTTAAAAAAAATAAAATACAATTCAGAAGCTAATCAATTTCAAAAAGCAACACCAAACATTCTGCAATTAAAAGTTTATCCATCAAAAGTAAGAACTTCTGACATTTTGAAGAAAAGCATCAATATTTTTATTTGGAAGCATGCTGTTTATTTACAATTAGAGCATCAATGTAAAGGCTTGATGGAGCTCAACGTGATTCTTAAGTCATCATCAACAAAAAATGCTTTTACCTTTATATTACATTAAGCATCTTGAATTATTTTGATTCATTGCAGGCCGTGCTTATTCATCTTTTAATTGATACTTTCAATAATATTTTTAAAAAATTATTATCCCCCATTGAATGTGTTAAAAAGATGAATTTATCCATGGCTTTGGGTTGCTTGTTGGCGGAATACCTGGGGTCTGGGAACCCCTAATCTAGAGAATTTAAATTAAACAAAAAAACCCCTAAGATGTTCCAGTTTTATCGGAAACAGCAAAGGTGAATTTAATTAGCTTCAATAGCTGTAGGGCCATCTTCATTTCAATAAATATTTTGCTATTTTGGGAAATAAATTACATTTTTTTTGGGAGGGGAGGAATGGGGAATATACAGATTAGTTCTTATTTAAACTAAATATAATTCAATATTTTCTAATTATCTTCCTTAAAAGATAACTTTTCTACCGCTACTAGGTAAGGAAAAGCAGTTTATTAATGTAAAGTAATATATTACAAAAAAGTAATATATTTAGCGCATAACTCAAAAAGTAAAACATTATATAATGAGTTATATGTAATCTCTTGAAAGGTAATTAAATTCTTTAAAAAGCACAAAACAAATCGTCTGAATCGGACCAGTATTAACAAAGCATCCTGCATTGAACTTTGTATCCATGTTTTTAAAAGTTTAAACGATTTCTATTTATTTAAACGAAAGCTGATGAAATTCTCTACAAAAGGAAAAAAAATCATTTAAATCGGGCCAGTATTAGCTGAGATATAGCGTAATGAACTTCGTAGACTAATTCTCCGGCGCGGCTGGTCATCGTGGCCCTAACTTATATATCGGGCTTCTGACTTCCTGCCATCTTCTCCATATATCGTTGAATTATTTCTGCACTTCCTTTGGCTTCCTTAGTCTTTCCTTTCGGTTTATTATTTTTTTTCCCCCTACTGAAGCGCAAATCAAATATTTCCTCTGTATCATTTTACCCTATGATTACCTGTCCTAAGCATCATAGCCTACTTGTATGGACAGTTTTTTGTTAACACTCCCAGTTCGGCACTCTCACGGCGATCATCTTGGGACAAGCTTCAAATTTCTTTTCCTTTAGTGTCTCCTGCTTAATTTCTTTAACTTAGACAGAATAGATATTTTTGAAATATTACTAAGTGGAAATAATAAACTATTACGTAATAATTTTCAGCGTTTTTTACTTTCTCTTACCTTTATATGAAATATCAGGACATCCTATAAGTGATGTCGGTATTTAGTTGCGAGATATAAGGGGTAGGAAAAAATCAATGAAACACGTTCGATCTAAAATTTATTTACCATATTATTCTATAATAGTTTGCCATATTGAAATCAAATTTTGTATCCTTCGGTTTTGAATTAAAGAAAGCCAACACCTCATTTTTCACTTCATCGGCTGAATTCTTGTTCTTACCGCTTAATGACTTTTGGAGACTGCGAAAAAGGTGATAATCCGAAGGCGCTAAGTCAGGAGAGTATGGTAGGTGAGGAATAATTTCCCATCCTAAGTCCTTTAATCTTTCCATTGTTTGTTTTGCAAGATGGGGTCTCGCACTGTCATGGTGGAATAAAATGCCTCGTCTATTGATAAGTGAGAGATGTTTTTCCTCAATTGCTCGCTTCAATCGATCCAGCTGATCACAGTAGAGATCTTTAGTGACAGTTTGGTTAAGATCAAGGAATTCATGATGAAGGTTTCCTTCTATATCCCACCAAACAGACATCATTACTTTTTTCGATTGAAGTTCTCTCGCATTGGTTCTCGGCGATTTTCCAGGACTTCATCCACCATATTCTCCTGGCTTAGCGCCTTCGGATTATCACCTTTTTCGCAGTCTCCAAAACTCAAAAGGAACATGAATTGAGTCGATGCCGTGAAAAACGAGGAATTGGCTTTCTTTAATTCAAAACCGGAGGATTTTTTCAGAAAAGGTATACAAAATTTGGTTTCAAGATGGCAAACTCTTATAAAACGATATGATAAATACATTTTAGATTGAACGTGTTTCATTGAATTTTTCCTACCTCTTGCATCACGCAATTAAATACCGACATTACTTATGGGATGACCTATATATAGTAAGGGGAAGTATTGCGATCGTGAAAAATTTCGAATTCGAGTCTTAAACGGAAATATATGTTTTAAGGTCGTCTGAGTCCAAATAACGAAGTCTCGCAAAACATCTGTGTGTGCGTGTGTGTGAACAGCTACGCTCAAAAAGGAAAAGTCGTACGAAACTGAAACTATGTTTTTAGTGCCACTTTATACTATCGATTTTTAACTTTATTACAACTTTCTCAAAAAAGGCTCTAGCGATTTTGATAAAACTTGCAGAAAGTCTTTTCCTTAAATCCCTTTAACTTTTAATATAAGTAGTACATCATCGAGGAAATGCAGGGAAAAAAGTTATGATGAAAAGAATATTTTATTTGCACATAAATTAAAAATCATGCATTCTACGGTAAATTATTTATTGAATTGTATGAAAGGAAATTAAATTGTTCCAAAAATAAAAAATAAATCATCAAAATCGAACTAGTATTAGCAAAGATACAGCGCATTCGACTAACCGGAAGTGGCAATTATATCGTCGATTTTACGCTTTTTTACAATTTTCTCTTAAATGGCTATAACGAATGAAACTTGCCTAATGTCTTCTCCTTAAAGCTCTTTAACTTTTATGTATGTAGTATGTCAACGAGAAAATCCAGGGGAAAAAGTTATAGCGAAAAGAAAATTTTATTTGTGCATAACTCAAAAAGTAAGTATTTTATGTTATATGATGTACGAAATCATATGAAAGGTAATTAAATTCCCTAAAAACAACAAAAAAAAAATCTAAATCGGGCCTTTATTAGCAAAGATACAGCTACTACAAGGACTACAAGACCCTATATGGAAAGCCGAGCGCGTCCGGAAGGAGACGGATGAGACCGAACTCCTCCCACCAAGCCGCCAACCTATTGTTAGCAATACGCTCTGTAACAATGTATTGTAATAGCATAATAGCAGAAATTAACTGAATAAGTTTTATTTTTATATTATTTAATGGAAACTAAATGGAATTTCCATGGAAACTAAACTGAAACTTTCAAAATAAATTTTCAGCTTGACAAACTAAAAATATTTAGTGTACATTATTTTCGTACAAAAAAAAAGTTGTTTAAAAACCCAATTTATTATACTTTTGTGAGAGAAGAAGTGCATTCTGCTGAGTTTATTTCGGAGTATGTTTATGTGAACTCTTTAAAATTATGTTACAAAGATAATTATATAAGGGTGGTAAGGGAAAACTGTGTAATGCGAGCATTGCACCAGATTTTTTCTTTTAGTTTAGGGTATCGAATATCTCGTAAACTGTATGCGTTCAAAAACCTCCAGAGTCAAAAAAACGCATTTTTGTCCGTTGGTGCGTCACGATTATCTCTTGAATGGGCAGACAGATTTCTTTGCTGATTTTTATTTTATTTTTTTTTTTGTAGGTTTTATTTTATTTTTTATTTATTTATTTTTTAACATACCGGCTAAAAGAGTCGTTCTATGCTAAAATCATAATCATTGTTCGTTTTGGCACACTGAAAAAAATATTGGTCGTTTGAGTCGATTTTCACCTTGGGCATGAGTTGTACCGCTGCAGTAGCCGAAAAACGTAATTTTTAAAGAAACAACGTGTGATACATGAAAATAATGTATTTTTCAATACTGAATCATTGTGGTGGTATGGCATTCTCATTTTTTTTTTTTTTTTTTTTATCTCCGGTTGCAAAACATTTTTTTTTTTTAATCAACAAACGGATCATTCTTAGAAAATTGACAGATTTACTAAATTTTTTTTTATTTCAGATAGCACTGAGATTTTTTCACTGATTTGAATTGTATCTCAGATACTGTTGTCAAAACATCTAATCGGAATTGTTTCTAGAACGGAAGATAAATTAAAATATTTCAAAAGTGAGTGGTGACGGTGTGTGTGAGGGAGTGAGCATAGTAGAATGGAGAGTGAGGATGAGAGAGCATAACAAGGAAATAATAACAATAAAATAAAAAAAATGATAATTTTATTAAAATATCTTTAGTTTCAATAATTTTTTGTTAAATCATTACATTATTATTAAATTATTAAAAAGCGTATGAGATAAATTAATTTTAATTAATAAAGCAAATGAATTAGAGACACATTGAATGAAATACAATTTTTATAATTTAAAAAAAGTGAGGGAATGAGGTTTTTGTGCTTATTCATTGTTTACTGATTAGACCTTAACTTTAGAGTCTCCATATTTACACCACACCAAATCCCATAAAATCTGAAGAACTACAAGAGAAATTCATCAAATATTTAACTTTCTTCCTCTTTTCTATGAGGAGGTGAGGGAGTGAGGATCGCCAAACACAAAGCACATTTTTTAACTTTACATCTCAGTCATAGGATGCTAATGGAGGTTTCTCTCAACATCTATTACGGTTCGGAGGGAACTGGTAAGACTTGCCAGTTACTCTTATTTTGGGCCTTTTGGTTTATTATTTTCAATAACAGACCTTTGGAATCGACCAAGGAAAAAATTTTTGTAACCCCCCTCAAAATTTGAGGTTTTACGTTTCAAAATGCGTAGAATCCAAGTATGGAATAAAAAAAAAAAATCCGTCCGTCCGCCGTCCGCGGCTTTTCTCCGAGACAACCGGACCGATTTTCTTGAGATTCGGTACCAATGTCACAGATCACTCCGGGCTGATCCTCGGAACTCGACATTACCATCCGTCTGTTTGTTTCAAAATGGCGGCCGATTAGAGATCTCATAAGCCCATAGCTCGGCCATTTATAAAGATAGAGAGGAAATGTAAGTTGTTTTAGAATCAGCATAACGAGACATAAAAAAAAAAAAAAAAAAGCAATGAAAAACGAAAAATCTGTGTAATTACCGATTAAATATCTCATAAGTCCATAACTCGGCCATTTATAAACATAGAGGAGAAATGTAAGGTGTTTTGGAATCAGCATAACAAGACATTAAAATAACAAAAAAGAAAAAGAAAAAAATCTCTATCTGTAAATGCTTTTGGTTTATTATTTTCAATAATAGACCTTTGGAATCGACCAAGGAAAAAATTTTTGTAACCCCCTCCTCAAAATTTGAGGTTTTATGTTTTGTTTGATGCTTTTATTAACTAAAAATCCTAACTAAATGCTAACGAAAATGCCTACAAAACGAACTAAAAATCACCTAAATCGGACCATTATTAGCTGAGATATTGAACTTCATTGACTGATTCTCGGGGCGGCTAGTCGTCGTAGAAGTAGGCCTCCTGACTTATCTATTGGGCTTCTGTCTTCCTCGTGTCTCTCTGCTGTATCCTTCCTCGGGTTATTTCTGTACTTCCTTTAGCTTCCTCAGTCTTTCTTTTTTTTTCTTACTGAAGTGCACATGAAATATTTCCTCTGAATCATTTACATCACAGCCTACTTGCATTGACACAGTTTTTTCTTAACACTCCCAGTTGGGCATTCTCACGGCGAACATCTTGTGACAAGCTTCAAATTTCTTTTCCTTTGGTGCCTGCTGCTTCATTTTTTTCACTTGGACAGAATAGATATTTTTGAAATATTACTAAGTGGAAATAATAAAACATTGAGTAATAATTTGCAGCGTTTTTTAATTAGGACAGCCAGTAACTTTTTAGTAACGTATGTTATCACTTATGCTACTATGCATTAAGCACTATCAACTAACATATGTTTAGAAAATATTAAAGCAATAGAATATTTATTTTAAGGCAATATATAAACAAATTCTAAAATAAATAACAAAAACAATTTAAATTAAATTAAAACATTCAGCCATATCCCTCAAGATTTGTTCAAATAAGTCGTGTTTATTCCTATACCGCCACAAAAATTCACATAAGTTCTCGCCTTGTGCCACATTCCTTTTTGTTTCTTCTTTTGCCTTTGGCCATTATAAAAAATGACAATATTTACTTTTTTTTTGCGCAAGTTGAACAGTTCTATTACATTCATTGTGTCAATTACTAATGTAAACAATAACACTAACCTATCCACACATATTCTCCTAAAGTAGAAAAGACTCCTTATTTCAACCTATATGGATATGTTCGAGACCTTCTGGTGCATTCTATAAAGCTCACTTCGACAGTATATTCCCGAAAAAATGTAAGAAACAAAGTTGTGACGAAAAAAAAAATTCATGAAGAAGAATACCTCAAGAAGATGTAAGGAACTGGAAAGTGGTCTAACTGAGGAAGAAATGGTTGACAGGGTTCATCACGATTTCCCCTTCCGGACATTTGGTTTCCAAGAATTTAATGGACTGTTTAAAAGTAGCACGTTATTAAACATTGATATCAGAACCGCAAGGGCCTATAACGCACTTGTGCGGAAATCATTTTTTTTTCCTACATGTTCCACAATGCATATTAGAAGGCAAAGAATTTAAAAACTTCACCATTTAACAAAAAAATTTAATTTTCACAATAATATAATTTGAAAAATATCTGATGTGGGCAACATATGACTTCCTTGTACGCCTATTAAATTATAAATCCGTGGCTCAAAAAGTGATACTGAATTTGGTTACTAGTTTCCGAAGATTGCAGTAAAAACGACACTCGGCGTCCCGTCATCCATCTATTGACACACACACAAACACTCTTGTCACTGGAGGTCTCATTTAGTTATTATATGTCGTTTTCCTTCAGTAGGTAACTAGTTTCCAAGATATTTCTTCATGTTCCATGAAAACAATAAAACTGTCAATATTACTGGATAAAGCATTAGAAATGGACAGTTTCGACATTTTAAGCGGAAAAACCCACTTAGCTAATATCTTATTCTCATGATGAAGACCTGTTGATCTCACAAATGGGAAGGAAAATTAGTATTTTAGACTAAATTTTAACATTTAAAACAAATAATAAAAATGTTAAATTGGATTGGAAACAAAATTGCGTTTGCAACCTTTATTACCGAAACATATGATTTCTCTTTTAATTTAAATATGCTTTTTGATGTAAGCTTATTATGACCTTCAAGTAAAGTACCCTTTTCCGCTCACGAATCTTAACCAAAATCTAGTAAATACATTTATATCGATATAAAATTCCTATTTACCAAATTTGAGATGTTTTACATTATATTTTTTGACGAAAGTAAAGTACCACTTCCGGTTTTCCAATTTAGACCAAAATCTAGTATGTTATTTAAATCAATATATAACTTATAAATACTAAATTTGAGAAGTTTTGCATAGTATTTTAATATAATTTTTGATAAAAATCAATTATGATCTTTAAGTAAAGTACCACTTCCGGTGATTAAGCAGTGACCAAAAAGGGAGGTTCACTACTAGATTTTACAACAATCCTAAATACAAAATTTCAACTTTCTACGGCTAACCGTTTTTGAGTTATGCGAAATAAGAACGAACGAACGAACATATGTAGGTACGAACGTACGTACAGACGCCACGACGAAACTAGTCAAAATGGATTCAGGGATGGTCAAAATGGATATTTCCGTTGAAACCTGAAAACGAAAATTTTCGCGAATACAATACTTCCTTTACTTCGTACAAGGAAGTAAAAATAAAACAAAAATTTGAGAAAAGACAAAACTAGTATGGCAGTCCGTACACAGGTTGTTGCTCATGAGATGAGGTAGATACGTTTCACCATATCCAAGCTTGAAAAAAAAAACGATTATCTTCTCGTTTCACTTCTGGAGACGTGTCGTCAATGATGCGTCAGTATGCTCCCAACATTCAGAGGATCGATTTCAAAACGCCAAGTTCTTCATTCAGTAGTGATTATGAGGATATATTATTATATTACCACTACGCCAAACAATCCTGAAGATAAGAGTCCAAGAGATCGTTTGTAGAGTAGGAGAGTTGTTAAACGATTATTTTCAAATCGTTTGGTCCAGATTTCAAACTTTTTTAATTTTTGATCGAATCTTGTCTAGATATTCATATATTTTCCTAGTAGACTCAAATTTATCTCAACTAAATGCCCATCGAACCAGCCAAACGAGCAATCGTTGGGCCGAGAAACTATACTGCACGATTTTTGTCGGTAAGTAGGCGGTCTTTAAAGGCCTCCTATCATTTACTTAGGCCAGGGTTGTCCAACCTTTTAATAACGCGTGCCACAACCAAGGGTTCCCCATATTGAGACCTGCCACGACTAAATCCTACCTCTTCCTTCCCTATACCTTAAGATACAAGAGAGATGTATGATAAATCAATAAAATGTTTTCATATGATAGCATATATTTTAATAGAAGGACGTTCTGCTCTGAATTTCTTGGCAAGATATAAAATAAATATGTATATTTGAAAATGATTATTTTTAGCGCTTGCTTTTTAAAATATAGTATCCAATAATAAAACATATTGTAATCAGTTAATAACTGTTTTTATACAATAAATCATTCATCGCAGAAAGAGAATTAATTTTTTCTATTTTTATATATCAAAATTAAGGGAGCGGAGTATCTCAGTGGTAAGGCACTGTGTTATCATGTTCCCGGTCCCGGGTTCGAGACCGGCTGTGGCAGATAATTATTTATTCTGTTATCAGCCGTGGATGGACCCTGTGGGATCGGGAAACCCTCCTGGGGACCACCCAGCCTTTATAAAGTGGGTGAAAAACCTGGCAGTTGAGCGTGATCTCGGCCAAATCATCTCCTTGCACAGCCATTGGCTCAGAAACAGCAAAGTCCTTACCAAGTACTGAACCTTTCATGGGTTGTACTGGTACAAGTTTTTTTACATATGAAAATTAAGAATACAAAATTCAAAAACCTACTGGTCGGCCGCGTGCCAAGTCCCAACCCCCAGCGTGCCACATTGTTGCATCTGACCTAGCCTATGATGATCAAGCGTACTAATATCGAATATTTGATTCTAGAACGACCTGTGTACGGGTTGCCTCAAAGATAGTGATAAACAATGTTGTAACTAAAAAATATAAATTAATTACAATTTATAATATAAAGGTTAAAAAAAATTACTGCAACCAGTTGTTCCGCCGTTGGTATCCCAGTGAACTTGTTTCCATTGCTATGAAGTTGTTATGACAACGATTACGGATAAGTACGAATTAGCTGGTTAAAAATTCATTTTTTTTCAGTCAAATCCCCATGCCAAATTTTATTATGATTGTTCATAAATAAAGTTTTTTAGACCGAAATTTGCAAAATAAACATATTTTTTATTTCCATTTTTTAAAATTAAAGACTGAATCTGTACAAAGTTACTAAAACAGTACAAAACCCATATGTATGAAAAATTTCAAGTAATTTGGTTTAGTACTTTAAGCTTGTCTGATTAACTGCAGCCAGCTAAGCCCGATTGCAATGAAAATTTGAACACTTTGTCCTCTCCTATTAAATTATATTTGTATAAAATTTCAAGCTCCAAGAGTTCATATTTTCAGAGATCCAAATACCAGAAACAAACAACATAAGGTTGTATTTGGTTATAAACAGAATTGACAATTGAAAGTTCCCACATATTTTATGCTCATAGTAGCAAAGTGCTAAGCACAAGTGAATTGATAATCATAAGATGTATTAATTAATAGAAATATAATAAGGTTTTTTTATTTAATAAAAAATAAAGCTATTTATTAGCTAACATTTATTTAACAAAAAAAAAAAAAAGGAAAAAATATATAAAACAGATGATATACACAACAAATAAGAATATCGATCCAATCAATACCTCGTAAGTCCAAATGTTTGCCTTTTTCGATTTTTGTTTTATTTACTATGTCACAATGATCTTGTCCTTTCTAAGAAGTTTTAAAACTTGATTCACCTCTAATCAAAGATACAATAGTTCTTTTAATAACTCCTATCCTGTTCTCAAATAAATAGGTTACAATACCTGACAAAATGGTAAGAATATAGATTTTTAAATACGAGGTATTGATTTGAATCCATCAGCATGCACAATCAAGCATACAAGTTAATACAACTATTTCAACATTTTTATCTTTCCACCATTTTCACTTAGCTATCTTCTGGGATGGTTAAAACACAAATCTTTCTCATGGCCATATTATGTCTTTAAGTTAATGAACTAAGTTTAACAGTTTAGAAGTATGAAAAGACATATAATGGCCCATCATACAGGTGAGAAGCCTCATCAATGTTACAGGATTCTCACCTGTATGACGGGCCATTATATGGTTTTTCGAATCTCGAGGAGGAACAGATTTATAGTCACAATGAGGATATTGATTAGGTTTCTCACCTTCATGACGATGTCTTATATATTCTTTAAATTACTTGTTTTTCCTGTTTATAATCATGACACTGTTGAGGTTTTGACCTCTATATGGCTTTTTATAAAAACTATTTCTGATCCTTTATAATCACAATGTATGCATTAATGATGTTTACAACAAGGCTTTATATGACTTTTCTTCGTACTAATTGCTATCTATTTATGATTACTAAAGAACATTTTTAATATTTCTCTTGTGTCTCATCAGCTATTATGCTTTTCCTCAGTGCAGGGAAATCAATTGCTTCGTAACCACGCCTAAAGCAATTATAACTGACTTTTGAATGATTGTTCAACTTAGTTTTGAAGACACACTCGCTGATCTCTTAGAGCTTGTCCAGGGGATTCTGGTCGCCTAGAAACAGTAAATAATTTCATAATAAAATAATGATGAATTTATTATGTAGTAATATAAAATTAAAATAGATATAAGAAAAATAATAAAATATTTAAACAGATGTATTAATTTAACTATTAACCAACTTTCATACTATAATTATAAAAGATGTCATTTTCTGGTGTTTTAGAATATCTTATTATAAAAGTATGCAGAGTAATTAATAATGACTGCACCAAGAAACACAGGGCCACTAACTACATAGCAAAATATCACAAGCAACGAAAAAGGGCACCTAGCTTCCATGTGTCACATAAATGAAAATAAAACAAATCAAAGCATTTGACATTGACAGAGGGTTAGATATTCACAGTCATTTATGTCCCATGATTATGAGTCTTCACTCATCTCTTTGGCAAATGAGGTTTTTTTCTTTTTTCAAATTCTACATCTGTAATACTGATAACAAAAAACCTTGAAGTTCATACCTATTTTACTGCAATATTGTATCTATTTTGCATGTCCATAAAGAGATTTTTATATTTCTTATCATTAAAGTTTTATTATAAACAATTAATTATATTGTTTTTGATTGATTCAATAAACCATCATCGAAAGAGTTCGCCAAGATAACGGCCTACAAAGACCCTGATGGGAATATAATTGTTGAAAAGGCTGTGTAAAAAAACAGTGGAAGGATCGCTTTGTAAATATTTACAGAGATCCGGAAGATGAGCAGGATGACAGCAAACCAATTTCGCCGGACTAGTATATTGAACATCAGGAATCTTCATGAGCAATGTTAAAGGAATCTTCCTTAGTTTCCACAAAAAGATCTCCTTTTTTTTATTTGTCTATGATGCTATAGTTCTAGACAATTTTTTTTTTTTGTAAATTTTTTCATTCACTGTAGAGTTTGATTAATAACTTCTTGAATCACCAATGCCTTTCGTTATCATATTTACCAACTCTTAGATTGTAGAATAAGACGCTTAAAACTTGCCGATGCCAAAGGTAATGTGGTTCCAACGATTTGATTGGAAATGTAGCCAATAAGAGTGAGATAAAAATCTTTTCTTAACTAGTATAATGACTACCTGAAGAAGTTGATGCCATTTTACAAGTTTAGAAGGAACACATTAGGAAAGTACCTTTAAACCAGCAGCACAAACATTTCTGAAACAATAAAATTGAGATCATTTGCGGCGAAATAGTGGAAATTCATGGTAAAATAAAACCACAAAATTAACAATAATAGTCTATTTCCAGATTAATATAATTCAATCATCAAAAACACCATACAAGTTCGCAGAAAGAAAATTTTCAGGAGAATAAAACTTGTAACAGGAATGAGGGAACACGAATCACTGCAAATCTGTAAGAAAATAATATTACTAAAAAAAATTGTTTTATCTCAAAAATGACTTTCTGGACGAAAATACCAAAACGTCATGGTCTTCAGGGTCGTCTTGCAGATGTCCAATTTTTTTTTCTTTTTTAAACAAAAGATCAGTGTTACTCATACCTAAAAAAGAAAAAAACATCAATATTAACTGTGGTTGCAATCTCAAATACTTTTAAGATTGAGACATAAATAAGCTATTTTTTTTGAAAATTGATGTTCGCTAAACTTGAAAGACTCACTTCACAAGTTTGGGAATAAATAAAATAATGAAGGAATGTGTATTTAAAATTATTCAACATTTAGAATAAAGCTACATAGGTAAGTAAATTGTTGGATAATTCACATTTCCTGCCCTAGTAGAAAACATAAGAGCAGGCGTAGCAAGAAGTACTGAAGGCCGGAGGGTTACATAGAACAATTTTTGCATTTCTCATATTTTATAAAATTATTACTTTCCAAGTAAATATAATTAAATAAACAGTCAATATAAAATATATACTAAACCACAATTTACAAATTATAAATACTTTTAAAATTTTTTATTCAAAATGTAATTTGTACATAAGTTAAACTTATCACTTAATAAGCAAGAATAGCACAATATAATAAACAATCAAAATTAGACTATTCATCTTTTAAAAGATAAAACTTGGGCTTTTATAATATTTTAATAATTGATTAATCATAAATTTAAAAAAAAAAGGTCTCTATTAATCTCCCCCCTCCTCCCCAAAAAAATCATTTAATAAAATTCCATACAAATTTTATTTAAAAAACATAACATTTATTATGACATTTCGGAAATTATTTGGTTTTGGCCATTTTCAAACTTTTACATTAATTTATATAATTAAAACGCAAACATCATTTAGAATCTTTTTTTATAAAAATGCTTTTTCCGAAAAAAAAAAAAAACAACCTATTATTTGACTAGTATAGTCAAATAGTAAATTTGATGGTAACTTTTCTAAAAAATTTAAAAACAGAATATTTATTAAAATACAATTGTAACATTAAGATTAAAATTATGATTAGGGAAAATTTATTTGTTCTTTGTATATTGCACTAAAAATCTTTTAGGATATAATTCAACAAGAATTACCCTTTTCAAAGAATCCTTCACTTTTTTCATTATCAAAACAAAACACCATTCATCTCTCAGCGATCTTTCTAGTTGAAACAAAGATAATTTAAGCACTTTCTATAGGGAAAACCTTATACTTATAACTATGAATATTTTCTGTCAAATATGGCACTTCATTTATTTAATAATTCTGCGTATGATTTATTATGTCACCAGAATCTTTTCTAAAATTAACTGCCTTGTTCAAGTTTTCTGTGATGGTTATAGCTTACAGTAATTACTTTCTAAATTTATTTTTTTTCTTGTGAAATATTTTAAAATCTTGGAAATCAAAATTGTGACCATTTTCTGGATGGTGTTTTACCAATGCTGACTTTTTGTTTTATTTAGAATTATCCTTGTCTTGCAATTATTAGTATGTTGGTAAATATATATATATATATATATATATATATATATATATATATATATATATATATATATATATATATATATATATATATATATATATATAAGAGAGTATTATAGTAAAATATATATATAATGGTCACAATTTTGATTTCCAAGATTTTATATATATATATATATATATATATATATATATATATATATATATATATATATATATATATATATATATATATATATTGGCCAATTTCACCATAATACACTCCTGGACAATTTAGGCAGTTAATTTGATATACCGCTCTGGTATTTTTAGTAGTACTTTGATTTTTCTATTAATTATATCATTATTTAAACTATAATTTGCATTAAAAACAGATTTTCAGGTTATTATATTAATATTAGAATTGAAGATCCCAAACTGTGGTTTTCATATTCGTCACTTTGAAAAGCTCTAGCTGAGGCACGCATTGTGGCGTAGTTTTGAATTTCTAATACTCAAGAGCTAACGCAATGTGTCTTTCGGGGGTTATGAATTCAAGACCAGGACACAATGCGTGCCTCAGCTAGACTGTTTCAAAATGGCATGAAATGAACATGAAAACTACATGTTTGCGTATTCGATAGTTAAACATGGTAGGGATGGTATGTCAATGACATTTTATGTGTAGTTGAAAAAGAAAAAAAATATTTTTTTATTTAATAGCCTAAATAATTATCATAAAAGAGTTAAGTTCATGAAAGAAATTGAAAACAATAAGTCAATCAGACTTTTAGATATGAAAAATCAAACAGTGAAAATGATATATTGATAACAGGATAAAAAAATCGCATGGATAAATGCGATAAATTTTATTTTAATAAGCTATTGAAATGACAGATACATTTAAAACCAAAACAATAAAAACAAAAAAATTCAAAATATTTTAAGATAACTTTTATCCAAAAAATATAGTAAGTAAAACCTGAAAATGCAAATGATGGTTTAAATAATGATATAAATCATAGAAAAATCAAAGTACCACCGAATGTAAATATTTTTAAATATAAAAAATGTATTTATTTAAATAAGTTACCACAAAGTTTAAACAGGGTATTCATAAATTATGATGTGTCTGAATATAGATTTTGGTACAAACAATTAAAATAACTAGCCTGTATAATAACATGAAAGATAAAATAGAACTGAATAAAAACACCGCAAAACTATTAAATAAATGAAATACAACAGATAATTTTCATAGTTACAAGTTTTTCCCTATAGAGAGCACTTAAATAGTCCTGGTTTTAACAAGAAAGATCACTGTACTGTAAGAGAAAGACAAATGGTGTTTTGTTATAATAATGAAATAAAAAGGAAAAATTTAAGAATATCTTTGAAAAAGGTACTTTTATTAAATTATATTCTAAAAAATTATTAGGGCAATAGACAAAGAACAAATAAACTTTTTCCAAGTCATAATTTTAATCTAAATGTTATTATTGTGTTTTAATATATATTCTGTTTTTGAATTTTTTTGAAAAGCTACCACCAAATTGACTATTTGACGATACTAATCAAATAATATTTTGGGGGTTTTCGGTAGAAATTTTTTTATAAAAAAACTTTTAAATATTAAACAAGCACTTCCTATGTTTGTACTTAATAAATTTATTTTATTTTGGACAATTCATGTTGATGACATTATAATTTTCAAACTTTTACATTAATTTATATAATTAAAATGCTAACATCAATTGTCCAAAATAAAATAATAAGTAAAACACCTCAGAAGTGCTTGTTTAACATTTAAAAGCTTTTTTATTATAAAAATGTTTCTCCCTCCCCCCCCAAAAAAAAGATATTAATTGACTGGTATAGTCAAATAGTCAATTTGGTGGTAACTTTTCAAAAAAATTCAAATACAGAATATTTATTAAAACATTAAGATTAAAATTATGACTAGGGAAAATATATTTGACCTTTGTATGTTTCTCTAAAAATTTTTTAGAATATAATTTAATAAAAATACCTTCAAAGATATCCTTCAATTTTTTCTTTATTATTTCAGTTAATTTGATATACCACTCCGGCACTTGTATACAGTTTTATGTTATTTTTCATATTATTACACGGGTTTGTTATTTAATTTGTAGGTTTGTACCTGAAACTATATTCAAGCACATCATAATTTATGAATGTCAAGTTTAAACACTGGCATAACTTATTTACATTAGCACATTTTTCTGTATTGTTTACATTTGGTACACACACATTTTATATATATATATATATATATATATATATATATATATATATATATATATATATATATATATATATATATACTAATTAAATAAATTTTGTATGAAATAGAGATCCTATTGGAAAATCTATGATTAATCAATTATTAAAATATATAAAGGACCACAATGAATAAGTTAAAAACTTCAAATATTTTACATAAGTTAAATTTATTACTTTTCAAATAAGTCACGAAAAAAGAAAAAAAAAAAGCATAATGTAAACCACACTTGAATAAAATAAAGAACAAATTAACATGTTTAAAATATTAAATTTTTTGCAATGTAAAAAATAATTTCATTGACCTCCTTTTTTTTTTTTGATAGTTTTATTATCTCTTGAGTGAGTGATGCAAGATCTGGCTATTATCTATATAATATAAATAATTATCAACATAAATAACTCGATATTTACTTTTTATTACTTCGACCACTTGGTACTAGATACTTCAGTTTTGCTACCCCAACTGGATGATCTGGAGTTTTTAGGCCTGACTGTACATCTAATGCCAGCAGCCAAATAGCTCATTAAAATTAATTGGGCTTTAATTATATTGAAAATTGTAATTAATCTAATTGATTCATTTATAATAAATTATTATTAAAGTAATTTTTATTATAAAAATTTGTAAGGATGAAAGTTCTTATCGTAACAGTTAATAAAATGAAAATTATATTAATTGGTGAATTAAATTTTTCATTTAAGGCAACTCTTGCTATATAAATAAATAATATTAATGCACATCTTAATATACTAATAATAATTATAGCATAAGAACAGAAAAAATATATCTCATTATAAATCTGGCAATTGTTTCTTTAACTAATATCTGGTTGATTAATATTCTCCAATACTTAAGAGATTATTTAATGCTAGTAACATTAGTCATAGTAAAAACATTATAGATAATAATAAATCCAATTCTGTAATTCGATTATGTAAAATACTAATTTAGGAGATTAAAGAAAAGTTTTGCTTTTTACTGAAGTTTTAAACATAAAATCCCTAATTATAATTTACAAAATCATTGTTTTTATATTAAACTATTAAAACTAATTTTATTAGAATATATTATTTTGTTTAATTTATTTAGTGGAAGTGTTATTTTTTGTTCTACTTGTAAACACCACATAACCTTACTTTGTAAAGACAGCCTTCGGCATTCGATGTACAATCAGGCCTAAAAACTCGAGACCACCCAGCTGGAGTAGCACTGCTAAGCTTCTAATCCTCTTAATAATCTATTTAATTTTCAACAAAAGAAATTCCTAAATATCCATAGAAATAAGTGATATTGGCAGGGAAGCAGGGCTAGCAAAATTTCTACGGCAATGGTATTTTAAACAAATATCCAACACCATTGATATTTTGTCCAATATTTGTAAAATTTTCTTGGTAAGCACATTGACTAAAATATTTTACTTAATACATATTCCTTCTAAAATAAATTATTTAAGATAAAAAACATCCTAACCTACATATAACTAATATTTTTAATATTCATGAAGCTTGATGAATTCTAACCAATACCTGTTTAACAGAATTAAATTTATCCTTTATACAAGCATTGCGAAAGATACCAAGCTTAAGCTGTATACTCTTTAAGTATTAATAACTGTTAAAAAATTTTTTAAAGAAATAATTAAAACAATTTAAAACTTAAAATAATCAAAATCATTAACACAACCAATTAAGGATTCCGCCTTTGAAAACAAAATAAAAAACACTTAATAATTCGGCTCATGATTAAGAGCTAATTGCTAAAGGCGGTTATTATAGAATAGAAAAATATATACGAAAGTTCTCCTTACCAACTGTGTCCACCCAAGAAACCAGTACCTAACAAGGTTAGGATGAGCTGGGTATGCTCTTCAGGTATGCAGCATAGCGAAGGCAAGGTTTTATTTGTGCTCCAAAGAGGTAACAATAATCGAAATAACAGATACAATAAATAGATACAAGATCCAAATTCCTAATATTCCATAATACGTTTATTTTAATAGATAGCTGCAGAGTTGGGAACTCATATTTTAACAATGAAACTGCAGAGTAGTCTCAAAAAGTAGAGATGGCTGGCGGTATGAGCTGCTGGAGACCCTGACTGACCTGAATTGTAGCGTTGGCTAAGTAAGATAGAGAGAGGAACGCAAGAAAAATGTATTTGTTTCTCTATTCTCGCTATTCGCTATTTTAACTCATTTCGTTTCACATGGCATGTAAATATAAACTAAAAATTCATCTTCCATCTAAGCCGAGGTCTTCCTCTTCCTCTTGTCCGGTAGAGCCTCCCATCCAGCAACTTCTTGGGTATTCCCTCTTGCGGCATACGTGGAACTTGGCCAGCCCAACGCAATTTTCCTAACTTAATAAACCTCATTACATCAGCCTTGCCATAAAGTTGCTAAATTTCTCTATTCGTTCTCCGATTCTGACCGGCCCAAATATTTGTCGAAGGATCTTCCTTTCGTATATAAGAAACTCCTTCTCTTCATTACTAGTGAGGGCCCAGGTCTTTAATCCATAGGTTAGGACAAGCCTAATAAGGGTCTTGTACAAGAGGAACTAGATACGGCGGGAGATGTAGATACTTCTCAGATGTTTTCTGAAGCCAAAATAGCACCTGTTAACCAAGGAGATCCTGTTTCCACAACTCACTACTGACCCCAGGTACACAAATTGGTCTACGTTCAAGAACGTGTATAGGCCCATCACCACGGGCTGTCGGTTTGCTGTATCTGCTCCAGACAGAGCCTTGAAAACTCGCATTAAAAATGTACTCGGAACACCCTCTTATTTTTTTCTATGATATTAAAAAACTTCCATAACAATTTCAGATTTTATAAAAATGTGTTAGGGGTCGCTACTGAACTTTGAAATTTTTAAATACCATAATTGTCAATTTGTTTATAGTTCTATCAAATTAAATTATTGATTGAATTCCTAAATTATGTCAGCACATTATCCTCCACTTTCATCTCATTCATTTATTACTCAATTATCAGAGACAGCCAAACCCCACATTCATGTTCGAGGAGGAGTGTTTCACGTCCAGACGCACGCTTGGCACTGTCTTGCGAAGCCTGGCTCGAGGGCTCAGTTTCATGTGAGATACCACACTATAAAAAGTAGACAAAAGATGGCTTAAAAGACTTAAAACATGAGTTTTCTGCAAATGTGTCTTAGACTGTAACTGGGACATAAAAATCTTAGAAGATATTTCAGGCTCTGAAAAGGTTGATAGATTACTTATTATTGTTTCAGGAAAAGCTGTTGAGCAGTTACTTCTGAACAGTTGTGATCTGAAACTTCAATCGGAAGAAGGAGAAGAAATTGCTGCTGAAACCTTAGTATCCTGGAGAATCACAGATGAAGCACCAATGCATGAGTTTCAATACAGCTTCAATTAATTCTGGAATATGTAGCATGTTTACTTGAGCAAAAGATAAAAAAAAGAAATGCTATAGTTGGCTTGCCATCATCTGCCCTTGAAATTATTTTTGAGACAATTGGAAGTTAATTGGTGTTTCAACAGAGCTTGAAAATTTGATGTTCAAGCGATTTAAAGGTTAGTGGAACTTGATCGATCACAATAGCTTTAAAACCGCCTTATCTGATGGTTTGGTTCATAAAAAGTGGATTAGCACTGTATCTAAATCATTGAGTTTGCTATAAAGAACGTTTACAGAGAAAAATTATGGATTCTGTAAAGAACCACTCAAAAGCTGATCCAGATGTCATTTTTAAAAAAAACTTACAAGATTTTGTTTTCAGTAACACCCTGAGTTTTTTTTTTCAAAATCCAAGATTTACCATCAGAGTTCTTAAAAATAGATGTAACTAGGTGGAAAGAAAATGAGTTTTACAAGAAGAGCAAGGCTATAAAGAATCAACTTTAAGTTGAAAATGGAGTTGCACTGGTGGAATAATACAATAAACTTCATACAAAAGATGAAGAACAGAAGCAGTATCTACTTATTACTGTTGGTTAAGAAATTCGGAAGGAAGAATCTCGACTAAGAAATCGACTTTAATGTCATAAGATATGTAATATCTGCCATACTGTTTTATTAATACCTTTTTCATTTATATTATTATATGTATAACATTGCAACTGCTGTAAATAAAATTTCCTTTACAATAGGATTTAATTATAAATTCTAATCTGTTTTATTGAAAACAATTTAATTTGAAGTGGTGGTAGCAACCGCTATAATTAAGTTTTTTAAAAAATACAGTTATTCCTTTTCACCGAGTAGATCAAAATTACAGGGTGTCCCAAAGAAAATATGAAATTTTTTTAAACCTGATTTGGCCCTTTTTCGGGCACCTACTGATCCCTAAATACTATGGAGATAATACTAGTTTAATCTTCCTGCTAAATAATTAGATGTAAAGATGCTCCTACCTCTTAGCAGGAGAGGAAAAAAAAAAAGAACTAATGAAAGGGGAATTGAGACTGGACGAACCGTTCTAGTGCATATGCATCACTAAAATGACTAGTGATATTTGTATGAAGTAAAAATGATGGCCTCTTGGCAGTTCGACTAATGTTTTTGGCCCTGTCTGTACATCAAAAGCCGAGTCTGTTGAAGCGACCATTGACGATCGCTTTCTTTGTTATTATAAATTTAATTTTTACCTTTATTTTGAAAGATCATTGATTCTAACCTTTTTTTAATCTTTAGGTGGGGATATCAACCTAAACGAATTTCACTGGATTCGTTTATAACTGGATTTCGATATCGAAGACACCTAATTCGGGACAGACTTGGCATTAGATGTACAGACCATGCAAAAAACATTAGCCGACCTAATTAGGGATTGATAAATTATTTGCCACTTCTATAAATTTGTTTTATTGAAAACTAGTTTCGAATGTTATATATTCATCTTCAGTTCAAGGTTTAAATGGATTATATCAAACAGAAAAGTTTGTACTGGTTCCTTCTCGCATTGTGATAACAATCCCTTAGATTGATCCTTCTATACCATTATGCGGATATCAACTGATTAGCCGGCCTGTCAAGAGGCCATGCCCACCAGTAGCTCTAAGGAAGTTTTATCAAAATTATTTTAGTTTACAATATTGTAATAGTGAAAAGTGATTACACAGGAAAGTTCAAGAAATAGGAAAAATTACAATGGTATTATAGAAATCACATCAGGCAGCAGTCGGGATTATTAGCAGAGAAGTAGCTAACATAAATTAGTTTCAATACTTGTTTAACACCTTCAGTGTCAGGGCCTAATTTTTTTTTTCGATCGCAACAGTTGCGACCTCGGCCATAGAGATAAAATCGTCCAAATCCTAAGAATCTTCTAAAAACCAATTGGCACTAGTAATTTTAAATAATATCTAATTAAAGCAGGAACAATTTTAATAATTCCAATGAATACGAATGTTACAATTGAATGCAAAGCAGTTAATTAGCACAAATGACGCTAGAGTGTGCTAGTCCGGCAACTTTCGGGTGACCTCGGAATGAACAAGCGATAACGCGCCCCTAGTCTATAGTTGTACCATCATTTTAAATAATATCGGTACAACTACAGAGGAGCGGCGCACTTATCAGCGGTGTCTAGAGGCTGCCCCCGAGGAACCGAACGCTTCCGATCTGCCTTCGCTCTACTTTTTGGTGATCTAGTTAACAAATCTGACTCTAACATAGAGGGCGTCGTATACTCACTTATATATGATGATGCTTCCTGAAGAAATTTATGTAATCCTGTTGGCTAAGTCCTATTTCTTCTAAATTCGTGAGCGTTATAAGGCAACCGTCACAAATATTTATGTTCATTTTGGAATATGAGCCGAACAGAAGCCAAAGATGCTATGGCGTAGGGGCAGGAAGAGGGGGTTAGCAAAAAGCGGAAATCTAATTAAAAGCACCGTGAATAAGTGAGAGTGGAGGACAGGCGGGAAACAGAAGAATATGATGACGTGATATGGGAGGAAGATGTCACTTGGGCTATAGAGAAAATGAGGAGTGGCAAAGCAGCAGGCAAAGATGGTATTGCTCCAAAACTTATAAAATTTGGAGGTCTACAATTACATAAAGCTTTGCAGGACCTGTTTCAAAATATTTTCTCTTCCAAATCCATGCCTGAGGAATGGGGATGCAATATCATCATGCCGATCCACAAGAAGGGTAGCTCTAGTGAATGCCAAAACTATAGACCTATATGTCTCTCCCCTGTAGTCTATAAACTTTACTCCTCTATACTGGAAAGAAAACTCCGATCAATCGTTGAAGACAAATTGGAAGAGGAACAAGCAGCTTTTAGACCACACCGACAAACGCAGGATCACATCTTCTCGCTGAAGACGATTATTGAGAAGGCATGGGATAGAGGAAAGAACTTGTACCTAGCGTTCCTGGACATAAAAGCAGCATTCGATTCAGTCCCTAGAGAAGAAATTTGGACAGCTCTAGCCGCTAAAAATGTGCCCGCAGCATTAATAAATGCCATAAAAAGCACTTATCATGACTCCAAAGGCATGGTTAGAATTAATGGAAGAATGTCAGAGGCTTTCGCCATGAGAAGGGGTGTTAGACAGGGGGACAGTCTTAGTCCTCTTCTTTTCATCACTTTTATGGACGAGATATTGAAAATCTGCAAGCGGAGGACAACACGGATGGTCGTTGGAAAGTGGAACATGAGGACAATCCTAGCGCAAGTAATGGTTTTTGCAGATGATATTGTCCTCATAGCCGATTCCAAGGAAAATCTACAGCAGGCTGTTACGGAGTGGGAGGCTGAGCTAGAAAGGAAGGGTATGATATTGAATGTTGGAAAAAGCAAGGTGATGCACATCGGACGTGAAGAAGAGGAGGTTTTGGTATACTGCAGGGGAGAAACCTTGGAGACAGCGCAGGAGTATACTTATTTAGGAGTAGTGCTCACCAGAAATGGGAAAATGGACCAAGAGCTCTCAAACAGGATTAAAAAAGCAAATAGCATATACTACCAGCTATGCAATACAGTGGTGGGGAAAAGGGAATTGGAAAATAATGTAAAATTACATATCTTCAAGTCCATATACCTACCTACCCTCATCTATGGAAGTGAGAGCTGGGTCCCGTTGGACAAGCACTGGAGTAGGGCTACTGCGGCAGAGATGAAATACCTCCGGAAAATGGCAGGCAAAACAAGGAGGGACAGAGTTAGGAATGAGAGAATAAGGGGAGACCTGGGAGTGACTGCACTGAAGGAAACAGTGGAGAGACGACAGCTGGGATGGTTTGGTCATCTGTGCAGAATGGATAAGGACCGGGACCCAAAGAAATTCTTTGAAGCCAGGCCTACCGGACGCCGCCCTCGAGGAAGACCAAGATTGCAATGGATAGACCATATCTCAGGGATTGGTGAAAGGAAGGGAAGGTCAATAAATGTAATGAAAGCGCTGGCTGGAGATCGAGAAGCTTGGCAGTCTTGGATTGGGGCACCTCCACGCTGAAAAGCACTAAAGGAGGAAGATAAAGAAGAAGAAGAATAAGTGAGAATACGACGCTCTCTGTGTGAGAGTCAGATTTGTGAAATCAGTAAGAATTTCAATAATTCCAATGAATATGAATCTTACAATTGAATACAAAGCAGTTAGTTAATACAAATGGCGCTGAGAGAGCTAGTGTGGCGAGCTTCGGTTGTAGACACTGATAATGGGGCCAGATTGTAAAGTTGTGCCTATCTTGCTGTTGTTATGTTATCTTTCGTTTTTTTCAAAAATGGGGGTCAAGTAAACACAGCCTTCTACAGCTGATGATAACAGTCAACAACCCTTAGCAAATCCCTTCAAACGGAATTGTAATGGGTGTTAAGATAAACCAATATTAATATGCTGTGATTGTGAGGTGTTACGTAAAAACACTTACTTTGTGTTTGTTGATCCTCACCAATTTGTTTGTTGATAGAATAGAGAAAATAAGTTAAATATTTAATTAATTTGTTTTTGTAGTTCTTCAGGTTTTAGGGGAGTTGGTGTGGTGTAAACAAGGAGGCTTTAAAGTTAAGCCAAAATAACTTAACAATGAGCAAAAAAAACTCACTCCCTCACTCATAATAAAATTTAACTAAAAGTTACAAAAAAAATGTCAACCTTTTAGTTTTAGTCAAAATAAATGAACCACTGAGAGTTGTATTTTATCATCCCTTGTTTAATTTTAAGTTTTATCTGATAGTTTGAAGATTTGTTTTAAAAACTGATTTATTTTAATAAAATTTAACTAAACATTATTATTACTAAACTAAAGATATTCCAAAAAAACTATCATTTTTTTTTTTATTTAATTGTTATTATTTCCTCAACCTCACTCCCTTGATTTTGAAAATTGGAATATTCTGATTTTTCTTCCGTAATAGAAATAATTACGGTGGGATATTTTAACAACAGTATTCAAAATGCAATTAAAATAAATAAAAAAACGAAATTATAGTGGTATCTTAGGTAATCAGAAAATTGCAAGCAAATCTCCTTTCTTTCGAAGAATGATCCATATATGAATGTATAGAACCTTCCAAATACTCGTTTGAAAGATAATTAAATTGTCTACAAAGCTAAACTAATCGGACCAATATGAGCTAAGTTACACTAAACAAGTTCTGTATTGGATTTTGCATCCAAAGCTGTAAGTTAAGTCATTTGAATTACATACTACAACATATGACACCTACACATTGATCACTCATAAATGGAATTTGACTCTAATTCCATGTGTTGTAAAAAAATTATAGTGATTATACTCTGAAAAATAATTATATTCCCATAAAGATACAAAAACCAAGCATGGTATCAGATTGCAACAAAATAAATTCTCATCACACTTTTTAATAAGAGGTTATTTTAATTTTTTAAAATATGATGACAAGATAAAAATATATATTTTTACATTTTTGTGACTTACAAATCATTATATACATTTATTTATTTCAAACATCAATCCTGAGAAATAGTTTTATATTTTACTGCAAGCTTTATTGAATACAGTACTTTACATGCCTTTCATGATCAAATAAATTTAAGATTCAATAACATAAATGTCCAACTAAAGATAAAAATAAATGATTGTTATCACTCGCTTTGGCAGATAGTAGTATTGTGGGTATCAAAGAAACACTCTGTAGTCACAATGGGCAGGAATTGTGCAATCCTCTAGTAAGATAGTCAACTATATTTCTTCTTAAAGTAATAATTCTGACCACTTTATGATTATAAAATATATACCTGAACGGCTTTTAACAGCACAGTGAATCATTACACGTTTCTTCTAATTCAAATTTTATTTTGATTTATAATTAAAACAGAACACTTAGCCTTTTTAACACTCTCCCTCTTCAAAGTATTTAAAACAAGTATTTTAACAAATCTATTGGCACAATAAGGATATTGAAAAGGCTTCTCACCAGAATGGCATGTGCCTTATTTGTTTTTTAACAGCCTGTCTACGGCTTTCTATTTGCAATGAAAGCATCAAAAAGAGGTTTCTCTCTTATATGATGAAATATGTTTTTCCGAATGAATGTAGAATACGTGTAAGTAAGTAGGCTTACTATACTAATACTAAAGATATTATGATGATTTCTCATCTGACAGCTAAATATATCTTTTCTTAAGAAACAAGTTTTTACTCCTTCATCACAAAGACAACGATGAGACCTCTCACCATTACATAATGCTGATCATTTTATAATCAAAATGATGACTTCTGAGGCTTATCAATAGCCTATAAATGCACTCAAGGCATCTTTTAAAATCATTAATTTATTTTACTTCAGGCTGCTTATTTAAATTCTTATGAAGGTACTTTATATGTGATTTTAAATTACTTTTTTGAGTTGCTCTATAGTCACAATGAGGGCATTGATGAGGCTTTTCTCCCAGATGAAGGGCCATTATATGCTCCTTTAAACAACTAATCGATACTGATTTATAATCACAATGAGGACATTGAAGAGGCTTTTGTCCCAGGTGTTGTGACATTATATGTTTCTTTAAGCAACTAATTGTTACCGATTTGTAGTCACAATGAGGACACTCGCGGGGCTTTTCACCTGTATGGCGAGCCATTATGTGTATTTTTACACTATATTTTTTTAAAGCTGTGTAGTCGCAATGAGGACATTGATGTGGTTTTTCACCTGCATGACGAGCCATTATATGTGTTTTTAAATTATGATACATTAAAGCTGTGTACTCGCAGTGAGGGCATTGATGAGGCTTTTCACCAGTATGACGGGCCATTATATGCATTTTTAACTTACTAGGGTATACTGCTTTGTATTCACAATGAGGACATTGTCGAGGATTTTCTTCTATATGGTGAGCTGTTTCAATATCATTGGATTGCATTGTTGTATCATCGCTACGCTCCTCACTCTTATTACATGCAATTATATGTCTTTCTAAACAAACCATATCTGCAGCAGTAAAGTTGCAATGAGGACATTGATGTTCTAATTTTCCAAGGGAATTCTGGTACCCTATAAACAATAGATATTATTAAAATTAAAAAAATAATAAAGAGATTGATTTTAATTATATTACTAGTGTCATATAAACAATATTAAGATGGTTTGGTAAAGGTAGCAAATGATGAGTACAGTGGTAAAACTACTTTACAGCAGTTTTTATAAAAAATGAGTTAGTAGTGCCATCTTGTAGCTTTAAAGGAGTACTACCATGTTCATTCATATCTGGTATAGAACCACTTTAAAGGAGTACTACCATGTTCATTCATATCTGGTATAGAACCACTTTAAAGGAGTACTACCATGTTCATTCATATCTGGTATAGAACCACTTTAAAATCATTAAACTGCAATAAAGTTTCAGGGAACATATGTAGGACAACTTTCAAAATCGCCTTTCTCAAAGCATTGTTTTATGCAGTGAAGCGGTTGTGGCCCTGGACTTTTCAAATATTATAAAAGATCTGCAAAGCCAATAAAAAGTAAATAATATTGACCAAAACAACCTATTATCATATACAGACATAATCACTCCGAAAAAAGTTGATTATTAAAACAGTTATTAAACCAAATGCATGCTTATGTAATAATCTAAATATTATGTAAATTATTAAATTTAATCAAAAGTAGAATAAAACAAAAAAATCTTATAGAGAATATTATTTTTAGAGAAAGAGGCAGGGAGAGATAACTGTTTTTAATACGAAATATAATAATCTGTCTCAATTAATCACAATAACTAATAGTGATAAAGTAGTTAATTCAAACCATATTAACAAACAATGTCAATAAAGTTAATAAGAGCAAAGAAAACTACAGTCAAAGTAAAATAAACATCTTAAACAGGCGCTTCTCTCTCAAATGCATCAGCATCACAGTTCTGGCTGATTGAGGGGACAATTAAGGAATACTGTCATAAATTAAAAAAATCTGGTGCAGTGCATCACAGAACTTTTTATAAGAATTATATATTTTTCAAAATAATTTTAAAGAATTCGCGTAAACACTACTTGAAATATTTTCAGAAGCATTCTCTTCTTTAGCTCTTATCGAATAAAATAGTTTTTTAAACAATTGCAGTATGACGATTCTGTGCACTGTTCCTCCCAAAAAAGATAACCTTTGCGGTTTGTATAGCAAATATAACGCTGAACAAAAAAGTTCCTATGAACATTGGTCAGCAAACGAAGTCTTGACCAGTTTTCAGGCCAAAGAAAAAAAAAAAAACACGAAAAAACATAAAGCAAATGAAACAAAGAAGATGGAAAAATATTGATAAGAAACAGATCGAAACTAATGTCATGGGTAAATAGTTTTGATGTCAATAGCAGTTCGATAGATCACAGACGGGGTGGGTTTGAGCTATCAAGCTGCTATTGGTCTCTTTCGACGCCAAATCTAATTGTCCATGACTAGTTTCGATCCGTTTTATGATGCAATGAATTGTTTCATCAATTGACCAAAAGTATCGAATAACATATTTTTTTTTCTCCATGTTTTGGCCTGAAAATTAGTCAAGCTTTCATTTTCTCCTGAGCCATGTCCATAGGAACTTTTTTGTTTGCCCAAGGGATTATCCTTTTTGGAGAAGAAACCCTGTATATTTTTGGTTTGTCAACCTTTGCGATGAAGCTACAATCAGGATATTAAGGCTTATCAACAGACAGAAAGCAACGTTTATTTTCAAAACCAAATATATCATTTGAAAGCTAAAATATTCTATTTTTCCATTTAATCACCATTTCGATCCAAGCATTCTTTCAGATGTAGCTTCCGCTTTTTTTGGCTTGAACGAAGTTGAACAGTGCCACTCGCGTGATTGTTATTTTGTTTCTGGAGTTTTTTTGTTTCCACATTGTTGAAAACGAAATTGACCAGGCAAAGTCAATGTGTTGTCACTTGTAATTTTCTGTTAGCATTTGTGGGGTCTACCATGCGCAGATCTTCCAATACACCAACTTTTCATTCAAGATCTTCTGAATTGAGGTAGGAGAAACCTCGAGAACCGGGAGTCTAAAACTGACAGTCGTCCACACTATCATACAATTGCCTGTAAACTCTCTACATCATTTGCGAGCGTGTTGGACGTTCATACACTTTTCACCAACACCTCCGTCTACCATCGATGAATTTCTATAAGTGGGGCTCTTCCTGCATTTAAAAAACAAATTACTCCACAATTTTCGCACTTGGCGGTAGCGGCAATCAGACCACCATCACGGACAGGTGCTCAACTAACCTTGCAGAAACAAATAAACGAAAAATAAAACAATATTGATACAAATAAATTATTATAGTATTCTGGCATGATTACTCAGATAAGAAATTATTATTTTTATTAACCTTTAACCGCTGATGGCAGCGCGAGGAGGGTGTGGTTGCAGGTGTGACTGGGAGGGATGGAGCTAACCCACCGCAGGTGTGAGACGCCTCTTGTCAACCTTTTCTCCTTGCTTATAGAATGTTTCTTTTTTGTTTTTTTAGTAGCAGTTTCCCATCCTCATTTTTGATGTGGACTTAGGCACACTACTAGTGAAGTTAACATTTTTTAAAAAATATTTTTATAATGAATATAAATAAAAATTAATTTTTCCCAGCAAGATTTTAATAATTTATTTTGGTATGATATAGTTCAAAACAGGGTGTCACACACAAGCAAACCCCACACCTTCTGCATTTGTAGATACTTTCCCTCCTTTTTTTATGTTTGCTACAAACTACACACGTGAGTCGTTTGGTCTTTCCTTTTCCGTCTTCTAATTTTATAGGGATATGGAATTCAGAACGTGCAGACAGTCGCATAGGCAGTTCTTCATCTGTGAATCGTCTGCCATGCCGGTTCTTTCCACCTAAGTTGGCTATATGAAATTAAAAAAAAAAAATGAAAAAAGAACTGAAGAAACATGAAAATAAATACAAAAAAGTTTATTTAAATGATACCTAGCAAGAGATTTCAGAAGTAAGGAGTTTTGGTAGCAAACATTAGGAATCATAGCAGTTTATCCTACGGGAGGCCTAAGGAGGGAGGGGTCAGTTTAAGGAGGGAATAGTGCACAGTCCGCATTTATGCGGGCAAAGCTGTGGGAGCACGGGTATTCCTCCCTGCATATATGTGGACAGAGAAAGTATTAATGCATGAAACATTGATTCTTCAAATAATGTTATTGGGCAGTTCTTCAAATTTCATATCTTAAACATTTTCTAATTCTGGTAGAAAACAAAGTTTGTGAGTTTCTTCCTTTTAATTCCTACAAGTCCTATTTGTGAACAAGAAAATATTATGTTTATTAAATCTTTCTCCTTTCCTGTGAATTAGATATCTATTTTAAATTTACTTTATGAAATTCAATTAAGTCTTATTTCTAAACAATAAGTACATTTGCCTTGCTATGCTTAAAAATATATGAGCAGAGGGTAATATGAATTATCATTATATTGGTAGTTACCAGAAGAATTTATTGCGGATTTAACTGTATCAAACTTCCACATTTTAACATATTTTTGTCGGTGTTATGTTCAAAAAAAAAAAAAAAAAAAAGAAGTTTAGATGACAAATGTTTAGATAGTTATCAAAATTGAAAGCTTTTGTCAGATAGATTCAAGCAAAATTCCCGAACTTCAAGAAATTCAAGACTGCTGAACACCCTGTGGAAGGTAGCAATTCCATGGAAAGTGGTAAACAAGTTGTAAGGTTGAAATCTAGTATTCAAAGAGAAGACATAGGAATGTGGGAATAGGCAAATTAAGGATACAGTGAAGCTTTTTAATTCTAAGGGATTGGATAAGAAACACACCTAGGAACTATTGCTGTCAGAAAGCAGAGTAAAGCAACCTCAGTATGTTGGAACAAGAAAAGATTCAGAAGCAGGTCAGGAGCTACTTCACACATTCAAACTGAGCACAAAAGGGATAGTGAAAGGAGCAAATTAGGTAACAATGCAATAGAGAAAGTATGTGAAATTATTTTTTATGTATCAAATTCCCCTCGCTCAAACGTCAATAGGAGAAATATTTCTCACCTTCATCTGGGATGATCATTTCTTCTTCTTGTTTTACATGACTCAACCCACCTGCAAACATGAAAATAATATTCAATATGAGTTGATCGAAAGAAATAATATATGATATTATAATATTTAACATAATAAGCGATAAAATGAATGCTATCCCCGTCTGGTTTCAATTTATTCAATAAGTTTCTTTCTTTAATGAGATAAAATACTTATACTTTATCTTCAGTCACTATTTTGATATTAAAAAACAAAGCAGGTTCTGTGAAACTGGTATAAATCATTAATCACAAATGATAAGGAAATTGATATGTTCAATGTTAAAATTGACTTTGCTGGCCTTAAGTCAATAGTAATTTAAAACTAATTCTAAGAGTGATTATTATTATGGAAAACAAGGCATTTCTCATAGTGAACGTGTAGAGATTAATGCTTATAATTAGAAACAGTCATATTGGACATTAGCAGTTTTAACTTCATCAAGCTACAATAAATAAGAGTGTTCTTGATCAGACTGAATTTTTATGATCAGATAATTAGAAAAAAATTGCATGGAAAATGAGGTGATAGAAAATAAAGAAAATAATGAATGAGGTAAAAAAAAAATTCGATCTACACCAGCCCACCCGCACAAAGGGTAATAAGATAAATATTTCTCACCATCTGGAACAAACGTCTCTCCTACTTGTTCTGGAATAAGCCCACCTGCCGACATGATAATAATATTTAAAATAAGACAATCAAATGAAATATTTCACAATAAAGATAAAAGAAATTTATGTAAGGGAAGCTTGGTTGGGGGAGCAGTCAAAGAAGAAACATAAAAATAAGAACAAATTATTTATTGTGTGCTGAGGCATAAATATTTATTTATTAGGCACACAATAAATAAGTTTTTCTTATTTGTATTTTTCTTCATTGATCACACCGTCAACCAAGCTTCTCCTACATATATTTCCACAGTCAACCATACTTCCAACACCATAAAAGAAATTTAATAAGAAAACTCAGTTTAGTGAAAAGAATAAAAAAAATATTTCAGTTTGTTATTTTTTTTTTCATAAGTTAATAAATACGTTCCACATATTAATGGTATGGATCAAACGTAACCTTGAAAAAAGAAATAATTTACAAGATTATTTTAGTTTAATATGTTCCTCACCGCAAACAAACAATGAACCTTCCTCTTGTCTGATACCAACTGTGGGAACTGTAACAAAAAACAATAATTATTTAATTTGTATAAGTATAAACTGACTTACATTGCACTATTATTAAAAGGTACTATAAATATCCACTTTTAATAAAAAAAAAATTAATATTGGGTTAATGCAAAAATAATGCAGGTTTCCACCTTTCCTAGGTTTTAAAACCAATTGTGTACAAAAAACAAATCCTTAATGTTCAATCCGCACATATCACATTCAACAAATCTTTATCCCAAAATTCAAACAATAAAATCAATTTATTCAGTCTGTTTAAATCCTTTGAAAAGAAAATGCCTAACAACGATTTTTGTCAAAATTTATTTTTACAAATTTCAAGTGCTCATAATACGAATAAATTTTACAAATTTAAAGTACTGCACAAACTGTTCATAATATTAATGTAGTGTGGGATCAGGAGACCATTAATGAGTGCGCAGTGCAGTGTTGGTATAAAAGTTTCACTGTGGAGATTTTGAGTTAGAAGACAAGGAAGGGGCCATTTCTATATTGACGACCAGCTGAAGTCAATAATGGAAGCAGACACAACCAAAACCACAAAAAAAATGGCAGAACTCGACGTGAATCAATCCACCATCATGCGCCACCTGGAGGCCATTGGTAAAACAAAAAAGCTTGCTAAGTGGGTGCCACACGAGTTGAATGAGTGTCAAAAAATCGCTACTTTGAAATCTGTTCCATACATCTAACACTCAATAAAATCATGTCTCGATTAAATAGTAATGTGTGATGAGAAATGGATCTTAAATGATAAAGGTGATGTAGTCAATGACTAGATAAAAGTGAACCACATTTTCCAAACCCTGACTAGCACCCAAAAAAAAAATATGGTCACAGTACAGTGGTCAGCTGGTGATATTAACCACTGCAGCCCTAAGTTGTATTAAACATAACCTAATACAAGAATAGAAACCTATAACAATATAATCATACTTTTTCCCAAATAAATTTTAAATAGTATAATAAAAACCGTAAGAATAATAACAAGAAACTGTATAACATTCACAAATTAAAAAAAAAGTAAAACTTACAAGTAGCCTCATTATCATCGGTCTTTTCTTCTTTTATAACAACGCTACCGTTACTGATTTCTAAAAAAAACAAACAGATGATAAATATTAAGCTTATTAAAACATACAATGAATGTAAATTTAGTAACATTATAAAAATACTATAGCTCAAGCACAATTAGTTGGCAGCCCAAGGGCAAACTTACACGTCACAAAGCTGAAACTAACGTTGTTTTTTTCCTTACTCTTCCATTACATTTACAAAATATATACATATATTACAAAATTTCAATATCTTATTAAAAAGAATTAAGGTAATAAGGGGTAAGTGCGCACTAAGTTTTACATAGGTCCTTTGGTTGACTGTAAAATCTTTATCCTTGAAGCTAGATTTTTCCTATTTAAAAAAAAAAAATGTTCCTTAGATGATTATGTTTAAATATTACATCCAAGTCCACACTTCAATCACGTCTATTTTGATAAGATTTATCATTCAATAATTCAATTTAGTGGTAACACTCATTAGCTCTTAAAAACTTAGTAGGCAATTACCCCTGCCTTAAGAGATAAGTGCGTACTGGCTACCGAGAGGACTCATTATTCAAGCAGCAGCGGTTGTGAGGTGTAAATTAGTTTGTTTCCAGAGGATTATTATACTGATGTAATCATAGAAAAAAAGTTAACTTGTCTGGGAATTACATTTTACAATCTTCAATGACGGTAATGAAAAGGGTTGTGAAATATAAATGATTAGGGATTGATAAATTATTTGCCACTTCTATAAATTTGTTTTATTGATAACTAGTTTCGAATGTTATACATTCATCTTCAGTTCTAAAAACACTCAAAAATAAGCAAGTTTTCAATAAAACAAATTTATAGAAGTGGCAAATAATTTATCGATCCCCAATTAGATTGATCCTTCTATACCATCACGCGGATGTCAACTAAATATAAGTGAATAAATGTATTGAAAAAAATAATTTTTATTTCAATGCGCTATTACCCAGTTGTTTTTAACACATACACTTATCCCACAACAGAGGTCTGCACTTACTATAACTGTCATATTTTGCCAGGGCAACACTCATTAGCACTTAAAAACTAAAAAATTGTCTAGAAGGAAGGTAAATCACGAAGTAGAAGGAAGGTATTTTAAAGAACAGCTTCTTGAAAGGTTCCACTTACCACAAAAAAATAAATAAAAATAAGGCCCAGCAGTGGATAAAAACCGAATACAGTTGTATTGCAGAAGTTGAAAGATCCAATCAACGTGTTGTAATCGATATCTTATACTTCACCTTAGCAAATTCTCGCGGCTGATTTGTGACACATCAGTGTTTAGACTTCATGCTCCCAAAAGGACAGTTCTTACAAGTTCAGGATATGGGTTTAACGAGACAATTATGCACTTACTGCACATTATCTTACCTTTTTCTCTTCCATTTTCCTTCTTACAAAAATGGTTTGCGGTCCAAAGGACTCATCTTTTCCAAGTTCAAATTCAAAATATTTGGTAATTATTTATATGATGAATAAAAATAAATTAAGTAAAAAATTAAAACAACTGATCTTAATAATCAGGACTCTGCTATAACTTTAAAAATATTAACAAAAAGAACGGAAAATTCCAAGAGTGGCAGAACTTAAATGAACAGATAGATAAATTTAAAAATAATTAAATATCATGATGGTAATGATAAATAGGATAAAATGCAAAATATTTTTCTTTGGTCACCATGCCACTTGCTCAAATGTAAATAATTTAAATGTTGCTCACCATCTCTGATAAGCGCCTCTCTTTCTTGTTTCTCATCGATCATTCCATCTGCCAAAATTAAAATAATATATTAAATAAAGCAATCACAAAGTGGGTATCTAATTGTTCATGCTAGAAGTAATTAAAACAGAATTAAAATAAAGTAATATTTCACTCACCGCAATAAAAAAGTGTACCTGTTTCTTGTTTGATATCAGTCATAGGAACTGAAACAAAAACCAACAATAATTTTGTATAAAACATCATCCATATTTGCCAATACCTTCTTAATAGAATCACATTTATAGCATTAACATTAAATGATAACACAAATATCTTTCATCGAGACAGATAAATGCTAAATCAAGAAGGAGATGTGGGTGGCGGTTAAAGATAAAATAATATAGTTGTAACTATTAATATAAAATTGATCGTAGGTTTTCATCAGGACTTAAAATAAAGACATAGGGAGTAATGCAGTAATCTTTACTTTTAGTCCTGATGAAGATCTACAATGTGGGCCGAAACATTGGCATTAAATAAATAGTTACAACTATATTATTTTATTCTTGAGCACCAACCAGACTATCTTCTTCTTAATATACCAAATGATTAACTACCAATACAAAAAAAAAAAATAAATATTTAATTCAATTAAACAAACAAAAATTTGACACAACTATTGTAAATAAAGAAAAGATAGACAATTCATTGATCTAAAAATATAATCTCTTCATTAGGAAGAAAATTATAAGACAGTATAATTTACTTTTAACATTAAATTTGAACTTCAAAACTAAATTCTTAACAGGTAAATTTAACTTAAATCGAAAGCACAAGAATGGAAAGAATTTATTTAAAATAGGTTATCTTCTTCTTTTTCCATCGAATTTTGAAATCTTAATAAGCATTGTAAGAATAATAAGATGGCACTATATCATGACTACAAATTTTAAAAATAAAAACTTACACACAGACTCAGTTTCATCTAACTTTTCTTCTTTAATAAAAATACCAGAGTTACTCGCACCTGAAAAACAAAAAAATCAGGTATAACAAAGATTTAGTTTACATAGATAATATACAATGTTTGTTGATGTGAAAAGTTTAAATAAGAACTATTTGGAAGTATCTGTCAACAAACACTAAAACTGGAAAATTTATAAGTAGACTTTATTTCATAAAGTTGTTAACTAAAATTTGTCAGTAAGAAATAAATAAATTAAAGATAGTGCACCCGAAGATGTGATGATAATACCGCTAACATACCTCCCTACAAAATTCAAATTAATTAAATAAAAAATGAGTATAACAATCATGTAACATCTCATTTTTAACAAACATTCACTTTTTCAAGTTTGATACTGATTGATACAGTATTATGTTCCCAATTCAATCAATGTTATAATTAATCAAAAGCATTCATTCTAGAATCTAAACTCATTTCCTATCTTAATTGTCCAAAGAGCCTAGCCACTGCTCTGCTATTGGAAAAACTAACAATTTATCAAAATCAAATGAGAGTTCCATTATGTTTAACCAACGTACGACCAAGTATATCTTTATTGTAGAAGACATAACTGCCTTTCTAAATAAGACTAAAGTCATGATCAATTTGCTTTGTGTTTAGGTATTTCGGGAAAATAACTAACAAAGGCTGAATACCATGCACATTGTAAAAAAGAATTTACCTTTAAAGGTATATTTACCTAGATCAAAGGATATACTCTCATAATAGGTTGTATTTTTGAAATAAATTACACAAGACACTTACTGATAGAGTATTGAATATTTTAAAGCAGATAAAACTTATCATTTTATTCCTGATTTAGATATTCTAATAAATCCTAACACGGGCATTTATAATTTTTAAAAAAAATGAATTTGTCTTACCAGTTTCATCCATTGTTACTCAATAACCACCACAGAGACCAGAGGCAAACTAATAATTATGGGGATAGAAAGTAGGGATGTGTAATTCCTGAACGAACTAGCTCCTTTGAACTAGTTCAGTAAAAGGAACTTGTTCTTATTAGTCTTCGTTCCGTGAACTATAGTTCGCCTGGTGAACTAGTTCACACGTTCACTCACAAGTGGATGGAAGAGTCAATGGGTCACTGATTTCAACCAAATTTTTTGTTGTGATTCAACATCCAAAAATATTGCACATGCGTGTCGGCGTTCGTTCCAATGGAACATAGGGGCCGAGAAAAAAAATCAACACGCTGAAATTGCTTTAATTTTTATCTTGAGTTTGAAAAATGATATCGACGTGATGTTTCCACGAAAACATGTGTTTTTCAGTGTATGTTAAAGGAAAATATAAACTTTTAAAAATGATTGCTTTTTGATCAAATAAATTGAAAAAAAATGTTTAGATTATTGGGAAAACTAGCCTTATAGATATTTTTACACCGAAAATTGTGGCAGATTTTGATTCAGCGCACCGAAATTCGATATTTTCAAAACCTTCATGTTAAAAATATCGTCGAAAAAAAATAATTTTTTTTTTTAGTATCGAGGGAGTTCAAAATTTGTTGGCCACGAAATTACGTTTCGATTTGAAGCTGTGTATCTCGTTTTTAATTTATCTGATTTCTATTTTTTTGAACACGTTGGAAAGAGCGAAGTGTCTTCTTTCTATTAATACAAACAGCAATTGTATTATCTAGAAGGTCTGTGTAAAAATTTTGATTACAAATTTGAGGTTTTTTGCGGATGACGTTGGTTCTCGAAAACACGTTGGTTCTTGAAAACACGTAAGAAGACCACAGTTAAAGCAAACCGCATAGATTCAAAACCTTTACAAACGATCCAAATTTGGTTTTTGAAAAATTTGAAGGGCAGACCATCGGCGAAATTTTTAGTAAATAAAATGTTATTTTTAGATTCGCCCGAAAATTTGAATGTTTTTTCTAGAGTGCTAAAACAAAATCTGACGCCAGTTTTGAATAATAAAAATATAATTATCTACTTCACTCAGAAGAAGAATAGTGTTTTCATTACATATAATTCAATAGATGTAATGAGTGAAGTATATTAATAGATTTCTTTATTAATATCTAAAGGGTATTGTAAGATTCAATGGCCATACAACGCAATATTTCCACTTTTATAAAGGAGTAAAGCAGGGGAATAGTTTTAATCCTCTGAGTTTTATCCTGCTTATGGATGAGACATGGAAGGTGTGTAAAGGTAGAGCTCCAAGTGCTGTAATGGAATATTGGAATTTAACTCCAGTGCTTGCCAGTCCATGGTCTATGATACAGTCATGATTGCTGACTCCCAAGAGGCTCGCAAGTCATCATTGAACGAATGGCACAAAGAATTATAGTTTAGAGTGTCGTAAATAAATCCGACTGAAAGCAAGGTCATGATCATTGGAAAGGTTATTGTGGAGCCTAAGACTTTATGTGATGTTGAACACCTAGACCTAGCGAATACTTTTACGTATCTAGGAACAATTATAATCAAATATGAGAAAATTGACCAGAAGGTTCTAAATCAGGTGATGGAGGCCAAAGGATTATACTACAAGGTATCAAAAACAATCATAGGCAAGCAGAGAGGTCAAACTTAATCGATTCAAATTCTTTCCAATGCCCCTGGTTGGATCGGGAAACTGTAGAATCCTCGATAAGCATGCGAGCTGGATAACAGCGATTGAAATGAGATTCGTCCAAGGAATAGTCGGCAAGACCAAGAGAAGGACTGCGTCGGAAATGACAGGATTTGGAGGTGCGATCAGTGAGATCCCTGGAAGAGCGGTAGCTAAAATGGTTCAGGGACGTCTTTAGAATGGACGATACCCGAAAGGGCAGGTGGTTGTTGGAAGGTAGACATCTTCGTGGCAGAATCAGGCCAATGTACTCTGAATACGTTGGACAACTAGCGGCAGCAAGAGGAGACGAGAAAACTTGAAAGATACCGGCACACGAAATCAGGCTCCAGTATAATATATAAGGGTTAGGATCCGAAATTCGGATGGATTAGAGTGTATCGACCGGATCCTTTGTATCAGATACTGAAGCAGTTGATACAGATACTCGCGTTGTTACAGATGCTCGCGTTGATACAGATACGACCATGGCAGTAGATTCGTATCTGATACAAAAAAGTATCTATCAATAGTATTCAGATACAAGATATTCTGGTACCAAACCATCCCTAGTAGCCACTAACGTAAGGACTTAGCTTTCTAATAATAATAATATCATTTTATTATTTCCTTAGCTATAATAATATCATCAACACGTACTTCTCTGCCCTCTCCTCAGCGCGTCCGCTGTCCCCTTTCCTCTTGTAGATCCAAATTGTCGTGGGTGACTCGCCGTTTGGAGAACTGGCCGTAAGCTAGTGATGATTAGGTGTTCCAGGACCTTACTGATAACGGAGAGGAGACATATGGGTCTGTACACCTAAGGTTCTTCCTTATCCTTACCTCTCCCTTTGTATATAAGTCGCAGGTCAGCGATCTTCCAACTGCCTCGGGAACTGCCCCCAGTCCAAGTATTGATTGAAAATGCTAAGGAGCTCCTCTTCGATATGGTTGGAACTATTCTTCAGGATTGTCGCGTCGACACCATCAAGTCCTGGAGCTCGTCCAGTCCTCTGTCTAATGCCATGCGAAGATCCCAAATGTTCCATGGCGGACACAAGTCTGTTTCCGGTCGGTATTCGGTGGAACGCCTCACCATTTTATCCTCCTCTGTGTCCTGGGACGGGTCATCCCTGGGGTATGTGTAATCCTCATACATTATCGCCGTCTCCTCCAGAGTGTTTGCCTGGTCACCTACCACTCTCATAGCTGCCATCATCTGTGACGGCTTCACTTTGTCCAGTGCCACTCTGTACTGTATCCCCCAGGGATTCTTTGTTGACTCCTCCACTATAAACTCGTCCCATGACTTTTTCTTCTGGTGTTGCAACCCATTCCGATATGCTCGGTACATACGCCTACTCTCTTCTCGGAGTTCGACCTTCGCTTCCTCCTCTCTGCACCCCTAGTATCTTCGCCTCGCTCTATGGTACTCTCTCTTGAGCGCTGTTGGTCGGCGTCTACCACGGGACCGAGCGTGCCCTTGTTCTTCTGCGAGGGAGAGAGTTCTTTGCCGCCAATGGTAAGCTCATTACTGTCGGACGCCGTTTCTTCCCACTCTCTTCCCTTAATACTTAGTATTCCCTCAAGTCCTGGAGAATTGCTCCCAGTCTGCTGATTTGGTGACGAATCCCCCGGGGGCTCGTGAACTGGAGCCGTTGATTTGAGCTTACTGCTTACACTGCTAGGCCATCCAGATCCTATTTCTTCTTAAAATTGTTTACTGCTTAAACTAAGTAACGAAGGACGGGCGAATTTAAACTTACATAATTCGATTCTACTTTAAATTTAATCTTACTTACAGGCCTTAATCTAGCCAGCTATTCGACTTTTCCTATTTTAGTTATTGGTTTTAGTTTGCATATTTTATTGGTTCATGTAGATTATTGGTTTTTATTTTACTTTTTTTAAATGTTTGCATATCAAATTATTGGGAGAGCGAAATGATACTTTCGCTCCCCTCTTTCATTATTTGGGGGGCTATCGCCCCGACCTAAGTCTATAAGTATCTTATAACTTGTTATTTTATATAAATTCATCTCATTGCATTTTTAACTTTGTATAAATATAAGACCAACTCTTGAAACAGTCTGGTCTAACCACCAGCCCTGTCTAATCCTACCTGCTTTTCGCTATGTAGTTCAGTATGATCGCCAACCCCCTTCCTATAATTTTTTTTGTATTATCGCTGAAAAGAAGGTAGGCTAGGGACCTGCTTTTCAGTGATAATACAAAAAATTTGCCTAAAAATAGCTGGGCCAAAGTAGGGCATACTTTTGATCTTATCAAAGTATTTTAATAAAATTGAATTTTGTAATAACAACGCATATATCATTTAATGTAAAATGCAACCATACAACTGACTAGAGTATTGAATGGTGTATAGAATATTTGTGCTAACTAAAAATACTAAAACTGTAATAGATATATAACAGTTTCGACAGTTGAAAGTTTGAGAGGTTTAAAAATCACTTCTCTGCACAGCATAAAACAATTAACAAGTACTGCAACTTGAGGGTTACTAATGAACACATTGGTTAATATTGTTACCTGTTTGGAGCTGCAACCTTGCTGAAACTACCTAAGAAAGTTTAAAATCTGGTTCCTAAAAATGAATAGAGATTGTTTTGTCATTTGCTTACTTTGGACCGAAGTAGGCCAAGTTTAGGTAGGTAACTCATAACACAGTACAAAAAAAAAACAGGAACATTTTTTAAAATATCTGATGTGGACAACACATGACTTCCTTGTACGCCTATTTAACTATAAATCGGTGGCTCAAAAAGTGATCCTGAATTTGGTTACTATTTTGGAGATTACAGTATCTCAAAAACGACACTTGGCGTCGCGACATCCATCTATTGACACACACATACTCTTGTTTCTGGAGGTCTCATCCCCTTATAATATGTCGTTTTCTTTCAGTAGGTAACAAGTTCCCAAGAGATTTCTTCGTGTTCCTTGACAACATTGGAACTGTCAATTTCACTTGATAAAGCATAGGAAATCGACAGTTATCGCAATTTATGTGATTTTCGAACAAAAATCGAAGAGGCGGTGAAAATTTTGAATTAAAAAAAAATTATTTTTCAATTGCTATGAAAATTCGTATGAGCGGATTTTTCGGGTTGCAAAAACAAATATCAACTTTGCTTCTCTCTAAAAAAATATTTTACCCCACTTTGTTACATCGCACAGTGGTCTGAACTCTTCTATCAGTTCGCAGTTGCGATACTGATTGTGATTTAATTTTGTTAGATTCTAATTTGCACCTATATACGATAGTAAATGGATAATTTTATGGATTTTAATCATGAATATAATCATAATGGATAATAATAATTGCATTTATTTAACTTAATTTTATAGAAAATTAAATTGTTAAAATTAAGTTTGACATTAATTATTAAAATTTTTGTTAATCATGAACTTTCAATTATGAAGATCACTTGAAAAAAAAATTAAAATCCATTAGAGCGGTAAAATCACGCAGAAAAACGAGAGAAAAGAAGGGAGGATTAGGCTATCTTCGCCTTAGGAATCTCCTTTCCCCAGACTCAAGTGGGCGTGGCTTTTTAATTCCGAGATCAGCTGAACTAGCACACTCTAGCGTGATTTGTGCTAACTAACTGCTTTGCATTCGAATTCATTGTTATTATTAAAATTGTTTCTGCTTTAATTAGATATTATTATAAATTACTAGTGCTGTCGACTTCCGCTCATTAAGTTCGTCCAAGAACTAAAAAAAAAATCAACGGATCCTTTTCAGTTGAGGTCGGGGCCTTACAGTAACTTCAATTATTACTGCTTTAATTAGATCACAGCTGTCGATTTCCGCTCGCTCAGGAGATAAACAAACCCCAAAAGTTCCTTTTCAGTTGAGGTCGGGTCCTTACTGTAATTTAAAATATCACTCCTTTAAATTATTACAAAAATTTGTCCAGATCACAGGAAGTCGACAGCACTAGTAATTTTAAATAATATGTAATTAAAATAGGAAAACTTGTAATAATTCCAATGAATACGAATGTTACAATTGAATGCAAAGCAGTTAGTTAGCACAAATGACGCTAGAGTGTGCTAGTTCGGTAACGTTCGGGTGACCTCGCAATGAACAAGTGATAACGCCACGCTCCCTTTGATAAGGACAGGACAGTTTTGAAGTATAGGGTGACCGAGCAAGAGCCAAGCTGAATGGGCGAGGCCATTTGGAGGGGAAGGTTGGAGATGTCAGTTATTGTACCCTCTCTCCTCCACCTTTGAATTCCCCATCTAGTTCCAGTCCAACCTATTAATTTATGTTTTAATTTATTAGATTCATGTCTCGTGAATAAAGAAAGTACACTATATTACATTTTGGTATTTTATTTAAATGAGTTAAATATATGCTTACTTACATAATGTTATTTCATATTTTTACAGAATATAGAATTTATACATATATGATATTAATTACAAAATTTTGAATTCTCGATATATAAAATGAATTTTAATCTTGATAATAAAGTTATCAGAATGCGAAATATAATTCCAAAAAAATACAAATTGGTTGTTTGTTCGACATTTTCAAAACAAGACAATTTTCAGGTAATTTAGAATACATGAATATTCACTGAACAATCAATTGTATATTGCGATATATGGAATTTAAAAAAAAATGACAATATTTATTTACAACATTTGCATTTTTAACTAAATAAATAAATGTTTATGCATTAATTACATAAACATACTCCTGAATTGATTCAAAATTACATACTTACATCATATTTATATAAATAGTCGACAAATATAAAATTTACTATTAAAATATGTTTAAACCAAACTAAACTAATTTTTAACACAACCTATTCATCACTCAACTCTTCTGATGTTGTTGAGTCTCCTAATGTAACAATTATTCTGTCCATTGCTTCATCTATTAACCCATCATTTTTTATATACTCTTCTTCAATCTTCAGGACATGAGCACAGCATGCAATCCATTGTTCAGTTGTATATTCTGAAAAAAATTTCTGTAGACATTCCAATTTTTCTTCCATGTTATTGGAAATGCATTCCGTTGCCACTTTACCCTTAATATGACCCCACACTAATTCTATTGGGTTTAGGTCAGAATGGTAAGGTGGAAGTCTTACAACGGAGTGTCCATTCTCATTAAAAATGTCATCGATTTCGTATTGTTTTTGAATCTGCACTGATTTTACAATTTCTAAAAGCTCAGCTTTTTTCATGGCACACCTTTCCTTCTTAGCCACCCTTGCATATCAGACTTTAAAGTCACGCTATTCGGTTTTTTGTCTTTTTTTGTGCTATGATAGGCAGCATTGTCCATAACTACTAATGAATGGGGTGGTAAATTAGGTACTAATTTTGTTCTTACCCATTTACTAAAATTTTCTTTATTCATATCTCCATGGTAATCTTCTGTACGTTGGTCAGACTTGAAAATCAGTAGGGTGTTCTGAATGAAGCCCATTTCTCCACCTGCATGGATTATAATAAGCCTCTTCCCTTTGGAAACAGAAGAAAGGCAGCCCCTTTCCTCAGGAGATTGCCAACACTTAGGGTTCATATGGGTGGAGTGCAGGTATGTTTCGTCTAGGTATACAATGGGACGCTGACTATTTCTGGCCTGTACAATTGAGCTCAGGTAACGGATTCTTAAAGCCATTATCTCAGGCTTCTCAATCAACAATTTTCTGTTGCTTTGGCAAGTTTTCCATTGGAATCCTAATTCTAATAACTTGCAGCGAAGGGCTTCTCTTCCACAATTTACTAATCCATCTTCTTGTAAACGGCTTAGTAGTTTTTTAACAGTTGGTACTTCATGTTTTTCTGTATAAAAATTGTGGGCCAGTCTCCTCAACACGCCTTCGTTAAAATTGTCAAATTCTATTTTATTATACCCCCCATGCTTCTTCTTCGGAGTTGAAAATTTCGGTTTTACATAGCCTTCTGCTATTGATTGTTTTGATTCTCGAACAACTTGTTGGACTGTCCATAATGAAACACCTGTTGCTAAAGCAGTGGATTTTGCAACGTTATATTTTAAATTTTTCTTTTTCTTATTTTCAGTTAAATAGGCATGAACGTTGTATATAATTTTCCTTGCCTGACTTCTCAGAGCCCGTTGTGGCTTAGTTGCCTTTGAAGTAGATGGTGTGGAATCTATTAAATAAATAAAAGTAGTAAAGCTAATTAAACTAAGAACTATATAAACAATTATCTATAGAACCTATAAACACTAACTAATTAATTAATTCACTAAAAATTCTAAACACTAATTGTTAAAACTATAATCAACTACTATTAACTCTAAACTATTATACAATAAAACTAACATAAACTCTAGCGATATATTACTAAAGAATTAACCAAAAATACTATGCATATAAAATAACAAAATTCTAATTAAAACTATGAAATAAAACTAAAACAAGAATACAAAAGAGATGTTGACGTTATAAGCAGTGAATAGAGAATGGTTTTGGAAGAGGTAGAGGGGGAAGCTCACCTCCCCGCTAAACCGAGTTGCGCAGTAAGGAGCTTGGCTCTTGCTTGGTTGAGCTATACTACCCTTTAAAGTTATAAAGGTGACAAATCAATTAATTAATCAATTTTTTTTTAAACAACTTTTTAATGCTCATCTTTGCTCCCCCAGCAAAATCTTGGACCAGGCCCATTCATCTCATTAGGGATGAAAAAAGAACAATTTTTACATTTCTCAAATTTTATAAATATATTATTTTTCAAGTAAATCCAATGTATTAAACCATAAATGTAAAATATGTAATAAGCTATAAGATACAAGATATGAATTTATTTATTTTAGTTTTCAAAATATAAAATGTAATTTGCACACTAGTTAAACTGATCACTTTTCAAGTAAGCACAATATTATAAAAAATGAAAATAACATATATTAACAAACAAAAATTAACAAGTTAAAAATATTAAATTTTGTGGAATATAAAAGACGATTTGTGCACATGTAAAATTTATTACTTTACAAGTGTTCTTAATACAACACACAAAAAAATCAACATTATGTAAACCACAGTTAAATACAATGAACAACAAATTACTTAGCTAATTATGGATTGATAAATTATTTGCCACTTCTATAATTTTGTTTTTATTGAAAACTAATTTCAATGTTATACATTCATCTTCAGTTCTAAAAACACAAAAATAAGCAATACAAAATATAGTTTGGTATTATTATACATATTAAATTAAATGTAATATAAAATAGTATTATGAAACATTTATGAATTTAATTCAGACAAGAGATCAAATACATGTTGGTACTCACCAAGGTTTAAGTACCTTAGATTATATCAGAAAGGTTACATTGGTTTGTTCTTCCACGCACTGAACTAGTAATGGAAGAAAGGTGAAACTAGTTTTCAATAAAAACAAAATAATAGAAGTGGCAAATAATTTATCAATCCCTAATTAGATTAACCCTTCTATTAATTAGCATTCACAACATGCTTAAAATATAACGGTGAGAGTATGGTTGACCGTGAAACATGTATGTAGGAGAATCGTGGTTAAAGGTGCGGCCAATAAATAAACACACAAATAAGAAAAAACATATTATGCTATAATAAAAATATTATATTTTTTTGCAATATAAAAAGTAATTTCTTTGGCATACTTTTTTTTCTTTTGGAAAATGGTGGTTTCCTAATTTCCAATGTTGGCCATGCAGAAGGTCAAGATGTGACACAGGTGCGGCGGATCCAGACATGAGTGAATCATGTATTAATCAATGCTTGAAACTGAATGGCCTGCTTACATCACTCCACGTTCAAGATATTTTCTCGCATATTAATATATCCGTCCTAAAATCTCCAATGTTTGTTTCTTACTCTTTTTATTACATAAATCTTGTTATTTTTATTACTTTTTGAATTCTAAGAATAATTCTAGGAAAGAAAAAAAGATCGAACCTGGAGAATCAGGTGCCCATTGAGTGCTGGGTTACAGGATTGTTCCCACGTTCCTATACCCCAGACAACGACAGCTTTTGAGATATCACTATGCATCTTTTTAAATCACTAATTTATCCTGCTTTGTAGTCACAACCAAGACATTGATGAGGCTACTCACCTAAATGCGTATGAAGGTACCTTATATGTGTTTTTAAATTACAATTTTGAGTTGCTTTATAGTCACAATAAGGACATTGATGAGGCCTTTCACCCAGATGACGGGCCATTACATGTTTCTTTAAAGAACTTACTGTTACTGATTTATAGTCACAATGAGGACATTGATGAGGCTTCTCACCCAAATGACGGGCCATTATATGTTTCTTTAAAGTACTAAATGTAGCAGCTTTATAGTCACAATGAGGACATGGATGTGGCTTCTTATCTCTATGATGGGCCATTATATGTATTTTTAAATTATCAATTTTTACTGCTTTATAATCGCAATCAGGACATTGATGAGGCTTTTCGCCTGTATGGCATGCCATTATATGCATTTTTAATTTATTAGGATATGTTGCTTTGTATTCACAATGAGGACATTGTAGAGGATTTTCTTCTTTGTGGTGAGCTGTTTCAGTACCATTGGTTTGAGTTGTTCTATCATCGCTATTAGGACATTGATGAGGCTCTTTACTCATATTACGGGCATTTATATGTCTTTCTAAACTAACAATATCTGCAGTAGTAAAGTCACAATGAGGACACTGATGAGGCTTCTGACCAGGATGAATAGCCTTCATATGTCTTTTTAAAGTACTATTTGTTGTTGCTTTATAATTGCAACAAGGACAATGATGAGGCTTTTCACCTGTATGACAGGCTATTACATGTATTTTTAACTTACTAGGATAAGCTGCTTTGTATTTGCAATGGGGGCATTGATGCTTCCTTGATTTAACTGTTTTGCGAGTACACTCTAAACTGGCATTTGATATTCTTTTCGAACCCATATTGATCACAGTTTTTAAGTCACTCTGGTTGATCTCTTGTAATTTTTCAAGGGAATCCTGTTCTCCTAATAAACGAAAGATATTAAAATAAAAAGTTAAAATCATAATAAAGGAAATATGATAAAAATGTATTACCTAAGGAAGTATTAAATTTTTAATTTATAAATAACATGTTAACCATCTTTTTTTAATATTTATTGTTATTCATTAATTTTTCGACTTTTCAAGGTTCTCTACCTTCTTACTTTTTAAATATTCCACAGTACATATTTTGTTGGCTAATAGATTAATCTTCATAGTAATCTTTTTAATTCATATATTATAAATAGCATACCTTGACTTAATAATCTTTGAAAGTTTGTGTGATATTGGACTAGGCAAAATGTTATATTAGTCCTCATTAAGAAAATTTTTATGTAAAATATATATATAATATATGAATTAAAAAGATGACTATTAATATATTAACAAACAAAATATGAATTATGGAATATTTACTAGAGTAAGAAGATCTTTAAGATGTTATTTATAAATTAAAGGGATTACTTTTAATTAGATTACTGATCTTATAAAAACAATATTTGTGGGGTGTTTACATTAAGGTAGTAAAAATTTTAAAAGGTCTGAAAGCCAAAAGAAAAGAAAAATTATACAGTATTGCAGAAGTTGTTAGTCATGACATTATGCCAAATAGAATTCAGACCAAACTTTGCATGATTGACTCTTTCTGAAAAGTGGCGCCCCAAGGTCAATTTTGGAGTAATTTTTACGTCCAGATATGTATATCATTGTTTTTTTATATCTCTTATGTTTGATATTTGATTCATTAATTCTTTTATTTTAATTTAATTTAATATGGATGAAAAATTTTCAATTGCAATTTCAATTTTTTCTATAGCTATTAGTATCATCAAATATATTTGATTAATTAATTGAAAATTACATTATATTTGTATTTGAAGTAAAAAAACAACACATAATTTCTTCTCACTTACTCTCCATGATATCATCAGGTTCATTGACAATTATACATTTATTTGGATGATGATCATCAAAGAAACATTTTAAACAATTTTTGTCACAAATTTATAAATTTTATAAAACTATTATTATTGCAATTACATATTTTTTTTTTTCCAAATTGGCTAATGGGAAACCTACTTTATTCATATTAATGAATATTTCTCTTTCATCAATTAACTTGGAGGAGAACTAAGTGTAATAGATCATTCTAGTAAATTTATGTGAGCACAATTGATGTAATAATATAACAGAATGAATTTTTATGACGTATTCTCTTGATGTTAATTCTCTATTTTCTTTCAATAACTCTGGAACGTTTTAGATTTACTTAACAAATATTTTTATTTGCTGAAAAAAGTAAACATCACAGTTGGCAAACGGGTTTACATTTGGTGAAATAATCTTCACTGTGCATGAAGCTTCACCATTTTCATTTGTAAAAAACATCGTCATACGATATCATGCCTGTTTGACCACACCATGAATCTATAATTAAAAGAAACTTATTCTGTTGCACATAAGGCAACAGACAGGTTTTTAAAAACTTTTCTACTCATGTTTGGTTAGTGTTGAAGACTTTGTACACGTTATAAAAATATTATTGCATGTCTCACTCAACTGACCTACTTTTCTCTTGGTTTGTGGACCTAACACTCCACTTGGTTCCTTTAAACATACAAAAACAAATGGTAAAACTTTCCCAGAAACCATTAATGGATACTGCGCAGTGTAAGGATGGGTAGTTAGACTAATGTTTATTTTTTTTATTGAAAATGGTTTTTCTCCCTTTTTCTGCCAATGATCTATTGTATATATCATTGTTTGATATTGGCATCCAGTTTGATCAGTCTTAATGACATAATCAAGATCGAATCCGGACATCATTGCTTTAGTTTGCAGGCAGAATCTTTCTGCACTCCCCATCACTTCTTCTACAGAAGCAACTTCTTAGTAACTTACGTACTTCGTAATTTTACGTTGGCGAATTCCATGTTTTTTTTTAAACCGATCCACCCATGTTTTACTTGCAACAAAATCAAATTGGTCCGATGAAAATTGGAAGGCAGCATTCATTGCCCACTGTTGCAATGTTCTTGTGGTTACCTAGATAGAAAAAAAAAAATAACATGAAATTATATTCTTAATATATTCAACTCTATAATAATAGTCAAATCGTTTGAGGTTTCATCAAATTTAAAATGTAATACCTGCTCCATACGAGATCGGGCTTCCAAGAATCGTTGATATGTATCATTGTCAACAGTGTTCCATTTGTCAAAATGTGTACCTCCACGTTTAACATCTTCTTTCCACTGGTATAAATTTTGTTTGTGCTTTAATCGTGATGCTCCACGCTTTTGAAGGCATTTCAAACTCCATTTTGGATGAGCTTCGGCCAAAGCAACTACCCTCTGTTTATAAGATAGTGGAATGTAATCACGTGGCTCGGAGACAAATTGTTCACCTATGAAAGTATCATCATCTTCTGATGCACCATTGCACTAAAAATGCCCAAAAATATTATAACAGTTATACATTTACAACCATCATACATCTTTTATTAACACTAATTTCAATATGACCACATAAATAAAAAAGATTATACATAACATTGATAGTCATTCCAATGAATCAAATATTAATAATGCTATAATTCTTAAATAATTATAAAAAATATAACAAAACTAATTTTTTATTTACCTCTTCATAATCATTTGTCTCATCATCTTCATCCATGGTGATGAGTTCTTCATCCTCAACAATTTTTTTTTCATCTAACAAGGAAACAATGCTATTATATAATTCTTCTCCGATAGCAATAGATGAAGATGAAATTTTTGGTGAAATATTTTGAACCAGGAGTTGGAGTTGATTTTCTTCTAATAATGATTTACAATATATAAATGCATTTCTGATTTCAACTTTCATTGAATCGTCGAGTTAAGATTCTTTATGAGCAAAATCTTCAGAACTCGTAGTTGTTTTTTCCATGATGCTATCACTTTGAATCATAGAACAGTTTTGTACTTTTATGTTCATCCTTTAAATAATAACAATAACAGGTACCAGAGCAGGTAAAATTTGACTAGACCTTTCCTGATTATGAACATAGAAGGTTAACATTCTAATTACTCTCATTATGAAGGTCACTCACGTAGTAGATATCAAAGTGATAAAATATAAAAACAGATAATTATAATGTTTAAAATTTTCTGTTTGAAAAAAGTTAACTTTAAAAAATATCAATGCAGTAATTTTTAAATTATTATAATTATTTTCAGTATATAAAATTCAATGAATTAATTATATTTGATAATACTAATCACTTTATTATTATAATTATTACAACTTCTATTTTTATGATCATTTTTATAATTTTTTTTTATTTAATTTCAACATCATTGTCAAATTTTGTGTATTAATATTTTATCATAAAAAAAAAAAAATCTGTTAAATAACAAATAAACTATGACCAAAAAAAAAAAATTGAAAAGTTTCCATCCATACCAAATTAAAAAAAAAATAAATGAATCCAATATTAAGCATCAGAGATATAAAAAACAATGACCATAGATAAAAGATCAATTGACAAATTCCATCCATATTAAATTAAACTAAAACAAGAAAATTAATGAATCTAATGTTTGATCATTTATAATAAACATCAGAGATATAAACAAACAATTAATGAATAATAAAAAACACAAAAAAAACTACAGAACTGGGATTTGAACTGCTGATCCAGTTTGGTAAGCAAGCGCGGTACTGATAGACCATCCAGCTATCACTGAGTTTGATGAAACAGCCAAGGATACCTAAATTTCAGATGAAACTACAAATCAATATTTCTCAAAAATAAAAGCGGATTGCGTCTTGCCACTTTAGATAAGTTAGTAAAATTTCATCATTTTTTCAAGTTTATACCAATAGTACAGCTGTTCAAAATTTCAAGAAAATCTGAGATGGTTTATACTCTCTGTTGAATTTACATTGGTTTACATTAAAAGTGGTCTTAAGTCAATGATAATTTGAAACTAAAATTGTGAAAAGACTGATAATCATTATAACAAACTGATAATTTATCATCATCAACATTAAGAAATCAATCTTTGTCATCGAGACCAGAGTGATCTTGATCAGAATGAATTTTCATAATGAGATAAAAGAAAAAAAAAAATACAGAGTAAGCTGTTTCTACGACTCTGTGAAAAGAGAAGCAAAATACTGCTCCAAATGGATCTGGCCAACCTAAGGAAAATTACAGGGCTATATGCTAGTCGTTGTAAACTCAATAAACACATGTTCTATCTTAAGCTAGTAGAGTCACCTTTGTGCAAATTTTGTCACATTGGTAATGAAACAGCTTATCATAATTATCTTCTGGTGGAATAGGTTTGCAGGCCAGAAGCTTGCGGTCTTTGACATGGACCGCAGAGCGGATCCCAGGTCAATCCTAGTCAATCTAACTTGCCCGCTGAGATTCATAGAATTCACAAAAATTATGTCGTAGACAGCCAAATATATTATGGCGGACAATAGGCCTGATGGCCGCAGTGCACACAAGAAAAAAAAAAACAGGTATGAAAGATCACAGGGAGAGTGATGAATGAAATAAGATGTAAAATACTGTTAAACCTAAACCAGGTCATCCCTAAAAAGAATAAGATAAATATTTCTTACCATCATTTTGGACAAACGTCTCTCCTACTTGTTCTGGAATAAGTCCACCTGCCGACATGAAAACAATATTTAAAACAAGATAATCAAATGAAATATCTTATATTAAATATAAAAGAAGGAGTTCAATGGGTAAGGCACTGATCCCCTAACTCTCTGTCCCAGGTTTGAGTCTGGTTGAGAAAGATTATTTAATTATTCTGTTAGCAGCCATGGATCAACCCTGGGGCCAAGAAAGGATCCTCAAGAACAACCATCCTCTACTAACTTTTAGCGACTGTAAGCTGATATATCAGATCCTGGGGCAGGTGGACTGTTTTATCAGTTTGCCTTCGTCAATACTGGACGATTGTACACAGATTTTTTAATTTTGTCCTTAGATCTATCTATTGGTTCTCGAGGCATAACCCTAGTATCTTTCCTTACAATGAGAGTTACCAAAAAAAAACATTCCTTCCAAAAAGTTCTTAAATCCAACACTTGTCCAAAATCCGGATGAAAAAGGATCATTAGAAACTTTAAAAGAAAATTATATCCAAGGAAAATGAAACGTAAATAATGGTCAAAAGGATTCAGTTCAGAGGGCATGACAGCCGGTCCTGACTTTGTTCCCCCGGCTCACAGACGCTCACACGATTCAGTCGCTAAATGGTTAAGTGGATAAGTACCTTCCCTTAAATTAAGAGGTTAATAACCATGGCGGTAAATGTATGAAAGAACTTCCTTACAGAACCCAAAACTGTTTTATTTTTCTTAATAAATAAGAAAATGTGGGTGCAGTATAATAAAGAGGAAAAAAAAATCAAATTAGTAATTTTTCTTAACAAGATAACATAATACAGTAAACTTCTAATCCAGCATCGTACGGACAGGCAAACTGATCGATAGGGCAGGATTGTCAGGAAAAAAACAAAAAATTTATATCGATCACAAAATATTAATGATACCTAGTTTAAGTTGGTTCAAGAAATGACTTTCCATAAGTTTCCGAAGATTGCAGTATCTCAAAAATGACACTCGGCGTCGCAACATCCATTTATTGACACACACACACAAATAGGGAGGAAAACCAGTATTTTACACTAAATTTTAACATTTAAAACAAGTAATAAAAATGTTTAATTGGATTGGAAACCAAATTGCGATTGTAACCTTTATTACCGAAAGTACATACATATGAAATACATATGATTTATGTATTTAATTTAAATATAATTTTTGATGTAAGCTTATTACGACCTTTAAGTAAAATACCGTTTTCGGCTCACCAATTTTAGCCAAAATTTAGTAAACACATTCACATCAATATAAAAGTCCTGTTTACCAAATTTGAGATGTTTTACATTATATTTTAATATAATTTTTGATGAAAGTCTAATATGACCTTCAAGTAAAGTATCGCCACCGGTTTTCCAATTTAGACCAAAATCTAGTATGTTATTTAAATTAATATATAAATTGTAAATACCAAATTTGAGAAATTTTGCAAAGTATTTTAATATAATTTTTGTTGGAAATCATATTATGACCTACAAGTAAAGTACCACTTCCGGTGATTAAGTAGTGACGAAAAAGGGAGGTTCACAACTAGATTTTACAGCAATCCTAAATACAAAATTACAACTTTCTACAGCAAACCGTTTTTGAGTTATGCGAGATACGAACGTACATACAGGCGCCATGACGAAACTAGTCAAAATGGATATTTCTGTTGAAATCTGAAAACCGAAAATTTTCGCAATTACAATACTTCCTTTACTTCGTACAAGGAAGTAAAAAATGAAGAGAGAAGATTAAAAACAAATTGACATTGAAGATTCTTAAGATGACTTTTACCAATGAGAACAATCCCATGGGCTTAGATCAACCGTCTAGCTCAACTTTAAATTAAATTTTTAGTAAGCCTGCAGTGCACTCTTTTGTTTCACAATCAGGTATGCTACATTTTTTATTCTACTAAATCTTTTTAAAGAATAAAAACATTTTACTGCCACTTTTTGTTTAATTCATGTTTTTCCTGATATTCATCCAATAAGAATATTTCGTTAATCGGCAAACCTCAAGTCCCGAACGTGCCGGATTAGAGGAAGTTTCCACATCATATTACTGATATAGAGCAAACTGTATTCTTTATCAGAACTTAATTTTCATAAAGAGGTAATTTAAAAACAAGATTATTTTAGTTTAATATGTTCCTCACCGCAATAAAACAATGAACCTTCCTCTTGTTTGATACCAACTGTGGGGACTGCAACAAAAATCAATAATTATTTGCTTTGAAATATAAACAGGTTTACTTAGCATTGTTATTAAATGGTAATAGAAATATCTACCATTAAAACAAACAATTAGTAAAAGTTTTATTTAAAAAAAGAAACAATTAAAAATAATTGAAGCGTGGAAATGAGAAAGAGTCTAAGCTTTTCCCACATTTTTTTTTATTTTACAGATTAGAGGTCTATGTGCCGAATTAATACTATCATTAATATGATTTTATTAATTATACAAACATAGATAATCAGAAAACTTTTTATTTAAACTTAATTTTTATTTTTAATTAAGTCCTATTTCTTTAATATTATTTAAGTCGAAACATGAATTCTGAAAATTTTTGCTAAAGGAACCTAGACCCGTTTGCATTTCCATGCCTCAATTGTTGCATTACAGAAAAAAAGCAACATAAAATCTAAGAAAATTCCAATACCTAACAAAATAATTGTTTTCATTACAAACATTATTTATTTGAGCCCATACTATTATAGATCACTAACCAGCATTTCAATCATAAAATTTAGTATTATTAGACATAACTAAATTCAGGAATAAAAATTGATAATAATATAATCATGATTCTTTCCCAATAACCTTCAACTTCACAAATTAAAAAACAAATAGAAAACTTACGAGTAAACTCAGTTTCATCTGTCTTTTCTTCTTTTACAGAAATATTAGTGTTACCCATATCTGAAAAAATAAGAAAAAGAATAGATTTAAATGTTTGCAAGGGTGATGAACATCAATAAAAATTTTAAAGTATCTCTCTACCTTATAATATACCTTTCTCTACTTAATACCTATTAAAATAATTTTTTTCATTACAAACATTTATATGAGACCATATTATAATAGATCATCAACTAACATTTCAATTATAAAACTTAATTTTAATGAACATAACTTAATTCAGAATTAAAAGAGGATAACAATATAATCATTATTCTTCCCCAATAACCTTCAATAACTATGGACAAAATCAGAAGATACTATGTAACTTCACAAATTTAAAAAATAAAACTTACAAGTAAACTCAGTTTCATCAGTCTTTTCTTCTTTTACAGAAATATTAGTGTTACTCATATCTGAAAAATAAGAACAAAAGTACATTTAAATTTTTCTAAAGCTGTTGAACATGAATAAAAATAGTAAAGTATTTCTCCACCATAAAGATGTTGAAATTTGTTATTTCTTAATGATCACAAGTTGCCCAATTTAGTACAACGGCTAGTGGTTAAGGAAAGTAAAATCAATATTGAATATATATATATATATATATTTTTTTTTTTTAAGCCCAAAACACAAAACGGCAGATGGTAATGTCAAATTCTGAGGATCGTCCTAGGATGGCCTCAGTGCCAAATCTGAAAAAAAATCGACCCACTAGTCTCTGAAAAAAAGGTATATAAGGAGATGGATTTTTTTCTTTTATTCAATTTACGGATTCTGTGTATCTTGAAATGTAAAATCTTATATTTTGAGAGGGAAGGTGATACATTTTATTTTTCTCGGTCGATTATAAAGGTTCATAAATGAAAATAATATGGAATACTTATCTCCAAAAAGTCAGAAACTTCAAAAGTGGAATAATACGAAAACTTCTCTTCCCATTAATACAGAGTTAATTAATATTTTTCTATGGGATCTATTTAATAAAAACATCTTATAAGGTTGCACCTCTATAAAGGCGTAAAACTGCTCCCCTATACCCGTCACTTATAGATTAATTTTATTAAATAATTATTATTACAAGCAATATGTATTTGTTGATGCATAAATGAACAGTGATTACATATGTGTGATATTTAATTATTAAAAAGGTGAAGAAATAATAATTAAAATAATTATTAAGAAGAGAAATAGATAGCACAAATAATAGAAGATTTCTTAAAGGAAGCAGGAAATGGTAAAGAAATCAGTATATTGAATCATATTGATATTGAAGGATTGTGGGGTTAAGCAAATTAAGCATGCAGGGATGTTTTTTGGTTTTAAGGGATTGGAAAAGAAACAAACCTAGGAAGTATTGCTGTCGGAAAGCAACAACAACAAAAACAACCTTAGTCGCCTTGGAAACTGGCACAAGAAAAGATTCAGAAAATCAGGAGCTACTTCATGCATTCAAGTTACTCACCGAAGAGATAGCGAAAGAAGAAGCAAATTAAATAATGATGCAATAAATGATGAGAGATATTATCTCAATGACACATAATTGCTTAATTGTATCTTTCAAAAATTAACAAAGATAAAAAATCCCAAGAGTGAATGAGGATAGTAGGAGGTTATGCAAAATGCTGTTCTATGTATACCAACCGCTTATATACCAAGAGTAAACAAGACAAAAGTTTCTCACCATCATCTGGACTGATCATTTCTTCTTCTTGTTTTAACTGTGTCAGCCCACCTGCCAATATGAAAACAATATTCAATTTTAGCTGATCGGAAGAAATAACATGATATAATATTATAGAGTAATAGGTAACTTAATATGCAATTAAACAAAAGCATTCTTGAACAAATATGATTTTTAATTTATTCAATAAGTTTCTTTCTTTATTGGAATAAAATCCTTATTTTAGGATCCTACATAAATTTTAGCAAAAGTTCAATTATTGAGACATTAAATTAATAAATTTGATATTAAAAAACGAAACAGATTGATATCCTGTGTTCAATAAGTATGTTAAATAATGATTGCTGTCTGTGATTTTCTGTAGTTATGATTAGACCCGATCGATATCTTTCGATTTGTTACCCGAGCGCAACCTTTTACCGCCTGTTTTTAAGTCAGAACCGTGACTTTCCCACTGGATGCTATTGTCCACATCTCTTATTCAATTACACTATTTTGTAACCACCCTTGGTTAATTCATTGCCTCATGTTAATTTGCGTTCAGTTCTTTTCAGTTATTACATATTTTATCTCAGTCATCATTTGCATGTTTACTTTTCCTGCTACCACTGTTTGTACTCAAGATAATGAAGAATCGTCAGCTTTGTGAGTTCACTACCACATTCAACCAATTAATTAAGTCGTTACCTCTTCAAATAGTGTCTTATTTGATATCTTTCTACCCGTTAATATAATCCTTTTTGAATAATTAGCTATGATCTATTGGGACCTCATAACAAGTGATGTGGGTGGTTTATTAAAAAAATGTCCTATATCAATAGAAGATTTTGAATAATTAAATTCTCTAATAAATTAGCGATCACATGTTTATAATTATTTACTTTCAATTGCCCAGCCTACACAGAGTATTTTAGGACACAGGAATCCAGTCAGTTTCTCCAACAGCTACTTATCACCTTTAGCTTTGCAATTTAATGTAAAAGATTAGTTTTTTAATGTAATTTTTTCCAAAACATATGTTTAAGAACATTTCAGCCTAAAATAACTTTTAAACTCATGACCGGCAAATGCACTTGTTCCGTGTGAACTGTAGAGCTTGAGTTCCCTGGGCCAACTGTAACTAATTAATACAATAAACCCTCGTTACATCCAACTCAAAGGGACCAGAATATCAGCTGTTCATTATAACAAAGTTGATAATATCCAAATAAAAACAAAATTGAGTAGGTTAATAATGCAGATAAAAACAATTTTTTAAAGCAACATAATAAGTTCAAATTTATTTATTCAAACCTTCTATTCTAGATATAGTAAGGCTATTCTTATACAAAGAATCAATCACATAAATAAAAAAGCAATCAAATATGAAATAAATAATTTGTATGTATATATTAAAGAAAACACGAAAAAACAATACCATTTGTACTTATGGACAAGGTATATTATTATAATTTTTGTTCTAAACCTGTATTGGCAGCGTCGGAAGCATTTTGCAGAAAATCAGATTGAACCGCTGGGCGCACACGTTCCAATTAAATTCTTATTTTTTATAATGATCAATACTGTAAACTTTGGAATTACGTGCTTCTCCCTGATCTGTTTTTTTTTTTTGTGAATATTCACGATTCCACATCTACTAGGATTTGTAATTTAATATTACATTGCGTTTGATTTTTTTTTTTTTTTTTTTTTTTTTTACATTTCTAACCAAATATCAAAATAAAAACTCAACACAGAAGCTTTTTTTGACTTGTATAATACCAAACTCAACCGAGGATTTCTGATCTGTAAACATTGCGAAAAAAGGGACAGCTTAATGATTTTTGTAGCATTTTCATTGAGCGATTATTCAAGCATTTAATAGTATAAATTTATGGGAAATAAATAATTATTCATTTAGCAGAAGGGACTCTATAAATTTGGAATGTGAACAAACATAAAGCATTAAGTGACCTCCAACTCTAACATTGCGATGAGGTATAGAAGGTTATGTATATTATGCCTTTCAAGTTCCTTATAACTGAGTAATTTCTCACTAGGGGTCCAAAAGTATGCAGCTCGTATTAACGGATTTATTTCATTATAACGAAGGTACTACAGGAAAATCAATGCATTTTTCCAGGAAGATTAGATTTTGGTTCACTTTAACAAGGAGTATCCAAGTTCGTAATACTGAAGGTTTACTGTAGTTTGCTTATTCCTTTTGAAATTTCACGTTCTGCCATAATCGACAACGTGGGAGAAACTAATGACTGGCAAATGCACTTGTTCTGTGTGAACTGTTGGACTTGAGCTCGCCTGTCCAATAAGCAAGACTTGCATGCGAAAAACAAGGCTTGAACTTGCACGCATTTCGACCCCGTGTGAGCCTGCCTTAAGTATTGCTCACCATTATCTGTGATAAGCGCCTGCTCCTCTTGTTTCACATGAATCAGTCCACCTGATTAAATTGAAATAATATTTTAAATAAAGCAATCAAAGGAAATATCACATGACTCATGCAAAAGGTAATCAAAACATAAATAAAATAAAGGAACGTTTCACCCACCGCAATAAAAAAATGAATCTGTTGTCTCTTGTTTGATATCAGCTATAGGAACTGTAACAAAAACCAACAATAATTTTTCATAAAATATCACCCATATATGCTAATATCGGCATAATAACATCACATTTAAATTGTTAATATTAAATGGTTCTTAATAAAAATATCCTTCACTGGGACAAAAAAATGATAAATAATTTGGAATAAATAAAAATTTGACTGAACTATTGTAACTAAAGAAAAATGTAGGCAACTCATTTATGTAAAAAAATAATCTCTTCATTAGGAAGAATATTATAAGACTGGGTTATGTTTTTTCACATTAAATATCAACTTTATAACTAAATTTGGAACAAGTAAATTTAACCTAAATCAAGAACAAAAGCATGAAAAGAATTTATTTAAAATAGGTTATCATCCTATATAAAATTCTGAAGCTGTAATACAAATAGTAAGAATAATCTGACAGTACTATATAATAAATTTTAAAAATGGAAACTTACAAGTTGACTCAGTTTCATCTGTTTTTTCTTCTTTAATAAAAATACCAGAGTTACTCGCACCTGAAAAAAAAATTAGGTATGACAAAGATTTAGTTTATATAGGTAATATACAATATTTGTTGATGTGATAGATTTAAATAAGATCTATCTGGAAGTTCAACTATGAAAATTCAAAAAGTATTTACTAAAGAAAAGTAATAGATGGTAGCTCTTGAAAACCAGGGCAGAAAAATTATATCTACCAGAAAAGACATGAGTACAGTGGCCACGGTATACTTTAGTCAACTGTATGATTGTAACGAAGGAAACAGGATAAAAAATAAAAAAATTTGAGGAAGTTCCACAGATTATGGAAGATAACTTCTTCCTATACCTATGTTTTCTTGACTTCAAAAGCCTTTTGACAGTATCTTACACGCAGACATAATTAAAGCATTAAGGACAATAGGAATACAATAGAAATAAATAACAATAATTGTAGAAATTTATAAAGAGCAAAGCATATATCATGACAGAAAAGAAAGGAAAAAGCTTCTGAGTTAAGAAAAGTGTACGTCAGGGAGATCCATTATTTCCCATTTTATTTATCCTTGTATTAGAGATGGTGTTTTGTATGGGAATAACAAGGTATTAAAATAAATGACCAATGGTTCAGCAACTTAAGTCTTTCAGATGACATCATGCTCTTTGCCAAGGACACTCAGCAACTACTGGAAATGCTCAAACACCTCCTAAGGCTATGCGAAGAAATCGGTCTTCATCCAAATTATAATAAAACCAAATTAATGACAAATTCAGTAAAAGAAGAAATAAAAGTAAACAATTTCACCATTTTTTTGTTTGTTTAGTCCAAGTGGTGTCTTTTTAAGATGGATCAGCGAAGGAAATCCCAAGAAGAACTGCACTTGGTTGGAATAAGTTTTGGTCGCTTAAGTATATTATGAAGGATGACATAAATATCAACCTAAAAAAACATGTCTTCGACAGCTGTATCCTTCCAGTGGTAAACAATGAATTCCGAGCTTGGTCACTAACCAAAGCCCAAGAGGGCAAAATCCAGGGGTGACAAAATGCAATTGAAAGAAGCATAATGAATGTGAGGAAAAAGAATAAGATAAGAGGCACTAAGCATAAGAGGGAAACAGGCCTCATGGAGACACTTATGCAGTCAAGAGAAACAAAATGGAAATGGGCTGGACATCTGCTGCGGTGCCTAGCATAACAGGTTGTTGAAAGTAGTCTCAGAGTGGATGCCGTACAACTTAAAAAGGAAAAGAGGGCGACAAACGAAGAGATGGAGCGATGCTTTCAAGGTCGTTGCAGGACCTCTCTGGTGGAGAGACCGAGATGTTTGGAAAAAGAAGAGGTGGGAGTTCGCAAACTCTGCTTTCCATTAGGGCTGGTCACCCAGGGAAGTTTATGTCTATGCAAGACAAGATAAGAAGGAAAAAAGAACAAGAAAAAAAATTGTTAATTTTGTTCATTTATATGCCTATTTTTTTATAATTGTGTAGATAGTAATCTTATTTTTATTTTGGTAACCTTATCATTTATTTACTTGTATATTCTTTTAATTATTTTGTAACATAGTAACTTTATTTATATTGTAACCTTTGGCAACCCCATCTTTTATTTACATGGATACTATTTTATTATTTGTATACATAGACACCGTAAATTGTATAAACCAAGACTATTTAATTTAATTTCATATTTGGAAGTAACATTCAACATTCACACAATTATTAAAACAGGAAAATTTACAAGTAGACTAGATTTCATCTGTCTAACTATTTTTATAAATACCGTTAACTGAAATCTGCCAGTAAGTAATAAAAAGATTAAAGGCAGTGCACCCGAAGGTTCTAATCTAATACTATTATCAACACTTAAATAACTCTCTCCGAAAATTCCAATTGATGAAATAAAAAATAAGTACAACAATCATGTAACATCTCAACTTCACTTTTACAAGTTTGACATGACAATCTTGGTACTACATAATGTTCCCAATCAATCAATGTTATAATTCATTTAGAATTTAAATTAATTTCCAATCTTAAACTTGATTGTTCGCAGGGCCTAACCAATGCTTGCTGTTGGAAAAAAAAACCTAACAATTAATCTAAATCAAATGAGAGTTTCATTATGTTATCCCAACAAATGTACAAGTACTTCTTTATAGTAGAAGACATTCCAGAATTACTAAATGAGGCCAATCACGACACTAATTTTCTTAATGTGTGATTTCAGGAAAGTAACTAACAAAGGCTGAATATCATGATGACTAAAGGATATACTCTCATTTGATATAAATAACACAAAATACTTACCCGTAAAGGATGGAATATTTCAAAACAAATGAAACACCATTGCATAAATGATTTAGGTATCCTAATAAACATGGGTATTTATAATTTTTAACAATAAAGACTGTTTCTTACCAATTTCATCCATTGTTGCTCAGTATATACCTTATAGGTTACAGGTAAACTAATTAACTAACTTTACGCCTTAAAGCCGAACAAATTAATAGGCTAATAATCGCCACTAAAATATAAGTAGAAAAGAAAACTATAAAACAACACTTTTCTTGTTCAAATACTTTAAAGACCTGATTAAGAGCAGAGTGGAATCATCGTTCACGAAGGATGGTCCAAGCAACGAGCATAGAATTAACTAAAGAGAGCAATCCGCAACCGTGAAGGAAAGCTGTGTAACCTTGGAGACCCTCTACTGTGGGTCTCCATACTTTCTCACGTTTCGTGGAAAATCAATTTGTTTTTTATTTTATTTTTCCAATTCAAGTTATTTTTTGTTTTTCTTTCATTTTGAAAGAAAGGGAAAAAAGAAATATGTGCGTGGCCCATGGCTGTAGTATTAGAAGAACTAATTCCAGCCAGATAGGAATAACATTTCTCAGGTTAACGTAATTAATCAAGTAAGTAATTAATAACGTAATCTCAGGTTAAAATAATTTTTAGTTTTGGTTATTGTTTTATCATTATCAATAATTCCACAGTTGATGTCTTTTTTAATTTATTCGATATTAGACTCAGTGAAACGCTCATAAAATTTGCTGGGACCAGGCTGACTGCATTAAATGTTATTAAATTATTTAAGAATATGTTCTACATTGGTCCTCTCGCTCTACATTTGTTCATAAAAATTAAGAAATATTTTTCGTCGGTAAGAGGTAATTCGCTCCCAACGGAATGCAATCGCCTTTATAGTCAACATTTTCTGGAAGAAAAGTTTTTTGATTTATCTCTTTTGCCATCTACCTTAAAAGAAGATAGTGTGTTTTAAGTCTTCTCCGCTTTCGCATACTCCAAAACCAAAAGTAATTTTTATTAACGTGCAATATTATAGTTTTTAAATAATTCATTCCGTTAAAACACCTTGGATATTATTTTTATGAAATTCAAGTACTAAAAAAAAAAAATAGCAGGCACCAAAGAAATAATCCCGACAACACTAGGCACAGGTTTCCAACTCAGACCCGATCGAAAAAATCAAGGTTGGCAAAATAAATTTACGACTTACGAGTGTTAAAAAGAAAGATTACATATCCTTAAAGTAATGTACCAGTGCCTTGGAAGGAACTTTTTTATTTTTTCACCGCATGCAACAACAAAGAAGATAATCGTCTCTTTCGGTTTATTACAATACAATTAACTGGTTAAATTCCATGAATTTCTAAATTATATTTTTAAATTAGAATTTATTAATATACAAATGAAAAAAATTAATGCTGGCGAAATTCGTCAAAAATGTAATAAGCTTGTATTAATTAAAAGGACAATAGGCATGTATTAATAAAGTAATCAAATTAATTTATTTTTATTCCATATCAGTCCTATATGCAATGATTATGTAGCCTGGAAACTACAGTAGGTATTTACGAATGAGTTCAGTAATCCGAAGCACTAAGACCAATTTGAACATCAAAATGTTTATTTTCACTCCTTGTGGTCAAGTTTAGATTTAAATTTCATTAATATCCGACTGACTGAAATGAATGAAAAGGCTATGAGAACGTCCAGCTTTTGTCACAGTTTCACGATCATAAAAAGAACAATACTGACTAAAAATGAAGTAGTCATTGTAGAATAAACTGATGCCCATGTTACAAATATTAAGAGAAACATAGAATATGACAGGACGAAATACAGAGAATAGGGTAGATGTAGCAGGATGGGAGACCCAGAAGGGTGAAGGAAGGAACACACAATCCTCTAGGGAAAAGGGTGGGGATGCTACATCTAGTTAATTCTATCCCAGTAGAGCGGTAAGCATGGAGCAGAGAAGTTAATATTGATTATCACCTATTCCTTGTTCAAGTGTTAGATCGATTCGATTATTTCCTTCCGTTCAATTGTGTTATTATTAAATTTTAAATATAAATATATTTAAATTTTTTTATTATTTATAACTTGTAGAAGAAGAGGAGGAAGCTACATTTTTACCTGGTATATAGACCCATGACCACATCTCCTCCTTCCAGATGATTGTGTTAAAGCATGGGACCGTAGCAAGGCGGTCTACTGAATATCGAACATTGAATATTATACAAATCTGAAAAAATAAATAAGGGCGGCAGCTTGCTTTAAATATATATATTATATTGAAACTTTTCAAATTTTTAGAGTTTGCCAAATCCTAATTGCACTCTCGTTCTGGGTGTGTTATCTGTTTTATTTCTTGCTCTGAGGGCAGCTTTCAATTCAGTTGGATGGTTTAAAGAATTATAGTTAAGAGGGTTCATCGAAATCCGACTAAAAGTAAGATCATGTGTGTTGGAAAGTTTAGAATATTATGTGATGGTTTTACTTATCTAGGGAGTTTTAAATCCGGTGAATGGACTGTACCACCAGCTATTAAAAACAATTATAGGTAGGAAGCAAGCAGAGAGGCCAAACATAGGCTATTCAAATCGGTGTTCCTTATAGTTATCCTGATTGGAAAATCTTCGATTATCATGAATGATAGGATTAATGGAGATATGAGGATACGATCAGTGTGTGATATCCTGGAAGAGAGGCAGCTAAAATGGTTTGGGCATTTCTGTAGAATTGACGATACCCGAAAGACCGTGTGGCTCTCGTAATGTCCTCGTAGCAGACCCAGCCATATGTACTCAACGTTGGAAAACTGCAGGCAGCAAGAGAATCCTGGAGATGAGAAGACTTAAGAGAGAGAGAGAGAGACTAGTGGGCTAGGGCTGCAAATCGATACAGACATCGGTTTTTTAAAAAGGTGTAAGTACAATTTAGCAAACTTTACAGGAAATACATGAAACTAATTAGGGATTGATAAATTATTTGCCACTTCTATAAATTTGTTTTATTGAAAACTAGTTTTGAATGTTATACATTCATCCTCAGTTCTAAAAACACACAAAAAATTCAAAAATAAGCAATTCAAAATATAGTTGCATAATATAATATTAGAATAATATAAATCAGTATTATAAAGCATTTATGAATTATGAATTTAAATAAGACAAGAAATCAAATACATATTGGTACTCACTAAGGTTTAAATAGATTATATCAAACAGAAAAGTTTGTAAACCTTGGTGAGTACCAACATGTATTTGATTTCTCGTCTTAATTAAATTCATAATTCATAAATGCTTTATAATACTGATTAATATTAATCTAATTTAATATGCATAGTAACACCAAACTATATTTTGAATTGCTTATTTTTGAACTTTTTGTGTGTTTTTAGAACTGAGGATGAATGTATAACATTCGAAACTAGTTTTCAATAAAACAATTTTATAGAAATGGCAAATAATTTATCAATCCATAAATAGTTTCATGTATTTCCTGTAAAGTTTGCTAAACTGTACTTACACCTTTTTAAAAAACCGATGTCTGTATATTTAATTATGTTCCACATTCATGACTATCATGGAAAATTGTAAAATGTGAATATCAGATCTTCAGAAAATGGACTATTTCGCACTTGCCACACAACCTCTACTGCTTGAATAATGAGTCTTCTAGGAACATCTTATTAATATTAGCCTAAAGGCAGGAGGAGGGCACACTAGGTATCAGTAAATTGAATTACCAATCTCATAAAAATGGACATGATTGAAATATATGGACACAGACTTGAATGTAATATTAAAAAACAATAATCGTCTCCAGAACATTTAAAAAAAAAAAAAATAAAAAGGAAAATCTACCTTAAAAACTAAAGATTTTAGTCATTTAAAGTTTAAACTTTAAGGATGACTTTTACCTATACAGTGAATCATTATATATATTTCTTCAAATTCAAAGATTGGTTTGGTTTATAACTAACTTATACTTTTTAAAACAGCATGTACAGGTTTTTCTCCTTTCATGTAGAAACACCTTTTTTAATGAATACAGAGTATAATTAGATAGCTTTAAAATTATAAAGATGACAATGATACAATTTTTTATCTGTATGACAACATGAACAAGTTAAAATATTAAATGTTGTGCAATATGCATACGAGGTGATTTGTGCACATGTCAAATTTATTACTTTTCAAGTACTCATAATACAACACAAAAAAAAAAATCGACATTATGTAAACCACAATTAAATACAATAAGCAACAAATCAACATGTTTAAAATATTATATTTTTTACAATCTAAAAAATACTTTCTTTGACATTCTTTTGGAAAAGGTTAGTTTCCTAATTTTCAATGTTGGCCATACAGAAGGTCAAGATGGGACACAGGTGTGGTGGCTCCAAACATGAGAGAATCATGTCTGAATCAAAGCTTGAGGCTGAATGGCCTGCTTACATCACTCCCTGCCCAAGATGTTTTCTCACATAACTGTCCTAAAATTTCAAGTTTTTGTTGCTTCCTCTTTTTATTTCATACATATTGTTATCTCTAGTACTTTTTGAATTCTCAGAAATATTTCTGGGAAAGAAAAAATATCGAACCTGAAGAATCGGGAGTCCCTTGGGCCTCAGGACCCAGGGTAAGTTGCCCCCTTCGTTCCCACATTCCTACGTCACTGACATTGGTGGCTTTTAAGGCTTATCACTTTATAACCACACTTTATCCATCTTTAAAATTCACTAATTTATCCTGCATTATAGTCATCAAGACATTGAAGCTATTCATCTATATACATATGAAGGTACTTTATATGTGTTTTTAAATTACTACTTTGAGTTGCTTTATAATCACAATGAGGGCATTGATGAGGCTTTTCACCCAGATGACGGGCCATTACATGTTTCTTTATAGAACTTACTGTCACTGATTTATAGTCACAATGAGGACACTGATGAGGCTTCTCACCTGTATGACGAGACTTAATATGAGTCTTTAAAGTACTATATGTAACAGTTTTATAGTCACAATGAGGACATGAATAAGGCTTCTCATCTCTATGATGGGCCATTATATGTATTTTTAAATTACTAATTTTTACTGCTTTATAGTCGCAATCAGGACATTGATGAGGCTTTTCACCTGTATGACAGGCCATTATATGCATTTTTAATTTACTAGGATATGCTGCTTTGTATTCACAATGCGGACATTGTAGAGGGTTTTTTTCTTTATGGTGAGCTGTTTCAATATCATTGGATTGTATTGTTCTATCATCGCTATTAGGACATTGATGAGGCTCTTCACTCATATTACGGGCATTTATATGTCTTTCTAAATCAGCAATATCTGCAGTAGTAAAGTCACAATGAGGACACTTATGAGGCTTTTTACCTCCATGACGAAACTTAACATGAGTCTTTATACAACTGTATGTAACAGCTTTATAGTCACAATGGGGACATTGATGAGGCTTTTCACCTGTATGACGAGCCATTATATGTTTTTTTAGATTATAATTGTATAAAGTTGTGTAGTCACAATGAGGACATTGATGAGGCTCCATACCAGTATGACAAGTCATTATATGGTTTTTTAAGGTAACATTCTCAACCGCTTTATAATCACAATAGGAACATTGATCAAGCTTCTCACCCATATGACTGACCATAACATGCCTTTTTAAAATACTTTTTGTTGTTGCTCTATAATCGCAACTAGGACAATGATGAGGCTTTTCACCTGTGTGACAGGCTATTACATGTATTTTTAATTTACTAAGATATGCTGCTTTGTATTTACAATGAGGGCATTGATGTTTCCTTAATTTAATTGTTTTGCGACTACAACTTAAACTAGAATTTGACGCTGTTTTTGAATCCACGTTAACCGTAGTTTTCAAGTCACACTGGTTGATCTCTTGTAATTTTTCGAGGTAATCCTGGTCCCCTAATAAACAACAAATATTATTAAAATAAAAAATTAAGATCATGATAAAGGGATTAGTTTTAATTATATCACTGATCATATACAAACAATATTTGCAGGATGGTTAGGTTAAGGCAGCAAAAGTTATGAAAGGTCAGGAAGCCAAAAGAAAAATTATACAGTATTGATAAAAATAAACTATTATAGCTTGCTAACAGGACTAGATAAGAATTTATCATGCTAATTAATCTAGGCAACATTGATTATTCAAATAATGTTATTGAATAGTTATTCAAATTTCATGTCTTTAACATTTTCTAATAACTAGGGATAAACGTTTGTGAGTTTTTTTATCACTATAAACCATTATCATTCCCAATTTATATTTTGTCCTGTAATTTACAACAGTACTAGCTATTCAAGGAATAAATTAGAAAATTTTACAATATGTACTTTGAAAAAGAAAAAAATTAAATTGGATTTTCAGAATTTTCATATCTTCATCTACGAGTATACAGTGTTGTAGTATGAAAAATTCTGTAAAATAACACCAATCCCAGGTCCCTAGCTAAATTAGAAAAGCTTCTACAGCAATTACGAAAATTGCTGTTCCCCATTTTTGGATCCATTTATGAGAACTTTACTGAGGCATATCTCAGTAAAATTTTATATTTATTTCAAGTTTATACCAATATAAAATCTGTGCCAAATTTCAAGAAAATCTGAGATGGTTTAGACCAGTGATTCCCAATCTGTAGAAGTCTGTTGGCCACTAAGCCAGAACTTGAACCATGTGCAGACCACCCCCATCCCTGACTTGGGGATTATGATGTTTAAAAGTGTATTTTAAGGTAATTTTATAGTGCATTTACCAGCCAAAAACTTTTCAACTACAGCCAACCATTCACAAACCTACATGTAGGACTACATAACATATCAGACAACTTTTGGATTGTGAATGGGGGTGGACTACATAGAGCATGCAGGATGTATGTAGGTTTCTCCGCTTGTCCTACGAGTATTACCTCCTCCTACTATCCTACCGTGTTGGATCGTGAGTAGGATTATCATCCTACTAAAACAGGGAACTTCGCTTGTTTACTATAACGTCAGTAATTGTTAGCAATATTTGTTTAATATTAGTCAGTATTGCCTGATTGGGATTTTTTTTCTCTCTCTGGGTTTTTTTTTTTTTTTTTTTGTATCTACGACTAAATTCATTCACCATTTATATCTAATTAGAAACTGATTAGGAAAAAAATGGATTAAAATACATCTTCAGTTTTTTTTTTTATTACTTTATTTTACGAATATTTCCCAAATGTGCACTGCAATAAGCTAATAAAAAGATGCTTTCATGACCAAATATCCCTTATTATAATGTCACTATGAAGTTTAATTGTTGGGACTGAATTAAAATATTAAATAAATAATGTTATTAAACCTGAATGGCAACAATTTCGAACTAAAAATTTTGGATCCTATTTTTGATAATTAAATGTTCATCTCTAATTTATCTTGTTTTGTGTAGTTTTAAGTTTGCTTGTAATAATTAATTTGATCTAATCTTTCAACTAGTATAACTAATTGAATTTATATTGAATTAAAGTAATATAAAAATGTATAAACCTTGTAGATAAAAACGCATAGCACGAATCTAAACCTTAAGTACATTTTTTATCATTTATCCTTATCTTAGACTAGATGTATGATTTTGTTATTCATTCTTAAATATTTTTAATAATCCTTCCTATCTATTTCATTTAACTTTTTCAAATCACTATAATTTATTCGGTTAATAAACTTTTTTTCATTTTTAATAAAAATTATTTTTCTTTTTTTCCAATAACACACTAGCAAGACAAGTTGCCGACATTTTCCTATTTTTGAATAGAACAGCGATAGGCGGTGAGTACAGGTTAGAATAGCTGATCTGATCCCTTGTAGGAATGTGAGTGGACTAACGCATCCAAGTGTAGTCCTGCAAAGTTGGACTGTGAATGGATAGCTTAACACTCAATCCTCAGGAAAGATAAAACAACTAAACAGTTCTAACCATAAATCCTCACAAAAAAAATACAGTAGGTTGCTGTCTGACCCTCCTGCAGACCATTCCGAGGCTCTAGAGGCCATCTTTTACTCTATGGACCACCAGTTGGAAACCACTGGTTTGGACCCTGTCTTGAGTTGACATTGAATAATCCATTAAAAAACAATAGAAGCTGATATACTATTTTCTGTGAAACTGGTATATAAGTCATTTATCACAATTGAAAATTGATTTATTCAATCTTAAAATTGAATTTAGTGGTTTTATGTCAATGTAATTTAAAACTAAAACTGTGAAAAGACTAATAATCAAATACTAGCAAACTAGTAATTTCTTATCATGAGCATCAAGAGATCAATGCTTATCATTAGAATATTGGACATTAGCAGCTCTAATAAAAAATAAAACCCTGTACCATTTCAAACTAAGTCTTGTGTTCAGTACTTGGTGAGCCAATAGTTGTGCCAGGAGCTGATTCGGCCGAGATCATGCTCAACCGCCAGGTTATTCCCCCAATTACGGGCACTAACTTTATAAAAGCTGGGTGAGCCCCAGAAGGGTCACACGATCCCACAGGGCCGATCTACAGCTGATAACAGAATAAATAATTATCTGTCACAGCCGGTCTCGAACCTGAGACCTAGAAATTAGTAGCTCCGTGCTCTAAATCTAATAAGCCACAATAATTACCATTGAGCTAAGAGCGATGTTAATCAAAAGGAATTTTCATAATGAGATGACAAAAAAAATGACACAGTAAGAAGTGCAAAAGGTCATAGGGAAAGTGATGAATGAAATAAGATGTAAAATACTGTTCTACCTACACCAGACCATCCGCAAAAAGGATAATAAGATAAATATTTCTTACCATCATCTTGGACAAACGTCTCTCCTACTTGCTCTGGAATAAGCCCACCTGCCAAAATGAAAACAATATTTAAAACAAGACCATCAAATGAAATATCTTATATAAAAATAAAAGAGGGAGTTAAATAGGTAAGACACTGGACTCCTAACTACCTGGACCAGGTTTGTTTATGGTAAAGGCAGATAATTTAATTATTCTGTTTTATCAGCCATGGATTAACCCCGGGGCCAAGAGAGGCTCCCCAAGAAGAACCATCCTCTATTAAGTGGATATGCACCATCAACTGGAGTGAGAATGGCCAAAATTGGGGGTTTTCTGTTGTTGTACTCTATAAAAATGCCCCATTGGAGTGATGTTTTGCAGCACCTTTTCAGTTATACTTCTTATATTTTCTGTTTTTTTAGACTATGTGAGCATGTGGGAGAGCAACATATGTCTATGGTCATTGTCACCCGGGTTAGGGATTGTTTTCTACAATTTACACATTGAAAGGGTGGAACAAGTATAGCCAGAAAGAAATGAAAAAAAAAATTGGCTGGGAAGGTTTTGAGACCCAAATTCACATTTTTCCTACTTTTGGCCATTCTCACCCGTTTAAAGCTACCCTAAATTGTGGAGGTAAATGTGTAAAAGTACTTCCTTACTGAACCCAAAACCTTGTTATTTTTGTTTTTTTTAAGAAACAAGAAAGTGTTAGCACAGTTTAGTGAAGAAAAAAAAAATTCAATTAGTTTTCTCCAAGAGTTAACATAATACAGTAAACTTCCTCTAATCAAGCAAGATTTTTGAAGAAAAAATATTTTTATAACAATTATTTAAATTCAAGTTTGAACTTCATAAAAAAAAAAACCAATTCTACCAACAAGTACAATCCCAAGGGCTTAGATCAACCGTCTAGCTCAACTTCAAATTAAATTTTTCGTAAGCCTGCACTTTTTTGTTTTGTAAACCAGCATACCTCAAATTCCGAACGAATCGGATAGGAGCTTACTGTACACCACATTATTGATATGGAATAAATAGTATTCTTTATCAGAACTTAATTTTCATAAAGATGTAATTTAAAAACAAGATTATTTTAGTTTAATATATTCCTCACCGCAATAAAACAATGAACCTTCCTCTTGTTTGATACCAACTGTAGGAACTGTAACAAAAATCATTAATTATTTATTTTGAAGTATAAACTCACTTACTTAGCATTGTCATTAAATGGTACCAGAAATATCCACTATTAAAACAAACAATTAGTAAAAGTTTTATTTAAAAAAAGAAACAGTTAAAAATAATTGAAGCTTGGAAATGCAAAAGCGTCTAAGCGCCTTTTTTTCACATTTTTTTTTTTTTTAAAGATTAGTGGTCTATGTGCCGAATTAATGCTATTATAAATATGATTTTATTACTTATACAAACATAGGTAATCAGAAAACTTTTTATTTAAACTTAATTTTTATTTTTAATTAAGTCCTATTTCTTTAATATTATTTAAGTCGAAACATGAATTCAGAAAATTTTTGCTAAAGGAACCTAGACCCGTTTGCATTTCCATACCTCAATTGTTGCGTTACAGAAAAAAACAACACATAAAATCTAAGAAAATCCAAATACCTAACAAAATAATTGTTTTCATTACAAACATTTATATGAGGCCATAATATTATAGATCATTAACTAACATTTCAATTATAAAACTAAGTTTTAGTAAACATAACATAATTCAGAACTGTAAGTGGATAACAATATAATCATTATTTTTCCTCAATAACTATAATAAAAATAGTAAGCAAAATCAGAAGATACTATGTAACTTCACAAATTAAAAAATATTTAGAAAACTTACAAGTAAACTCAGTTTCATCTGTCTTTTCTTCTTTTATAGAAATATTGGTGTTACTCATATCTGAAAAAATAAGAAAAAGAGAACAAAATTTTAATTTTTCTAAAGTCGATGAACATCAATAAAAATTGTAAAGTCTCTTTCTATCATAAGATGTTGACAATTTTATTTTTTGAATGGTCACGAGGTGCCCACTTTAGTACACGGGAATCGGGAGCAGAAATCCTACGAAACAAAAAATAAAGCAACGAAATCGGTCCATTCACTCAAGAAATAATTGTGACAGAGGCAGACACATAGATCAATGGCTGAAAATTTAATGTTTTGCACTCAGGAAGCTCTGAAACGCATAAATCTCTTGAAAACTGCAAATCAAAAATTTGATCTGATTGCAATATTTTCCTAACCTAGTAGTTAAGGAAAGTAAAACCAATGTTGAATTTTTTTTTTTTAATGTTTTAGAATGAGTCCAAAACAATAATTTGTGGATGGCAAATGTTGAGATCTGAGGATCAGCCGGGATTGACCTGTGGCTTCTGTACCAAATCTGAAAAAAAAATCGGCCCACTAATCTCTGAAAAAGCCGCATGCGACATAGGGGGATAGATTTTTTTATTTTATTTGATTTATGGATTCTACATGTCTTAAAACGTAAAACCTCATATTTTGAGGAGGAAGGGAGGTTAAATTTTATTTGAGTGAGGGTTAATCACAAAATTAGGGATTGATAAATTATTTGCCACTTCTAAAAATTTGTTTTATTGAAAACTAGTTTCGAATGTTATACATTCATCTTCAGTTCTAAATACACACAAAAATTCAAAAATAAGCAATTCAAAATATAGTTTGGTATTATTATACATATTAAATTAGATGTAATATAAATCAGTATTATAAAACATTTATGAATTATTAATTTAATTACGACAAGAAATCAAATACATGTTGGTACTCACCAAGGTTTAAATGGATTATATCAAACAGAAAAGTTTGTACTGGTTTCTTCTCGCATTGAACTAACACTGAAAGAAAGGTAGGTAGGATGTTTGTAGGTAAACGGTTTAAGGGTTGGGGTTTTTCCAGTAATGCCGGTGAGTAATTGGTTTTTCTGTTATAGATGGGAATAAATTTAATATGTACAATAATACCAAACTATATTTTGAATTGCTTATTTTTGAATTTTTTGTGTTTTTTAGAACTGAAGATGAATGTATAACATTCGAAACTAGTTTTCAATAAAACAAATTTATAGAAGTGGCAAATAATTTATCAATCCCTAATTAGATTGATCCTTCTATACCATCATGCGGATGTCAAATGATTAATCACAAAAGTTCATAAATGAAAATAATCGACCAAAATTGTCTGAAAATATGAAATACTTACCTCCAAAAAAGTCAGAAACTTAAAAAATTTAATAATGACTCTCTTCCCACTAAAACAGATTTAACTAATATTTTTCTATGAGGTCTATTTAATTAAAATTTCTGATAAGGTTGCACCACTGTAAGGGCGTGAAACAAAGGTACTCATATTGCCTACTGCTCCTCTATATTAGACACTTGTAGATTAATTTAATTAACTAATTTTTGTTACAAGTAATAAGATTTGTTTATTTACAAATAAATAGTGATAACATAGGTATGGTATTTCAATTATTAAGCAGGTGAAGAAAGAAGTGGTGTTCAAATAGGACACTGTGGAGGAAGGTAAAAATAAATAGCACAAATAATGGAGGATTCATGATTTTTGAACCCGATATTCAAAGAGTAGACATAGGAATGCGGATATAGGCAAATTAAGAATACAGGAAGGCTTTTTGGTTCTAAGAGATTTGAAAAAAAACACACCAATAAATTACTTCCGTCGGAAAGAAGAATAAAGCCACCTCAAGAAATAAAGCAACAAAGCACGTGGCACAAGTACAGATTCAGAAAGTGGTCAGGAGCTACTATACACAATCAAGATATGGAGAAAGAAGAAGCAAATTAGGTAACAATGCAACAGAAGATGAGAGATAATTGCTTAATTACCATCAATGACATATAATTGCTTAATTGTATCTTTCAAAAATCGACAAAGACAAAAAATCCCAAGAGTGAAGGAAGATATTAGTAAGGAATGTGAAATTTAGGAGAAAAATTTCTTACCATCATCTGGGATGATCATTTCTTCTTCTTGCTTTAGATGACTCAGTCCACCTGCCAACATGAAAACAATATTCAATATGAGTCCATCGGAAGAAATAACATGATACAATATTATAATAGTTAACATAATATGCGATAAAATGAATACTTGAATGAATATGTTTTTTTATTCTTATTTATTAACTTATATAATAAGTTTCTTTCTTTAATGGAATAAAATATTATATATATATATATATATATATATATATATATATATATATATATATATGTAAAATGAAATGGTTAATCTAAAAAATATTTGAGGGCAAAAACATCAATTAATGCGATATAAAAAAACAAAACAGATTGACTTAATATGTTTTCTGAAACTAGTAGAAGCTGGGTGGGCACTTTGAATGGGACAGTTCCTTTACTTAATGTTTTTCAAGTTATCTCGTCGGTTTCCAAAAATGTCTCATTTTTTCTAACCAAAAAACTTCAAAGTTTTTTGCAAGAATTTGCAATGTATTTCCCGGGTACAAGTGCACCAGTAGAAAGTGTATTTTCTTTAGTGAATAATACGTCTGCTAAAAAATCACATCTTCAAGTAGAAATAGTTGGTTCAGTGTTGATCATAAGCATACATTTTTACTATACTAATAAACAATTTTATGAAACGATTCTCAAAAACAAGGACGTTTTGAAAAAGATAAGTAGTTCAAATGAATGTTTTTGGAACAAAGAAAGTCCAGGACCCTCAAGTGAAAGAAATTAACTGAACTGTTGAAACTAGCTGCAATTTAACTTGATTGAAATGTAAGTTTGAAAAAGTTAAATTTGTTATTCGGTTCTTAACCTTTTGGTACTAAATGTATGAACAATATGGTTTTTAAAAAAATATAAATTAGTTTCAAACTACATTAATTTTTGACTTCATAAATTGATCTGAAACATGTTGTTTTGTCTTAAAATTTCCATAATTTTTGGGATAACTGAACCGCCCATTTTGAACCAAAACTTTTATGCTGACCCTAGGTATAAGTCTTTAAATAAAATTGGAAATTGATTTATTCAATGTTAAAATTGACTTTAGTAGGTCTAAAGTCATGGATAATTTAAAACTAAAATTGTGAAAAGACTAATAATCATTCTAACAAACTAGTAATTTCTCATCATCATCTAAAGACCTATGTTTATCATTGGAAATAGCTATATTAGTTATAAGCTTCTCTTACTCCATTTTGCCAAAATAAATATCATGGAGCTAAAAGTGATCTTGATTAGACTGAATTCTCATGATGAGATAATTGGAAATTGATCATTAAACGAGAAATTGTATTATAAAAAATACAGAAAAAAAGAATGAGGTAAAATACTGTTTTATCTACACCAGCCCATACAACAAATTATAGTAAGATAAATATTTCTTACCATCATCTGGAACGACCATCTCTCCTACTTGTTCTGGAATAAGCCCACCTGCCAACATGATAATAATATTTAAAACAAGACCATCAAATGAAATACAAGATCTGTTTAGAAAACCGAACATTTTGAATTACGTGCCAACAGAGATATTTAGCAGCAGTGCCTTACATATCTTCTTTATTAAACACATGTTCTTAGATTGCTGATCAGTTTTTATGATATTGCTATTTGTGTACAACGTGTTTAAGTGTTGGTGGCGATTTTTTGGAGCAATGATACAACATAAAATTTTGTGTGAAACTGGGAATTTTTTTTATATATAAAGTAATGCGGATTTACAGCAATGATATTAAGGCAAAAATACAATCAATACAATGGATTAGCAAAGGATTCCAATGCCAAAGAGATCCTCACTATTTTTTTTTTCTTTAATGGAATTGTGCATTTTGAATTCTTGCTTCAAAGTGAAACAGTGATGACAGTCCTTCCACAGCCTTCTTACTCGCCATACCTACCTCCTAGCGATTTTTTCTTTTTTCTGAAATTAAAATCAGTGCTGAAAGGACGCCATTTTCAGAGTATTGACGACAACCTAATTTATCACAGATCTTAAAGGTCATCTCAAATGAAGCTATCCAGGGCTGCTTCGCAAAATAGCTACACCGCAAAATTGGGAACAAAACAAAAATTGTACTATTTTTTTTTAGTTTAACAAAGCACGTCCAGAAAGTAGGAATACTGCTACCCTCCCATAATGTGAGGTTTTTTCTCCCAAGGTAGGCATCACCAAATGGTATTGGGGATTCTCCTGAACACGAGCACTAGTTGATCTCCTTAGTACAAAAACTTACCTTGTAGTATCCATTAGTGTGAAATATGTTGATAAGAAAACCCGCCAAATGGGAGGTGGACGCTGCCATCAAGTTCCTTATCGTGGAAGGAAAAGTCACCAACTGAAATTTTTTCACGGATCAAAACTGTTTGTGTGAAGATGGTATGAGCCGAACAAACGTTTTTAAGTGGTGTCGTGAGTATAATGAAGGTAGTAAGGTAAGGTAGAACAAATGTTCATGACAATCAAAGAAGTGGAAGACCTTCCATTTTGACTGATGCATTAGTGCAAAAAATCAAGAAAACTGTTCGTAAAGATCGCCGATTGACAGGGATGAAATGTCTGTGACATTTCCAAGTTAGCAATTCAAAACAAACAGAGGGAAATGTTGACGAAGGGAGTGTGTTTGTTGCATGACAAGGCCCGTCCAATTTGAACCACTCCGCATACTCCCCTGACTTGGTGCCTTCAGACTTTTCACCTCCCGGAAGACTCACTCAGATGAATTTTTTTTTTTGGTCTTCACCAAGGAGGTGAAACAAGAGGTCCTGAACTGGAAGAAAGAAATGGCGGAAGAATTCTTTGAGGAGGTCATCAAAAAGCTTGTCCCATGCCTCACAATCTGCATAGAAGGGAAAGGCGACAACGTAAAGGAGTAATTGACATATTTACCAACAAAATCCTATAATTTTTTTTTTATTAAATAGCAAAATCGAGTACTCTTACTTTTTGTACATACATCAAATATAATAAATTAGAAAGTCAAAAACGCAAAAAAGAAAATAATTAAAATTTAACTTGGATATGAGTTTGGCCTGTTAAAAGTTAAAAAAAGAATCATAGAAATTGGTTCTAGAATGGCTTATAAAAAATAATGTCGAATTGATAACCTCCTTTTATGAAGTCGATTAAAAATGCAAAATTTCTTTGTTTATACACCATGCTACTAGCTCAAAGGTTAATAATTTAAGTGCTGTTCACCTTTATATGTGATAAGCTCCTCTCCTTCTTGATTCTCATCAATCAGTCCACCTGCCAAAATTAAAATAATATTTTAAATAAAGTAATCACAGGAAATATCTCATTATATTCATGCAAGAGGTAATTAAAATATAAACAAAATAAAATAATGTTTTACTTACCACAATAAAAAAGCGATTCTGTTCTCTCTTGTTTGATATTAGTCATAGGAACTGTAACAAAAACCAACAATAATTTTTTTATAAAATATCAACCATATTTGCCAATATTGTCATAATAAAATCACATCTACTTAAAGTAACTTAATATCTACTTTAAGTATCATTCACAAATATTAAAGCGGGAAAACTTACAAGTAGACTCAGTTTCATCTGTCTTTTCCATTTTTATAAAAATGCCCGTGTTACTCACACCTTAAAAAGAAAATTCAAATTAATTAAATGAGAAATAAGTACAATAAGTATGTGATATCTCAAATTTATTTTTTCAAATTTAACATAAAAATATCGGTACAGTACAATGTTTCTTACTGAATCAAAGTTATACTTTATCACTGCAATTCTAGAATCTAAATTAATTTATCTTAATCTTGATTGTTCACTGGGCCTAACCACTGCTTTACTGTCAGAAAAAAATAACAATTGATCAAAATAAAATTAGAGTTATTTCATATTAAGGTGCCTTTCCCTAACCTTGACAAATCAAATGTGTAAACGAGGTAGTTTTGCTTGTCTGTGTTTTTGTCCAATCCGGTTCTCGCGGGAACAAGATTCCAGTGTTACATCTAGGCATTTGTGTATTTATATAAATTATATATTTTAAATTGTTTCTTTAAAACAAAAATAGTTTAAACCGAAATTAACAGCTGGCAAAAGTTCGCTTAGCCGGAACAATATTGTGTGGACAGACTAGTTTGCTAAGCTTCTGTAAACCCCCTATAAGCGTTTACCATTTGGTTTCGTAAAGGTGTGAATGCACCTTTAGGCCAACTTCTATCTAAGTATTTCTTTATGATAGAAGACATTCCTGTATTTTGAAATTATACCAAAGTCATGACAATATTTTGGAAAAGTAACTAACTAATGCAGAATATCATGCTCATTAAACATAATATTACCTTTAATGGTATATTTACCTAAACCAAAGGATATACTCTCATAATGGGCTGTACTTTTGAAATAAATTATACAAAACACTTCCTCATAAATGATTGAATATTCCAAAACAAAAGAAATTTATCATTATGCTATATTTGTAAATAAGATATCCTAACATCAGCATTAATAATTTTTAAAAAATAATTAATTTTTCTTACCAATTCCATCCATTGTTGCTCAACCAATACTTAATAGGCTTATATGTTGCAAATTGATTAAAACCTGAGGACACTGAACATATAAATTTTCAAATAAACTTGTCTTAAAAAGTTACTGTCATGAGATAACAACACATCAGTTTACAACAGTTACACGATGAGAACAACGGTTACAGAACAACGCAGTCGTTACTGTGCCGAAGGAACGGTAGCAGGCTAAAAAAAACTGTTCCAACAGGAGAACTTCTGCACATGCGTCAATTGAGCAGCTCATTGACAGATGGGAAAAGTCGTTCTTTTTAAGGAGTCGTTCCTTTTGAACTATTTAATCTTACTGAACTGGTTCAAATGAGCAACATACTGCATTTTTTATTTCCTTGTACGAAATAAAGGAAGTATTGTAATCGCGAAAATTTTCGGTTTTCAGATTTCAACGGAAATATCCATTTTGACCATCCCTGAATCCATTTTGACTAGTTTCGTCGTGGCGTCTGTACGTACGTTCGTTCATATTTCGCATAACTCAAAAACGGTTAGCCGTAGAAAGTTGAAATTTTGTATTTAGGATTGTTGTAAAATCTAGTTGTGAACCTCCCTTTTTGGTCACTGCTTAATCACCGGAAGTGGTACTTTACTTGAAGGTCATAATTGATTTCCATCAAAAATTATATTAAAATACTTTGCAAATCTTCTCAAATTTGGTATTTACAACTTATATATTGATTTAAATAACATACTAGATTTTGTTCTAAATTAGAAAACCGGAAGCGGTACTTTACTTGAAGGTCATATTAGACTTTCGTCAAAAAATATATAAAAATATAATGTAAAACATCTCAAATTTGGTATATTTCTATATATACCTACTATATATTTCTATATATACCTAATATATATTTCTATATATACACACATATATCTCTGTGTGTGTGTTTGTGTCAATAGATGGATGTCGCGACGCCGAGTGTCGTTTTTGAGATATTGCTATCTTCGGAAACTAGTAACCAAATTCAGGATCACTTTTTGAGCCACCGATTTATAGTTTAATAGGCGTACAAGGAAGTCATGTGTTGCCCACATCAGATATTTAATTTTAAGCTACCTATAAACAGGTAGTATGGAACCTGTAAGTTTTATAAATCTACGACGCTCCCCATAGGGTAAATATGGGAGGAAAAAAAAATTATAATTTTCATTTTCTTTAAAGGGGACGCTCCCTGCGCATCTTCCCCTCAGGATCCACCAATGGCCCGACCTCTTGTTTAGTTCCAGGCCCAGAAGTTGATCTTGTTTAACAAAAAGGTCAAGGTATGTTCCGTTGGGCATTGACCTGGATGGGAACTTGCATTACTCTCCCATCCTCCTAAGGCGGGCATTACCTTTTTGAAAGCAGTGTACCTGAGTCACAAGAAAGAAGGGTAATGGAATTTAGAAGTGAAAGTTTGTGTTCAAAATTAAAATTTTACTAAAACTTGATAAAAAGAATTAAATAAAAAAATCACTAAAAATTATATTGATTATAATACATAATAATTATATTGATTTACAAATTATATATAGATCAAATAATTGACAAATATTTTTATATTGTATTGTATAATATTGTATTGAATAATTAATAGTTGACCGTAAAAATTATATGAAGGAAAAAGGGAGATGGTAAAAAAAAAAAAAGGATCACAAATATTAAAAAATATTTATAATAAATAGTTTTAACTATTTGTGATCCATTTTTTTTTTTATCGCCTCCCGGACTATCTCATTCCTTGATATATTATATTTATATTTCAAATTAAAAAAAAAATCTGATACGGTGCGCGAATCACAACTTTCCTTCACCACCATATAATAATAATCTTTTTAACACAACTTTAAAGAATTCACATAAACACTACTTAAAATTAACTCAGCAGCATTCACTTCTTCGAACATTCTCTCACAAAAATACAATAGAATAAGATTTTAATCGATTTCAGTACAATTCTGTAAACTATATATTTTAGGTTTGTCAAGCTGAAAAGATATTTTAAAAGTTTCGGTTTAGTTCCCATCTTTCCGTTAAATAGCCAATAAAAAAGTAGAAATTATTAAGTTAATTTCTACTTTTATATTCGTACATTACATTATTACAGAGCGTATTATTGACAAAAGGTTGGCGGCTTTGGTGGGAGGAGGTTCGGCCGCATCCGTCTCCTCAAACACGCTCGGCTTTCCATCTAGGGTCATGTAGTCCTTGTAAGATATGCTGTATCTTTGCTAATACTGGTCCGATTTCGATGATTCCTTTTTTTGTTTTTAGAGAATTAAATTACCTTTCATATGATCGCTTAAATAATTAACCATAAAATGCATACTTTTTGAATTAAATAAAATATTCATTTCATCATAACTTTTTTCCGTCCATTTCCTCGATGATGTACTACATATATAAAAAGGTAAAGGGATTCAAGAAGAATAATTTAGGCAAGTTTCATAAAAATCGTTAGAATCGTTTTCGAGAAAATTGTAAAAAGTCGATAATATATAATGGCACTTCCGGTTAATGATTTTGACAAAAAAGTTGCTGTAACATCGCAGGTTTATACCTACCTCAAATACGTAATTTCAGTTTCGTATAACTTTTCGTTTTTGGGCTAGCCACAACACACACAAACTATTTTGCGAGACTTGGTTACTTAGACTCAGGGGACCTTAAAACGTGTATTTCGATTGAAAACTCGAATTCGAAAATTTTTACGATCGCAATACTTCTTCTTACTAAATATATCATATATAGGCAAGGAAAAGTAATACTACGCTTCAATAGATGAAAATAATAATTAAATCAATATAATCAAGGGTCTTACAAAGTCCGAAAGAACGAAAAGGACCGATTGAACTACGGGAACGATTGAACGAAAAGGAACTTGTGAAGAGACTGGGTTAACTAAAAGTGGCGCGCCGGTGTAATGATGAACTAGATAATTAAGTTCACTGAACGAAAACCTATACGAACTAGTTCCTTTTACTAAAGTCACTAATAGTGACTTAATACTAATACAGTGTACAATAAGGGATATATTGCTGGTTCACTTTTCAAGCTTATTTGAAGTTTGTTGATTAGCCATGGATGAAGTTGGTGAGAAAAATTTATTCTATTTTTCTTCGTTATTATTTTAAAATTAGTGCCTATAGAATCAGACAGGTAATCCAAATTATGATAATAATAATAAGTTTTTGCCTTTAAAGTGCCCAATTCTTCATATTGTATTTTTTTTTGTTCTCACTTTTCAGTAACCTCTGCCAGGTGGGATCTAGGTGTTTCAGTTTTTATATAAAAACAAAATAGCTACATTTACATAATAGTAGTAAGTTGGGAGATAGTTCTGTATATGGGTGATTCTCAAAAAAGATCAATTCCTTCAAATGGATGGGTTCTATCAATGATTTTATTATTATTATTATGTTCTTAACATCCCTGTTTACAATATCCATTTAAAAAATACCATTTCTTTCATAAACTTTTTTTTATGGTCTTAAAACCTTCGCTTATCATTACTATCACCTGTAATGGAATAAACTTTGGATAAAACCTCTTTTCTAAGAACTCGAGATATGTCCTTTTTATGGGAAAACCTTAAAAAAAAAAAAAAAAAAAAAAAAAAAAAAAAAAAAAAAAAAAAAAAAAAAAAAAAAAATGCGTGAGCAGCAGAGCTCTCTAAGAGTGTCACTAAGGTCATATTTTAAATTATCTTTAATAGTATCTAAAATGGAAAATTGACATCAGAATGGCAGGGGTTGGAGGAAAAAGTCAAGACCACCAAAAGGCACTTCCCTAACACCAACTCAAATTACATACGAATTTTCAATCCTCTTGCTCAATTTGGAGGGGCTGACGAGGTACACAAAGCCTTAAAAACTGTGAAAAAAAACATTTATACATGCTTAAATTTTGACCCCCACTTCTATGATTTTGTTATCTCTAGAAAACAACGATACATAACGAATAATCCCAAAACCGTGTTCTAGGGATTATAATGCATCTTCCTTACCCCTCTGATAACCTTCGATAAAGTGCAGAAGTCTGTTATTTTCGAGAAAAATACGACTATGAAGGTCATGGTAAGCTCTCTTCAGAAATAAATTCATAATTGCTTTAAATGCAACTGGTAATATCAATAGCTTATTCGAAAATTAGTTTCTCGAACTGATAATGCATCTATTGATATGTTCTATTTATGGATCTCCAAGTGGAAATTTCATGCTACTTTGTACAGACAACTCTGCCTAAGCAGGTGGAACAGCTTTTTGGCTGCCTACCAAGAATCAATGTTCAGCTATGAAGATGGAAGAGTACTTTTCAGGAGAGGATGTTAATGACTCATTACCGTACTGCAACTGTTCTTTTAAAATATTAATTTTTTTTGTAATTTCCCTTTTTTGCCTCCTACTAAAGGCTTATGAATGTGTGCTTTGCTTACCATCTAACTAACTAGGGCAAGCAAGCTTGAAAACTTCAAATTCTCATCTATGCCCATCAAACAACTCTTAATAACTAGGGGTTCTTCATAGCCAACTAACTAATTGTTTAATTAGATTTTGGATACCAAAAAAGTGATTTAAGCTCTATTATGTATTGCATATTGTTCTTATGATCCCAGGAAACATTCTGAATTTTTGAAAATGGTTCACTTGCTCGAAATTCTGGTGCAGAAAATGAAACTTTTTTTGAGAAGTGATATATCCATAAAGTAAATTAAAATAATATTTACTGTTTTTGTTTGCTTTTTTTTATGGAAACGAATGACATTAATTTAGTTTAGTAATATCTGGTGTGCCCCCTCACATGACTTTCCATTTTTGTTGTTTTTTTATGGAAATGAATGACCAATTTAGTTTAGTGTTATTTGTTGTGTCCACTCATACGACTTTACTTATTAAGTCCAATACAAAAATTGTTTGTTATATCTTCACTAATATTAGTTCAATTACGATTTTTCTTTTCTTTTTTTAAGTTTAGCTTTGTAGACAGTTTAGTTTTAAATGAGCAACTCATATGTTCCAGAAGATGTATAGTTATTGAGTTATTCGAAAACCTAAAAAAGCATGAACAGGTCTCCATGTGATAATGCACAAATTGCAAAGTCCAATATGCCGTATCTTTGCCATTACTACTGCAATTTTTTTTTTTTTTTTTTTTGAGAATTTAATTACCTTTCTAGTCACTATATAGAATTTTCCATTAAATGCTTTACTTTTTAAATTATGTGCAAATAAAATTTTCTTTTCATCAACACTTGTTTCCTTCTTTTTCACGGGGATGTAATATATATATATATATATATATATATATATATATATATATATATATATATATATATATATATATATATATTATTGCCACCATATATAATATATGGCTACTTTTCAAGAGACCAAAAAAGATCTTTACGGTTTACTTGTAACTTCCTCTTTGCGAATAATTTGTTTATCTCTCAGCCTATTAACTTCTCTGAGTCCTGGATTTGTGTCTTTAAGATTTTATTTTGCAAATATACTTCTGGTAAATTAATAAAACTATTTTCGATAGGAGATCCTAGCACCACCTCAATTGCGACACTTGGACAGATGTCACCCCCGCAGAGTATCATTTAGCAGTGTCATTTAGAATTACTGAATCCCTTAAGCCCAAATGGTTAGGAGTCCTGGGGGGCAACCCCCGTACTGAAGGTGCATGTGATGTGGCTTCCAAGCGAACTTCAAAGGAGAATGGTTACAGTAACCAGGGAAACATGAATGCATTACAGTAATACCCCTGTTAATCAGCAACCCCAGGACTGGGACCCTGGCCGGTTAATCCGGGGTGTATGTATTTCAAAGAGATATATTAACAGAAATATAGAATAACTATGTTTTATGGCATATCTGATATGTATGTATACATTTTACTATGTATTTGAAAACATTGAAAAAGAGTATGTAAAATGTACAAATTAACAATGACAGCAAAATTATTAAAAAAAAAAAATCTGATGTCTTTTATTTTTCAGCATTTACAGAATTTTTAAATGCAAAGTCTCTCCATCTTTTCATGATCAGAACATCTGTAGCAATTGAACAGCGTTTCTGTAACTAAATTTTTTTCATCGATCAATCCAGCCTTCATTTGCTATAAATTTGTGTGAATTTTCAATTTTGTGATAAATAACCAGAACTTTCAAAATTAGGCCACTGATGGGCATATTTCTCTGACATTCTTGAAGAAACCACAAGCACAAAGCCTTGTCGACAATGCCGGAGGGTGGTTTTTCTATTTGTAGCGAGCTGAAAGAATTTTGTCTGATTAAATTTTTAGATAAAAATCTTCAATCGAATACCTGTCCCTTCGCCAATCGTTGATTATACTTTCTTTCAGGTTCAGTTCTAGACAGATTTTTGCCACAGACTCATCACTATCATTTCTCTTCAGAACTGGCTGGTGCATCTCTATACTCACAACAACATGTTTACGGTTCGCACTAGATTCACTCATGATTTATTGCTCGGTCTGAGCATGAAAACTGATGGGATGAATACTTTGGAACAAGTATCTCAGAATACAACGTAATAATATCTGGTTCTAATAAACAATGGACCCCGTCATCTTCCAGGAGGCACTTCTTTTTCTCTGTCTTTTGTTTTCTACAGTAGGCTGGTTAATCCAAAGGCCGGTTAACAGGTGCTCTACTGTATGTCTGATTATCTCTATGGCTCTGCAAGCTTCAATATCGGAAGAAAATAAACCATATTGGATATAAAATATTTATCGGTTTGTACAACATCGAATGGCAAAAATATCTATAGATTGTGTATGACAAAAAAAAAAAAAAGTTTTAGCTTTGAGCATAATGCATGTTTAATCTTTTACAATTTAAAATAATAATAATAATTAATTATTTGTTTTTATCAATGTTGATTGTTTACTCTATGAAAAAAATACCTATTATTAAGTTTCCTCGTATTGCATTTTTATTCATAAATTACACATTTGTAATAACTGTTTTCTTTTTTCAGAGATGAGTGATTCAGGTGTTATTATAAAAGAGGAAAAGATAGATGAAACAGAATACACTAGTAAGTTTTTATATTTTGGAATTTATTAATGTCACATAGGTGTTGCTGATTATTCTTACTATTTTTGTTTCTGGAGTTTTTATCAAGGAAGAAGATTTACATTATTTTTACTATTTCTTATTATTTTTAGTTCGATTCAATTTATACTTTTTTCTGAGAACCTGGGAACAAACACATACTTTATTAATTATCAATAATTAACTAGAACGTCACATTGAGAGTATCGGACTGGAGCTTTGCTCTGATTAATTTGTTGTACAAATGGTTTTACCTTAAATCAGCATTATTTGTGAAAGGTAAAAAATAAGCCTTGTATTAATGATGCGATTATATTTTAGAACACAATTTGGCAAAAGATTTTTGTCAGAAAATTGAAGATTATTAGTTGTTTATTCATTTCTAAAAGATTTATTGAACAAAACAAAAAAAAATAACAGGTTGATATTAATTAGACAATATATATTTAAATTTACAGTTTCAACAAATTTTTGGACCCTTAGCACTGGAGTACATATTTCGACTATAGTTTATTTTTACAGGACCTCATATTATGAAGTTATCCAAAAAGTTATTTCTATATAGTTACTTTCTACTACTTCTTAGGGATAAAAAAAATGACTAATATACTTAATATTAAATAGTCTAACCCACGAATTAATAAAATAAACATTTCAAACACACTTTATTAAGTAATCAGAAAAGAAGTGTCACTTGAAAATGTTGAATAGAAATAAATAAAATGATCTTATTTGAGGAGCTTACTTTCATAAGGGCACATATTCAATTTGGAAAAAAGAGAAATGAATTTGATAGGAAATGATTAGAGGGTTCGATTCAGTTCATCCAAATGAAGTTAAAAACAGACAAAAAAAGACAATTTATTTGATGGATGAAATTAATATATATGGATGAAAGTAAGCTTTTATTAATTATTATTAGACCTCTGGACATCTTGTAAATGTAATGAAAAAATTATGTTGGTGGATTTAGAAATTAAATTAAATTATTATCTGTTTGTGTTAGCACTGCTACAATGCTTTCAACTGTTTATTAGTTTCAAAAAATTAGATTTTTATCAATTATGTGTCTTAATGGTGGAAATTTTCTGTGCCATGTAACAATATTACTAGTATATAATTTTATTATGATATTACAGGATGTCCAGCAGTCTTGAATTTCTTGAACATCGGGAATTCTGCTTGAATTTTTAGTCGGGAAAAAATTGGGAATTATGCTTGATAAACAGCCAGTCATCTGGAATTTTAGTCTAACAATTCAATTTTCTATTCGTACTTATTTGGCAACAAGTGCATACAATTTTTGTTAGCTTATCATCTATAATTCCTCGAAATCAAGAATAAGCCTTCTTTCACTAACTTTGTCCATCAGTCCCTCTCTCACAAACATTTCCCCCTTTCTATGGTCTATCTCACCTTACACAGCTCGCTCTACCTATCACTAAGTGAACTAGGTATGTTATAGTAAAAATTATGTAGTAGTTACATAACTACACACACCTATAATGTATGTATATAATTTTGTTTTGTTATGTAAAAAAGTTTATGAATAAACAATGCGAGTTTTAATTATTTATTGTATTGTTCCTGTGCTGTATTTTCAAGTTTTTATTTTTTGCAATGCATTGAGCCCTCTGTGTGTAAGAAGTTAGGTAACAATTTTTATTATCAAACATGAGTACAATCTTTATAATTATTCAAATTAATTTTGAATTTTGAATTGTGCATTTCATCAGAAACCAACCAAATGCAACATCTAATTGTTCCGATTTTATTTTAAATTTAATCCAATAAATTGGCAAAAGGTACCTTGAATTTTACAGTTTACAGCATTGAGATCCTTCAATTATGCTTGAATTATTTCAATGACATACCTATATTAGCAAAAGTAGTTTATATGTAATGTAAAACGATTTATTTATTTTTTTGTTACAGTTCCAGCTGGTATCAATCAAGAAGCAGGTTCATTGTTTGTTTGCGGTGAGGAATATTTTATACTAAATCTTGTTTTTTAAATTTTGATCTAGATGACTATTACCTCCTTGATAATTATTGATGGTACCTACATATTTTGTTAATTTATGAAGAAAATTAACTAATTAAAAATGGTGGTGTGTTCGGAAATAAAACACACAGTAATGAAATATACTGTTTAATGTGCGCTGGTGTGTCTGCCTCAGCTGTAGGTCAAGAGAAATAAAAATATAATGAATAAATATTATGGGATTATGTAGAGAAATAAGAAAAAATAATCCAGAAGTTATATCTTTAGTTGCTGAGAATAAGTTGGTTAGTCAAAAAATGGTCCTTCTGAGTTATGTGTATTTTGATCATCTGCTAAGCCTTCTTCACTGTTTGCAGAAGGCTTGGGAGATGATCACAATTGACATAGCTCAGGAGATGATCACAATTGACATAGCTCAGGAGATGATCACAATTGACATAGCTCAGGAGATGGTCACAATTGACATAGCTCAGGAGATGATCACAATTGACATAGCTCAGGAGATGATCACAATTGACATAGCTCAGGAGGACCGTTTTTAGACTTGTCAACTTATTCTCTGTGACCATAGATGCATATAAGACAAAGATATGCGAGTAACATTAGCCTTTTTTTATTTTATTTTACAACTTACTCCGAATCTTTCTAACACATTAAACAGCATATTTTATTACAGTGTATTTTATTTATGCCTACGAGTACTTAGGAGCAATTATTTCCAAAGATGGGAAAGTAGATAATGAGGTACTACATACATAAGCAAATGGAGTATACTCTCGACAATTATAGGAAGGAAAGAAATAAGCAGTCAGACAAAGCTCCTCCTATTCAAAACTGTATTCCTACCAGGTTTGCTCTATGGTGCGGAGAGTTGACAGATGTACCACAATTATATCACCAGGCTCGGTAGAGAAAGAAGCTATTCCCTGGCTGAAATGAAGGATATGGCGAATTATCGCGAAAATTGGATAGCATGGACCGAGGCTAAACCTCCACACCTAGTATCATTATGGATGTAGAGAAAGAAGAACAAGTGTTTTATTTCTGATCGCACCCCCAACAATCATCTCCTTAATTAAAATAATTTTAACCTACTTACAACTTATTAATGACTTAAATTATATTTTTCATTACAAGGATATAAATGGATGATTCCAAACACAAAACCTTGGAGTACGGTACTGTCTCTTGTTGATGTATATTTTTAGACTGTTGATTTGAGATGTGCTGCACCTTGTCTGCATATATGTGATCTTATTGTTTCTGTACAGATGAAACAATCCCTTGATTTTCCTACACGGGAACATGCAACGTATAATTTTCCATAAGAAAAACATTGATTCGCTCAAATTCAATCCACTTACTTGGAATGAAATGTTTATTAACAATATAATAATTGCATTTATTACAAGGCGACAAGTAACTTCATGGAACTTTTGAATAATTTTTCGACTTTTGTCTCGCATTGGTATTTAAATGAGATTTTCATCTAATAATTTCACATTTATTAAAAAAAATTGTAGTCAATTTTTTTAAACAAACGCAAGTTGGACATTTTTTTTTTTTTAACAATTTATTTATCACTTTTTTAATAATATTTTAATGAAAAATCACTTGATGTTATCATTGTTAAATCTTTCTGGGACTATGAAGATGATGCAGTTAAAATTTGGTAAAGATTGGTTCAGCAGTTTTTGTGATTAGCGGCTACAAACGAAAAATGGGCTGTCCGTTTTTATAATTGTATGATTAAAAATATATTTTTTTAATTAATATAGTCAAAGTTTTCTCCTTTTTTCTCTTTTACGGCCATTAAAAGAGAAAAAAAAAGAGACGAACTATTAATCAATTAATATAATAGCTTATAACTTATTTTAGTACGTTAAATCACATGATTTCTTTTTCATTTATAAAGAGCTATAGTTCTTTCATTCAGTCCATGAGCAGATTTTTTCACACTGCATCAGTAATTCATGCTTTATTCTAAGAATCTTTCATTTATATCTTAACAATTATTTTACGTCTTTTATTAAGCTTTTACGCTCTTCTATATTGATACATTTCATTTATCATTTAAAAAATATTTCCTTGCCATCTTGTTTCAAATATTATTTTCATGTCAGCAGGTGGACTTATTCCAAAACATGAAGAAGAGATGCTTGTCAAAGATGATGGTGAGAAACATTCATTTTAATGAAAATTCATTGATGAAATTGGCTTCATTAATAGATTTATTGAACTAAATAATATTATACAAAACTCTGTTCGGGTGCTGAGGTTTCGGGAACATTAATCCTCATCTTCAAATAGTAATATTTTCTTTGATTTAGTCATTGTGCATAAAATTATTTTCTCCTATACGTCAAATAATCCATTTACAATTTGTTCCAATTCTTCTTATTCAAAAAAAAAAAAAAAAAAAAAATGGTAAGTGGCTACCACTTGCATTTTATGATAAATAAGTACTGAAAGACAAACAATTTTCAGGATAAAGAGGAGGGCCCTAGTTCTGTGGCCTGTTCTTTTTGAAACCATTATGAATAATATTAGCAGCGGATGGGATTACTCAATGGATAGAGCACTGAACTACTAAACTCTAGGCCCCAGATTTGAGACTGTCTGTGACAGATAATTATTCTGTTATCAGCCCTCTGGGATCAGGAGACCTTCCTGGGGCTCACACGCCCTCTATAATGTGGGCACCCTTAATTGGGGGGAAAACCTGCCGGTTGAGCGTGATCTCGGCCAAATCACCTCTTTAAACAGTTGTTGGCCTCAAAACAGTATGGCCCTTATCAAGTACTATACCCAAGGCCCCCTTTTTTTTTTTTATGAAAAAATTAGTTAATAAACATCTTTTTATTTACTAAAAATTGTTATTTGATGACCCTTTCTTTTGTATAATATAATATATAATATTTCAGAAATAATAAATTTACATTATCTAAACTAATGAGACATTATTTTGCTTATCAAATCAGTGATTTACTAAGCCTAACCATTAAGTTTAAGACATATATCTAAATCACTTCTAGTGACCAGAAATTTATGGGACTGGCCTTAATATTTTCAGGAAATGCTCTGGCTTCAGAAGAAAAAAAAAAGTTTTTGCTTTTTGGTTCTAAAACAGTCACAGTATCCTTAAGGAAATAAAGAAAAAAAAACTTATTTGTATCATACAATTTTAATTAACAACGATCACATTGTGAAAAAGTTGATTTTTGAGCTATTGTTCCAATTTTTGTTATTTCTTAGATTTACATGAACAAAATATTTATCTTCTATGTGTTTTTTTAGCTGTGAACAACTCTTGTGTTTTTATAAAAGAAGAAAAGGCAGATGAAGCCAATGATACTGAGTCTTCTTGTAAGTTCTCCTTTTTTTTTTTTTTTTTAATATATGGTCGTTAATGTTGCCATTTAATAATTGTTTAACTTTTTATTATTAATGGGGGAAACATCATTGACCATAGATGTAATCAAGAAGAAGTTGGTTAGGATCATCATGTAATCAAGAAGAAGTTACAAATCTAAAAATAAAAATAAATAAATCTGGTGCGAAACACACATTACACAACTTTTGCTTACCTCTCTATAATAATTATCTATTTTATAAACTAATTTTAAAGAATGTACATAAACACTACTCGAAGTATTTTTAGCATGTTGCTGCACTCACAAAAGTACAAAAAATAGTTTTTTAAATAATTGCAGTGCAACAATTTTGCTATGTGTTTTTGGTTTGTCAAACTGAAAATAAATTTGATAAGTCTCCATTAAATAATATAAAAGTAGAAATTATTAACTACATAAATCACTTAAGTTAATGTCCATCACTCTCATATTGTTTAGATATTACTACATCGATGCATCTATATTACTACTATTTTTTTCGGAAATTTGTTTTTAATCTGGAAAAAAATTTCTCATTTATATTTAGTTATCAAATTTATATTTATTCATTTTTTAATATTATTAACAATACTAATACAAGTAGGCAAACTAAAGCAATTAACCACAGAACTAAGAAGGTTGGACATATCTGTGATGGCACTACAGGAGATGAGGTTCCCAGATGCAGAAACAATTGAATCGGATGGATTTTGTATCTTCAAAGGAAAACCGGGAAAGAGAGTTATGAAGAACACCCAGCTGTTGGGAACGGCTTTTATAATGAATAACAATTTCCTAGACACAGTAACAGACTTCAAAGGTGTAAATTCCCGACTATCAACCATCACAATAAAGTTCACCAATAAGAAATATACTATTGTAAACGCGCATGCCCCCATAAACGAAGACAAGAGAAACCCCGAGAAAGTGGAGGAATTCTGGGAAAGCCTGGAAGAAGAAATCTCCAAAATTCCCAGGGGTAATGTAAAAATCCTTGTAGGAGATTTCAATGCGCAAATAGGGAAGGAACGGAAGTACAGAGAAATAGTAGGAAAGTACCCAGCGCACAGAAGAACTAACAGGAATGGAGAAAGACTAATAAGTTTGTGCAAAAACGCTAGAATGAAAATTATGTCCACATATCACTTGGCTAAACCAAGTAAGAAAAAGACATGGGTATCACCTAATTCTATGCTGCGAGAGCATCAGCTATACCACGTAGCAATATCCAGAGAAAACCATAAGGAAATCCAAAATGTCAGAATAAGAAGAGCAATTAATGTAACTTCAGACCACTATCCTTCACAAATCAAGATGAATTTTATACCAAAGAGAAGGATGACAAAAAGCCAAAGTAAAATAGTCAAGGTAGACAGAGAAAGGCTCGTACAAGAAAAAAGACAAGAATTCGAAGAGCAAGTGAAAGTGCCAGGTAACTGGGAAGAAGTGACGAAAAATTTAACATGCCTGGCGGAGGAACTAGCCCCTCAGAACTACCACAAGAAAAATATATGGTGAAATAAGGAGTGTGAAGACGCGGTAAAGAAAAGGCTGGAAACATGGAAGGTATGGAACCAGAAAAAAACATCAGAGAATCTGGAATGTTTCAGGAAAGAGAGAAAGCGTGCACATTAAATAATGAGAAAAACCAGGAGAGAATTCCACAGAAACCAAGTGGATGAAATGGAGTAGAACTTTAAGAAAAACAACACAAGACTCTTCTACAAGTCCTTTAAGAACAGCATCAGAGGCTATGCGCCCCCCAGCTTGAATCATAAGAGAGAAAATGCGACACTGGCACTAAACAACGAAGAAAACTGTACAGTACTTGCAAGGTACTTTGAAAAACTCCTTAATTGTGAGAAACCGAGAGAAAAGCTGGAAATACGGACAAATACACCTCAAAATATTGATTCAGACCCCCCGGATGAAGAAGAAGTGGAGGAAGGGGTGAAGACCCTCAAAAACCACAAAGCCTCTGGTGAAGAAGGCGTCCTCGCGGAAATGTGGAAAATGGCAAGTGAAGAATTTATTAGGAAAGTAACAGAGCTATTCTTGGAAATATGGTAGGAAGAAAGAATTTCAGAGGAATGTCGGACCGCCTTAATACACCCGCTACACAAAAAAGGAGAGAAGACAGATGTAAACAATTACAGTGGAATCTCTCTACTACCAGTAATGTATAAAATATTCTCTAGAATCCTACTCAATAGATTAAAGCTGCAAATAGACCAGAAAATAGGGGAATATCAGGCAGGTTTTAGGAAGGGAAGATCCTGCCAGGAGCAAATACTTAGCCACAAATTGATCATAAAATATTACAGGTCTAGACCCCAGAAAAATCTTTACATCTCCGTTATAGACTTCAAAAAGGCCTATGATTCAATAGACAGAGAAGTATTGCTTGAAATTCTGAAGGAATACAGAGTGGACAAAAAGACAATAAGTGTGATAAAGCTGACTCTGACGAATACCATTTTAAAGATAAAATTTCAGGGACTAATAAGTAAACCGTTCCAAATAAAGATGGGGCTTAGACAAGGCAACGGCCTGTCACCGATTCTGTTTAATGCTGTGCTGGACAAGATCATGAGAATTTTCTGGCAAAATGACGATGCGGGTGCAGGAATAGGAACAAAAAGGGACAATGTGAAAGTAAAGTGTTTGGCCTTTGCAGACAATCTAGCCCTACTAGCAGAAACAGAGGAGGAAGCTATAAAACAGATAAACACCCTGAAAGAAATAGCTGAGAAAACAGGACTACAGATTAAGTATGAAAAGACAGAGGTTATGACAACGGATGCCAGCTTTAGCGAGGAAATATTGAACACAAAATATGGGCAAATAAAAGTCACAAAAAAGTTTAAATACCTGGAGGAGATAATATGTAACAACGGAACAGGTAGGGCATCCATAGGAGAAAGAATAGCCAAACTCGAAAGACTGAACTTTGGCACTAGAAACATGTACAGTAAGAAAAATTTGTCCTCCAATGCAAAAATAAGACACTACTGTACAGTAGTAAAATCAGCAATACTGTATGATATGGAAACAGTCAGCCTTCCGAGTCTGGAGAAAATCCTGAAGATTGAGAGAAAAATTCTGAGGAGGATTCATGGACCCAAAGTAACGCAAGAGGGTTATAGGCGAAAATCCAACGAAAAAATATACAGAAATTTGGAAGATCTTGAAACAGTCATCAGGACCAGGAGACTGAGGTTCTACGGTCACATGGTCAGAATGAACAATAAGAGGCTGAACAAAAAAAATTTCGACAGAGTCTTAAGCTATAAGAGTATAGGTGGATATGGGAAACAAATAAAATAGAAGCTGGATAGGCTAAAAATCAAGGATAAGGACTGCTTGGATAGAGAGCTTTTCGGAAAAAAACTAAAAGAAGTTGGGATTCTTGCAGGAAGGAAGGAGAGACAAGGGAGAAAATGGACTAAGGAAGAGCGAGAGGAACAGTCCAGGAAGATGAGAGAGTATTGGAGTAGAAGGAAGGCGGAGAGTGTGAAGAAGAATATTAAGTGATATTCGCGTGGTCCTTGCTGGCCGATTCTTGAAAAAAAAAAAAAAAAAAAAAATATTGTTTAATTATTTCAAATAAAATTAATGGTACTTTAGGGGAAGTCATTTTGAAAATTCTGCAATTAAGTGTCAGACTATGTCCATGAGGACAAGACTTAGCGAATAATAAAGACTATCTAATTGTAAATTGATTGCTAGAGCCTTTTTTCGATAAAATTGCAAAAATGTGTAAAAGTGATTATATAAAGTATCACATCCAGTTTACTTCGTACAAGGAAGTAAAAAAGATATTCCACTAGAAATATTACCATATACTGACTTCTAGAAAACAAATAAATTCTATAACAGCATTAAAAATAAATCAGCTAATTTCTATAAAATATCGGCTAAAATTATATAATGTGAAATAGAAACCTGAACATTAGCTTTTGGTAATCTAAAATTAAAAAAAGGAACAGGTATCTTAAATAAAAATCCCATAATTAGAGGTAAATATAAATAAACATTTAAATTATCCAAAGAAATAAATCAAAAGTGCAATGAATAAACTAGTGAATTAATCTACAAAAATTGGACAGGTATGACGACAGTCTTTGGAATGCGATGCGTACATCGAATGCGATGTACAGACCGCCCCACAAGCTTAAACCCACCTGCCATATTGGGGAAGTACTTTCAGTTCTAACCATTCAGATGTTAGCTCTTCATTTCGTTTATATCAATGTTATTTTTTATCTAAATTTATTTGCTTTTATTCTGTATACTTCTATTATTTTCATCTTTATTGTATCTTGTTCTTTGTAGCCGTGAAGAAGGCATGCAATGTGAGCCAAAACTTCAGGATTCAATCATTTTTTTTTTTTACTATTTAAATCTGAACCTGGTCACTACCCAGACCATCCCCTCTTAGATTATTAATATGGTCAACTATTCAGTATGTAATTTTCAACATTGGCTGATTTGTAAGGCAGTTGATGTGCTAGCAGTGGCATTTCTGACCCTTGTTTGGCCAAGCAGTCAGCAATCGCTTGGCATCCATTCAAATGCTACTTCAGTGCCATTTCCCTTTATTTTCTGTATGAGCTTTCTGTAATAAGAGAGACCAGGGAAGGCATATGGAGAGAGGGCGTATGGCTGGCCTAAGCCAATGATTCAGATCCATGATTGCAGTCTCTATCCTAAGCCCTCTCATGGAGTCCAGACCTAAAAAAAAAATACATTCTCTGTGATCTCATTGTTCTATTATTATTTTCTAATATACTTTTTAGAGTTTATATTTATACTATTATTATCTTTTTAATAGTTATTATTATTAGTTTTAATAGTTAAGTTATTATTAATCATTAATAAACGTATTAATAATGCTAGGTGAATGCAGTACGACAGCATCAGAAGGATCAACTATTAAGAAAGAACGTAAAGTGCTGAAGGTCCAATCCTGTGAAATACTTCTAAGTGTTCGAAAATACTTTGAGGAAGAGAAATCAAAGGGTGGTCCTCTTATTCCTGTAGCAAAAGTGTTGGAAAGAACTGCAGCAGCTACAAATATTTCTAAAAGAACTATTGTTAGGATCAACAAGGAGAAAATTCTTAAGAAAAATGAAGACAATCCACGGCTCAGTACGCCAGGAAAGGCACCAGCTCGTAAGCAACCAAAATCGTCATTAGATTCATTCCAAGAAGGCGCCATACGGAGACATATATATTCTTACTATCAAAAGAAAGAATATCCAACAGTAAAACGTTTATTGGTTTCGCTAAAAGAAGCGGAACTATTTAGTGGAAGTAGTTTTACACTTCGTGCCATTTTAAAACGTCTGGGCTTCAATTGGAAAAAGATAAGTGGTGGCAGAGTGATGCTATTAGAGCAATCTGATGTAGTGTCATGGAGAGGACGATTTCTAAGAGAAATATTAGACATACCATTCGAAGACATCATCTGGCTTGATGAGACATGGGTTAACTCAGGTGACAGTAGAACTCACATATGGACTGATGATACGTCATCAGAAACAATGAATGGTTCTATCGGAAAGGGTACACGGATCATATTGCTTCATGCAGGGGGATGTGAAGGATTCATCCCAAATGCCAAACTATTACTTAAGGCTAAAAAAATCACAGGTGATCATCATGAAGAGATGAATCAAATAACATTTACAAAATGGTTTACAGATCAGTTACTACCTAACATAAAACCAAACCGCACCATAGTAATGGACAACGCTCCTTATCATAGTGCGACTAAGGAAAAATATCCCTCAGAAAGCTGGAGAAAAGAAGACATAAAAAAGTGGATTTCATTAAAAAATATTCCGGTTGATGAGTGTATGTATAAAGCTGAACTTTTGGAAATTGTTAAATTTCACAAGTCGAGATTCCCACTTTACGAGATAGATGAGATAGCGAAGCTCCATGGACACAATGTTCTACGCCTTCCGCCCTATCATTCCCATTTTAATCCAATTGAATTAATTTGGACTCAAATTAAAGGGTATGTTGCTGAAAATAATGAAAGTTTTAAAATTAGTGATGCTCTTCGACTAACTGACAATAAAATTAATGCAATTACTTCTGAAGAATGGACAAAAGTTGTTAATCACACAAGAAATATTATACAAACACAAGCGAAGTTAGAAGCAGTAATTGCAGAGAGGGTTGAAGAGATGATATCACTTTCCAATAGTGGTAGCAGTTGCGATTCTGACGAAAACTGAACGAAGGAATGGAAGGAGGTTGTACTTTTGGTCTTGAAGATGTTTTTCCGTTACCAGCAGAAGAATGATTATAGTAGGCAAAAAAGAAGAAGCATATTTTGTAGTTTTCGTTTTGAAATATCTACAACTGATGATCGCCAATAAGCGTGAAATATGCAATAATTGCTGAACGTCAGGTCTGCTTTTGAGACTTGGTTAATTTGGCCTGTCTCTCTTTTGATCACATTGGGTCCATTCCAACACAAATATTTGTTTCTAGGTAAATTATGCATAAATAATAATAGTAGACATCACAAAGTATAATTACTAGTATAAGTAATAAAAAAAATAACAGTTATTATATTATAATAACATTATGGACATTTTAATAGACTATCATGTTTTATGAGCTTTGCATGAATGCAAAAATAAAAAAAATTTCTTTTGAGTTTTAAATTTTATAATTATGCATTGTTTTTTTTTAATAATTAGTAGGGTGCATTATCTGCAATCCCAAACAAAACAGACATCTTTAAGAGAGATAATAAAAAAAGCCCTTTTCTCGTCTCCTACAAAGCTACAAAGCTTTTCTAAAGCCAATCTTATTGCTCTCAGCTCCTTATAATATAATTCTGAGCAACTTTTCCCACAAAGTGAGCCAACTCGAATTCCTCACAGTATTCCAACATCAGCATTCTTAGACACACCTCATCCTTACCAATCACTGAAGACATGCAACCATGATTCTTTCGGATACCTTTGGCAAATAGTTTCCAATGTCAGATACTTCAGAATGTTTGGAGCATTATCCTGTTTTTGAATCGATTTTAACATTTGAATGTGGACAGGGAACATCGTTATAGGTTCAGTTAGTCCAGGGGTGAGGAATGACTGCCTGCAAGTCAGGTCCATTCTGTCTAAGAAACAATGATTTTGCTGCTAATTTCATTTCAAGAATTCAAAGAGGGGTAGCTGGTGGAATCACTGGATACCTTTTGAATCTCAAAATTAACTAGAGAAACCATTGGCTTGGGAAAAAAAAAATGGAAATAACTGTGTCCACAACTGGTACATTTACCTTAATACTTTTTCTTTCTTGGTAATCCGTTATAGATTATATTTCATTCATGAAAGTTTAATAATAGCTCTAAAATTATTTGAAAAATCAATGTTTCATAAAATATTAATTCTTAAATAAATTATTATGTTTGTCCAACATTTGTTGCTTTTTTCAATATTGCTTGTATGAAATAATAAATCTCAGTTAATTTAGTATATTTTATTATCTTATTATTTTTTTTCAATGTTTATTGTTTATAGGCACCCAGGATTCCTTCGACTACTCAGAGGACAGTCAGCCTGATTTAAAAATTCAGATGGACAGCTCTAAGCCTTCAGTTCAATCAGCCGAGCCAGGAAAGATTGTAAAGGCTCATCAGGCAAAACAGAAACGTCAGCTCTGTCCTCATTGTGACTATAAAACTGTGAGCAAGAGTCCTTTAAAATTTCATATAATGGCCTGTCATACAGGTGAGAAGCCTCATCAATGTCCTCATTGTGACTATAAAGCTTTAAAGAGTTCTATATTAAAAAGACATGTAATGGCCCGTCATACAGATGTGCGGCCTCATCAATGTCCTGATTGTGAATATAAAGCAGTTAGGAACTCTATCTTAAAAAGACATATAATGATCAATCATTCAGATAATAAACCACATAAATGTTCTCATTGTGACTTTAACGCAGCAAGGAAATCTATTCTAAAAAGACATGTTATGGTCAGTCACACGGATGAGAAACCTCATCAATGTCCCTATTGTGACTATAAAACGGCGAAGAATTCTATCTTAAAAGACATATAATGGCCCGTCATACTGGTGAAAAGCCTCATCAATGTCCTCATTGTGACTACACAGCTTTAAAAAATTATATTGTAAAAAGACATATAATGGCTCGTCATACAGACGAGAAGCCTCATAAGTGTTCTCATTGCAACTATAAAGCAGCAGAAGTTTATACTTTAAAAAGGCACATTAAGTACCAGCATTTAATTGAGAAGCCTCATCATTGTCCACATTGCGACTATAAAGCAGCAGAAATTTATACTTTAAAAAGACATATAAAGTTTCATCATTTAGGAGAGAGGCCGCATCAATGTCCTCATTGTGACTACAAAGCTGCAGAAATTTATACTTTAAAACGACATATAAAGTTTCATCATTTAGGTGAAAGGCCTCATCAGTGTCCTCACTGTGAATATAAAGCACCTGAAATTTATACTTTAAAAACACATATAAAATTTCACCATACAGTCGAAAATCCTGATCCATCTCCTGAATGAGGAACAAAGCTTTAAAGAATTTTATCTTGAAAAGATACTTAATATGTTGCCATAGAGGTGAGAAGGCTCATTTTATCCTATCACGACTGTAATAGCTGATTACTACTGTAATTTGAAGAAGACACATAAAATTCAACTTGCTTGAGAAAACCTCTTCCATATTCTCATTACGAATTGAAAGTATAATCTACAATGAGTATACTGTAGTAAGTTAAAAAACTTATAATTATATGACCTCACTTTAGCTATGAGGTACAAAGGGTATAATGGTGCATTGATTAGTTGTGTGTTAAAATGGAATTACAATTGCATTTATAAACCATATCAACTTATTAATTTGAAGAAATACGAGAGGTCTAACCATTTAGGTGAAAAGCCTTTTAATGGCCCATTCCTTGGCCTTAAACCTGTCAAAAGCTTATTCATTTTGTTATTGATTTAATTCAATATTAAAATAATCTTATGCTAATATTCAACGAATCCAGTCTAAATGAAAGTAACCAGCATTATTCTACTTGGTTATAAAATCATGTATGCTTTATGTTAAATATTATTTTTATAAAAAGGAAATAAAAAACCTAATGAGTTCATTAACACTTATGATTTTTAAAATCACATTTCTCTGTCCTGATTGAGACTAGCGTGTAGCATTGCAAGCTATATGCCTCTTTTATAAAAGGCTTATAACTATTTGTTATTGTGATAAAAGTCAGAAATATAATGATTATGAACCTATGTAAGTCATGGATTTGAAAAGGCTTTTAATGCCTTAACTTCCATAAAAGATAACTCACGTATACAATGTGATAATTCAGCTTTTTTAATTGGAGATTTAAAAATGTTTTTCTTGAAAAATAAATGGGTTTATGATGTAACGAATAGTTTCAATTATTTAAATAAGAGTATCAAATGTAAGTTAGATAGATTCAATAAGAAACTGGTTAGGCAAATGAGTATATATTTCTATTGTAGAGAAGCAATTATTTTGTAAAATTAATTTAATTTTAAATGGCTAATATTAGAATCATGATATTACTTAGAGATTTATAAAAATTTGAATTATTTTTTTTTATATATCTAAATTGTATCGTATATAATGTGCAATTGATTTTATATAATGTCTCTTATTTTACTAAAACAGGGTGTCAAGGAACCTAGAATTCCTTGAAAACCGGGAATTCTGCTTGAAAAACAGCTCATCAGGAATTCTTAATTTTTAGTCTAATAATTCCATTTTTCAATGAGTACTAAGCAATAAGTATAAAAAATATTAAGAAGGTTGATGTAATTGTTCCTCTTACCACCTCTAATACAATGAAAGCTAGAAAAGGCCTCCTTCCACTAACTTAGTTTATCAGACCCTCTCTCTCAAACAAGTATTCGTTCCATGCTGTGCCTTACCTTACCGGTTCGCTCTACCAGTCGCTAGTTGAACTAAGGATCTTATGGAACGAATAAATAATGTATTAGCTCAAAACAGCTCCGAGTTTCGATTTCAGCCGATTTACACTCGTTTTCTTATAATATGTTTTATCTTGAGGCAGAGGGTGAAGTAACAATGATAAGGGATTACCAGGATTTATTTTATTTCTACAATTATGATTATTTTGTTTTATATATATATATATATATATATATATATATATATATATATATATATATATATATATTATATATATTTTATATATATATATATATATATATATATATATATATATATTATATATATTTTATATATATATATATATATATATATATATTATAAATTTTTGAATTTTATTTGTTTACACTTAAAATTGTTTTTATACTGTATTTTCTGGTTGTTTTTATTTTTGGCGGTGCATTGAGCCCTCAGTCTGAGAAGTTAGTAACGATATTTCAGTATGATACTGGAGTACAACCTTTATAATTATTCAAATTCATTCTCAAGTCCGAATCGTATGTTTTTATCATAAGCTGTCCAAATAAAAATTTTATGGTTCCAATTTTGTTTAAAATTTAATCTAATACATTGACGAAAATCTCCTTGAATTTTACAGTTGGCAGTCTTGGAATCCTTGAATTTTTCCATGCTATATTGCTGGACATCCTGTAGATAACATCTCGATATTTATTTTATTACAACAAATACACGTTTTGTTCCTGAAAGTAAAATTAAACTTTACATTTGTGAAGGCAATAACATTTTAGTGAAAATCATCCATCTTTTTTTACGTCAGACACAAGGGGAATTGCCGATCTGCGGCGATGGGAGGAAAACTAGTCCATAGCTTCCTAAGAGAAGTGTAGTATTAGATAATTATAAGCGAAGAGTGGAGGAAACCTTCAGTTTGTTTCGAGCTACGGCCATCATGAACAGCTCTATCCTCTATCTTGCTCTCTCTTCTCTACCATGCCTCGTTCTATCTGTAAGTATATATATATATATATATATATATATATATATATATATATATATATATATATATATATATATATATATATATATATATATATGGATTAAATATATATATAGTATAAAATATCAAACTTGTCTCTATCTCACTGGCAGCCTTTCTGTAAATATAGTAAACCTATTTATATATATGTGTGTGCGTGTGTTTTTTGAAGATCTTGATGATCATGCAACTGAACAAAAAAAAAAAAAAAAAACGAAAATGTTACTAACAGTCGAGAGAAAAAAAAAACAATCAATAAATGAATGTGAACATTTTCTGAAACTTCTTTTTTAATTTTTTGTTCTGAAACACATTTTCACATCCAATTACACTAGTCAACGAAAAAGAACTATTTTTCTTTCACAAGAATAAAATAACAGATTCTAGAAGTATTTTTCATGTTGAATTCAAATATCAGTTTAGTTTTTCCTCATCGGGCAGGAGTTTTGTGTGATATTATTTTTAATTTTTTATTAACTACTCATTCTGACTTACGTATAAAGTGGTAGATTAAAATTATATTTTAATGTAAAATAGAAATCATTTCTTTTTTTGAACTACAATCATTCAATTGGGACACCTTTGAAACCAGAGTTACAAATTCATTGATATATTTCTTGAATTAGAACACATTTACTCCCAAAATTTTTTTTGTTTTAAATAATTAAAATTAAACCAGAATTTATTTATAAGAAATATTTTTTATTTAACATTTTTTCAAAAATAATTAACTAGTAATCTAACAAAAGTTCCTTTATAATGATTATCCTTCATTTAAAAAAATAAAAATCATGCAGTAGCTGCATAGTGAATTTTATTGAAAAAAATAAATAACTATTCATTTACTATACATTTACACTTCATTACAATTGTTATTATAATAAAAAAAATTATTTTCGTGTATATTTTCCATCTTGATTATTTCTCTTCTTTGTCCAATAGATTAGATTAGATTAGATTCCAACATATTAGAACTCCACTTGGATTGGCTGGTACATCTTTTCCATTGTAAAAATTTGCTGATAAAAACACACCGTACTCATCGCTGACAGCCCCAAGCTTTTCCGGATAGAAACTAAGGAATAAGAACATTTAGACTATGATTTTAGGTTCTATGACAGGCCAAAGAGAACGCCAAAATAATATTTTAAAAACTGGCTGCCACATAAAACTATGCCTGATGGAAAAATTCTGACTACACATCTGAAAGCATCGAAAACTAGACAAAATTTGCTTTAATACTAATTGGTTAAAAGCAAAAAAAAAAAAAAAATGAAAAGGACTTTAAAGTATTTGAAGGGGGCTTTCGAACGACTAATTTACGCCAAGTTCAGTTCCTTGTAAAACCACGGATTATTCGTGATTTTTTATTCATCCTCGTACTGGACCACAAATTTCCGATTTCCATTCCCTCGTCCTTTCCAATACTTGTTTCGTTTGCTACAAGAACCTCTGGCTTGTTAATCCTCATTTCGTTGCATTTTTTAGTTATTATCTTAAGTTGCTGGTGATTTGTCTCAATAGGTTCGGCCATTGAGACCAATTTTGCCTTCAACTTCCCCGTTGGTTCACCTTGACAGATCCCCAATTAAATAATTATCTCAATTACACATACCTATACAACCTTCATTCAACATTTCTAAAAGTTGCTGTAGTTCATAACTCAATTGGTGTATTTACAAATATATATATATATATATATATATATATGTATGTATTTTGTGACAATCTAAATATTAAAGAAATTATGCGTTACAGAAATCTTTCTTCGACCTATGATTATTGGTTTAATGTATATTGTATTATGTTAAAATAAAATTAAAATTTTTTATTCTTTATATATATATATATATATATATATATATATATATATATATATATATATATATATATATATATATATATATATTTATTATTAAAAATTCTTACTCTCTACAATTGGGTATTATGAGTAGAAATAAAAACTTGCAGGTTCGAAATACAATTTACTACAAAAAAGTTTAATACAAGTTACAATATGTATACATTGAAAAATTTAAGTATTTAATAATTTATTCACATTGTAAAAAAAAAAATCTGGTACGGTACAACTTTCCTTTACCACCCTATAATACTTATGTTTTTAACATAATTTTAAAGAGTTCACACAAGCACTATTTGAAATAAACTCAGTAGCATTCACGTCTTCTTTCACAAAAGTACAATCAAAGAGTTTTTTTTTGGCCAATTTTAGCACGGCAATTCTATACATTATGTATTTTTGGTTCGTCAAGCTGAAAATATATTTTAAAAGTTTCTATGGAAATTCCATTCAGTTTCTATGGAAGCATATTTCCATTAGATAATATAAAAGTAGAAATTATTAAGTTAATTTCTATTTTTACATTGCATTATTTCAGAGCGTATGTTGACGACAGGTTAGCGATTTTTTGGGAGGAGGTTCGGTCGCATCCTTCTCCTTTCGGACGCGATCGCCTTTCCATCTTAGGGTCTAGTAGTCCTTATCACAAACGCTGTATCTTTGTTAATACTGGCACGATTTAGATAATTAATTTATATTTATTTGAGAATTTAATTAATACATAAAATGGATTCTTTTTGAGTAACGCGCAAAAAAATATTCTTTTCATCATAACTTTTTTCTCTGATTTTCCTCGGTGATGTACTTCGTATACGAAAGGTTAAAGGTGTTTAAGGAGAAGAAATTAGGCAAGTTTCATCTATATCGTATAATCGTTTTCGAGAAAATTGTAAAAAAAAGTGTAAAATCGATGTAATTTAGTGTACAAAAGTAAACTTCATTTTTAATTCATGCGAAATCGCGAAAATTTTCGTTTTTCAGATTTCAGTGTAAATATCCATTTTGACCATCCCTGAATCCATTTTGACAAGTTTCGTCGTGACGTCTGTACGTACGTTCGTTCGTACGTATCTTGCATAACTCAAAAACGGTTAGCCGCTGAAAGTTAAAATTTTGTATTTGCGATTACTGTAAAATCTAGTTGTGAACCTCCCTTTTTGGTCACTGTATGATTACAGTAAATAGAACTTTACTTGAAAGTCATTGTTTTTCATAAAAGATAATATTAAAATATAATGTAAAATTTCTCAAATTTGGTGTATATGACTTACATATAAATATAAACAATATAATAAATTTTGGTTAAAATTCACATACCGGAAGTGGTACTTTAGTTGAAGGTCGAATTAGACTATCATCAACAATTATATTAAAATATAACGCAAAACATCTCAAATTTGGTAAATTAGACTTGTATATCAATATAAATAATATAATAGACCCTATTTATGAGATGAACAAGTCTGCCGCAGGAGTATAAGATATAAGCTAAGTGGGCTCTTCTGTTGAAAATGTCGAACTTGTTACCTACTGAAAGAAAACGACATTTAATAACTGAATGAGACCTCCAGAAACAAGAGCTTGTGTGCAGAGGTAACGACGCAAATCCCTTCCCTCCCTCCCCCTTTATTCGAGGACGCGCTTACCGCTACTGCTCTTTAATGTGAATCCCATATTATTATTATTTATGAATATATTACGTTATTTTCATTTTTATTTTATAATGTAATGTGTGGAAAAATAGAGGATGAAAAAGACTTCAAACAAATTTTTTTTTTCTTTGCCAATATCTCTGAAGCTATTATTTTTACCTTATACGAAATTAAAGTAGACAAAATTTCTACATTTAAAGTCCATAAAAAAATGTTTTTACGACCAACCGTTAAGCCACTAGAGAACGCTGGAGACGTATAAAAAAGTGGCAAATGGCGATTTATGTCTCTTTACGTACGATTTCCACAAAAACTATCCAAGTTACCCTAATTTTAACCGTACATGCTATTAAACTTCATAAAATACATGAAAAGTAAATATTACCTATGTACACTGTGCTTGTAGCGAAGCAAGTTTTTAAAATCAAAATGAAAGAGAAAATGATGAAAAATATGAAGACAAATGATGAAAATAAACTTGAGGGTGTGAACTTGCAAAACTTTACTTCCATTTTTTTTTTTTTACTGAAATCCAACAACTAAGAGTTAAATAAGATAAGTTTGCTAGGCCTCTGCTTATTCAGATACACCAAATATTAATGCAACTTCCATGATGATTAATATCATGTGTGATCATAAGTAGCGTAATCATGGATAGTTTTTATAGAAATCGGACGTGAAGAGCCTTAAATCGCGTTTTTACCACTTTTTGGGAATTAGGCCTCATTTTCGGCAGGTTATAAAGGTTGATAGTAGAGAAATATTTTATGGATATCTAGTGGATAACATTTTTTTTACTTTAATTTGGTAGAGAATGGTCTTGCTTGAATAAAACAATAGTTTCAAAATATAGATAGAAAACCAAGGTTTTGGGCAAATTATCTGTCAGAAAACCTCAGGTTAAAGTTCAGAGACACTAAAAACTAGAATGTACCAACATTTTTGTCTACAAAAAATCTTTTCCCTTTTCTGTCCTAGTTGTCTTAGTTTTAGTGTACTTTTTTACATTTCTTATTTCTGCCCCCTCCACTGGAATACCCAAAAAAGGCCACTTTTCGCCCCCACCAAGAATTTTTACGAGGCAACTCCCCTCTGTGGGCTTGTGTGTCTCTGCTTGTGTGTGTGTGTCAGTAGATGGAGGTCGCGATGCCGAAAATCGTTTTTACTGCAATCTTCGGAAACTAGTAACCAAATTCAGGATCACTTTTTGAACCACGGATTTATAGTTTAAGAGGTGTACAAGGAAGTCATATGTTGTCCACATCAGATATTTTGATAATACCAGACAATACCATAACAAAAGAATTATTTGCATGTGCTTTATACACGGTGTTCAAGATTTGATCGACAACCCCCTTAAAAGCCTAATTTTTTGGAATTTAGGGGTGAAACTTAGTGGGGCACAGCTGTGTCACCTGAAGTTTTCTCTGAGCTCATATTCAACCCTCCAATTTTCTCCAGCGCGCATAACTCTGAAATTTTGAATGGAATGGGGCATATTTTATGACGGATTTTTATAGAAATTTAAAGTCCACAGCGATGTTATACCGGTAAAAATATCGATTCGACGCTTTGGAAAGGCGCAAATCACAAAAAAGAAACCCACAATAAATGAGATTTTTCAGACAAATTTTCATTTTCCTCCAAAATAAAGCCTTTTATCAAAAATACTTTCATGGTATAAGATGATGATGCAGATAATTGAATTAGCTATAAAATCAACTCATCCACAGAGCACTACGTTAAGTATTAACTGGGATAAGCATAAGTCCTAATTTCATTTTACTGAGGTCAAAGATCGGAATAGAATTCTCAAGTGTGGTCTGTGTTTGATGAAGTTATCTTACAGTAAAAAATAGTAATAATTATAAAATAATACAGTTTTTGTATTTAAATTTTTTCCGCGTCATTCGCACCGAAAAGCCAAGGAACCCACAAAACACTTCGTGTGTCTTTTGTCAATCCTTGATATAATGTAATTTAAGACTCTCTTTCGGAAGAAAATGAAAATTATTCTGAAAACTCTGATTTATTGCGGATTTTTTTTTTTTTTTTTTTTTTTTGTGAATAGCGCTTTAACGAAGCGTCGGACCGATATTTTCATCAATATAACATCGCTTCAGATTTTGATTTACTTTAAGATTCCGTCATAAAATAAGCTCCTTTCTCATTTTTGATCATGGAACTGAAAATTTCACAGTTATGGACACTGGAGAAAGAGGGTTAAATATGAACTCAAACGAAACTTCAGTGGACACAGTTTTGCCCCACTAAGATTCCCCCCTTGATTTTAAAAATTGCGTATTTTAAAGGGGTGTCAATCGAATCTTGAACATCCTCTATTGATGTTATATAACATAGTTTTTTTTTTCAATTTAATTTTTTATTTTTCAGGTGGTGAATGATCGAAAGGAAGAATGTGATACAAATGTTAAAAATACGATCTTGGGGAGTGAAATACTTTTGAATGTTACTGACAAGATTGGCGAAGGCTTTTCGCCTGTACAACTGGAAACTATCATTGGTAATCGGTTTACAAGAAACGCAGAACCAAACGATAATACTCCACTGCACGTTGCTGTTTTAAATAGAAAACTGAAGGAGATTACTGAACTTCTTGATCACGGGGCGGATGTAAATACCAAAGGAAATAATGGAGTGACACCTTTAATGCTTGCTGCTGGGAAAGGTTATCAAGAGATTGTCAATTTACTTATTTCTAAAAAAGCTAGTCTAGAAATAAAAGATGATAATGATTATGCAGCGATACACTTTGCAGTAATGAATGGAAACTTAGAGGTGGCTGACACGCTACTTAATCACGGGGCGGATGTTAATATTAAAGGAAATAATGGCAATACACCTTTAATGCTCGCTGCTGAACAAGGCAATCAAGCAATTGTAAATTTACTTATTTCAAGAAATGCTAGTATAGAATGGAAAAATAATTTGAATGGAACCGCGCTGCACTTAGCAGTTGAGAAGGGAAATCTAGATGTGGTTAAAACGCTCCTTGATCATGGAGCTAATGTTAATGTTAAAGGATATGGAGTGCGTGGTGTTACGCCTCTGATCCTCGCTGTTGACAAAGGTGACTTGGCCGTAATGAATTTACTTATTTCAAGAAATGCTAGTTTAGAATTAAAAGACAATCATAATGACAATGCAATTCATTGGGCAGTGTTTAAGCAAAATCTTGACGCGGTCGAGATGCTCCTTGATTACGGAGCAAATGTGAATGCTAAATCATTAGTTGGTTTTACTGTTTTAGATCGCGCTGCTATAACTGGTAATCAAGCTATTGCTAATTTACTCCTTTCTAGAAATGCTAGTTTAGATATAAGAAATAAACTTGGTTTTACACCGTTATACAGCGCAGTAGTCAGGAATAACTTTACCAATAATCTCCACGTTATTGAGACTCTACTTGACTACGGGGCAAATATTAATGCTAAAGAAAGAGGGGACGGGACAATACTGATGGCAGCTGTTTCCTCTGGCGATCAAGCTCTTGTAAATTTACTTATTTCAAGAAATGCTAATTTAGATATAACGAACCAAATTGGTTATGCAGCGATTCACTTTGCAGTAGCGAGTGGAGACCTTCATATCCTTAAGACGCTTCTTGATCACGGGGCGAATATTAATGTTAGAGGACATACTGGTGTTACACCTTTAATGGTCGCTGCTAAAAAAGGTATTGAAGGTGTTGTAAATTTCCTTATTTCAAGAAATGCTAGTTTAAAATTAAAAGACATTAGTGATAATGCCGCGATACACTATGCAGTGAAGTATAGAAACCTTCATGTGGTTAAGATCTTCCTTGATAACGGGGCTAGCATCAATAGTAAAGGAGAAGTCGGTAACACTCCCCTAATTCTTGCTTTGATGAGCGAGCCAACAATGGCGAAATCTGATTTAAATGTAAAGACCAATCCCGAAACAACAAACTATCAAAGTTCCAGAGTAAACTCTACAGAAGAAAATGAAATCCTTACTGCAATAAAAACTATTGTGGGCCACGGGGCCGATGTGAATTCACAAAATCTTATTGGGCGGACAGCGCTGCACGAAGCTGCTATTAGGGGTTATGCTGGTATCGTTGACTACCTGCTATCCCAGAATGCCATTTTTACTTTTGAAGATAATATTTGCTACACACCTTTCCATTGGGCAGCCAGTAATTCAGATATTGAAATGACCAAGATATTGTTAGAGTATGGAGATGACATTGATCGAAGAGGGTGTAATAATGTTACAGCAATACACTTAGCAATAGAAAGAAATGATTCCAAGTTAATGGAATTTCTCCTATCAAAAAATGCTGACCCCAATGTGATGAGGGAGGACGGACGAACGCCTCTAGATGTAGCTTTTCAACGATCACTTAAACCTTTTATAAAATCACTACTCTATCGCGGAGCAAAAGTGGAAGATAGAAGTTTCTTAGGTTCAAAAGTTCTTTTCGATGCATTTGCAAATAAATCATTGGATCTTGCAGAGCTTCTCTTAAACAGGACAATGAATTTCGAATGTTATCCGACAGTTATTCTCAATTATGCCATTGGAACGAAATTTTTGGAAGGAACCAAACTGCTTATTTCTTATGGTGCAAATATTGAACTGAAAGACATCCATGGTAACGTTCCTCTTTCTTCTGCCGTCAAGTCGAGAAGAGTAGATTTGGTTAAATTAATTATAGAAACTGGAGTAAGAAAAATCGCTAAAGAAAATATGAAATCTTTTCTGGATGAAGATTCTAACGTAAAGGTTTTTTCCGCATTCAAAAATGCCACAGAGGTCTATCGATTGTCCCCACTACACATTGCTTCTTACCACGGGCTGACGGAGGTTGTAAGAATGCTAATTTTCTACGGGGCTTCATTGGAGGTTAGAGATGAACGGAAATATACACCCCTACATTACGCCTGTGAGAATGGGCATGTTGAAGTAGTGAAAATGCTGGTGGATTCTGGAGCCAACAAGAATTCTGTCGACATCAATGGCACGACTCCACTACACATCGCCTGCAGACAAGGCCTGTTTGCAATTGTCGGATCATTACTTTCTGATCCTCCAGCTGCCCTAGATCTACCTGACAACAGGGGCTACATTCCGCTACACTTTGCCGTTATGAATGGATCACTAGAAATAGTTTCGTTATTACTGAATTTTGGTGCTAACAAAGACGCCAAAACTAATAATCTGAAAACTCCTCTTCATCTGGCTTCACTCAAGGGTCTCGAGAACATTGTGACAATCTTATTGAAAGCCGGAGCCGATAAAGAAGCAGTTGAGGTTGACGGCATGACTCCTTTACACTTTGCTGCAAGAGAAAGATATCCTGGTATAGTAGAGAAATTACTTCGGTTTGGATCTTCCATTTATAAGAGAAACGAAAACGGTAGTTCACCTCTACATCTTGCTTGCGGAAAGTACAACACAAGGCGAAAACTCATGCCAAATTCAGAAGAAAAAGAAATTGATACAATTTTGAAACTTAAAATGTATGACGCATATGTTGACGCAATTGACAAAAATCAAATGACACCGTTGCATATTGCTTCTAGAGACGGATCCTCAAATTGTTTGAAACTTATCCTTCAAGAAGCTAATAGAGATATTGGAGATAAATGGCAATATTATGCTATTCACTATGCCGCCTTAAATGGTCATAAAGAAATAGTCCGAATGATTTTAGTTAAAGATTCCGATGAACGCAGGCGCATTAATATCAAACAGGAAACACCGTTGATGTTAGCTTCAAGGGAAGGTCACGCTGATGTTGTAGCATTACTTCTGCAGGGTGCGGTCGAAGATTTCCGACCCGATATCAAAGAAAGGACTCCGCTGCACCGAAGTGCTAGCCGTGGCCACTTTGAAATAGTGAAACTACTTCTTAGTTCTATGGCGAAAAGGGAAGCTGAAGACAAGTGGGGCTTCACACCTTTGAACTACGCAGCTTCTTGGAAAGGATATCAGGATGTTATAGGATATCTTTCGACTTCTCAGTTGAACATTACGTTGTCATATTTTTTTGAGATATCGGATCCTTTCCAACATGATAGTGCAAAAATAACTACATTTTTTATCTAAACCATTGAACTGTTATCAATAATACAATTTACGTAATAAAACATTTTTTGAAGCTTTATTTTATTGTGTCTATATTTTTGAATATCAATTAATGCATCCATAAAGTATATAAATTCTACCCATACCTTATAAATTTCATTAAATACAAAATTTTAGAATGGAGCAATCTTTGGATATCTGCAACAAGACTTTACAGGTTACTCCACACATAATGCATCCGGACCTATCGAAAACGATTCCATGTTAACACCATCGTCAATCCAAATCGCGGGGAGCAAACCACACTCAGCGGAGAGTAAAGCAAGTCCCCTACCAGGTTGGAGAAGAGGAGGGTCGTAAAACCCCGGTAAAAATCGAACTTCTATGGAGTAAACTATATTTTGGGGTCGTTGGGTGATTTCATTGGCCCATAAAAAGTGGACCAAATCGACTTACAGAAATTCCGGGTTTCGCAATATCTCGGCCCCAATAATCTTTTTTTATGCTATGTTTCTGGCAAACTGCTTTTCTAAGGCAGGTGGGGGTTCCAGAAACCACATTTACTTAATTTACTTATCTAATTTATTCTCTATTTGCATCAGTTCCAGAAGAGATCCGACCAGTCAAACTAGATTTTAACATAAAAGGCTAGGGACCACAGACCCCCTGCTATGGTCACTAGATTGGGATATTATAAATACCATTGGAGATTCTTTCCATGGGTGACGCGTTTACCATTTCACTTAATTAAACTACATGATGGCATGCTGGGTAAATAGAATAATAGAATTTGATAGAAGTTATTTAAGTTACGTTATTGATTAAACTGTTGATTTACTAATTTACAACCTAAATTACCCTCATTATAAAACCCTATTGACTTTAGCATATGTATTTGAGAATACTGGGAGAACTTGCTTATTTAAACTATTATTCGGGTGCCACATAATATTAGACATTAATGTACACATTGAATGAAAGGACTATCACTTATCTTAGTGTCGTCTTCGCTGGATCGGAGACTGATCGCTTCGCCACTTCGCCTCTCGATGGTCAGTTTTCTTCCTGCAGCGGTCTTCCATATCTGCCGACAGACGCACGGACTCTGTCTCGGATGGACTGCTCAGCTGGACCCTCTGCTTCTAATCTTAGAACCTCACTATTAATTTTGTTGTTCCATTATTAACTTTGTAGTTACTGTTCATTTGTTTCCTCAATTTAATTATTATTAAATTGAATACCTAGCTCATATTATACTTCCTTATATCAAAAATATTTTTATTTGCGTAATGCTAAATTTGTTACGTGATAATTTTAACCAAAACTTTTGGATTCTGTTTTGTAGATTATATTCAATTTTAGTTTGTTCGTAATCATTACTTTGACTTATGCTTTAAACTAGTTTAATATAAAACTACTTCATATTATGTATGTGCTAATTATTCTGATATTACAATATTCCATAAATAATATGATGAAACCTGAATGGCGACAATTTTGAACTAATAATTTTGGATCCTTTTTTTTTTTTATAATTAAACGTTCATCTCTGTTGTTTTGTGTTTTTCAAGTTTCCTTATAATCAGTAATTTGACCTATTAATAAAATAAAATAAATCTTAAATACTTTTTAATTATATATTCTTATCTTATACTAGGCAATTTTGGTTACACTAATAGAAACATATGAAGCAATGAGATGGCCTGGGAGGTGGTCAAAAAGAATGGATCACTAATAGTAAAAACTATTTATTAGAACCCGACGTTTCGACCGACTTTACAGGTCTTCATCAGGGCTAAAAAAAATAATAAAACAATGATATATACAGTGTATGATATTAAAATTTACAAAGTAAATATTTGTACAATTATATTAAATATTGGCAAAGTATTTACTTTGTAAATTTTAATATCATACACTGTATATATCATTATTTTATTTTTATTTTTGTATCTTGTTTATTAAGCCCTGATGAAGATCTGTAAAGTGGGTCGAAACGTCGGTTTATAATAAATAGTTTTTAATATTTGTGATCCATTCTTTTTTTACCACCTTCCGGACCATATCATTCCTTCATATAATTTTTACGGTCAACTATTAATTATTCAATAATAGAAAAATAAGAATTAAACATTCAGGGTTTGTTGATGGATTTAAAGGAAATTTAGATAAGTTCAGGGTCAAAGTTGGTGGATTTAGGGGGAAATTTCGAGAGTTTTAGTGGGAAAATGCAGAATTTATCTGGCAACACTTCCAGATCAATCCTGCATTTTTCCCGTAAAACTCTAAATTTTCTCCTAAATACACCAACTTTAATCCTTATAGTATCAACCCCCTCCCAATTTTTAATCTTGAAACTTTGATTAAGTATTTTTTATTACGCTAAGAAAATATAGTTATATTTTAAAATAATTCATATGTCCCTCCTTCGTTTTATTAGGATAGACATCATACTTGTTATAACGGTAACTATACAATTTTTAAATTATGTTTAGAAATTATATTTAAGAATCTAATACGGGAACAAATTTTATTCTAAACTATATAGTTACACACATTTGATATATATTTAATTCTCTTGTAAAAAAAATTCATTCCTCATTTTGTTTGAAAAAGTAGGTATGGAAAATACATTCACATAAATATGTACATATTTGGCGTATCTATTCATTTTATTAAAATTATTACGTTAGAAAAATGTTTCAATATTTTTTTTACTATGTTAATACATTTTTTTAGTAAAAATGAATTCAAGTTTATTATTAATTACCCTCCTTTATCTTATTATAGTTTCTGTTTAAAAAAAAATACCATTTTTAAATTCTTTATTATAATTTTGAATATTAAGTGGTATAACTTGCAATGAATACATCCTAAAGGTTAGAATGGGTGGATAATTCAAATATTGAAGGATTCAATATCTGTATCAATGTATTTGATACGACCCAAGGTCAGGTACTCGGTTCTGAATCAGATACAGCTGGTATCAGCTGATCCCATTCAGAAGTAATATTCATTGAGTTTTTGTATCCAGTTCATTTCGACTGTATCAACTCCTTGTATCAAATACTTTTCAGTATCTGATACAAAGTATCTGATTGATACAACTTAATCTATCCCTACTCAGTACTGTAAGGTAATCAGTAGAAACGTGGTTTTGACCTTAAGGACATCTTGATGAGGTATATTAAAAAAAATATTGTTGGTTTATTTAATTGATCATTATTAGTGTATAGATTCTGTCTATCTTTGGTATTCTTATCCCACTGTTTGGCTATGTTTCTCCGCGCCTAATTATAAGAAATGAGAATAAAAATTCACTTATTAAATATTGGTGTTTTAAATAAGGTACATACCACTTCCACGATTCAAGTATAATGTGACCCTAACTAGTGATAGGACTCTAAATTATATAAAAACACAAATTAATAGGTTAGACATCAAAAGAAAGTGTCCAGATCAGTAACTAATTAAATAGGTAATATGCAAATAAGAAAATATACCAAAGGATCTTCATTGAAACTAGTCACAACCTACTGTTATTACTCCTAAGAGGAATTGATGTGATCTGTTAACAGGATGTATATGAAGATTTGCATGATATTAATAAAATATAATTAATACTGTGGGATAAACATATCTCGATGAGAAATATCATTGAGAACCTGTATAAAGTTCATTATGAAATCCTTACCCGTTGTCTGTAAGAATATCAGGTAAATATCAATATAATATTGGACGTTAAAAGAATCTGAAGTTGCTAGCTACCTAACTCTTCTGCTATTTTAACTATATTAGCCCTGTGATTTATGTCTATTTGAAAAGTGAAAAGATTGAATCATCTACTTCAAGGAATGATGTTGGAAAAAATATTAATTAGTGTGGAGTTTAAATTGTCAATCTCATTAAGACAATTTAAACTCCACACTAATTAATATTTTTGCTGCACTTTTATGTTTGAAAATTAATAAGTAATTAATCTTGATACCAAACTTCGTTAATCTAATATTTATATATATTTATATGTATATACTCAAGTCTGGCAATAGCGAAGTATTGCAGGGTCTGATAATTTATTTATATAGCAAGAGTTTAATTGGCCAAATAAAATAGATTTTACTTAATTAACTTTTATACTAACAATTTTCACCCTTTTAGATTTTTAAAATAACAATTACTTTCATAATAATTTATCTATACATGAATCAATTACATTAATTGCAATTTTCGATATTATTAAACACAATTACTTTAACAATAACACTGATTGGCTACCGGAATTCAATATAGTCAGATATAAAAACTCGAGACCACCCGCCCTATTGGGATAGCGAAACAGGAGTAGTTCCTTATAATAGTACCTATTGCACCCATGATGGGTAGATCAATATTTATTCCTTAAGTCTAATACAAATTAAAATTTAATCCTCACAGGCCAGGATTGTTATCTAAAAACCACATTGTATAGGTTATTCTAAAACTTACCTCTACGTTCACTAGATGAAAATATTGCATATTCCTTGCATAATTCATAATTTTGAAATTTATTATATACTTTTTTATCTAAAGTAATTCTTAATCGTATTATTATATTTTTACTTACATAATTTATATTGAAGAATTTACCTTGCTTTAAAAGTTGATTTATTTATTTATTATTTTAACGTCATTAACATTACATTTTAACGTTATTTTGACTATCCTTAAAAATGTGTGAGTAACATTTGGAGAATTAAATATTTTATTTTATAATCAAGTAAATTAACTATTATACTTACTGTATTAATAATAAGAATGTATAATTAAAAGAAATATACTTCTTTATTGTCTATTCGTCCGAGTTAATATTTTCTTACAAAATTTCTCATTTATGCAACTAGATTTGTTTTTTTTTATTCTCATGTTTTTAATATTTTGATGTCCACAGAAGGGTTTATTCATATGAAACAAGTAGGGAAAATGCTTGTTCCGGATGGTGAGATACACTGGTCTTATTAACCTTTCTGGTTTTGTTGAAGATTGTAATCTGCAAAACAACCACATCTAGAGAATAGAAGCTGAACTTGTGTCACCTGATCTACTTGCATTTCATTCAGTTATAATTTATGAGAGGATCTGTTCGATTCGAAGTATGTTAGTTTTAAGGAAATAGGAATCGGAGAGAGAATGGCAATGGTGGAGGAGGTTTTAGAATACGTTAATTTTTTTAATGGTAAAATGAATGTAGCGAAAACACTCATCCACTGTTGTCTTTATCTCTGTAATTCGATTTCCATGAAACCATCATATGCTGAATCAAACAGATAGTCTAACTTCCCCATCATGCCATTAAAATATTATAGCAGATTATGTCGATTTAACTGCTTAATTATTATGTCGATTTAACTGCTTTTTACTTTCTGTTTATATGATTCTTGTAGTCTTATGCTAACCTTTTAATCTATAAAGGTGGTCTTATACTGGAGCAGAGCATTATGCTGCCCTACCAATCTCGTTCTATTGCAGAATACAGCTCGAAACAATCATCTCAAGAGAATAATCTTTTGCATTAGATGTGTCTGCCTGTTCCAATTTAGATCCGCTATTTGGTTTTGAGATGTCAATGCAAATGGGAAAAAAAGAGGAAAGAATGGAGAAGATTGTCGTCAAGGGAATTGTTTTTTACTTCGTACTAAGAAGTATTGTAATCGCAAACAATTTCGGTTTTCAGATTTTAACAGTTATATCCATTTTGACTAGTTTCCTCATGAAGTCTGTAATTATGTTCGTTCGCATTCGCATAACTCAAAAATGATTTGCTGTAGAAAGTTGAAATTTTGTATTTGGGATTGTTTTAAAATTTATTTGGGCACTTCCATTATTGGTCACTACATGATCACCAGAAGTGGTACTTTATTTGTAATTCATAATAGATTTTCATTAAAAATTATATTAAAATATAATGCAAAACTTCTCAAATTTGGTATATAACACTTACATATTAATATAAATAACACACTTGATTTCAGTTAAAATGAATAATATAATAAATTATATATAAATATTCTATATTTTGGTTTAAATTGGTTATCCAGAAGTGATACTCTACCCGAAACTGTTTTTTTTTTTTTTTTACCTTCTGCCTTCTTTGAAGGGAGTAATAAATATTGTGCTGAAAATCATAAATCAACATTTTCATACATAATCACGTTATCATTAACCGTTTTTAACATTTTTATACTTGATGGAAGTTGTGACGCCGAATGTTGTTTTTGAGATTCTGCTATCTTTGGAAACTAGTAACCAAATTCAGAATCACTTATTGAGCCGCCGATCTATAGTTTAATCGGCGTACAAGGAAGTCATGTGGTGTCCACATCAGATATTTTTGAATAGTGAATATGAGCGGTATGGCTTCCAATGTAAAAGGTCTGGGAACCTGCAGCATGCGCCCAACCCGCAAGTGAATTGCTTGCCTCAGTTTAAGGCCTCCTTAATATGGCATATTCTGACGACTCAAGATATATCAATGCAAACCTATGCTCAAGTATTTCAGTTGTTAAACTGACCATTTTAAACTTTATTCCTTTCACCTTATATTAAAGATGTTCTATTATGAACTGAATAACATTTTATGCTATTTTGATTACATACTGATGGGAAAAAAATCATAAGAATAATTATGTTACAATAAATTAGTTTCATTCTAATAATATCTTTATTTGTAATTCATATTTTAATAATTGTTGGTTAAATATTATTAATTTATGACATTTAGCATTTTATTAATCTTTTTTTTAATGTTTATATAGTTGTAATAGCATAATTTTTCTTAAGTTTTTATTGCTTTAAAAAAAATCATAAGCTGTTTCCTTATTATTTATTTTTAACAAACTGTACCCCTCAGCTTCACTCATGTTAAATTTGGATAACCCCTTAAAAAAAAAAAAAAAGAAAGAAAAGAAAACCTGTAAAATAATAACCTATTATATTGTTCAGTATCATTTGTTGCAGAAATTTTCTAAAGCCTGATCCGTTCCTGTAGATCGAAGCCAGCGAGCATAGAATTATCTAATTCTATGCTAGAATTAGTTCTATAACTAATTCTATTAGTTAATTCTATGCTCGATGGTCGTATCGTGATATAAAACCTAAAGCTAATATAATATAAGATTTTATATTATTTATGGTTATCCTTGATTCTTTCATTAAGTTACAGGAGGTCAGCAAGTTTGACAACAAACTAAGGTGAACATGGATTCAAAAAGCCTGTCGAGAGTTAGAATTCTTTACCGCTTTATAGTCACAATGAGGACCATTGTAACCATAAAGCGGTAAAGAATTTTATCTTATAAAGACAAATAATGACCTGTCGTAAAGATGAGAAAGAAGCCTCATCAATATCCTAATAGTGGCTCTAAAGTGGCAGAAGTGTATGCTTTAAGAGAATATTTTCATTTAGGTCAGAAACCTTGTTAATGTCCTTATTGAGATCACAAAGTGGTAAAGAATCTTTAAAACATTTAATGAGCTGTTATACGGGTGAGAAGCCTCACCAATGTCTGTACTGTAGCATAATGCTGATTTGAAAGTACATATAATGTCTCAGCATAGAGGAATTAATATTTTCAATGCTCTCATTACATATAATTAACAATATACCAAGAATAGGCAAAAGACCAACAAAACATTGTGTTAAATGTTTTACATATGGCCATCATTTAGACCGACCTGAGTTTTCCAATTGTTATCAAATCATTATAATTTCTAAAGCATCCTTACTGATAAAAAAAAAAAGTTTTTGCTTCCCATTTAGTTTATACAAAAGGATTATTTCAAAAGCACTTGAATAGGTTTTTCCAGCCATTTCAGTCTATTTTTTCCTGACTTAAGGCATAAGTGTTATAATTATAATTTTATAAATCACTGATTAAGAAAGACATTTAAAACCTCAACACGGTATCTCATTCCTGATATTTTGATTAATAGTATTTCTAAATTGGCGATTTGAAATTGTTTTTCTTAAAAATGATAGGTAGTGGGTTAGTGCAGTGGTAAGGCACTGTGCTCCTATCCAGGTTCAAGGCTGGCTGTGGCAAATAATTATTTATTCTGTTATCATCCTGGGGCTCACCTAGTCTTTATAAAGTGGTTGCCCTTAATTGCAGGAAAAGCCTGGCAGTTTAGCGTGATCTCGGCCAAATCACCTCTCCTTGCACAACCCTTGGCCTAGAAACAGTACAGTCCTTACCAAGTACTGAACCCAAGGCCCTTCGTGGGTTGTTGTAATGGTTTTTTTTTTTTTTTTAATGATTAATTATGTAAGTGATTTGATGGTACTATTTTAGTAAGAATGCTAGTATTAATTATTTATCTTCTTTAAGACATTGGTAAAATAAATAATCTTTGTTTCTTCCATTAGTTTGCAACAATCATGTAAATTTAATTGTCAATCAAAAATGGTTGATACTTGAATCATGATATTAGTAAGAGATTAATTGCATATTTTTTCATGCTTTTTAAATTAAAATGTATGTAATTTCTGTGATAACATCTCAAATGTTAATTGTACTAACTTACTGAATGTTGAATTATTTTGTAAATATACTAATTCCAAATAGAAAGCGTGTAAAGTTTTCATAAGGACCAAGTAGCTTTGTTGTATTAGTATTGTATTTGTCGACCTCTTTGACTCCTTTTGTTTTACTAATTTTTCTATTTCATTTAATTAACTTACTATTTTAAACTACATAATTTTCACTCTAGTTAGATTGTTTTTATTTTTTTTAAAGTGTATTTAATTATAATTTTGTGTGTACAATATTAAACTTAAAAAATAGTTGTAATTAATTTAATTTTCTAATTGTTCATATTGTCAATAATAAGCCAGTTGATTTTAATTCCAATAAAATTTATGACTGTTTAATGATCAGATTTATTTTATTCTCTCAATACGTTACACGTAATTAAGTAATTAAACTGTTAGAAATCCAGGATACAGCTGTCTGATTAGTGATTGAGAATAAAACTAAATATTAGATTATTTTGTTATTGTCTTGCCGTTTCTTTGGTATTGCTTCATTCCTTATTGTGTTATTTTAATTTAATGATGACTTATTTCAGCAAGAAAATAAATTTGACATAATGAAACATGTGTTTTTTATTATTCACCCTGCAATTATATCCTGTACTTATTTTTATATTCTCTACTTATTTATTTATCAGCTTTATGGATGCATAAACTACTCTTGGCCCTCTCAGCTGCTTTTCCCCAGTCAGATGCTCATCTGCATGATATTCCTGTCGCCCTCAACCACTGAGCCCTTCCACCTTCCCTTAGGTCTACCACGAGGTCTGACTCCATCTGGCGGTCCCTGATACAATGCTTTGGCTGCTCGCCCATCATCTATCCTAATTAGGTGTCCTAGCATTGAACTCACATAAAACGTGAGCTCCATGTCATTAGTCTCTGTGTTTCTTCTCAGAGGGCTCCCTTTTCTTTCAAACCTATCCGGTTTTTTCATAGGGTCCAGGTTTCACAGACATAACTTAAAAACTGTCAAATAATGGATTTGTACAATTTTTTCTTAGTTGAACGAATGAACAACTTACTCCCTGAAAGATTAAGGCCATATATATTTTGTTAGCCCCAAGTATTCCTCTTGGTATCTCTTCCTCTTCATCTACTCCATCGTTGATAAGACTGGAGACACACTGAAACGTGAACTTTCTCACTACTTACTGCATATTACAGGGTGTCCAGCAGGCTTCAAGACCTAATTGCCAGTCTTCGGGAATGCTTAGTTTTTAGTCTGATAATTCAATTTTTTCATCAATATTAAATAAGTGCATACAAAATATTGAAAGAAGGCTGATTTAGTTGTTCCCCTTACCATCTCTATTTCAATGAAAGCCTTCCGCTAACTTGGTACATCACTCCTCTCTCAAACACGTTCTTATTCTATGTTCTGTCTAAACTTACCAAGTCGCTAAGTGAACTATGGATGTTATGGAACATTAAAATAATGCATTAGCTCCAAACAGCTTCAGGTTCCGATTTGTTCTCGTCTTATAATATGTTCGCCGGTTCGCCCTTTTCCCTTCTCCTTGAGGCCGAGTGTGGGGTAACAAGATTCATTTTATTTCTGTAATTATGATAATTTTGATATGTTTCTATTATTTTGTTTTGTAAACTAAGTTTATAAACACAATTGTGGAGAAATTTATTCCAGTACGTGAATTTTATTTATTTATACTTGGAATTGTTTTTGTATTGCATTTTCTAGTTTTTTTTTTTATTTTTGGCGATGCGATTTTTCGTTATCAAACAGGAATACAATCTTTATAATTTTTCAAATTCATTCTCAACTCCGAATTGTGCATTTTATTATTAGCCGACCAAATACAATCGTCAATGGTTCCAATTTTATTTAAAATTTAATTGAATAAATTAACGAAAAGCGCCTTGGATTTTTTCTTGCTATATTGCTGGACTCCCCGTACTTCCATAGCACCATTATTTTTGTTTTTCTTCATTTATGGAAAGTCTCATTATTTCCGTTTCTTTCCTTCCCCACTCTCCTTCTTACTCCCGCTGTACTTAAGGCCTATCCATAATATCTACTGTGGAGAAAAATGCCCGTCTACTCAGCTTCCCGGATCACCACAGAGAAACCAGGGAATCCAAGCCATCAGGCCTGCACCAACGTTGAATATATAATGCATGATCCATGTACATATACCAAAGTAATGCACAGTTTGATTATGTATTTAATTTGGGCAATAATTTCGAGTCCATGCTAAGACAATGGGCTGTTTGCAACTGGTGAGCTGTTCTCACGAAACAGAGCTCTAGTAATTTCCTACCTACATTTAGTACGGCTATTGCTACTCTCTTTTAGACAAAACTACTGAAAAACAAATATTACTGAAAAAACTTTATAACAATTCAATAATTTTTTTTAGAAAACACCAATTAGGCAACTACTTAATATGAGACACCTCATAGCCTAGCCGTGCGCACTGAGGGTGCCATAGGTGCACAGGCCCCTGCTAATAAGTCAGTCTTATATCTTTTGTAGCCCAAGAGTGTTAAAAGTTTTGGTTCAGGTACTTTTAACACACAAAATGTTTACAATACGTTTTAGACAGCATATTCTTTAAACAATTTTTTAGGGGAATAAAGAATATTGTGGAAAGACCCCCGGTACCATGGTTCTTGTACCCTCTAACAAAGGATGCTGCGAACATCTATGCCTCATAGCAACAGGAGGTCCTCTGGAAATTTTTTGAAGTTCACTGATCAAAATTGCGTTTTTTGCAACATTAAAACTTGAATTATTAGAAATTAAGTTTTGAAGTTTTTTTTTTTTTAAATTATTTTAACAGTTACAATAATGTTTTTAGAAATAAAATTTTTATATATATATTTTTTTATGCATACTTATATTTAGTAGCTGAAGAATGTAGTTTTAATCCATCATTCAGTAAAACGCCACTCCCTCATTCGTATTTCTTTGTTCTTTCGACTAATAAAAATTTATACAATTTTTACATACAAAGCCTAGTACATATCTGCCGACAATGTATGGTATATTGTATAGAACAGTGGCTATACACTGGTCCCATACTGTTGCAATACAAATGTATTGTGTGTATTGTGTCCACACAACTGAATTAGTACGCAAAACGGTGGTGTACCGTGTAACAAAATTGCTTTATGTGCCATTAATTTGCGCGTTAATAATTTAATTATATTACCACAAAACAATCGAGAATATAAACGGTACTGGAGGATAAATCTATTTTGGGAAGGTATAGCCCTCGCCATTAGTCTTCTAGAAAATTATAATTAGGAGATAAAATTAACCCTAGAATGTCATATTATCATTGTTACTATTTTATTATAAAATTAACCCTAAGATGCCAAGATTCATTGAACACCCATCCTGTTCCTCTACAATACGAGAAATAAAATTTAAATATAATCCTACATTAACCAAGCTATTTTTGTTATGTTGGTATAGGTATAGTTGACCGTAGATGCAATTTCATGAAGTTGATCGGGAGTGATGTCAAAGAAGAACGCGCTGATAAGTTCAACTAAAGTGTGCTCTTCATTGACTACTTAAAATATTTTTGTCATGCGTTTTGATTTAAAATTATAGCTAAATTATTTGGCTCAGATCACTCATAGTAACAAAATGGACCAATCCAAAAAAAAAAAGAAAAAAAAGTAGGATGAGGAGGTCTGAAGCACCCTCTTTCCCTTAAATCCGCTAATGGCCAATAATTTTGAAAATTGTAACAGAAATTATGGAAGGCCATTTAAAAAATAACTTTTATACAATAAAATTTGATGATGTGGAGAAATTATATTAGTATTATAATTAATAAGATATCGATTTATGGCATAGAAGATTTTATTTAGGAAAGAATAATTTATTTAGCATACGTTATACTAGTAAAAGCAAAAAAAAAATAATGAAAAACTTCCTTTAGGGAGTAGTTGAATTATTTTGAAGAATTAATTATTTAAATTAAAGAATTATTTCATGCATTAAAGTGTAACTTTATCTTCTTGGTATAACTTGTTAATATTTATCCACATTTAATTTTACTATGAGTGTATTTTTGTTTCGAATGTTTTGAGTTTTTTGTTTTACAATATTTATTTATTAAATTCTTGTTATTCATAACTGGAATCCGTTTCCAGAGTAAATACATTTTCTCTGCATTTCTTCATAAAGATAGGTAGGTGCTCATATTGTAAAAATATTCGATGCAATAAATCTTAATTTGTTCAGATAGAAAGAAAGATGAACCACCTTTACCTCTTTGGAATAAAAAAAAAAAAACTGTTGATTAATTGAAACCTTTCAGTGTTTTGTTAGTTCAAGCTAGTTTGAAATTTATAAACACCATAATATAAAATTGGTTAGAATAGTTTCTTGCATATATATTTTATTTTTTTTTTAGATTAATAACTGTTAGTATTTAAAATTATATAAAATTTATGAATCAAATGATAAGGTTTTTCTTTTTGTCTTTAAAGAATTTATCTCTTTGTGTAGACCTGGGCAAAATGTATTTAAAGGAATATTTGACAAATAAATCGTTGGATGACCTAAACAAATTATTTTGGGAATAATGTATTTTATTATTTTACTTATTTGTTAAATGATAATTTCACAAATTAATTCATATGATGATTGATGAAATAATTATCAATTTCATCAAATATTTTTTCCTGGATTCATATTTTATAAATGATACCAATAGTTTTTTTATTTTTTTTTAAGCATTATTAGGTAAAAAATAGCAAACAATTAAGTAGATGCTAGTTACTCGTATGCTAATGTACTTAACATAAAAATGTCAAAAAGTTTTGTTGTCAAATGTCAAAAATATTTCTCTTTTGCTATCATGCTGACATATCATTCAGTATTAATGGTGGTGTAACTATTGAAAATTTGGGTTACTGAATTAAATTTTCAACCCAATAACATTATTTATATTTTAGTAATGTTATAAGTAGGGAACGGGGTAGCTCAGTGAGTAGTGACTCATTGGGTACTACTAAACTCAAGGTTCCGGGTTTAAGACTGGCTGTGGCAGATAATTATTTATTCTATTTTCAGCCGTGGATCGGCCCTGTGGGATTGGGAGACCCTCCTGGTGCTCACCCTGCCTCTATTAAGTGGGTATCCTTGATTGGGGAGGAAAACCTGGCGATTGAGCGTGATCTCGATCAAATCACCTCCTTGCACGGTCCCTACCAAGTACTGAACTGGATATTTAAAGAGAATGTTATAAGCTGTAAATTTGTCATCTTCGTTGTTTATTGTTTCAGATATGAGTGACTCTTTTATCTATATTAAAGAAGAAAAGACAGATGAAACTGAGTCTTCTTGTAAGTTTTATCTTTTTATTATTGCACTGTTTGGAGGATTGTTTTTGTAAAAAATAAAATAAACACATTACTTATCTGTCTGACCTCTGCTGAATGGGATCCTATACTGGCCCTGGTAATAGTGACGAGAACAAGACCATCATGTTGGGTTATTATTACATTTTGCTGACTTATATAAACCCATTATTCCATCATCATGGACCTATTGATTTACCTAATAAATCAAAAAGGGCGGACTATTCAATCAAGGAAGCCTTATGCTTCTGGATTCTATCTGCGCCCGATAGGCAACATCTTAGTAATGTGTAGCGATCAAAGACTTCAATATAGTTTTGGGCAGTTTCCATTGCCTACCCACATGAATGGTAGGTTTCATCATCTACCATTTGTACCAAATGAAGGTTTTGGGTCTGAAATGGGAAATTCTGCTCCTTGCCTAGCTAGTTGATCAGCTTTTTGACTATTTTTTAAATTTTTATATTAAACGAGAGACTCCATAGTTTTTTTACACTCCTTTACCAGTATAAAGGTCACCTTAGGAAATTCAATAGCATGAAGAGCAGACAGCAATAAATGCTCACTTTAACGTAGCTAATAACATCTAGACATGTAATTACAGTCCGTACAGTGAACACCTCTGCAGGTTTTCTTACTTAATTTGTAACAAGCCGTGGAAGATTTTTGTGTCTTTGGGTACAATGAATTAGCCTTAGAGTCTTAAGATAGAGACTCCAAGCAATGTGGGACGCTGTTGCAGATTGTGTTATCTCTTTCACAGCGAGGAGAAGTTGGTCACTTTGATGTATATAAAATAGTTAAATTCAGATGCAATAATTTATTTTTACTATTACTACAGTTTAGGCTCATAGGCGATAGCCTTCGACTTTGGCTAACTCATGTGATGAAGAAACCTCCAAGGGAGTTCTTGTCAGATTTCAGACAGATAATTCTTGTTTATTTTATTTTCATTTAAAACAGTCTCCTAAAATATCTATCAATCAAAGATTGCATGAAGAAAAGGTTTTATCAGGATGGTGTAGGCTAGCAAAACATCTATAGCAACGAGGTACCCATTTTGATTACCAAATAACTGTTATTGATGTTTTGTCCGACTGTCCCAATCTCTCATTAGTGGATGGAGGAGGTATGTAACATTTTTGTTCAAATAGAGTCAGCGATGAAGGAAGTATGTGTTGGCCTGTTTTTCAGTACTTGCAGCAACTTCCTCGGAGCCTTATTAAGCTAGATACTAGTGTAATGAAGGAGGTATGTGACAACAACACAATTTATTTCTTTCTAATGGAAGAAAGATGCAAGTAACTCATACATACTCATATTTGGTCATTTAATTTTACTAAATATATCTCCAGAAGATAAAGGAGGTATGTAATAAGATTTTGTTTGATTTTTTTTTTAATTCTACATATATTGAATTGCAAATGTTTAAATTTTGGGAGAGGAGGATTAAATTATTTTTTTTCTTGATCGATTACAAAGGTTCATTATTCAATATAATAAACCAAATTATAGACTTTGTGGGAGGGGAAAGCGGTATCTGCAATATATATTTTATTTTTTAAACAAATCAAAAATTCATACTGAATATTTTTTTTTTACCATTTATAGGAATAATGATTTTTGTCAACATCTCAAAACGGACTTGCTGTTACATATCCCTTTCATGCACTTACTCCTTCAATTGTTTCTAATATAAATCTTAGACAGGAAATAATAAGTAAAATATTAATGCTGTTCATGATAGTCCTGCTACAATTTTTTCTGATACTAAGTCTGAAGGATATGAAGATATTTATGATAGTTCGTTGAAATTTCAAATTTTCTGTTTGTTTTTGTTTTAGTTTCTACTATTGGTATGAAAGAAGAAGAAAAACCGCAGACTTATTATGGTGAGACATATTTTAAAAATCAAAATCATCTTGTTTTATATTTTCTCATGAAACCTTATTTCTGATCAATGTGTAGGCTTCTTAGAAACATGGGTGGCTACTACCCCAAAAGCGTCCTTAGGATGCCTTCGACAAAAAGCATTTTTATACTGTCATAGAGACACCATAATTATTGTATATTGTGTTGACCCATGAAGAGTGATGACTAATTGCCAATACATTTTTTAATAAGATTTTATATTTCATTGTCTTGTTTTAAATGTCTTTTTCATGTTGACAGGAGGGCTTATTCATGTGAAACAAGAAGGAGAAATTCTTGTCCCAGCTGGTGGTAAGAATTTATATTATTAACCTTTTAGCTGGTAGAAGGGTTGGGCATGTTGTATTAACAAATACGAATACAAAATACTACTTCACAAAAGTATTGATGAATACTGATTATATTTGTATTCGGTACTCGCATATGGTAACGAGTAACAATTATTACTTGTATTTGTACATACAAATACATTCGTGATTACTAGTACAAATACTTTCTTACAATTGCCTTCATTTTAACTAGAGTCGTAAAAAAAACTGTTACAAAAAAAAAAAAAAAAAAAAAACTATAAATTACAAAAATACAGCTTCTGTAGTTGAGAAGTACTTTAGTTAGAAGTAGTAGCAAAAAGTAGTTGGGTCTGACAAATTCCAATTCGTAGTTGTAATTGTAGTTAAGTTGTTACAATACCAGGTACTCAGAATAATAAATATTAACTTTACAAGTTTTGAAGTTAAAATTCTTGGAAAAAATAATTGGGCCTACTTATAAAAAAAAAAATTGTCCTTGTTTAAACATTTACCACCACTCCCACCTCTAAAAAAATAAATAAAAAAGCAAACTTGCTTTATTTATAGGTTTACGTCTCAAATGTAGGGTTGAATCCCCCCCTTCCCTTATATAAGCTAAAATTACTTAAGAGCATATGAGATCATTAAAATGTACCTATATAAGACTATATATATATATATACAATATTACTATATACAAGACTAAATTTCCAAATTCCTAATCAGAAAATTTGCTACTCATTATTTGATATTGCTTTGGACTCCCAGCGAAATTATATCCCTAAAGATTCATTTTCAATGTTAGCACAGTGTGACAACGATATAAAAGTAAAGTCACTCTCCAGAATATTTTATAATGAAACTATTAATTATTGATCAAGTAAAATTGTACCGATGTCGGGACATGGGGAGGGAATTGTGTAATTTAAAGGTAATATAAAAATTTTAAATAGTAACAAGATATATTGTGAATTAAGTGGTGAATATTTATTAGTTCATTTTATGTGTTAAACTTGATACTGAAATACGAAAAGAAACTAATTTTTCATTCATTCCACGATTCTGTTATCATTTATTCTTTTTTAGACTGAGTTTAGCCTGCATCGTGTTAATTTAGTGATCCCACATTTTTTTTTTTTTTTTTATTACCATACTTCTTCTTACATAGTTGAGGAAGTACAATTGGCTAGTTACGCTTTTATAAAATTACTTTACATGTGAATAGCGAAGAAATAGTTGGGATGATTAAAGAACCATAATAGAAATATATTAATCTTTTAACCAATTAAAGATTTTTTGTCTGGTTTTCTTTAAATTTAAAATATTGAACAGTGATAATGTATTATTTTATGAATAATAGTTTTAATGTTGTTTAAAACATCAGCATACCTGTGTTTCTTATATTGGATATTATTTATGATGGGAATATAATATGGTGTATTGAAAATGGTTGTTAGAAATTAGAATTTTTTAAAAAGTTTCAGTCAGATTATATTTAAAAAAATGTTAATTATTTTCAATTTTTGACCTTCCATATTATATGTTTATCTTCAATCAATTTGCCTTGAGGTCAGTAATTGGCCTCAAGGCAAATTGATTGAAGATAAACATAAAAAGATTGTTGTCCATTAAATTTTGACTGATGACCATCAAGAAACAAGTTAGTAATTGGATTAAGTTTTCAAGTTCATAAAGTTTTACTATATTTTAGTTATTATATAAACTGCATATTTGTCAGTCCTACTGTTTTCTTTTTCAGGTATGAGTAATTCTGGTATTTTTATAAAAGAAGAAAAAACAGATGTAACCGAATCTACTTGTAAGTTTCTCATTTTTAAAATTTGTGAATGCTACTTAATGTCTTCAGATGATCCTTATGATTTTCAGTTCATCTGAATTTATACCAAGAAATAAAATGGTCCTATTAAGATAAATATAAAAAAAAGCCATAATACTAAATTAATAAAAAATAATATATATATTAGCATCAAGAATGTAGACTATATCCCAAAAGTAAAACTTAAATCTTTAAAAAATTATTGCTTAAGGAAAAGTAGATATTGTTATTTGAAATTCTTAAATTAGCTAGTGTCTGTTTGGGAAGTGAGAAGGTGCTGAAAAAGGAGGGATTTTAATAAAGATAGGGAAGGAGCATGGCGGATATTTGATGGGAAAGAATTCTAGAGGGTAGTGAAACTGGCAAGAAAGGAGCTTTCGAATGTTATAGTTCTATGGGAAGGGATAAGAATTCAGAAGGATGGGATCTTATTTCCTGTGAACGGACTGAGGATTTGGGTTGCAGGAGATTGTAGATAAGGTTGGGTGGCAGGAGGTTATGGTTTGGTGCGGGTAAGATCCAAGAAAATATTGTCTAAGGGTGGAGGGGAAGAGCCATTTTAACTGACATTTGTGGTGGGACACACAATAGAGCGTCTCGAGGCATTGAGGACAAATCTTAGAATGGTGGTATAAGGAATACATGAAGATATTTGATTATATTCTTTTGGTTTATGATTATTGGTTTTCTATTCCTGATTTTAGTTTTGAATTTCAACTACATTTTAATTTGAAAATCCATAATAGCATTTTATTTCAATAATGATTAAGTGCCCAATGAAAAGGAATTGTTAAATTTTTAGATTTAGGTGTTTGCTTAAAATTTTTATTAGTTTGTGTTGAGTCCTGCAATATTTTTTTTAAACCGTTTATTTATTTTAAATAATTAAACTTCTTTATTCTTTCTTCTTTATAATGAAGCTTCACCCTTCCCCCTCCCAACATTTTTGACGTCAGCTATTAGAACATGGGCTATTCTGTAAAATTTGGAATGCTTTAGTTTTATCTTCTGGACTAAATATTACTGTTTTGATTCAGATCTGTCCTAATTTTAATGAGTGATTCACATTCTTCGCATGCATAGGTTGTTGATGAACATGTCCTGTTATTACTCTTATACATGCTCCTTGCTTTGATATCCTCTTGGTGCTTATGCTTTATTACAGTCTTTTCTATCAACATAAAGGCTCATTTGAAGATATGATTCTCTATCTATTTGAAATCCTACATCCATCAGGCCTGTTCTGTCATGTGATCCACTTCCTCAGTTATGAGGAGAAAAGAATTCGTGTATTTTTCACTTGCCGGAATAAATATTTAACTTGATGTTTAAAAAAAAAAATGAGCTAGTCTACCGTGGATATTTACTAGGGAAAGGAGATTTTCAGAAAAAAGAAGTTGAGAAATCAGTATTAATTTTTCTTTTAAGATTTATATTATTGCATTTAGGGGCTGCTTTCTGGATCAGAAGTTGGGCTTAGTTGTACTCTAACCTAACTGCAAACCTCGGAATTACATTAATCTTGGGATAAGTTACGGTTCGAAAGAAAATATACCCAGAATTAATATATTCTAGAAGTGAAATCAACTTTAACGATTGCACATATTAATCATTTAGTTTTTGAATCCAGTGAACTTGAGATGGATGTAACTCATGCATTACAGCAAGAAATATTGCCATGGCTTAACAGGAAACACTGTTTGCCTGGCCAATACATTGTTTTGATCATACTCAAACTTGGCACCTCATGATTGATTAAACACCCCACAATTAAAAATGTATGATATTTGATGATGAAAGTATTAGCAAAAGTTCTTTCGATATTTCAAATTCAATAATAATTATTTTTTACAGTTCCCACAACTGATACCAGACAAGAGGAAGAATCGCGGATTAATTATGGTGAGCCAAATTTTTAAAATTAAAATGATATTGTTTTAAATTATCGAGTGGAAATTCATATGATTGTAGATTCTATCGGAAATATGTTGGCTATTATTGAAATTGAAGGTAGAGTTGCAAATGTCACATTAGAAATTTCTATTTCTCTTTATTTATGATATTTCTTCATTATTTGCCAATAAAATATAATACGTAATTAATAAATGTTATTTTGCTTGTTACATAATTTAACCCAACAAAAGGAATGCTGAATCCATTATTTATTATTAGAAATAACTAATTTCTCAGTGTAATTGTTAATCTTTTTTATAATTTTTGACCAGATGAGGTTGGACTTTTACATTCCATAGTGATTTAAAACTGCTCTATGTTTGTTAGTTCTAACTTTACTTCTGTTTTGTTTCTTTTCTTAGGCCTTTACCCTTATTTTTTTTCATTAATCTCTTTTATCATTGTTTTTTAACACCATGAAAGAGTTTTTTATTTTATTGATTTCCAATTAATAATCCTTATTGTGGATATAAATTATTTGAATATCTCTCAAGTTTTTTAAAAATTCTATTATTCTTATTATTTTTTTTTTTTTTGAGATTAAGCTAGGTCAGGTAATGTTTCTTAAGAACACATCCTTACGAGTACCTTTCTATTTTTAAGATCTATATTTCTGAGGTGATTATTGTTTTAGAAATTTTTTAAAGATTTTATTTAGCCCTCTCCTTCTCTCCTCCTCCAAATTTTATTTTATTGGTTTTATATTCCTGATTTTAGTTTTGAATTTAAATTACATTTTAATTTGAAAATCCATAATAGCATTTTATTTCAATAATGATTAAGTGCCCAATGAAAAGGAATTGTTAAATTTTTAGATTTAGATGTTTGATTAAAATTTTTATTAGTTTGTGTTGAGTCCTGCAATATTTTTTTTAAACCATTTATTTATTTTAAGCTCCTTTATAATGAAGCTCAGTGTAATTGTTAATCTTTTTTATAATTTTTGACCACATGAGCTTGGACTTTTATATTCCATAATGATTTAAAACTGCTCTATGTTTGTTAGTTCTAACTTTACTTCTGTTTTGTTTCTTTTCTTAGGCCTTTACACTTATTTTTTTCATTAATCTCTTTTATCATTGTTTTTTAAGACCATGAAAGAGTTTTTTATTTTATTGATTTCCAATCAATAATCCTTATTGTGGATATAAATTATTTGAACATCTCTCAAGTTTTTTAAAAATTCTATTATTCTTATTATTTTTTTTTTGAGATTAAGCTAGGTCAGATAATGTTTCTTAAGAACACATCCTTACGAGTACCTTTCTATTTTTAAGATCTATATTTCTGAGGTGATTATTGTTTTAGAAATTTTTTAAAGATTTTATTTAGCCCTCTCCTTCTCTCTTCTCTCCCAAATTTTATTTTATATTCTACCTTTTGCCTCTGCAAGAGTTATCAATCTAGTAATAAAGTAAAGTAGTGAGTAAAATTAAACTTATCAACATCAATATTCTAATTCTACAATTTATAACAAAGTAATTGACACCTCTCTCATATTTCGATCATCAAGGCGCCTACAGGATCTTATTTTTGACACTTGCTCCCAAATTAAAAGTTCATCATGCCAAAATTGAGTCATGTCGTGCGATCCTTTGTCACTTTACCAATTTAGTGGACAACTAGAGGAATGATTTTAACTATTTCATAAGTTAAAATCACTGTTAGAATCAAACTGTTCAATAATATTGGTTGTAACTCATAATTTTAGTTTTACTACTGCTTTACTCTAGGTTTAAATGATTTTATTGCCTTTTATATTTCCTTGTTTTCCTTCTTCTAGTACAGAGGACTGATAGAATATAGATAATATATTTTCTATCCCAATCCATGATTAAAATCTTTCCTTCTAATAGCAAGGAATCCAGAGACAGTTCAGGTTGGTTTTTCGGCTCACTATCATGTATTTTGTCTTTTCATTTGCTTTTAAGCCAATTTCCTTTGCTTACTAGAATTGAGGCAGTAGCTGGAAAAAGAGTGTCTGAAAACTGTGTACATAGGAATCACCATTTGAAGTTTTGTAAATGATATAACAATAGATGAAATGAGCTCTCGTTTATTTTGATATTGATTTTCGATAGTGTGTATCAATGAATAGTAAAAACACTTACTTTCAGGTCACAATCGATTGTAGATTGTAAAATAGGTAACAAAGAAAAATAAGTGGTCATACATCCTTTTTCACAGACCACATAAAATAAAGAAAATAAATTTTGAATATTATTTTATTCATTGATAGTTGACCGTATCGTAAATCAAGATGGAAATAGTCTGAGTGGCAGTAAAGAATAACATTGAGTAGTGGTAACTATTTATTAAATGCCGACTTAGTTTCCGCCTACTTGTCTGAGGTTGAGCCCTGATGAAGACCTACAATATGGATCGAAACGTGGGCATTTAATAAAAATTTATCACTATTTTATATTATTCTTGACCGCCACATCTCCTTAAATTTTCAATAGAATGTAAAAAAAAAATGAAAAACAAACTGTTTTATTTGGATACGAATATACATTTTTTATTTTATTTATAATTTTTTTTTTTACGATAATGAAATTTTAATATTTCTGTATTTTTCTAACACAACGAACTAACCACGATTCAAATTAAGAAGAACTAAATCTACAAAGAACAAAATACCTCCAGCAACACTCAAAATAGAATAAAATGTAGCAATAAAATATGTACACACTCCTTTTTGAACAATAGTCACTTTTTTTGAAAATTAGACAACACACACGATCGGTTCGTAACACTTTTCTTCTAAACATCATGAAAACAGGATTGAAAATCCACCCTGAACCATCATTGAACAGTTCTATGGACAAAGGGTTTGTAAATTTGTCTCATTAAAACAGTTATATTAACTTTATAAATTATGATATGACTTTGAAACTTTTAGAAGAAAGATATCAAGGATTCCAAAAATGCAATCTTCGAAAAAAATGTGTTTGACTGTGAACACCCTTTTTCCAACTATCGCCTCAATTTCTGTTTAGGTCCTTTTATTTATTTCCAAGAACTATTTAATCATCTTTTATTCGAGGATCTTATTTTCTTGCAGCCATATCCCTTTATCAATGCCTAAGTCAAACAGCATAGACTAAACATAATCTCTATTATTTTGACTAATTTATGTTAAATTTGCATAGTTCTCTTCTCTAGTTTTCCTTGCATAATAATTCTAGCACATGTTCAAGTTTTGTGATGTATTCGCAAATTAAACCAAATCATGTGCAATTGAGCCAGCAGATATCTATTATCTTTACTTTTCAATCCATTATGTTACCAATAACAAGAGTAAAAATTAGTGGGGCTAATATATATTTTGAAAAATTTTGGCTTCTCAGATTTTGAGAAATAGCATTTGAATCTTACTAAATTTTGGTTCATCCTGTTTATATATTCAAGCTGGTACATAAGTATTTCATGGTCGACCAACATTTGTTATATAATCTACCCTGTTCCTTTATTTTCACTTTTGCTTTGTTAAGATTGAAGTAAATGGTATCGTTAACATGATTTTAAATCCTTCAAACCATATTTCTTTTCTTATTGTAATCCACTTCTCACAATATCTAGCATCGCATCTCCATTGGTTAAGATTGACATATCATGTCCATTCTCGCATAGTTTGGTGGATAGAATTATTCCAAAATTTTGAAAATATTTCACTGCATCTTTTTCCGTAGAGGGCAGTTCCCAAATTTTTATCATTTCTCATTCAAAAAAGATAAAAAAAGGAAAGAAAATCTGAAAAGAAAAAACACTTATTAGCAAACGACTAATCAATACTTCACAAATAATGTTAATAAACAAAATAGAACTGAAAAAATAAAAATCTGAAAAGAAACCACACTTATTAACGAACAAATTAATAATACTTTAGAAATAATGTTAATAAACAAAGTAGAAGTGATAAGAAAGTAACAGGGTACAACAAATGTTGGTCGATCGTGAAATATGTAAGACCCTGAAGTTGATTTAGTGCATAATGATTTCATTACATTTTAATTTAGATTAATTAAGAATATTCTATACATATTTATTGTAATGCCTTTATTTATTTACATTTTTTTTTTTTTTTATCACTGTGTCAGCCAAACAAGAAAAAGTTCTCAAATCACAATGTCGGGAATTAGTTTTAAAAGTTCACAAGTTTTTTGAAAAAGAAAAATCAAATGGAGGCCCATTTATCAGAGTTCATGAGGTGATGAAAAGGACAGCTGCAGCTACTCAAGTTTCATTACGCACAATCAGGAGGATTTCAATTGAAAAATATGGGGAAACTGGATCTGAAGAGCACACACTAAAAACACCAGGTAAGAAACGGCCTAGACTGTGCCCAAGAACCACTTTGGATTTATTTCAGGAAGAGGCGACGAGACGTCATATTTACGAATATTATCAAAGAAAGGAGTATCCGACTATAGCGAGGCTCTTGGCCACATTAAATGAAGCAAGTATTTATTCTGGTAGCCGCACCAGTTTACTTTCCATTTTGAAAAACCTCGGTTTTCATTGGAAAAGATTTCCAAGAAACCGTAAATTTCTCATGGAAAGAAGAGACATTGTAGCTTGGAGAGGGCGGTTTTTGAGGGCTATTGCTAATGTTAACTATGACAAAATTGTTTGGGTTTGGGCTGACGACACAGCCAATGGAACAATATCTGCACAAATCGCAAGAAATTCACGATTGATCTTGTTGCATGCTGGTACATCCTCAGGATTCATTCCGAATGCTCTGTTTTTATTTGATGGGGGAAATATTGCTAGCGAGTATCATAATGATATGAGCAATGTCATATTTAAACACTGGTTTGAAAAACAATTATTGCCGCAAATTAAAAAAAATAGTATTATTGTGATGGATAATGCCTCATACCACAGCATTACAATTGAAACAAATCCTTCTACGCAATGGAGGAAAGAAGATGTAAAAAAATGGCTGGAATTAAAAAATATTGAATTTGATTCGAAAATGTACAAAGCTGAATTGTTGGAATTGGCAAGATTATATCGCTTGAATCAGCCTATTGAAGAGATGGACAATATAGCAACGAACCACGGCCACACTGTTATTCTTTTGCCACCTAATCATTGCCACTTTAATCCAATTGAAATTATCTGGGCACAAATTAAAAATTACATCACTGATCAAAATAAAACTTTTAAATCGAATGACATAAAAAAATTAATTCAGGAAAAAATTGAAGGTATGAAAGCAAATGAATGGGAGAAGGTTGTAGACCACGTTAAAAATCTTATTAAGAATCAAGCTGATGTAGAGGATTTGATAGAAAGTAGAGTAGAAGATATGATCATTTCTTTGAGTAGTAATACTGATGCGGTAGAAGATGAAAAAGACATTGACGATATTTCGGGATTTTCGTGAATTACCAGAGTCTAATGAGCCGACATCGTTTGTCTGGTCTTTTTCAGATTGAAATTTTATGTTAAATATTTATATTTCTGTTACCATGTTATATTATATTTATTTATTAAATCTTTTTAGTTGTATTTATTTATTATTTTCAATAATGAATCTTTGTAATCGACCAAGAAAAACAAAATTTTAGCCCCTTCTCAAAATTTAAGGTTTTATGTTTCAAAATACGTAGAATCTAAATATCGAATAAAAAAAAAAAAATCCGTCCGTGGTTTTTCTCAGATTTGGCAATAAAGTCATAGGACACCCTAGGATGATCTTCGGAACTCGACATTATCATCTGTCATTTTGTTTTAGAAATGGCGGCTGATTAGAGATTTTATAAATCCACAACTCGGCTATTTATAAAGATAAAGGAAAAATGTAAAGTATTTTGGAATAACCATGCCAAGGCATTAAAAAAAATAATAGTAATAAATCTTTATGAAAGCTTTTGGTTTATTATTTTCAATAATAAACCTTTTTAATCGACCAAAAAAAAAATTTATCAGCCCCTCAAAACTTTAGGTTTTATGTTTCAAAATATGTAGAAACCAAATATCGATTAATAAAAATCTGTCTGTCGAATTTTGTTTTTGTTATAGTCGATTGAAAGGTACTAAAATACCCTACAAAAAAAAAAAAAAATAAATTGGACCCGTTTTAGATATTGCGTAACTTGAACTTTGTAGACTAATTCCCCAGCATTCGTGGACAACTGGCCTCCTGAGTTATCCTTTTCAATTTCTTTCTGTCCTGCGCCTCCCCCTTCCAATCATGGAATCCTAGTTTCCTTGCATCGCCCTCCACTCCATCCTTCCTCAGATTCATCCTCCACTTCTGCCCATCTTAGCCAGCTTGCTTCAAGGAAAGTCGTGTGAATAGACACACCAGTTATTTTTGAAATAAAGCTATTCGGAAATAATAAACCATTGTGTAGTAATTTGTTGAATTTTTTTAAATTGTAAATATACTTCAGTTTTGAAAAAAAAATTTGGTGTATTAGTATTTTTTTTTTAAATAATTTTTTTTCAAATTAGTATTTTATAACAATAACTGTTGTTTTAATTTAAAATATTTATATTTTTATTTATTATTGTATAAGCTGTCTTCCATATTTGGGAAGGTCAAAATGTAATTATTATTTGTAAATATTAATTTTTATCTAAAAATAAGAAATAATTTATATAAATAAAGTTGTTTATTAGTTTTTGTAATAAACTGGAATATTTGTATTGAATTTTATGCTTAATTTGATTGTATTTTATATATTTTTAATTGAATTTATTAACAATATATACATAAAATTAATGATGTAAAGATTTAGGAGTAAGTTTTAAAATATAATTTATAAATAAGTCGAGAGTTTTATGACCATTATATTATTAGTATAATAGTAAACAACATAAATTTTTAATATGATTGCTATATTCTAAAATTTTAAATACATTGTTATAAAAAAAAAAATGTAAATATTTTATTACTACCTGTTTTTTTATGTACTATAACGACGAAAATGTCTAAAAAAAAAAATTAGATCCAATGTAATCAAGTCATGGTGATAGGAATCTTCTATTTCTATTCTGTTGAGGATAAAATATTATGTTTAACTGAATGGGGATGCTTGAAAGCCCATTTACTATATATATATATATATAAAAGAACAAATGAACTATATATATATATATATATATATATATATATATATATATATATATATATATATATATGTATATATATAAAATATTAAAGCCAAAGTGGTGTAATTGCACTTTTTATAAAATTGGCACAATTGCTAGAAATGAGTATCTCCTAGTTCCCCTATTAGCTGCACAGATGGCAGTATAAGTTTATTTAATTAGGGATTGATAAATTATTTGCCACTTCTATAATTTTGTTTTTATTAAAAACTAGTTTCGAATGTTATATATTCAGTTCAGTTCAATGTTTAAAGTTTATTTAGTCAGCAGTGCTTTTTAGTTGTTGGCAGTCAAAGTGGGGCATCTGATATCTGGAGCCTATGCCAGGAGCTTACACTCAAGGTGTTGAATGTATTTTCTTTCTGCATAACTTCAGACAGCTACCTTGTCAAATATACCTTCTTGAATTTTTTTTTTTAAGATTTTGACTTGTTTTACATTCTTTCAATTGCGCGCACTAATTCAAAAGTTGATTTTTACAATCACAAGAGGTTATTTTCAGGCACATTTGTATTAAAAGATTCTCCCTTAAATTGTTGGCCTATACACCACTATTTAAGTTATTGTTTGTTTTCTAGTGTCATGAATGCTACATGCTACTGATTATATATTTCACATCTCATTGATAGTGCAAAGTTATTTATTTCTTTTTTAAATGTGTAATGCGATGAGCTTAGAAAGTTACAGGGGCAGTGTTAGCTCACTAAGTATATTGACAATGTATCTACTGATGAATTCTTTGCATTCAGAAGTAGAGATAACTGATAAGTGTTGTTGTTATTAGTGTGTATTTAAGCTGTTTCCATCTCAACACTCTGCTGTATGAACTGAGGTATCTGTTTTTTTGTCACTCATACCAAAATTAGGAGTAAAACTGTTAATATACTATATACTATTCATTTCTTTGTTAAGTTAGTTAGCTTTTAATTATTCATTTTTAAAGTTTACTAGGTAGCACAACAAACTATGAGTGCCCTTTGTGGCTAGATGAGAGCTAAGCCTAAATGTTGTTTTGTGTTTTAACGAATGGAAATGTTTGCAAAAACTGACAAATCATGTTAAAAAATTCCTATTATCATTTTTTTTTAGATGAAAATGAAGATGATGCAGAGGTTCATCCAGCACAATGTCTTGAAACTGAAGACACAGAAAGTGAGCCAAAACGATGTCGAAAGAGGAACAAAGTAGAAAACAAGAAAGAAGAGAGAAAGAGATTGAGAAATGTAGGAAAATCTTATATATCTAAAAAAGGAAAATTAGTTAAAGAGAAAAAATTTAGTAATCCTAATTGCAACTGCAGAAAAAATTGTTTTGTAACAATTTCGGAATGTTCACGAAAAAATGCTTTTGATTCATTCTGGAAGACAGGTTCTTTCATTGTCCAAAACAAATCTTTATGTAATTTAATAAAGCAAGAAGAGCCTAAGCGCCGTAGGCCAAAAGATGGTGTTAGAGCTGCTAAGTCCACTACTAAGCATTATTATTTTACCCAAAGTGATGGAACATCTGTAAAGAATATTTTCGAAAAACATTCCAAATATCTGATGGCCGGATGACTAGGGCCACTAGCAAAACAAAAGCTGGACAGTCAAACGGGAAAAGAGAGTCTCTGTAAATAAAGTACCTTATGAACAAATAACAGTGACATGGAACCACATCTCAACATTTCTCACTTTACGATCCCAAAACTATCTAAACCAAAAATTTTTGTCAGATCTATATATCTGCTTGCTATTTAACCTCTACAAGATCCACAGAGTACAATCTACATTTTCATGCTCCACATAAGGACTCGTGTATGAAATGTGTTTCCTTTAAGATTAAGATGAATTCCTGAGTAAATAACATAGGAAAGAGAGAACTTAAACTTGATCATATTCTTCAACTTCAAAAGGGTGAGATGGAATGAAGTAAGTGATGATGAAAAAAGACAGAAAAATCGGCCTCTGATAGCGGTCATTACTGTTTTTCATTTGATTTGGAGAAGTAATGAAATTCCCATTTCCAAAATTAACATGCCAAATCGCTTATTATAAAGGCATGTATAGGTTGCATGTATTGTTGAAATTAAACTGTAGAATCCAGAGGCTCAGAGGAAATCAGTGCATGTGTAGTCTAGCACGTTAAAGGTAGAACATCAACAGCAAAACACATAATGCTATACAGTGATACACGCGCAGAAGAGTAACTGAAAGATGCCATTAAATTTATTGAGGATAGTTTTGAGTGAAGAAAACATTGATCAAAAGTTTATGATCAGTGGCCATTCCTATCTTCTGAAGGACTTAGACTTTGGCTCAATTGTACAGTGAGGGTTTTACAAATTTTTCGTCCTTCTGACTGGTTTCGTGTTAAATGAATTCTAGGAAGAAGTATCCTTTCCACCTTACTGTGATGCCTGGCGAAGAGTTTCTATCTACAGAAAATATGGTAAAATTCATTACTAAGAGCAATCTTAATGAAAAAAAAACATCCATTTTTATAGCTAAAGATGCAATAGATTAGGTACCAGAAATCTTATCCATTACAGTCCTTTACATAATTTCTGAAGGACCCCTTTTATCGATGGTATGTACGTCCCTTCCATAGAGAGCTATTTTTAGTATGTGGTAAACTCGCCGCCTGCTCTTTCCCGCAACGTTTTTTTTTTCTCTCTCTTTCATATCCCCTTATGAACACGCTTCGGAACACTGTATTATCTGGAGATATGCATGTTAAGGACTTATATTATACATCTTCAATTTTTATTAATGTTTCATAGTTTCGAATTTTTACTTAGGTGATGGAGCTCACGTTTCATATTGGGTCGATCTTACCATCTAAAACTAAATTTTAAGATTCAAAATAGTTGTTGTCAACGCTGGGGTACTCCATAAGGTATGAGCTCTCTGAATATGGGGTTTGTTATTTGCAATAAAGAATCGTAAAATTTTTTATTTCTCTCGGTTGTGAATTCCGCAATTCTTGGCATTTCCAATTCCTCATGGAGCCTCGATGTTGTCGCTCTTTGCAGTGAAGTTCCCTTTACTATTAATACTCGTAATAGTCTATTTTGTAGAAGCTTTTCTGATTATATACAGTAGGGTGGAACATAAAATAGTTTTATATATTGAAGCTTTTAAACGAAATAATAGGCTTGAGGCAGAGAACAAATGATTAGGCCGGTAGGTTTTAATTCTTAGTTTTGATTTTTTTATGGAACCAATTTAAATGGAAAACAATACAAGTGCTTGTACCGCGCCTCGTTGAACCCCAAAGGTAACCAGAGAGTTCTTCGGAAATCTTCATTGGCAAATAGCGATCACATAAAAATGATTGGATGACCGAATATAACTGTTCCGGACACCCCAGGCTGATTAGATGTTGGTAAAGTAGTCCATATGCTACAGAATCAAATGCTTTGGAGCAGTCAAGGGCTATGATAGCAGTTGCTTATTTTCTGTTGAGATTATTGGTCACCTCGTTTTGCAGCCTGACCAAAGAATGTTTTGTATTCAATTGAGCTTGAAATGCAGCTTTTTTAATTAGTGCAATTCCTAAAATGCTTTTGTAGTCAACTCGCTTCAACGGATAAGAAGTTGGTAACTAATAAAATTGGCATTTTTAGCGATCAGTTGAGATTTGGTCAATGGTACTATATTTTGTCTGTAGTGACTAAAATTCTAAAATATAGTAGGATGGTGCTAATTTGCTACTTTATTGTCTAATATGGCCTGTTTGAACGAACAGTTCCTATGAAATACCTTTAATACTGAATACGATGCTGTACGATGTTTGAAGCACTAGAGAAGTAAGAAGAGATGTAGATAGATAGAGGAAGAAATTTATTCTGGGACCAGGTCCCTTAAGAATAACATGATCGCACAAATAAAACAGAAACAATATCTGGCCATAAGACTACGAAATACAGATCAGTTAATGTTTACAATATTTTCAGTAAAATAAATAAGCAAATAAAATAAAACAATTTCTTGAAAAATATAATTAATTTGAACAAAAAAAAGGAAAAAAAAAACGAGGAAAAAAGAAAAGAAAAAGAGAGAAAATGAAAAATAATGAGTTGATTAGCAAAGTTGAAGTTTGTACATTAAAATCTATTATTCACTTCTGATCTAGATGTTAATCCTAAACTGAAATTTCGCAAATAGAGAGCATTATTTTGGAGAGAAAGAAGCTGTAGAAAATGAGGGATTTGAATGAGGATAGAGAAGAAGCATGGCGGATATTAGGAGCAAAGGAATTCCAAAGGTTATAGGAGTGGGCGAGAAAGGAACGTTCGAATGTTTTGGTTCTATGGGAAGGGGTATGGAGGTAAGAAAGGCGAGATCTTGTTTCCTGTGCTGAAATGAAGGATTTGAATTGTAGGAGGCTATAGATGTGGGGAGGGTGCTGGGTGGTAATAGTTTGCTATAGGAACGTTGAAGGAAATATTGTCTACGATTGGAGGAGAAGAGCCTCTTTAACTCGCCGTAGAGGTGGGACACATGAGCCCGTCTCGAGGTGCCGAAGACAAATCTTAAAAGCAGTTCATAATCCGCTTCAATCTATCCTCCGTATACCACACACCCATAGCCAAAGAGGGGAAAGAAAAGAGAGGAAACAAGGAGTTTGCGGGTAGGTTATGGAAGAAGAGTCGAGAACGATGGAATAATTTAAGGGTACTTATTGACCGTCGGAAAATTTGGGCGATGTGGGGTTTTCAGGAAAGGGTTTGGTCGATAGGAATACTCTACGTTTATGTACGACATAAAAAAAGTCATGAGTTTTTATAGTGAGTCCTAATAGAATTTTAACTGTTGGGATCAGCTATCGATTATTATTATTACTAAGCCATACAATTTAATGTAGCGATAGCCATGGCCTCCTAGACCAGTCTCCACAAATAGTTCGATTTTAGCGGATGCCAGTTCCTCTCGCATGAACCTGTCATCACCAGACACACAATCGAGGTCTTTCTCTTTGTCTGGCTGATCATTCTCAGCCATCTGAGCAACGCGCCCGACACACCTCTAAGTCTCACAGCCTGGGCCACCTCTGGTCCCTTGAATAGATCTTTGAGCTCCTGGTTTGTTCGACGCATCCATACCTCATCAACCTTCACAGCTCCAAAGAATTTTTGCTGCATATTTATTCAATGACTTTAAGTTCTGCTCACCTGTGTTGGAGATAGTCCGCGTTTCTGAATCATAAAGGAGGACAGGCCGAATAATTCTTTTATATAAATAAAGGTTGGTGTCCTTAAACAAGGCACGGCTTCTAAAGTTGGGACTAATTTTGAACTTCAATTAATTCGATCTTTTAATCCTGCATTTATGCAAACAATAATTTTTATCTAACTTTCACTTGTGTTCATTTAATCTGTACTCAAATCAAGCAATAGCGAAGCATTGTCAGCCTTATATATAAATAAACACGTATATATATATATATATATATATATATATATATATATATATATATATATATATATACGAAAAGAAAAAGCAATAGTGTGATGGGAATCACCTGAATTCCTGAAATTATGAAAACATAAAGCATGAACAATTTCATAAACAAACTATTATTTCAGCATAAATTATTGTAAGATTTACATTATACATACAAATTATTTTTGTTTTTAGTTATTACTTATTTTTGTTTTTTATTGTTTTCTTTCTTCTAAAATGGCGTTTGTATACTTTTTTTACAGATGAAGCTGTTTAAGTCAGATGGAAGAAATTGCAGAATTCTTGTTTGAGGTATCTTAAGTTCTTGGAGCAAGCTGCTGGTTCTTCCTTGCCTGCACTTTTCTTGCAAGATATGATTTCTTCATAGACTTCTGAATCAAATGTACCACAGTCGAAGAAAACAGAAGTTGTCCTGGTGGACAAGGATAGCAACGAGGATGGCTCTCCGACTTTAGATTCCGAAATGCCACTGCCTCCTAAACAATCGGAATCAAATGACGTCAGTACAGATGTTGATAAGATTTTTAACTAGCTTAAGGAAAAAAGGGATAACAAACCTAGTAACAACTTCGACCATATTAACCATCTTTTCTGAAATTATTTCGAGACATTTAGAAAATTTTCGCCTAGAACACAAGTTGTTCTAAAAAGAAAGATGGCCCAAATGTTTTGCCAGGCTGAACTTTGCGAACTGGAAACTCCGCCCCCATCCCGCATTTAAATTAAGTTCCTTCATCCTGGCAAACCACTCGAAATTACACCGATCTTAATTATACCATTAAACCAGCCACCATTTGTTGGATTCTGCGAAACTTGGGGCGATTCGACAAAATATTGGTATGGAGCCTTCAGATAGAAAATGTAATATTATGCAGATTTGTATATTATGCACGACATTTTAAAAATAATTACCTACAAATAAAAAGGAATTAAAAAAAATAAAATTACTTACCTTGAGATGTCTTTACACCTTTGCCAAGCCTAAGCAAATCAAATGTATAAAGGGGGTAGTTTTGCTTGGCTTGGATTGGCTTCATATGCTTTAGTCCGTTCCGCTTCTTACAGGAAGCACCACATCAGCGTTAGTGTTGCATCCACATATTTATAAAAATCATATATTTATGTTTTTATTTTTAAAAATAAATTAAATTTTAATTGTTTATAAAATAATATAACTGTTTTAAACTTAAATTAACTGCCGGCAAAAGGTGGAATAGCCAGAATAGTATCGTGTGGATAGGTTAGCTTGCTAAGCTAGTGCTAAACCCCTTTACATGTTTGACTTGAATAGGCTTTTCTACTTTCCTATTGGTTTCCTCCAGTTATTAGTCAATTTTAATATTTTAGATTCAAGGTGAGTATTTAATTTGTCTAATTGTTCTTGAGACATTCAAAAATATGTTAAACCGGTCTATAAAGTGGGTACCCTTAATTGGGGGTGGGGAAAAAAACTGGCGGTTGAGGGTGGTCTCGGCCAAATAACCTCTTTGCACAACCGTTGGCTTAAAAACAGTACGGTCCTTACCAAGTACGGAACCCAACATTCTTCATGGGTTGCAGTGGTACGGGCTTCTTTGTTATCTGAATACGTGAAATTAAAACTTTTTTATCATTTTGTGAGGCAATATTTAGTAACCATAGTTTTAAACATTTGGCACGAATTTACAATCTGGTTGCATCATCACTGCCTTCTGCCGAAGTTACCCGAAGGTCGCCGTACTAGCACTCTCTAGCGTCATTTGTGTTAACTAACTGATTTGTATTCAATTGTAAGATTCTTATTCATTGGAATTATTAAAATTATTACTGCTTTAATTAGATATTATTTAAAATTATTAGTGCTCTAGACTTCGGGCGTTCTAGGGAAGTTGTACCTAAAGCAGTAATAATTTAAATTACGGTAAGGGCCCGACCTCAAATGATTGGTATGCATATCTCTTGAGAAAGCGTAGCGAGCGGAAGTCGACAAATGTGATCAAATTATAGCAGTAATAATTGCCGAAATTACGGCAAGACTCCGACCTCAACTGATAATGACCCGTTGGGGTTTTATTTATCTCGAGCGAATCCAGTGAGCTGAAGTCGACAGCACTAATAATTTTAAATTATATCTAATTAAAGCAGTAATAATTGAAATTATGGTAAGACCTCATTTGATAAGGATCCGCTAGGGCTTTATTTATCTCCTGGAAAACCAGGATCTCGCAATCAAAGTAATTTTTTCAATCCTATTCTGACAAAAATCAACATGTACAAGATAAAAATCCATTTCATGCCGTCTTTTGTACCACTACATATGACCTTAGGTGATCAAAGCACATTAATTTGGAACAATCTTAAACCTCCGTATACTGGTTACTGCGAGTCATTAAGTTTAAATATACCAAACACCGGATTTAATTCTAGCAAAAAAAAAAAAGGATTGACGATGAAATTAAAAATTAGCATGATACTGAAGTTTCCTTCGCCGAGTGTACGATCAGAGTGAAACATCGTCTCTATATCACGATGGTTGGTGGTAAAGTTACACAAACTATAACACGATGTTAGCAATTGTGTTGTATGCGGAGCTCGCCATACTCAAATGAATGGCCCGACTAATTCTGCACCATCTAACAAAGAAGCTTTTCGAAAGGGAAATGTCACCACTTCATGCACGCATTAAATTCATGGAGTATGTATTACATTTAGGGCACAATCATGACTTCATAGCCTGGAAAACTAATCTAATGATTCTACTAAAACGATCATAGAGGATACGAAAACCCAATTTCAAAAATAATTCAATAAGAAAATGTGGTTGAAAGTAGATATGGCCAAGCAAGAATCAAGTACTTAAGTAACAGTAAAAACACTCAAAGCTCAAATTACTGGTTTAGATAAAACACTTATTCAGTAACTATCATACATTATACTGGAAGTCATTAGCTTCAGTGCTAGCATGGACTCGTCAAAATTTGGAGCGTAAGCAGCTGACACAGCAAAATCTTTGGTATAATCTGCCATCAACGGTGTACAATTTCATCAACGGTGCACAAAGCCATGGTGCACAGTGGTGAAATTGTAGAAAGTGCGTCATTACCAGTTAATATCTTTTTCTAGGAGGTCCAAGAATATCGAAATTTAGGAAAGATCATTTAAGAAAAACTTCCCGGATATCTATGAACGAAGATCTTTTCAATATGCTCTCCGTGGCATCAGTCCCGTCTATGACCGGAACCTCCAAAAAACGATTTTCCCCTCAGTTAGGAAGATATTTATTTATTGGTTTAATTATGAGCTTTTGATTAACTTCTGTGTAAAATTTTCTATTTAATTTTTTTATTAAATATAAAGATATTTATAATTCCATTGATTATTGAATATAATCAGCTCCTTTATTGTTAAGAATGCGCTAAGCGCGTTAGATACCATATCATTTTAGTTAATTTAATTTTTGATAAGCTTTATGATGTCTTGTCATAAGATGCTTATCTAGTTATTAATTTTAAGACAAGTTGAGCTAATTGCTAATTGATTTCGATAATGTCGTCGGTCCCATGTTATACCAACAAATATGAAAAATCGATTTTTTGTTATTATTCGATAGTATTTCAGTTGATACAGCCCTTAGTACAGTTAAGAATCTGTTACGGCATCAGAAAGTGCTGAAATCGCAGTTGCATTATCACGAAAAACGTCTGAAAGTCAGTTGTTTCCATGTTAAAGTAAAGGATATGCGTATTATTATAAAGGTAAAACAATAAATGCACACGAGACTAAGAGATAAATGAAAAACACCAATAAAAAAATTTAAAATGATCGAAATCGACCCTTATTCACAGAGGAATGTAACAGTTTTTTGCTCTTATGAAAAGTAGTGATTCGTAAGTTTACAATGGGAACGGCGATATGACTGATTAATATTGTATAGTTCCTGGCAACAGAGATATTATTGAAAAATGTTGGAAATATGTTATGAGGATGGGTCAGATCCCGAAACGTTAACAATTTATAAAAAAGTGCATAATAATGAAGATAGTAGAAGATAATTTTTGCTCATTTATTTGATATTATTATAATCTTCCTACGTGATTTGGATAGGAGACTGTAATTATATAGAATTTTTCATACGAAGTATCCTTTTTTACTTTTTGAGATATAAAATTTATTTTTCTTCATAACATTTTTCTGCTTTTTTTCGTTAATATCCTATGAAAAATTAAGGGACTTCAAGGAAAATACTTTAAGCAAGTTTCATCAAAATCGTTAGTGCATATAAAAATAGTTTCGGATATTGTGCACTGTGTGCCCTATTTGGTACACTGGCATAGATAATAGGTCAATACCTTCCAAAAAAATAAAAATAAAAAAAACAAATCGGTCAACCCATTTTAGAAATAATCAGATATACAGACTACTGGCCAAAAATGTATTTTTTAGATTCAGGGGAATTTGAAACGTAAAGATCTGTTGTAAACTGCACATCGAAAATCTGATTACAATACTCACCATACCTAATACTTGTAGGAAAGTAATAGCCTAAGGAAAGTGCACAAATGGACTTACCTAACTATTGATATTTCAATGTGTACTTCAGGGTGGAAACATAACGGAGCGGCGATGTAGAAGTTAGAACGCTGAGACAAATCAGAAACGAAAGGTTATAATTAATGGTTGTAAAATCTTCATATGGTATTTATTAGCGGCGGAGGTACAGATAATAATTTTGTTTATTTCATTGTTAGAAGACAAATCTATTTTTTATTTTTAAAAACAATTCCTTACAACAACTGATAACATTTCAAGTACGTTACATTTCTGTGTTGATGATGAGTAACGTAATTGAAAAACAACTTATTCGTTAAAATGCAGTTTAAGTAAAACATCGATAGCAGGCGGGTCACATCTCGATCTTTATTTTAAATCGATCTTAAACTATTTTGAGCTAGAAGTTGCCTGGCTTACGTTGTATTTTGATTACTGTCTGCCGGTTTTTTTCAAATCACTTCTTGATATTTGTTAAATTGCAATGGATAAAGTTGGTAAGAAGAATTATTAAAATTATAGCCGTCTCTATTATTTCATTGATCATGAATTTTAATAGATAGTTTTTTTTTTTTTAAAGGTCAATTATTCATATTTTAATTTTCCATCTTTAAGATAGATATGCTTCTAGAAATGATATTGAGATTTTAAAGTGATAAACTTTGGATTAGCCTCAGAAATTATTTAAAAGTGCGAAATTCTGGTTGCTCTGCTGTCAGGTTATAAACTTTAACTGTTTTGAGCAGAATGATATGCCATTATTAATTTGAATGGTTTATTATTAACAAATTAGGGCTTGCTATTGATTAAGTTAGTTAGCTTATAATTTATGGAGAAGAAATATTGCTATTCCTGTTTCGGATTTAATGGATCGCAGAAATCATTTTGGATCAGGAGTTAATTTTTTATTTTGATTTCCGTGTACCATAAGAAAATTGTTAACTTGTCAGTATTGGTTCTGAAAATAAGTTTTTGAAAGTAAGATTGGATAACTAGAATGTAATAGTGAATTCTTTTGTTTTTCCATAATTTCTCAATTCTAATATGTTATGGATGTTTAATTTTGACATGCTATATATATTTAGTGAAACAAAAATTTCAATCACATTTCGTTATACTTTTTCAACCAATGTTTTAAATCCACAAAAATCAAATACTGAAAATAATTACTCTTACTGCATATATCCAACAGCTGTTAGTAGTTTTTACATCCATAATATCCATATTATATTATTTCTTATAATTATTAAATTTTAGTTCTCAATTCACATAATGTCCACTCTTATTTAATATTGATGTCACACTGTACTACTTAGACATAGGGAACTGCTTATAACTATTAGATTTTAAAATAAGAGTGATTTAAGAAGAGAAAATTCTGAAGACGGAGGAACACTCTGAAACATTGGTTGATGAAATAAAATAAATATATTGATAATAAAGAAATATGATGGAAAGTTTTGTTTCATTAAATATATACTGTAAACAGGGGTAACTTTAATAGTGCATTCATATCTTTGCCAAGCCAAACCAAACGGTTAACCTTTAAAGGAGGATTTATAGAAGCTTAGCAAACTAACGAATCCACTCTCTGGTCCGGCTATTCGAAATTTTGTGAACGTTAATTTTGCTTTAACCTATTTTTATTTTAAAAAGAAGATATTAATGCAATTATATAATTTATATAAATACACATGTATGTGGATGCAACACTAGAGCTTATGTGATGCTTCCTGCAATAACTGGATCGGACACAAACATATGAGACAAACCAAGATAAACAAAACTACCTCCTTTACACGATTGGTTTGGCAAAGGTGCGAATGCGCCTTATGACAACTGTAATTTAAAATTTTAAGTGGGCTTATTGTTAATGCCTTTTGATGCAAACAAACTAAAATTTGAAACTAAATGAATGACAGGGACAACAAGCCCATTAAGGAGGTAATATTTGAATTAACGGTTGTCTTAAATAAATTTCTTATATTAAGGTGAAGAATGAATAATTCATAGCGATCTATAGTGCCATCTCTGCTAATTGTGTTCCCCCATTTTCGCATTTTATTTCAAACTAGGTTATGTTCCTTATCCTATGTTTATTGCTGAAATGTGCTTTACATTTCATCAGAATTTATCCTTATTTTAATTTCAAATAATAGGGGAATATAATTATGCAGATAAAGTGATAAGATTAGCTATCTAATAAGATCAAAAATCTATCTAATTAAAGCATTAATAATTTAAATTAATCTAAGGGCCGAACCTCAACTGAAAATGATCTATTGGGGGTTTGTATATTTCTTGAGCAAGTGTAACAAGCAGAAGTCGACAGCTGTGATCTAATTAAAGCAGTAATAATTCAAATTATGATTAGGCCCCGACCTCAGCTGGAAAGGATCCATTGGGGTTTTGCTTATCTCTTGAGCAAACTGAAGTTGACTCGATTAATAATTTTAAATATCTAATTAAACAAGTAATAATTTTAATTATTACAATGCATAATAATTTTACAATTGAATACAAAGCAGTTAGTAGGAATGGTGCTAGTGCGGCAGCAATACCCATCTCCAGGTGCTTCTGATAAGGTGGTGGATTTGGGAGATTGTACCAAAAAGTGGAATAATGAATCCAGATTTTATTTTTTGTAAATATATGCCTGTTATCCAATTCAAACTTCTTAATTTAAAGTACTCCTTAAATTTTTGATCTGATTAATGTTGCATATTCCCAAAGTAATGAGTTGCTAAAGGTGAAGAGAAACAATACAAATTGTGTCAGGGATAAGCTGTGTGTTTTGAATTGATAGAAACTTACAGAGGATTGATATTATTCAAATTTGAGCTTCCTGGTATTAACCTTAAAACAGCAACTCTTGATAAATTGGTTTATTCTATTGAATTTCCAAACTTGTACAGTTTTTTTAATTTTTATTCCAGTTATGACATGAATCTCATATTCAATTTTGTAGATATGAGCAACTCGCTAGCAGAGACACCAGTTCGTATAAAAGAAGAAAATACAGATGACTCTTCTGAACTTACTTGTAAGTGGTCCCTTTTTTAAATTAGTGATTGTATGATTTCTAATGATAATTTTTTTAATGAAAGTATTATAGTTATTTGTACATGAAGGATTTTATTTGGATTGTTGTACTAAAAATGTAATAACTGGTAGTATGAAGATTAAGTGTAGTATATTATTGTCAATGATTTTTGTTCCATTCCTCAGCCAAGATATCAAAATACAGTAATTTTTTAATTTTTTTTTTTTTTTTGGACGACAATAAGTTTTATAAATGGCAATAAAGTTTCACTTAAATACGTTTATGTTTTTTTCCTCTTGCCCTCTTACTTTTAAATAATAATATTTTCACACTTATTAAAAGGTCTGTGCAGTCAATTTGCTTCAAAGAGTATGAAGTTGTCACGACGACATATTCGCAAGTTGGACACTTTTTCTTTAACAATTTATTTATGGTTACTGCTCTGTTCCTCTGGGCCGAAGGGTGATGTTCTAAAGCCCAAAGCCTTCCTAAATAAATGGTTTATCTAACACGACTAGAATTTTTCAAATCGGACTGTTATTTCCTGGGTCAAACTAACAAACTCTTCAATTTCGTATCTTAGTATTGATATATTAAATGATGTTTTTCTACTCTTGTATTTTTCAGCCTAACCATATTATGCTAGTAGAATTTAATATGTAAGGCCTAACTTCAGAAAAATGTATTGTCATTGTAGATTCCATATTTATTCTTTCAAAGTTATAAAAGAGTGAATAAAAATTAAGTGAACCATGTTTTTAAATTAAGTAAAATTCTCCTAACTAGTGCATTGAGATGGTTTTTAAATCCATTTATTAATAATGCAAAGTATCCAATTTAATTTAACTTAATGTTTAAAATAATAGTTGGTCTTTGTTACAGTTCCCACAATTTTTATCAAACAAGAGGAAGAAGTGGAGATTTATCAAGGTAAGCAAAATTAAAATAATCTTATTTTAAATTATCTCATGAAAATTTAGTTCTGATTAAGTTTTTATTGGGCATTACATGACTTCCATGTACTCTCTTCTCCTTTATTTCATTGACGCTTCGGGGAAATACTTCCTCATCATCAGAATAATTTTTTTCTAAAATTAACAATTATTGCATCTGTTGACATATTTCATGTTTAAACATACTCCAATTAAAACATAACATATAAATTAACCATATTAATAATTTAACATTATTTATAGTTTAACAATTCCTCAGCTTATAGGTATTGTTAAACTATAGATAATGTTAAATTATTAATATGGTTTATTTATATGTTATGTTTTAATTGGAGTATGTTTAAATATGAAGTATGTTAATAGATGCAATAATTGTTAATTTTAGAAAAAAAAAATTCTAATGATGAGGAAGTATTTCCCTGAAACATCCTATAATAAAATAATTGCAGGAACTTCCCAAAAAATTATAAGAAAGAAGTTCTGATTAAGATGAATGTAGGCTCCTTGGTAAATAAATTAGTTTACTCATGAGCAAGAACTACTATTTGTTATAATTTTTTTCTCCTTATCACTAAACTGAATTATAGTTTCTTAATACATTTAAAAGATGTGTAATGAGTATTTTTTAATATTATTTTCATCTTTATAGACGAGCTTACCCATGTGAAACAAGAAGAACTGGTCATCCCAGACAATGGTGAGGAATCTTATTTATCTTGTTAAACTTCCTCCGAACAAGCTGGCATATTAAGTCTAATTTTTTTTTCATATTTAGTTAATATAGTATATTACCTATACATATAATTTACTAATTAGATTATCATTTCTGCACTTCTGATTAAGTATTTCTTTTTCAACTAAATAGCTATTGTAATAAGAGATTATGCTGAAAATTTTCATATTTCACATAATTTTTGTCTCTTATGTGTCCACTCTCGCGACTTCCCTTATCACTTTGGGTTAAAGTCCAGTACAAAAAATATTAGTTTTTTTTTTTTTTTTTTTTTTGAGGTTTGTCTTTTTAGACAATCAAATTATCTGTCAAATTCTCTTCTGCAATATTTCAGGAGATTTATAATTTTCGAATTATCAAAAAACTAAACGGAGGTGAATCGGTTGTCATATGAACATGTGTAGAATACTTAATAAAACATGTATACAAGTTCAAAACACTATATCTCTATTAATACTGTTCTGATTTTGATTATTGTTCTTTTTGTTTTATAGGAAATTTAATTACCTTTTGAATAATCAGAATATAAACATATACCTTAAGTGGTAAGGAAAGTAATAAAAAGTTCAATACGCTGTATCTTTGCTAATAATGGTCCAATTTTGATGTTTTTTTTTGTTTCGTTCAGAATCTATTCACCTTTCAAGTAACTATATACTATATAATTGGCAAAAGAAGAGTTTGGCAACCACAAAGAAGTTATGTTGCATGGATGATGTCGGAAAGGATCTGATAGCATAGGCATCACTGGATGGAGACAATAGGACAGAAAAAGAGAGGGATGAAACAGCATTGTCAAGGAAGCCAAGGCCCATCCCGGGCTGTGATGCTACTTAGAAGAAGTATCATATAATTTGATAGTCCGAAAAAGTATCTAATAATGGTCCGATTTCAATGATTCTTTTTTTATTTTGTATGAAATCTATTTACTTTTTAAATAACTATATTAACAATTTACCATGAAACGCATACTTTTTAAGTTATGAGCAAATAAAATTTTATTTTCCTCATTACTTTTTTCTACTTTTTCTCGGTGATCTACTATACACTAAAACTAATAGAGCTTTCAGGAGAAGACTTTAAGCAAGTTTCATCAAAGCCGCTATGGCGCTACATTCTATAGAAAAACTGTTTTTTGAGTTATTGTGCACATGTGCCTGATTTGGTACAATGAAATGAGGGGAAAAACACTATAAGACAGGGAAAAAAAGCATTGTAATTGGTCAACGCGTTCAAGAGATAATCGTGACACAGACCAATGGCTGAAAATGCGTTTTTTGAACTCAGGGAACTCTGAAACGCTTTTATCCAATGAAAACTTCACATCGAAAATTTGACCCATTTACAATACTTTACCTCTGTGATAAGGAAAGTGCAAATGCCATTGTCATCCCCTCAAGATATATTACTCTCTTGACTGCGGACCATTGCTTAATGAAGCCAAAATAATAGGATTAGGTTGGGGTTATATCAGAGTTTTGAGGAACAGAGAAAAATCTTCATCGGCAGAGTTAGGTAATTTAATCCACTTTTCTCCCTCCCCCCACTATTTTGTTTTTTTGGTAAATTTACTTCACTCCTCTCGGGGATATAGAAAAACAGAACTTTCAGTCTTTTTTGTATTATGTTATAACTTCTATATCTCATCCTAGGCTGAATTCATTTTTCAGGGCCAGGTTCTTGGGAATGATCATTAAATTGGTATAAATTTAATTTAATTTATATCTGTAGTATTTTTAAAAATAATTTTAAAGTTTTATACCTTAAATTGTATTTCCTTTTACCAGACTACTTAAAGAGGACCAGATTTAACACTTTTAGTGCTGAACAACGATATATATCATCATCCAGGACTAACAGGGTTAATAAAACAGTAATATCATAATTGAAAGATAGTAGAAATAAGATTTTTATTTTTTAAACAATAATCAGTTGTGACCATAACCAAATAATATAGTTTTATTTATTATTATTTCCACTGCTATTGTATTTGAATAGTTGTGTATTTTTGTTTATTACCAATGCTATGATATATTTAAATATTTTTTTTATAGGCCAATTGACACAAGTTAGGATTTGTGTGTGAAATATTTGTTTAAAAAAAAAAAATATTCCCAATAAATTTACTAAGTGACTTTTTGAAAGTTGTATTTGAGATAAATTCAATAATAAATGATTTTGTTTCTTTGGCATTGAAACTAATCATCAGAAATTAATGATTTCTATAAAGCGTTAGTATTAACTAATCAATTTTAACTGATGGCCTGCCATCATTCCTTGTAAAAATGGGTTACTGAGTTAAGTTTTTGACCTTGTGAAGCTCATATTATAGTGATGATGTAAATTATATTTTTTTTATCTCTATAATTTAATTTTTTTCAGATATCAATAATTCTGATAGTTTTGTAAAAGAAGAAAAAACAGATGATATTGAGTGTACTAGTAAGTTTCCACTTTTTATGATTTGTTAATGGTTATTTATATCTTTACATAAAGTTCTCTTTAATTGATTCTAAATCTAATATTTTATGATTTTAATTTAATAATTAATTAAATGGATGTCTTAAACTAAAAACTAAATAATCAACTAACAGTTTTTAGTTAATAAAATGATGAGTTTTTAGCATGTTTTATTGTTTTGGACACCTAGCAAGTATTCAAAACCATTGCTGGAAGGTGGTGCTATAACCTTTGAATTTCTTATGGGACATTATTACATTAATTTATAAATGATGATGGGGTCATTATTACATCAATTTTTAAATGATAAATAACTCTTTCTTTGAGATGTATTGATTTTTTTATCATTTCATAAATTAATAACTGATTATTAATGGGAAGTTTTTAATAAAATTATTTGAAGTGTCGTGTTTTATATCGAGAGTGTTGAGTAGTGACATTTTTCAAAATATTGGATTTTTCACTATCCAACTCTGAAAGGTCAGAATATGGATAAACTGTAATCCTCAGACAATGTTTTTACTATGTCATCTAAAGGTTACAACATTTTATCCATGCATAGATCGAGCTTTCCAGAGTTGGATGATAAAAAATCTATTTTTTTTTAAATTTATGGTTACGCCATTTTTACTCAACATCTTCGATATTATAATAAATATAATTAATAATTAAAGAAATGTTTTCAGTTTTTCCTAATAATATTTTTATTGTTTATAGGTGTCAAGGACCCCCACACCAACATGGAGATCAGCGAGCATCATTTAAAAGCTAAGGTGAATATTAATTTTAAAAAAAATATCAAAAGTCTGTATTGAGTGGGGTATTTCAGTGAGTAAGGCACTGTTCTCCTATCTCCCGGGCCCGTGTTCGAGTCCGGCTGTGGCATGTAATTATTTATTCTGTTACATCAGCCGAGGATTGATCCTGCGGTCAGATCCTCCTGGATCTCACCCAGCCTCTAAAATGGGTAGCTACCCTTAATAACTAGGGAAAAAACCTTATAATTGAACATGATCTAAGCAAAATCATCTTTCATAACTGTAGGCCTAGAAACAGTATGGCCCTTACTAAGTACTGAACCCAAAACCCTTCTTGGGTTGTAATGGAACAGTTTTTTTTTTTTTTTTTACTTCCTTGTACGAAGCAATGGAAGTATTGTAATCACGAAAATATTCGGTTTTCAGATTTTAACGGAAATATCCATTTTGACTAGTTTCGTCGTGGCGTCTGTACATATGTTCGTATGTACGTTCGTACGTATGTGCGTATCTCGCATAATTCAAAAACGATTAGCCGTAGATAGTTAAAATTTTGTATTTAGGATTACTGTAAAATCTAGTTGTGAACCTCCCTTTTTGGTTATTATATGATTACAGGAAGTGGTACTTTATTTGAAGGTCAGTATTGATTTTCATCAAAAATTATATTAAAATATAATGCAAAGCTTCTCAAATTAGGTATATAAGACTTACATATTAATGTAAATAACATAATAAATTTTGGTTAACATTAGTAGACAGGAAGTGGTATTTTACTTGAAGATCATATTAGACTCATCAAAAATTATATTAAAATATAATTTAAAACATCTCAAATTTGATAAATAGAACTTTTATATCAATATTAAAGGTTATGTATTTACTATATTTTGGTTAAAATTGGTGAGCTGAAAAGAGTACTTTATTTGAAGGTCATAATAAGCACATAAAAAATTATATTAAAATTACATACAAAGATCATATGGTTCGGTAATAAAGGTTACAAACGAGATTTTTTTTTCAATTCAATTAAACATTTTTATTACTTGTTTTAAGTGTTAAAGTTATGAATGAAATACTGGTTTTTCTCCCCATTTGTGAGATGAACAAGTCTGCAGCAGGAGAATAAGATATAAGTTAAGTGGGTTCTTCCGCTTAAAATGTCGAAACTGTCAATTTCCAATGCTTTATTTAGTGACATTAACAGTTCTAATGTTGTCACGGAACATGAAGAAATCTCTTGGAAACTAGTTACCTAATGAAAGAAAACGACATATAATAACGGAATGAGTCCTCCAGAAACAAGAGCTTGTGTGTAAATAGATGGATATCGTGATGCCAAGTGTTGTTTTTGAGATTTTGCAATTTTCAGAAACTAGTAACCAAATTCAGGATCACTTTTTGAGTCACCGATTTATAATTAAGTAGGTGTACAAGGAAGTCATGTGTTGTCCACATCAGATATTTTTTAATCAAAAGTCAGTTATAATTAATTCAATTGTGATTATGAAGCAGTTGAATTTGACAAATTAAAGAAGCATATGATAGCTGGTCATTATTTTTAAAATCTTTAGCCTATCATGGTGTTAAAAGATATGATTGTTCTTGTTGTGATTATAAAACCTGGCAATGTACAGATTTAAACAAACATATTATGCCTTACCATTCGGGTGAAAAGCCTTTCATGTATTCATTTTGTGACTGCAAAGCAACTAAAAATATGAGTGAGTTTTGATGAAAATATGAGAGAACAACTAAAAAGACATATGATGGTCCTATATAGAGATGAGAAACCTCATCACTGTCCTCATTGTGAATATAAATTAGTATTTACCTATGATATGAAAAATAATATTATTACTTGCAATTCAGAAAATAACCCCTCACAAATGCCCATATTTCGACTATCAAGTAGGTAGAATTATTAGTTTAAAAACACATATAATCGTTCGTCATACATGTTAAAAACCTTAATCAATATCCTTGTGATTATAATGAGAAACCTTATCAATATTACCGTTATTATCAAGGGGTAAGAATTAATTTTTTGAAAAGACATATGGCACAACATATAGCTGAAAAGCCTCCAATGTCCTTATTATTATAAATCAGTATTATCTAAACATACAAAATAACACTTAGTGGCCATTCATGATTGATAGACGTCTTTTCAATATTCTCATTTTGAGAACAGGACATTAGAACATGTAATGTCACAACTTATTAGAGAGAAGCTATTTCCCTTAAGTGCCTCCTCTCTCTCATACAAGATCAAATTGTTGTGCTTTTTTGTTGATGGTGTATGGGATTAGTTTGGATAAGTTAGCGTTGGGGATAAGTTGTTTGTAGAGAGGGGATAAGTTGTTTGAAGAGAGGGGATGAGTTTGAAGGTTGAAGAAGTTTGATGTGAACAGGAGGAGATGGTTACTCAACTGTTACAAAGTATATGGCGGTGTTTGATAAAAACTAGCACAGCCAATTGCTTTGCAATAAAAAAGAATATCTACAAGAAAAATAAAGAGTTGCCAGAATTTACAACCAAGATTATTTTATTTGTATTCTCTTGATATAGAGATATTACAGAACTATACAAATCATTCTTGTTCTCTAATCTGTAATATATTTTCTTAGAAATTCAGGAACGCAATTAGAACTTTTTAAGCGCTTACCAAAATGTTCCCTGTATCATCATGGCTGCCAGTGACATCGTTTGCTCCAATGTCATATTTGTTAACATTTTTCATGCAATGTAACCGTATGCTTTAGTAGTAAGGATTTTCCATTTTGTTTGATGAATCGTTTCTTCTTGAATATATTCGGTGATTTTTAAGTGAGTTAGGACTCTGGAAAGTTCCGTTCTACAGTTCAATGTCAACATCATATAGGATCGTGTTGTACCCATGTGTGAGAGCACTTCTTTAAGTGTACCCAAGAATGAGAAGATAGAAAAAAATGGTGTATTGCTATGTGAAGGACTTTCTGACACGCAAAACTTCAGCATATTGTTGCTGAAACCATTTTGATGTAAGTACCTATCATTGATATGTATTAATTTCTTACATTTATGAACCAATAAATATTTGTGAATAGAATCTATATGAGCATCTCAGGATCTACATCTTAAATTGAGATTTCATTTGAGAATGCATCCTAAGTCTATGCTAAATACTTGCATGACTTCTGCTCTAACTACAATATGGTATTTATTGATTTGGTTTTTGTATTTTCTGATTAAATATTTTCCATTTTTCTCATACTATGATAATTTTTTATTTTCTATGTTCATATGGATTTTATTTTATTTTAATTTTTTTTTTTTGGACCTATACAAGTATCAGAAAAGTCATAAATATTCTTTTGTTCTTAAAAGAGCCGCAGTTAATGCAATAGATCTATTCTCTTGTGGTGATGATTGCTCTGAGCCAAATGTTGCAAGAGAATAAGGCTGATAATCACCGGCATGCAACTTGCACCTTGTTGCCTTTGATTGCTCCAGTGTAGGATCACCGTAAAACAGAAATGTGCCTAGTGACAGCGAGCACTTTACTAGAGATGTACAGTCACATCCTCTCCCCTTCCCACATGCAATTTGAAACATTCTTATCGAACAGGAAAATTAACATATTGTTCGATAGAGGGTGTTTGAAAGCATGTCTAGGATTAGAGTCCAGAATCTTTTCTGTTGCTGCAAAAAGAATTATAGCTTGAATTAATGACAACAATTGCTGATTAAATTCTGGAAGTATATATAACCCATCAAACTTCATACATTTTTTATTTACTTAATTCGGACTTTGCTCAAGTCTCTTCTAACCTACAAAACCTAAACATATTCAAATATTACAGTATGCCTATCCTCTATTATAGTTAAAATATTTTAATATATTACTTCATTTACAATGTACAGAATTTTATTAAGCATTACTATTAGCCATTAAATGATAGAACTTACAGCATGGCAAGTTCTGCCAGAAGGACCTCTGAATTTTCTAATTCTCATAAAAATAGTAAAAGTTGAAATTTTTTTTCCTTATGTTTCTGGTGCTAGTATCGGTTGTGCTTCCAGAAGTACAGAACAGTCTTTATACTATCGTAAAAGTTAGTCCCACTGGCAGGATTTAGCGTCCTTCACGAAGGACGTTGTTTATTCTATCATCAATGCTCTAATAATTTCTATTCCCTTAATTAATTTCTAATACAATCCAAATATTCATTAAAAATACACATATGTATAATTACTTTTTTGAAAATAAACCGATTATAGTAATATTCACCATCGACCAAGAAAAAAAAATTTAATTGCCTCCCTCAAAATTTGAAGTTTTATGTTTCTACAAGATATGTAGAAACCAAATCATGAATAAAAAGAAACTGTCTGTCCGCCGTACGCTGTCTGTGACTTTTCTCCGAGACTACTGGACCGATTTTCTTGAGATTTGGCAACAAAGTCACAGGTCACCCCAGGATATTCTCTGGCACTCTTGACCCTTGGCCTCCTGAGTTATCCTTTTCCTTTTCCTACTGTCTATCGCCTCTCTCTACCAATCCCGGATTCTCAGGTTCCTTGCATCTCTCTCCACTTCATCCTTGCTTGGATCTATCCTCCACTTCCACCAGGTTCTTGATTTTTCCTTTTCCCACTGAAGTGTGCCTTCAATATTTTCCTCTTTATCCTTTTTCTCTCTCTGATCATATGTCCATCTTAGCCTACTTGCTTTAAGGAATATCACGTGAATGGGCACACTAGATATTTTGAAAATATAACTATTTGGAAATAATAAACCATTGTCTAATAATTTGCAGCATTCTATTTATTATTATAGTCATTTTTATTTACATTAATTATTTCTGTAATTATGTTCATCATATATTATAAATTGCACTATTTATATTGGATTACTATGGTATTTTTTTTGTAATAGTTATCTCTGAATATGTTCATAAATCCATTTCTTTTTATCAACTAACCTATGTGCCCCCTATAAATATGAGATATTTAAATATTTATAGGTAATTCTAAGATAATGTGCAACTTTGCAGTCTCTCATTTCCTGCTTTGTAAAAAGGCCATATTACGATTTTTAAAATGGTTTATTTTTAGTACTAGTTGGATAAAAGTATGAATTCACTTATTTTTAAATAATGAATTTTTGATATATAACATCTTGATATGTTTTAATTTATTTTTGTAAAAGAAATAATGTTTTTTCAATGATTTAATAATCAAAAACCTGAAAACATTTCTAAAATTTGATGTATCTCAGAAAAGCAATTGTCCCATAAATTTTGAGTCATTACCACCACCAAAACTATAATGTTTCCCATGGTAAGCCAGGAGGGAATTTTCGTGCCACAAAAAAATTTTAAAAGTGGCAACACTGAAGAATAGGCGAAAAAAGTCATAAAAAGTAATGGAGAAAAGTAATGGTCAATGGTCAGCTCAGTTAAGCTTTGTCAGTGGAAAAGGAAGTTCATCTGCCAGGTGAGTACAATTTATTTTGTCATTACCATTACCATTCTTATTTAAACAACTTTTCTATGTATAATTTTGAAATAATTTTATTTTAAAAGCTAGAATTAGGGACTATGAAAAGCATTATTTATATTTGTAAAAAACTTCTTTTTTTTTGAGATATTTAAACTTAACTTCCAGAATGTCACCTCTGTAACTGAAATTCCATCATTATCACAATTTTCGTTTTTGTTATGGTATTGACAGTTTTTGTGGTGGCAATGACTAAATTTAAAATTAAATGCTATATCTATATAATTTATATACGATATCCATTATTATTATTATTTGTTATAGAAAGTCAGAAGAAAAGTGGGGAGACCTAAAAAGTTTGATACCAAGGAAGAGAAATTGGGGGCTAGACGAGAAGCTGAAAGAGAGAAAAGACGAAAAAGGCGAGAAGACCCAACATTGTGTGAACTCGATAAAGCAAAAGAAAGATTAAGATATCAGCAGAGAGTAAAAGAAGGTAAGATTAAATTGGTAAGTAATCTGACTGATCGAGAAATAAGACAAAAAAGAAAAGATTGGAAGGAAAGTCAAAAGAAAAGTAGAGATCGTAAAGCACAGTTAGGAAACGCCGTGATGAACCCCTACCCATCTACACTGAATTCTTTCGAAGCCGATCATAGTCAGAATGGTAGCACCAACAATAGACAAAGAACTCAAGGGCGACAGGAAAAGATTTATAGGGAATTGGAGAAATTAAAAGAAGAAAATAGCAAATTAAGAAAAATTGCTGCAAAATACAAAAAAAGATTTTATAGATTATCTAAAAAACACATAAGCGAAGCAAGCCCTAAAACAAAACTTGAACTACTTATATCAAGCAACAACTTTTGAAAAACTTTGATTTTTTGGAGAGGTAATAAAAAAAAGGTTCGAGAGTTTGTACTAAAAGCTGAAGAACAAGCGTGAAAAACAGGGTTTGAAAAAGACAGTTGCATTCAAATTGTCACCTGCGAATTCCTCCGAACAAGGATGTATAAAGCTGCATATTTTATAATTTTCCTATATATTTATATATATGTTTGTGTATATATACTATGATGATGAAATTTGTTTAGCATTAAATTTTAATATGATGAATCATTAAGTGTAATGTGAAAAGGTGATATATTAGCTAAATTTTAATTTTATGACATTTTCACATTTAAAGAAAATGTGAAGCCTGATTTTGAGTATAGTGAAGTTAGACTATGCTTCAAAATTATGCATACTTGCATATAACGTGAAATATTTTTAGAAATTTTTTGAAAATAATGTAAAAGATATAATGGATCTTGAACAATTTTATTTTAAAAGAAAAACTGTGAACATTCAAATTTAGTAATGTGTTAAATCAAATGAGCAGTGGAACAAGTGCTTTTGTAAGTGCTAAAAAATAGAATTTTTCATGTATATTAAAAAATGAATTAAGAATAAATTTCTATGGTCATTAAATATAAATGCAAACATTTAAAAGGAATAAGGAAGAAAATAAGAAATTTTGCCACACTATTTTATGTCGTCCTCTTAATTAGCAAGCCATTGCTTAGCAGAGATTCACCTGCTTTGGGAGTGAAGAACGTTAGGGCGAGAAGTTCTTATTTGATATTGAACCGACAGTATGTTCCGTCATATGAAAGTCTAGTCTATGGTAGTGAAATTAATTCAGTTTGCTGGAGGTTAATAGTAAAAGTATAAAAAAAGGAGGTCAGTAAGCAAAGGGCTAATTAATTTGCAACATTTCCTGGTGACTTAATGTTAGAAGTGGTGAAGATAGAAGAGAAGCATCCAGCAGAAATTAATGTCTTCAAATGAAGTATCCGATTAATATTTTATTTTGTGTATACAATTTAAATTTGATCATTTTTTTTAAAAGATATTTTTGATAAATGATTATGTTTATTACTTTTTTAATCATTCCACATTACTAAATCGATCCAACTTTTTTCTTTGTAAAGTTAAAATAACTTAAATTTTTTTATTTATTTCATTCACTTTCTGAAATCAGATTTTTTAAAGTTTCATAATTGAAATGTATATCTTATTTTAATATAAAATTATTTTTATTATATTTACTGTTTTTCTATTTCAACCAATAACAAGAATGTATTTCATTTTTCAGTAATAATTTAAATATTTTAATTAGTCACATATATTATTATTATTATATTAAAAGTCGCAAATCAAGTCGAAAATATTACAATGGCTATACTTCCAAGATTAATCAGCTCAATACTAAAACCATATTATTATAATATACAGTTAGAATCTTCAAATAAAGTAAAAATATTACTATATACATTATATGTATATGTATAAAGGGGGCAGGGGTGGCCAGCAAGCTAAGGCACTTGCAATAGGATATCAAATTTAAGCAATGTTGAGCGTGGTTAATACTTGGATAGGTGACCGACTATCAGGGAAAGGCACGCAGTCTGAGATTCTTCAATCTATATATCCCTCTCCCCATACCTGGCTATGTGAGGCTCGTCAGCTTAATGGAGACAATTCACAAAAGCCAGGTGTAGGAGCGATGATCCTACCCTGTGAACCTTGATCGCAAATTGCGTTGTGGTCTTTAGAATGTCAAGTAGCTGTCCTGAGGTTGGGTCCATGGACGGTCTGCTTTGGGGAAAGAAATATAGGTCCTGTTGCACCTGCTGACCCTGAACAGCCATAGTCTACGGTTCAAGGCCAATTTGCTACTGTCCTTAAACCCGAGTAGGTCGGTTGGAAGGAGACTGCCGGATTGGCCCCAAAGGCCAAGAGGCTATGGAGCTATTGGTGGCCTGCCATTGCACCATGAAAACCATGGTTTGTAGCAATGTGAGGTATCTCCTCCAGGCTGTCTGTGCTCCCAGAAGCGAAAAAATGTTTGTGAGACCATATCATGCAGCCGAAGATCTCCATGGTCTATAGTGCCAACATGAAAAAAAAATATATATTTATATTTTCTCTATTTTGGAAGAATGAAACGTATATGGATGTGTGTCATTCTTTGAAAATAGGTAAATCACAGTCTCATGAAGAAACCGGTTTTTTTTATGCCTCTGGCTGACATTTTAAAAGATCTTAGATTTTATTGTATTATCAGGGTTTTGCTTTCATGTTGGTAATATTTTTACCGATGTAAACATGTTTTAATAATAAAATCCTTTCTTGAATTTTCTATACTGACGTTGTTTAGCTGCCAGAAACCTAACATATTGCTATCAAAATAAATAAGGTGTGCAAACAAGCTCAGTATTTACAAAAGAAAAAAAAAACAAATTCATCATAGAATAATTACGTTGACAGTAATTTAAATTTATTGCTTGTACCTTGGCCATGTATTTCACTCCCTCACTTTCTTCAAAATAGGGATCAAGTAAACTCAAAGCCTTCTAAAGCCGAGGAAAATAATTGGCATGCCTTAGCAATTCCCTCCAAACCAAATTGTAATCGATGTTGAGAGAAACCTCAGTTAACATGTTGTGACTGTGAGATGCTGTTTTTTTTTTTTTTTTAATTCCTCCTACATGGCATTTAATTCCCCTTTCTGACATAAGGAGTTTCAGCAGCGAAGTTAAAAATGTGATTTGTTTTTGGTGGTCCTTACTCTCTCAACTGCTCATAGAATTGAGAAAGTAAGTTCACAATTTGATGAATTTCTATTGTAGTTCTTCAGGTTTTATAGGATTTGGTGAGGTGTAAATATGAAAGTTCTAAAATTAAGGCCTAATCAGTTAACTATGAATAAGCTAAAAAACCTCACTCCCTTACTGAATGAATTTTCAATGATTTGAAAAGAAGATTTGCTTGCTTTCTAACGACTAAAATTTAAAAAAACTTTGGTAATTGTTTAGCATCTGCTTTTCTGGAATGCAACTATCATTGTTTTTACCTAATCTCTACCTAAACAATATGTAATGGTAATATGAATATTGTATTAGTTAAGTTTACATTGGGTTCCTAATATTGAACAATTACTAAACTTTCTTTTCCATAAATAACTTTTTGTTAAAACTTTTTTTTTAAATTTATTAACAACTATCCTGCTTGTACAAGAATACTCATTTGCAGATGCAGGAAACAATTTTTTCCATAATGGGGACACGAAAAGGAACTGAAGAAGAGAGAAAAATGAAAAAACAAGAATACGACAGAAGAAGAAGGGAGATGATAAAAAATTACCCGGTTCGTTTACAACAACAGAAGCTGAAAGAACAGGAAAAATATAGGAAAAAAATTATAAAGAAACAAATAAAATTAGTAAAGGACATGACAGGACAAGAACTTCGTTCTCAAAGAAAAGCATGGAGGGAGAGGACTAAAAGAGCTTATTACAAGAAAAAACAAAATGGAAACCAATCTGTAGACCTGATTGCTTCAATTGATGCTGCACCTATAGCTTTGAGTTCAAGTGTTTATGATTCTACTATCTCATGCGATCCTGGAACTAGCAATAGTCGCATGACAAATGAACCATCACTTACTCCACATTTTTTGAATTTTTAAATTAAAGGTCTTCTTAATATTTTTATGGGTTACCTATAAGTTTAAGTTAAAGTAGATAAACCACTAAGAGTTGCTTACTATATTTTCCTTATCTATTAAATTTTATTTAATTTTGCCGTCTACTAGATTAGAATCTGTCCTAATAAGTGATATCCTATAATAAAATTTAACTAAAAGTTACTAAAAAAAGTATTAATCTATCAGTTTTAGTCAAAGTAAATGAACCACTGAGAGTTGAATATTATCCCTTGTTAACTTCTTAAGTTTTATCTGATGTTACTGTCTATTAGTTTGATGAATTGTCTTAAATGATTTATTTTTATAAAATATAATGAAATTTAACTAAAAATTATTGAAACTTTTAATAAAACTATAATTTTTTAATTTTATTGTTATTATTTCCTTGTAATTTTCCCTTATCCTCACTCTCTCACTTTTGAAAATTGGATTATTTTGATTTATCTTCCGTTCTAGAAAAAAATAGAATTTTTTTACAACAGCATCTGTGAAGCAGTTAAAATCAATAAAAAATTAAAAATCGAAATTATATTGCTATTTGAAGTAATAAGAAAATGATTAGAAAATTTCCCTACTTTTTAAGAATGATACCTTCATATTAAAGAAGTAATAATGTTTCTCTATCTGTCCGTTTTGATAACCATGTTTAAGCAACATTTGTCATTTCCATTATATCATTTATCATTAGCATAACTGCTTGAAACTTTAATTTCAAATTGTTTGGAAACTAATGAATATAAAATTGACTTCAGTTGTTTAATGTAATTGGGGAAGTGTTCTGAGGTCAAGAAGTTTTTAATATAATTTTTTTGGAACATTTTATTTTTCAAAAAAATTGGACTACAATGTTGCACATCATCTTAGAACAATCCAAATTTAGATTGTATTAGACCCGGCATACACGTTCTGGTAAACCGGAGCGATGAGCAGGTGACCTGAGAAGAATCAAAATTAAATTCTTTCTACTTGCATATGGTCTACACCTGAGTGTGTGTGCGAGTCACTCCGGTACGCCTGTATAGCTTTTAGGTTAGTTGTGGCTAGTTCCTCGAGTTGAGAGCATCGGTCGTATTTGTATTTACGTGTAGAATAATGTGAATTAGTGGCTACGCATAGGATAGTGCTAGTGGCTTTTGTGATCATCATGTCTAGCTGAAAACGGAATCAAGTGATAGAAGAGTTTATTGTGGCGGATGAAATGTAAAGAGTACCATGACTGTGAAAATAACCTATGAAAGACTTGTGATTAAATTAATGGAGTTAGAACCTGATGCTACAAAGAAATCTGTAGTTAACAAAATAAATAATTTAAGAACAAAAACAAATTAATAATATTTTTTCAAAGTGGATGATTGCAGCAGGCTTTATAAATTTAGTTTTATAAGTAAAATAAAAATAACATTTAACATAGCACAAAACCAATGCTTATTTAAAAAGTTTGGTTAGAATAAGGAATAAAATAAAGAACAGAATTTTAAAATAGTACAGTTCCACTACTTTAACAGTTTTAAAAAGGTTTGTGTTATTTTTATCTTCTATTTTTGTTTTATTTTAAATTGTATTCCTGATCTAAACAATAAAACAGGGTAAATGACTTTTAGTGTCTTATAATATACTTCTTTCAGGAGGGAATTGAGAATCCTGCCCCATAAGCACCCAGCAATGAAGAACCCTCCGAGAAAAACAAGAATCCTCCAAATCATGCAAGACCGAATTCAGATGATAGTACGGTACTCCCCGATATCATGACCTAATTTGGAAAAAAAAAGGGAAAACTGAGGAATTTACCAATGATGCCCTGCTATCAGTGAGAAATCATTTTAAAAAGCCTTTGCCCCAATATGGCAGGTATGATGTAATGATAAAATCTGTTGCAATGAGAATTAGGTCGTTCGAAAAATGCCAGCGTTTGATTGTTGAAAAAGAATTAATGACTTCCTATTTGAAGCTGAAAATGGGAATGCTTAACATGCCAACGAGTTCATACATCTCCGAGTATGTAAGCACTCCCAGCTCAAGTATGAGCTCATCAAGTCCTTCCGCAGCTGCTTCATATAATCAATTTATACAACAAACAGCGACTACAGGATTTGTAACCAATGAAGAACTTCTACCTCCACACTCAATGGCTACCTACTTAGCTAAGTTAGTAATATTTGGTTTTTGAGGCATTTTGACATATCTGAAGATACATTTTTTTCAGCAATTGTAGATGACTTCACATGTCTCTGGAATTATTTTATCCAGAGCTTGGGGGTGATATAATAGAATACTTGAGAGATTCATATTATCGACCGGTTGAGAGAAACCTCAAATTTGCTATCAGTCTTTCATGGGGAGAAATAGAAGTTATCATAACTATTTTTGTATTAGTGGAGTTACAAGTGACAACAGTTTTTGGTCATCTTCTTTATTCATCTGCAAATAATTACGGTAATCTGTAGGATCTGAACTTAACTGTTTTAGTAATCTTGTATGAGTGTATTCATTTTTCTTTGTAAGCCAATTTTTACACCAGGCTTTGCGTTTTTGTTTCTTTTTACACTTCATAGCCACTAATAAACCTACTAAAGCGATCACACCCGTCTTCTTGTTTGCTCGCCATCTCTCGACTGAGTTAAAATCTTCCGGTTTACCATAGCGTGCTCTAGCCTGCACAGGTAGATATACCTTTTTCGTTTACCTGACAGGCATATCATAACGTGTGTGCCGGACCTTAGGAATTTATAAATTTAAATTGAAATTGTTATAGCTTTAAATAGTCAATAGTAATGTATAATGATGTTAAGAAAAATCTGTTCATTGTAAATGGAGTAAGTATTATATGAACATATTTTAATTATAATAGTGGATAATATACTGTAATATTAGAATATGTTTAGGTTTTTTAGGTTAGAAGGGACTTAAAAATGGACAACTAAGTCGTTTAAAATGAATTAAATAAAAAAAATATGTAGATATAGATGAGCTATATATACTTTCCAAATTTAATTATCAATTAAATCAACATAGACCTGTCTAAAAGAAAAAGTGTTTTTATTGAGAACAATGTTTTAACTGTCATCTTCTTCCACCTAAGGCACAGTGCACACTAGTGTTTGCGGTTGTGGCAGTGTTAGGTAATGCAAATGATATTGGCGATGCACAATTGTGTTAGCGGTTGCGTTTTCGTTAATTCAATGCCAGTGTCGACGCAGGTACCTGCCCCTAGGTGGTTGAGTTCCAGGAATTTCCTATCTTGTACTAGTATACAACTGTGGTGTTGCTGCGTTAGTTCTGAGTTTTTTTTTTTTTAAATTTACAAGTAGGTAAGTCTTGAATATAAATTTCAATTATTTATTCGAGCTTAAATATTATCAAATATCTAATTAATTTATAATAAACTTAATTAAGCTTGTAAAAATTTAGAGATTAATTAAATAAAAATTTATTATTTAATCTCTAAAATTTTATTATTCCTTTTATTTAGTCTTCATATTATTATAGTTTCATTAAATAATAGGTAATTAAATTATTTTAGTATGATGACTGTGGCCAAGTGGACATCAAATGGTTCATTCAAGAAGTCAAGCGGCATCGCGAAATTTGGGATACGAAAACTGATGATTATAAAGACAGAGAAAAAAAGCAACCGGCTTGGGAGGAAATTGGTGTTTGGAGGCAACAGTGTTTCAAAATTACAACCAGAAAAGTGAAAAAGAAAAGAATACGATAAGTTAGTACATAATATTTTTTTTAAACTACTTTATTCAATTAAAAACTATACATTTAAATTACCTTTGATATAAATAGGCATGACTTGCTATGGATGCATAATTTTATGATGACTTATTTAGCATTTTAATTAAAATGCTGGTAAAATTCTACTTTGTATATTAATTGTACAATGAATCTATTGAACAAACATTTCACTCAGTGCAAGAGGAGTTTATTTACATGTGTACACACTCTATTCGAAATAGCATAATATATTTATGAGCTGTACAATATACATTTTTAATTATTATATTGCATTATACAAATGTAAAAATAGCAAAAAATGAATGATGATTCAAATAAACAGTAATAGTTTTCAATATTAATCAGGAAAGTTTCAATAGATTATGAACTCAATAGAAAAAGATCGTCATGTGAAGAAACTAACCCTTAGTCCCCCGTCGGGATGACTAAAATACAATGGTCCACAAAAAAACCTGCCCACCTAGATTTTTGTGTTTTAAAACTCAATAATAGGAATAATAATTTGTTGCTATTACATGAATAAAATAATATAACTTCAATTACACCCAACAGTCCTCTAAAAGATTAGCGACAAGAGCCTATTAGACTTAAAGTTAGTTGAACTATGATAATTCACATAACTATGATAATAACACATCTCTCCATTTTTCTTATTTTTTCATAAAGTTTTTGCACTTTTATTGTTTTGTTTTTTATTTTTTTAAGAGCCATCCAAAGGTACAGGGATACCGGCTGTACAAGAGCAGGCCAGTTTCTGAGCGACCTAGAGCAACAAACCGAGCTGACGACCGTTTTTTGGTGATCTAGACCCTCAGAAACCGCCATCAATGAGCTGTACAGACCACTCAAGCCCTGCGAACTGCCGTCCAAGTGGATGTTTCTAGTTCATATGTCGTCAGCAGGTTTTGTTGCTCTGGGCCGCCCAGAAACTGGCCTCCTTGTGCACAGCTCGGTCTCCCTGTATCTTTAGAAGGCCTTTCGTACAGTTGTTTCAGAAATAACCAACACACTAGTGCGTAACATTTGTTTCTACCATCTTTGACAACAGCCGAAATTCTGCCACTACTTCCAAATTAATGATCATGATTTGATGTTAGAATATGTTAAACCATAAAAAAAAAAAAAACAGCAAAAAATCCAAACAATAAAAGTGCAAAAATTGTTGGGTGTAATTGAAGGTATATTTCATGTATTAGCTACAAATTTTTTACCTTATGTCACTTATAATCCCCATTATTGAGTTTTAAAACATAAAAATAGGTGTTTCAGTTTTTTTGTGGGCCAGTGTAGTTAGATGTAGATTAATTTTAAAGTTTTTTCCTTCTTCTGTCCTGAATGATCTTTTTCCTACCTGCTTACAAACTTTTTTCTGCCTACAATCTCTTTCTTGCCCTCAAACTGTCAAGATACCCCCAGCAGGGTTATCAACAATAATTTATTTTGTATATTCGATATTCAATGTTTAAATCCTAACCAGAATTCATAATGTATTACAAGTAGCGATTCTAATTAATATTGAAAACTTTTATTGTTTATTAGTATGAATATCAATACGTAGCTAACTATTTTCCAAAATCTCAGACAAAATGCACCCATCCTATTCAATTTGGACAACCTCAACTAATTTTAATAAAAATATAATTATGGGTCTTTTACACTTAATGAACTTGTCCAGTTTTAATCATATACCTGCACTTCTACATGTATTAGTTTTATTTATTTAAATTTTTCTTGCCAATGAACTCTACCAATTGCACTTCAAAAATAGTTAACATATCCATTCTAATAGCATTCACTTATGCTCCAGGACCAGACCAGGGTATGGCATGGTAAGTATTTCTTGTATCTGTTGGTTCCCCAAGGCCTCTAATCTGAGTGAAATTGTGCTTATCTCTTTGATGTACATACTATAGTTGTGAAGAAGGCAGCAATTCTTAACTATTTGTATAGCCAAATGTGTGACTATGCTTAATAACCAGTGAAAAATTCTCTATTTGTTAGACAAAATCCCAAAAGAGCATTCGATGTATAGGTAAGCTCGGCTTAGACAATAGCTAAAAATTCTCTTTGTTTTTGACAAGATATTTTCTTTGTACAGTCGCTAAATATGTGTAGGAATCCTAACTTCATCGTCAACTACAAAGTCGTAAGGAAGATTTGGGCTTTGGGTATCTGTTAGTGATGTATATGTTGGTAGTTATAAAGATTCATCCATCAGTTATCTATAGAAAGAGGAGCTTTAAAATACAGTACTCCCACCCTCCCTTCCGAACGACCCAACATCTACTGGGTACTGGTACTGTTATTAGTGAGAGAACTAGTCCGGCAAGTGGACCTTTTAGTCCTTTTGCCAATTCCTACCTTCAGGTCGCCGTCCCGTACTAAACAGATGTCGATTCATTTCTCAGGACCAAAATAAATATTAATTGATCCAGGTGGGAATTGAACCTATACCGTTACAGACAGGGACTAAGGGACCCAAGCCACGTGCTTAGACATCATGGCCTCTAACATCTACGCAAAAACATTTATAATTTGCATCAGACACGGGAAGTAATATAGAAGAAACTGTTTGTAATTGTTATGCAATGACTTACTCTTGGTTGGTTTAATAATTCAAACGTGTTTTTCATCCAAAGTGTCAAGGCATTGAGGGAAGTTCCAAATTTTTTCAAAATCTGAAGAAATCTGTAACCATTTTTCACTTTTAAATCGAGGTAAACATTTTTCTTTTAAAATTTGTCACATGGCTGCACAAACTTTTCGTATAATTTTACGAAATGCTGCATGTCCAAGCCAGTAAGAATAATGAAGGTCCATATGATAACTGCTTCCAAAATATCTGTAACAGCATAAAAAAAATAAAGTAGTGAGGCAATGCCAGAACATTTTCTGATAAAAATGAAAATAAAAAAATTCCAATTTTCATGAAAGTAAAAGTTATTGGGGAACCAACCAACAAGTTGGCGTATTTATTTTATTTTTTCAAGAATTATGTTTTACTTCAGTGTTTGTAATTAGTAGTTCTAAACTCTTACTAACAATCTTTTTTTTCTTTTGATTACAGTTAAAAAGCTATCATTGAAATGGAGAAATATAAAGGACAATTATGTGCGATACGCTCGAAAAAGATCTAAATCAGGTCAACCAGCAGGAGCAATACGGCAATATATATATGCAAGACAGCTGTCCTTTTTGCAGGAGTCTATGGGTTTGGCTGACACTCCATCGACAATCGAAAAACCTCATAGCCCTGACTCTCTTGTCTCCCAACACCAAGAAGAAGAAGAAGAATCGAAGCCACCTCACCCCGTGCCTTTGAGTAGATTGCCTAGACCTAGTTCTTCTTCTAGAGGAGGCAGGATAGCTTCTAAACGGCGACATGAATTGGAATCTTCATTAATAAATTCCATGAATACGCCAATTGTTATCGAGCCACCAAATGCCGACGAATTATTTTTCGATTCTTTAATTCCTCTGATTAACAATTTTACAGTAGACGAAAAGTTGGAGTTAAGGGGTGAAATAATAGGAATAATCCGAAAAATAAAAAGAAGACGTGCAATACTACCTGCAACCCAGTCGAATCCTACATAACCTTTCCCCATCCTACAAAATCTTAAACAATTTAGTTACCAATTTTTTCTGAGTACCAATAACCCAGGCCCATTTTACCTGACCTTATATCATCCTATAACAGGCACTATGTCAATGTCCAGTTTCTCAGCTATGCCTGCAATGTCATCTGCTCTATATTCTGAATCGTCTCAAATAACACTATCTATCTCTTCATTATGGTTTATTTCTACAGAAAATACCTCAGAAAGAAAAGTATTGGGAGTACAAATAAGTTCGGTCCGTTTTCAAAAGATGGCATTGTCTGTTATGAATGTTTCATAGTGACAACTGATTTCGGCGGTTTCAGAGAGGTTAGACATTTGCCAATAATATTCAGTTTATATCGCTTTGAGTTTCACACAAAAACCTTTTTTTTTACTGTGTTGAATATGTCAAATTTTGTGTTAACTAAGCAGCATTTGCGAGAGGTTTTAGTTTTCTGCTTTAATTGGAAGGAAAGTGCAGCTGAAGCACATTGAATGCTTGTGGAAGTTTTTGGTGACAATGTTCCAACTGATAATTCATGTAGGGAATGGTTTCGACGCTTCTAGAATGGTGATTTCAGCATTGAAGACAAGCCTTGCTCTGGACAGCCAAAAAATTCGAAGACAAAGAATTGGAGGCATTACTCGATGAAGATTCGAGTCAAACGCAAGAGGCACTTGCAAAATGATGTGGAGTGACTCAACAAGCAGTTTCCGTACGATTGAAATCCATGGGAATGATTCAAAAGCAAGGCAATTGGGTGCCTCTTGAACTAAAACCAAAAGACGTTGAAAGGCGATTTTTCACTTGCAAGCAGCTGATTCAAAGGCAACACAAAAAGGGTTTTTTACATCAGATTGTGACTAGGGTTGAGAAATGGATACTCTGTGACAGCCCCAAGAAGAAAAAATACTATACTATGCCTGGTCAATTGTTGCCTTCGACCTCAACATTAACACCAAAGCCAATTCATGGTTCGAAAGTCATGCTGTGTATCTTATGGGACCAAAAGGGTGTTGTATACTATGAGCTGCTACAACCTGACGATTCCATCTCGATCCTATGCACCCAATGTAATGTCTATTTTATTCTTTTTTAAGTTTGTATGCTTATTTTTATTTTTATATTTTTAATTTTGTTAATGTAAATAATTAAATAAATGTTGTTAAAAAAAATAAAAATAAATGAAATTATTTAACTTACCTCAATGTTAGAGATAGCATGTTCAAAGGAGGCATGGAAGCTCTTATGAGAGTTTCTTTTCCTTTAAGTACCTCACTGTAGCCAATTCCTCATATGATTGAATTGGCATTCGAAAGTAATTAGAAACTTTTGTTCATCTTCCCTGAGATCAATTAAACTTGTATTGAAGGTACCTTTTAAATATCTCTTATCGTTAAATGGATGGATCCAATATTTTATTGTTTTACTTTCATGTATATATTGGTATAATAAGTATGAAAAAGCAATTTTTTTTTTATAAATTAGAAATTACTTCCGATCTATCTCTAAGCAACATTAATACAACACAACACTGGTGACTAAAGACTAGAATAGAGAAAGATCTAGGCATAGAAACTGGAAATAGGAAACAATCAAGAGCACCCGATCTGTTTCGATGAGGTTGTTAAGAAATTTCCCAAAACTAATACTGTGTTCTACGACGGTGTGTACTGAAACACAAATGCAAATGCTACAACAAACACTAGTGTGTGCCAGGCCTAAGTCAAATGCTTTTAATGGTTCTGAACTTTCCACCTTGGCAAATCAACGTTTATTCCAGCAGCATGTCATCTCAGTTGGATTTGGCTTATCACTTCTTAATTAAGTTAATTAGATACTTTATTATACTAAACTATTACTATTGAATATGTTTTACATACTTAAATTCTTTACAATTAGTTAAATTACTTTACAGTCCACAATTGAAAAGTTTAAAAAGAGTAAATTGAGATTTGTGGATACGAAAGTTGCTACAATTTTACACATAACTTCTTTTCAAATCATCCTGAATATCAAATAGTTAACACAGCAAAAAACCTAATTAATGGAGATATTAAATCAACTGACGAATCACATATAAAAATAATAACATGTGAAATATACTTACTGAAAATTTGTATTAAAAAAACTAATGAATAAATTTTGGTATTGTCAAATTTAGAACAAATTACAGTAAAACTTCGATTAACCTTAGCTCGTTTATCCGTCAGTTTCTGTTAACCAATAGTGCATTAGAATCTAAAAAAAGGGAAGATTTTTAAATCATGGTGTGAGTATTTCAGAGGAAAATATTAATAGAGAAGTAGAAAAATAATTACGTAATGTAAAGTAATACAAAGAATAATTTTATAAGGAATGAAAAATATTTTATTAAATAAAAATAATTTGAGAATGACAAGAAAAGAAAGGAACAAGAATGAGAAAAAGGATTGTAATAAAATTATAAATAATAAATTTTAGAGAAAATTACCAATGATTTCAAAAAATCACTGAATAACCGTTGGTTGTAACTTACATATAACTAAAATACATGTTAGTTTTCTAATGTAAATCGTTTGTAGTTATTTAATGAAAATTGTTTTTACATTGCAAACATGTTTAATTTACTTTTATACTCTAATTAGAGCCAATTGATCGTTATTTATAAGTTAAGGTATTTTTCTAATGGTGTTTCTGTCATCCGTCTATTCCTCTTACCATCAGGCCCCTGTAGTGACCATTAATCGAAGTTTAACTGTAATATTGAAGAATTACAATAGGAATAATAAGAGAATAAGAAAGTATAAGTAGGAAAAAGGTATAGTGAGAAATGACAAAATAATAAAACCAAAACTTTTTTTTTTTAATTTTGCAAATAATGGAAAGGACAATGAGAAAAATATTAACAAGCAAAACCCAAAACAATTCCACAATTTTTTTTCGAATGAATTATATTTCAAAATTGATAGATGAATAATTTCCATTAGAAAGATTTGAAGAATAATTTTTTATATTTTCCGGGATGATAAAGTTTTTCACTTGTACTACCAAACAGAATAAGTTTTTTAAGCACAAAAAGAATTAAAAAACTCAAATTTTAAAAGATAACCTCATGTGTGTTACTACCTCCATCCGTTTCTTAAATTTTTCTCTCTCTATAATTTTTTGTACAATTCTTTTTTTTTACAACAGTCATACTTGGAATATACAAGTCCTACCCCAAAATAATTGAGGAGTTCTTAATTTTTTTAATGCTTTCCGTCACTGTAATGTCATGATAAAAGTGTAAGCCTTGCAAGGCTCTTGTGTGTTACCATTAGAGGTTGACAGAAATGGATTCAAAATGGTGGGCAGAGGAGACAACCTAGCAGATGACCTCTCCTATTCCTGCTTTTGTTGGTTCAGTAGTGACTAAGAAGAAGGCTGCATGTACCGCTTACTCAAAAAACATGGTGAGTAGTTTTAGTGCTTCTCATGTCTGTTACTGTCATTTTCAATCCCTATGTTATCTTTAAATTTAATTTTCTTTATTCACTTCAAGTCCTCAGTAGGTACCTTTCAAATCCTACCTTCTTATTATTTTTATCTTTTTTTGATTGTGATAAACGTGGCTTTGAACATTATTTCTCATGTTTGTTATTCTTTCTGAAGTAACATACATAAGAGTGGCAGCCATGAGATTATGGTAACAGACATCTTAGGTATTCATAACATATTTTATTCCTTCAAGGCATTGACAGCAGCTGAAAAACAGCGGAGGTACCGACAGAAGAGGATGCTGGATGCAGAGCGAGAAAGATCGTACAGAGAGAAGGAGAAAATAAGATCTCTCAACAGGACGAAGATTCAAGAAATGACGGAGAGAGAACAACAGGCAAGACGTAAGCAGTGGAGAATATGGGACAAAAATCGTCGCACCAAGGAAAGAAGTGGCTCTCGACAAAATTAAATAAGAACTCATGTACTTTTTGGGTTCCTTCGTGGTCGGAGGAATAATACAAAGTTCAAGTATACAGGAATGTGTCCGGGATCTATAGTCGAAGATGAGGAGAACGTGACAGTTATGTGCCACTAAACCGTGGTAGAAAATGGAACACTTCAAAATCAGTCATGAGGATGTATCTGATGTTCCATTTGAAAGACTCCATGGAATTATACCAATTCCCAGGACGATTTTGAAAGGAGAATGAGTGATTATACTACAAGTTTTCAGCAAAAATTGATGTAGAAGATATGCAAACCATTCTTTCAGGATTTCCTATTCTACAATTTATATTTTGTCTACAAATTTTCCACGCTTTTGTAATTTTTACATCTGATTTTAAACTCTTGGGTCTGATTAGCTATTAAGTAATATTAATTTCCTAGATCCTAGTAGACGTAATTTGAAAGAGATGTCTGCCTACTTATTGTTGTTATCTCAAGGGTTAATTTGAATTTCCTAATAAGGCTACCTAAAATTTGTATTTCTATGTTACTTAAAATTTCATAAGTATCTAGTATAGTTTATTGAAGTTATTAAAATAATATTATATGAAAGCTGCTAAATCTTGTTTGTTTTGTTATCCCTTAATAAATTTTAAAAAATGAAGAAGGAAGTGGACATATTATACATAATCAGTACAGTGACGGATTGTTTATCAAACTGGAAATTTTAGACTGAGACTAAATAATGTAAATCAATATAAAATAATATAAAAAAAAAATATAAATAATAAATAATATAATCTGAGACTGAACAATAATGTGAGAATTGAATGATTAATTAATCGATGAAGGTAATGAATCATGTCAATGATTGGTTTGCTAAACATAAAAAAGTAGCACACATGATTGATTTTTGCTTTTAAATAATTATTTAAAGTTGAATGGATCGTTGATAACAAAATACCCAACCATCTGAACAATTTTTTTTTTTGTGGACAGCCAATTTTTGTTTTTTTGGTAATATGTTTTAGGCCGTATGAATGCAGATCATGCTTCTATGAGGTTTGAAGAATTTAAAAAAAAATTGCAATTAATAAATTAAGCCAATTTGAATTTTATCTCTGACCTGAAGCTCCAGAAGACCATTTTGGTATTTCTAATGAGAATTACCCACAATATTAAAAAAATATACCAAGCATTTGATAACCCAATAATTAAATTCGGATTGTTTAATAGTGACAAATTACAAAACCATGTAAGCGATATGAAAGACAAAATTGATCAACAAAACATAACCTACAAACTGGAATGTGAAAAATGTGCTTAAAATATATGCAGGGGAAATTCCTAACAATATCAAAACACATATATCACAGCACATTTCGAATAATAAAATAGCAAAAACATTAATTCCACCGCTTTGGTTATCATAGCATCAAAACAAGTTCAATTTAAATAATCCAAAAATATTAGATAGTGCATACATGACAACTATAGGTAAATATTGGGGTGTTCATATAAAATAATAACCAAACAGACACAAAACAACTGGTATTAGTACATTATGCGGACATCAGTAATAATATGAAAATAAATTAATTGGGTTTGATTATAAAAACCTATTAGATTACAATAACATCAATAATTAATTGAAAATAAGAATCAAATAATATTTAATAATAATTTTTAAAAATGTTATGATGGTGAGTAAATAAGGAAGTATCATCAGTAATTAGCAAATAATTAAAAGGACAGAGTCCAAATAGGATTTAAGTATCTGTAACAAGCAGAGCTAATGGCTGAACTAGCAATTTAAATTTTATTATTTGACAAAGTAATTTATTTATTATGATGAAAATTGGAGTAATGATATTAAAATTTTAAGGTAATTCAAATATGTAAAATATTGCTTGATAGTAATAATTTAGTATCTGTTATAAAGTATGTAATCGAAAGGTTAATGATGTAATATTTAATAACTATTACATAAAATTAGAAGGAAATCTATTCGTCTTAAAATTAATAGTATTTATTACATCAGGTAATGTTTGATTGTCAATAACACCAAGAGTAGCCCCTACATCAAAGCGAAATTATTTTTATATATTGAATCAGCGAATTTATTCATTTCAATGTTTTAGAAGTAGTAAGAGGTGACAAAATTTACTGATTACTTCAGGCCCGCCTCTCCCACCCCCATATCTCTAAGCCGGACCCTGGTACTAAATAAGACGTCAGGCTCCCTCCCCTGTGATGTATATATCTATATATGAATGTGTGTGTGTGTGTATAAATAATAGATAAATATTTTTAACGTGTGCTTTTAAACTAGGCGATTCCATGCTCCCAAGTCCGAGAACATCAAAATAGGATTAACTATAGACGAGATGTAGTTTTAAATCGAAACGTAATTTCGTGGTTTAAAACTTACGAATTCAGTAGAACCTCCATTAATTGAAGTAAAGTGAAAGGATAATATAACTAATAATATAAATAACACTAACTTCGGATATAAATAACACTGATTTCGGATAATAACAATTTCGGCGTCTTTGATCTAAAGGTATAAAAGAATTCTAACTGTTTACACTTTTGCAATATTGAATTTGCTCATCTTTAACAATACACTAGTTTCCACAAAAATAATTGCTACTTAAACGCTGAGAAGATATTTTACATTACTTCTTTACAGAAAAAATAATAGGCTGTAATTGGATTTTTCTTCTGTATTTTGTTTATCGAAGGTCCTACCGTTATAGGTTTTCTGTGCATATCTCGTGTGTCAAATTGCATAACAATTTCCATTATCTATTATTGAATAGTTAGAGAAGAGCACTAGATTTTCAATTTCCCACTCAAAGTTTGCTCACAATTGAGTGGGATCTGTAGACTTTAGGTTCTAGCTTATGCCTTCTTGAGTAGGGAAAATGCGATCATATTTTCCCTTCCCAAGACTGCATACTCTAGAATCCCGAGTATAGGGATCCCACTGATTTGCGAGCCTAGGGTGGGAAACTGAACATCTAATGTCCTCAATTAGAGAGACACTTGTTCATGTTTTACCTCAGCACTATGTAAACGAAATTTGAAACAATATAAATTAACTGATATTTCTTATTTGGATATTAGATGTGCATCGACTCCCCAAAAATACAATAGAACGTAATGCTTGTCTGGATTTTTTCTCAGGCTTCGACCGCAGCAGAAAGGATGAGAAAATACAGAGAAAAAATGAAAAGCGATCCAAAGAAGTTGGAATTTCTTCGAAAAAAAGAAAACGAGTGGCATCGTTCTTCACGTAAAAAACTCAAAGAGGAAAGGAATACCATGAATGACATATTCGCTCGAAGGATAAGGTGGGCCGAGAGGAAGAAAAGGCAGCGACAGACAAAAAATAGTGAATAATACTGTTCAAGTAAAATCTTAGTGGATCTCAATGTCGGAATTGGATAACTTTCGTACAACGGAAGTAAAAAAGAGGGATGAAAACAGTGCTGAAGAATAGACCAAAGCTTGCGAGAGAAGTGATAGACAACAAAAAAAAAATCGGTCAAGATCAGGTCCTCACTTCAACGTGTTTAAGATCAAACGACGCTAATTACTCTACAAAATGACGTATCTCTCCCGATAATGACTTGCTAATTAACAAGGCGCAATCAAAATAGTGCATCGATATTCTTTATTCCTTTGAAATGTCCACATTTACATTTTACTTTTTTATTTAAACAAAACATATTCTCGTGTTTGTAAAATAAATTTATTCTAAATATATTTTTTAATATATATTTAAAAATTCTAATTTCTTGAAGTCCATTTCCTTTGTATAAAATTATTATATTTAATAAGAGGGAGGAAGAGATTGTGAGGGAAGTGAAATATTTGAAATGTTTTCCCCTTAAGAAAGTGAGCCATTGCTCGAAAAAGATAAAAGTCCGAAGGCGCAAGATCAGAATTATAGGTTGGTTGCGGTAGAATGTTCTATGGGATCCATTTCAGTATGTTTTGCTTCGTGTGTCGTGAAGTGTACGGCCGGGCGTTGCCCTGCTGTAGCAAAACATTCTTTCTATGCACCAACGCCCGGTAACGCCTCTCCAAAACTCTGTGCATTCGTTGCAGTTCGGAATCGAGAGAACGTCCTTCCGGAACAAACTCATAGTGGATTACACCTTCAAAGTTCAAAAAAACTGACAGCATTGTCTTTTTACTTCCTTGTACGAAGTATTTTGACTAGTTTCGTCGTGGCGTCTGTACCTACGTTCGTTAGTATTTCGCATAACTCAAAAACGGTTAGCTGTAGAAAGTTGAAATTTTGTATTTAAGATTGTTGTAAAATCTAGTTGTGAGCCTTCCTTTTTGGTCTCTGCTTGATCACCGGAAGTGGTACTTTACTTGAAGGTCATAATTGATTTTCATCAAAAATTATATTAAAATACTATGCAAAACTTCTCATATTTAGTATTTATAACTTATACATTGATTTAAATAACATACTAGATTTTGGTCTAAATTGGAAAACCGGAAGCGGTACTTTACTTGAAGGTCATATTAGACTTTCATCATAAATTATATTAAAATATAATGTAAAACATCTCAAATTTGGTAAATAGGACTTTTGTATCGATATAAATGTATTTACTATATTTTAGTTAAAATTTGTGAGCCGAAAATGGTACTTTACTTGGTCATAATAAGCTTACATAAAAAATTATATTTAAATTAAATACATAAATCATATGTTTCGGTAATAAAGATTACAAACGCAATTCGGTTTCCAATCCAATTAAACATTTTTATTCCTTGTTTTAAGTGTTAAAATTGAGTGTAAAATACTGGTTTTCCTCTCCATTTGTGTGCGTGTGTGTGTGTCAATAGATGGATGTCGTGACGCCGAGTGTCGTTTTTGAGATACTACAATCTTCGGAAACTAGTAACCAAATTCAGGATCACTTTTTGAGCCACAGATTTATAGTTTAATAGGCGTACAAGGAAGTCAGGTGTTGTCCACATCAGATATTTTTCAAATTGACTTCGCCTTGCGGCTGGTAGAGCAGGAATATTACTATAATGAATCGTTTAGTAAACATAATATCTCTCTTTGAGGCTCAACACTTGTTTGGCATTCTTTGAAAAGGAAATTTTCAACAGCTGAAACCATGCGTTGGTTACGAGAAGTTCAAGAGTAACCTAACCCTTATGAGCTGACTATGAGGAGTTGGTTCGCCAAATTTGAATGTGACAATAAAAGGTTGAAAAGGCAGCAGAGCTCAGCGCGACCATTTGTTGTGGTCAGCGAGGCTCTACGACATGCTATTGAAGATGAATCCACCAAAAGTACTAGGCTGCTATCCTCCGAACTTGGTTTGTCACAGTCAAGTGTGAATCGTCACTTAGACCAATTAGGTAAAGAGAAGAGAGCATGTAGAGAAGTTCCACATGAGCTCACCTTGCAGCAGCCGAACATCGCCTGGAAACACGTCGTTTGCTCAGTCATAATCGAAGTGGCGAATCCTTCATTATAAGAATTGACGCTTTGCGATACCTTTCTAAGCTTTTATCGCCACTTTCAAATTTGACGAACCACCTCCACACAGTCCGCTCATTAGGATTAGGTTCCTCTTCAACTTCCCATATCAAACGCGTGGTTTCGGCGGCTGAAAATTTTCTTTGATAATGTCGCAGAATTACTTGTATTTAATACCTCTACATGATTTTGATTGAAAGAATACCAAACAAGTACTGAGACTCACAGAGAGATATGTTTACTAAATGATTCAGTAAGTATTAGACCAAGGTCAGCCTGCTCTACCGGTCGCAAGGTGAAGTATATTTGAAAAAAGGATACGCTTTCAGTTTTTTTGAATTTTGAAGATGTAATCCACTATGAGTTTGTTCCGAAAGGACGTTCTCTCCATTCCGAGCTTTATTCGGAACAGCTGCAACGAATGCACGAAGTTTTGGAGAGGCGATACCCAGCGTTGGTGAATAGGAACAATGTTTTGCTGCAGGACAACGCCCGGCCGTACACTTCACGACACACGAAGCAAATACACGATGAAATGGATGCCATCGAACTTCTACCGCACCTACTCTGTGATCCTGCGCCTTCGAACTTTTATCATTTCCGAGCTATGGCTCACGTTCTTAAGGGAAAAACATTTCAAACATTGGAGGAGGTAAAAAATGGAGCAGATTTTTTCCAGTCGAAATCCAAAGAGTGGCACCGGCAGAAAATCGAACAGCTGGTTTTAGATGGCAACTAACCATAGACAGTAATGGACTGTATTTCGAAAATTAGAAGAAATTGTATGTAAGAAAAAATAAACTTTATTTTTACCCTTGAAAAGGTCATTTTTTTTTTACTCACCTCAATATTTAGAATGAACGATAAAGACCTTTAAAGGTTTCAGTTAGATCAGTTAGATAATTCATAGGTCTCCTACCTGTTTCAAAATGGATAATGAAAGGGAATCAAATATTTTAAAAGTTCTTTGCCAGTATTCTTCTATATGAAAAAGAATTAGAAAAAATTTCCTAATTAGAGAATTTGTTCGAAACAGCATAACATGAAATTTTTATAAATGCACGTTTTACATATTTACAAATTAATAACTTATTTTCCTATATTATTGCACTTTTGTTTTATTATAATGCCTAATTGAATTGTTGGATGTGATTTTTTTCACAATTATTTTTATTTGGTGGAATAACGCTTAATATGACTCACTGTATGGGAAAGTTAAGGCATAAGTTCTCAAACTAACTTTCCCATACAGTGAATCAATGTAAACTTTTTCCACCCAAAAAAGTAATTATGAAAAAAGTCACACCTAAACGTCCAAATTCAAAAAACCTAAACTCCAGCCAAAATTCAATTATCTAAAAACTGATATTTTTGCTATATAGCGTTTGACTTTTCGAAAAGATTTCGAATTCATACAAAACGCCGTTGTATAATTTTTGTAAAAAAAATGTGCTAAGAGTGTTTCGCGTTAGTTTATTTACAGTTTAACATTTTATTTATTTAATTAAGTGAGAAAATTTGGGAATGTTGTTAGCCATGAATCTATGGTACTGTCATTTAAGTTTGAAACCTCTCATATGTAAACATTTTTAAGTAAGACTGATTATGTAAATATAAATTTCTTTACGAAATAAAATCAGTCTTTGTTCAAACTAGTTCTATACATTTTATTTCTCCCACTGCTGTTATCTCGAAATAAAAATATTCAGTCAGAACAAATAAAAATTGAGAAATGGAGGTAACGTAGCCATAAATCTGATTTTATTTTTCTTTAAGATTTTCTATTAAACAGGAATTTAAGAACATCATGAAACAGTTACTTTAAGAACACAGGTGATGAAGATTCGGAAATCGAGGAATGGCCGGCAAAACAGGCGATTACTGTGTTCGTTGAATTATTTCCGATAATTAACCATGGCTCAACTCGATTAAGTGATACATTCTCCATATTTTACTAAATCATGGCGGATATTAATTTGATAATTAATTGAGGTAAATAGTTTTTTGTGCAAAAACTACCGAAATTACCTTTACGTTACCGTGGCGGTAACGTAACGGATACGTAAGTAAATATATATCATAATATCTAGAATTCAGTATAAGCAGGGCACTTCTCGTTGTTCTAGGCACTCACACCCGCAGAAAAGCAAAAGAGATACAGAGAAAGGAAAAAAGCAAATTCTTTAGAAAAAGAGGAATTTTTGAAAAAGGAGAGAGAACGCGTAGGCCGATATACCAAGAAAGTTGCAGATATGACAGAAAAACAACATATTCGGAGGAGGGAAGGGGTAAAAGGAATTCTACAGAAACCATGTGTTGTTGCCAGTGAATGTCCAACTCGGTTCCCGACTCCACCACTGGCAGGTGCCCCTTTCCGTGAAAACAGGGTGAGTATTTTTTTTTTTTTTTACAACTCAATTACCGTTGTTTTTTCAAGTTAACTAAGTGATATTTTATTAAAATGTGGTCGTCATAGACAGAATTTTCTCAAGTTCATTACATTAGTTAATTTATTGAAGTAAACAATTTAATTATGCAAAAATTACTTGGTGGCAACGTAATGGATAATTAAATAAATATATAACATCTAGAATTTAACATAAGCATGTGTCTTCTGGTTGTTCCAGGCGCTTACACCCGCAGAAAAGCAAAAGAGATACAGAGAAAGGAAAAAGGCACACCCTGCAAAAAGGGAGGAATTTTTGAAAAAGGAAAGAGAGCGCGTGGGCCGTTATACGAAGAAAGTTGCAGATATGTCAGAAAAGCAACATAAGAAAGCAAAACTACGTTGGCGGACCTATAAGAAAAACAAAACAATATAATAGAGACAAAGTAAGGGTTCACCTTTAAACTTCTCAGCAGTCTTTAGAGCTCCAATGAGAGGTGTTTTCATCAAGTTCGGCCAGTTCAGGCCATAAATTAGGAGGAAGAAAGACGGTTCTCAAAAACAGATCGAAAATAGTAAGAGAAAATAATATATTAAAAAAACGGTTAAAGCAAAATATTTGAATGAAATATTTCATCTTAATCTTCATTTAGCTTTTTGTTATTCTAGCTATTAGGTTCGTTCATTTGTTTTCTTTTATTTAGAATGATGCTTACAAGGGATCGACCGATATCGATTGGTATAGCCCAATATTAAAAGTCGATAGACCGGTACATTTTTACGATATTGTTTGTATAATATCGATATTTCTGTGCTGATATATTGAAGTAATTTTTTTATGATATCGATATTACTGTGCCGATATAATTGATATTTTGTTTTTATAATATCGATATTTCTTTGACGATAAAAAAAAATCTATACCATTACAACCCATGAAGGGTCTTGGATTCAGTACTTGTTAAGGACCGTACTGTTTCTCGGCCAACGGTTTTGCAAGGTGATTTGGCCGAGATCACACTCAACCGCCAGGTTTTTTCCCCCAATTAAGGGTACCCATTTTATAGGAGGCTGGGTGGTCCCTAGGAGGGTCTCCCAATCCCACAGGGTCGATCCACGGCTGATAACAGAATAAATAATTATCTCATAGCCGGTCTCGAACCCGGGACTGGGAGCATGGTAACTTATTGCCTTACCACTGAGCTACTTCGCTCCTTTATTCTAGAGGCTAAATCCTATGAATTTTTCATATGTATTTAAAGTTTCACATTGTCTTTTCTGTATTTACCTGTTATTAATAATATATATTTGTGTATTCACCGTAGTGTTTATTTATGAGAGACCTCACTCACCAATATTATAGCTTTAAGGTGGTAAACAACCGAGAAAAGTCTTTGGAATAAGTACCCTTATGCAGCATTTATATTTTCATTAATTTGTTTATTGTATAGAAGTTTTGAAATGAAAGTCGTAATAATGAAACTTTTTACTCTAAGCTCTTAATAACTTTTTCTTTTAGTATAAAAGACCATACTTGTCAATAATTGTCTCTCATCTTTATTTTCTATTGTAAAATGTGTTTTTCTTTGAATTTTATAAATATGATAATGGAATGTAATACTTTTTTCGAAAGGTAGTAAATTTTTCAAACACGAATTACGTCAATTTCTCTTAATGACTTACCTCCTCTATAAAACAAATGAATCCATATACCCGTATTGTATTTTAGTTTAAAATATCTTATTTTTAATGAGTTCCATGAATATTTGTTAATGAATTATCTGTATAATTATATTTTTAAGTTTAGTTATTTATTTTATAATACAGATCAAATAAACTTCTATATATATAGCAAAGTCAAAGTTGTCAAATATAGATTGAGCAGATCAGGAAATTTCAAAAGCTCATACCACTAGCCATTCTGAGTTTGATGTTGTACTGTTGTTTTTACATATAAATGAATTTAAATGCCTGAGTCCATTACGTTAATATAGGCATCTCTTAGCTAAACAAAATCAATTGAGCTTCAGTTAAAATTCCAGGAAACTATAATTTGACGAATCAACTATAACGTAGGTGTTATGAAGCATTGTTGTAACATACCAAGTTGCCTTGAAACGCAGTTACGATATTTGTTTCCAAGGGATTCCAACCTTTTTAGATTCCAAAAGCGCAACTTTATATGAGAATGACCGACATATTGTGTAATCACGCAATAGTTTAAAAACATATACAATGGACCTTCATATAGGTGAGAAACCTCATAAATGTTCTCATTGGGTTTTATAAAGCTGTTAGGATTAAATGTTTAAAAAGACATACAATGATACGACATACAGGCGAAAAGCCACATGAATGTCCTTAATGTGATTATAAATCAGTATTATATAAACATATGAAAAAACAAGTAATGGCCCGTCATTAATGATAGGAGTCTTTTCAGTGTTCTTATTGTGATTACAGAACATCAGAAGCGAGCTGTTTAAAAATGCATGAAATGTCTCATACTAAAGAGAAGCTACATCCCTACCCGTAAGGCTCCTGTACCATCAAACGACCGTTGTGCATTTTTATTGACGGTGAACGGGATGGTTTGACGTGTTACGAAAGTTTTGAGATGAATTGGTAGAGACTGAAAATTTTAGCAGAACGATTGAAGGTTGCACAACTTTTTCAAGTGTTTGACAATAAATTGTACAGGTGATTGCTTCGCGATTGGAAAATATTTCCTTTGCAAGCAAAAATGAAAAATTTTGGGGAGAATTTTTAACATATACAGCTATTTGCCAGAATTGTTTAAAGTTCAAAGTGAAGTACTAAAACAGAGACACGTAGGATGCGGGTTATAACAAACTTATCGTGAAGAAGATCCATCAAAATGCCGGTCAAGTTTTAGTGCGAAGCAATACATTTGTTATTGTTATGTGTTACCGGTAATTTTTAAGAACATTTTTTGTCATCCAACCAGAACACAAAACTTCAATATACTTTCTAGCAATCTGTTTTGTTTTTTGTTAATATGTTGTCTTAATTAATTACTTTAGTTTTCAAGTTTGAATAAGTTTTTTAAATTTCTTTAAGTTACAAAGCCCACAATTTTTCAGTTATTTTCAAATGAAAAGGGGTAGAAAATTATTGAATTTGGCCTTAATGAATAGAAAAACACACTATGTGCTTCATGAAACTCAGCCCACTGTCAGTACTGCATCAGCCAAATTAGGGGAAACTGCCACAGCCTCTACTATTATAGAAACGGCGGATACCAACCAGAAACGTAACTTTTGTTTCCTGCCAATAGCGAGGATTGCGTGAATGCCCGTAATCTTTAATCACCAAGGTCTGATGAAGATTCAGCCCATTCTTCACCAAATAAAAATATCGCCGTAGTATTATCTAAACACAACTAGTCAGAATATGTCGAAACCCAAAGTTACAACAAAAAAAAAAAAAAGGAAAAGAAAAGCTGAACCCGTTAAGTGGAAAGAAAAGGTTGCAAAAATGTTGAGAAACACGGACAGACAATGAATATCAAAAGCTTCAAAACGTATTGTGCTGGCTAGAAGTCTAAAACCATTTTACAATGAATAATGTGTGTTTTAAATGCTCAGAAAATTTACAGAAGTATAAACAATTCATACAAATATTCTCTCTGTTTTGGAAAATCGGTGATGTTAGCTATCAAAGGGATTTCATTGTCCACAAAACCATTCAAATTATGCCAAGACAAGACTCTTCAGATACAAGATCTAGAGCATTTAATTTGGTCTACTATTTTGAAAAATAATATTAAAAAATTAGGGTAAATGATTCTTCCCGACAGCATTGTACACTGACAGTCGTGTGATTGGAACTGCTATAGGAGACTATTGCCAATATTTTCCGCGATTACGATCAGGAATATAATATAATGGATGAAAAACCTCATGGAAATCTGATTCTGTTTTCACGATGCAATATTTCACGAAAGATTTTAATATTGTATTCTTCAGGCAAATCTTTCGAAAAAGATATTTGCGAAGTATGTTCACTGCATGTGATAGTGGTTGACAGAGAAGATGGTGCAGCCCTCTAAAAAAACTACAACCTCCACCAGAAGGAAAAAGAAATCGGCCGCCAGGAAAAGAGATAATCCGATTTAGACTCAAAAGTGATCACCTGTATTTTTCACCTTCGGACCATACTACCCTCACCAAATTATTCTAAACTAGTGACCTAAAATTTAACGATCATTGAACTAGGAGGGTACTATAATGGCAAAGGAGGGTGAAGAAGGTTAAGAAAGCATGCGGTGATGTATGTTAGGGGTGGCCGTACGGCGTGAATATGTAGGTAAAGTGGAGTTTAAGGATTGGTGAGGCAGAAAACCAGTGAAAGGGAGTTTACATGGGTACCTGTGCGAGAATTGGAATCGATTAAGCCAAAGGTCGCGGTGATATCTGGGAATTAAGAACTGAGTTCTTTGCGGAAAGATGCCACGTGGCTTCAAGGAGGTGTGCTGATTTTGAGCATGTCGAACGCGACAGGGGTCCTCCGATAGATGTGGGGGAGCTGCACGAAGGGGGGGTTGAACCATATGGTTTAACTGTGCACGCAATATCTGCAAAACATGACGCCCTCTTCCCTCTTCCCTCTTCCCGCATCGAAAACTTAATTATTATGCCTTGCGCAACTGATGTCGGTACTCCCTTCTCACACATCTTTGTTACTGCTCTCTAACTCGTTACGAGGTTGAAGCAAGTTGTCGCTTTCCACTCTCATAGTGTTCCCTCTTCTGTGCTATCTATAAATCGAGTTATCCTGGAGCTCAACATTATCGTTTGAATGACCCTCGTAGATAACTATTCAGGTCATCAGAAGAACAAATTTCTGATCTTAATCTCCAGTTATGTATGAAATTCACAAATTTCAAATCATAAACCGTAATGCTCATTAGTTGATGGTGAAAGCTCTTGCGGAAAATCTGATTAAGAGAGCCAAAAAATCAGAGCCTATGTAGGTTCCCGCGCAATACTTACATCTTGTAAATGACTCTAAAAAGAACCCTCCATTTTATAGAAAATAATAATTTTGTTTCCTTAAGATTATCGATTTTAATAATTGGTCAAAACAGTAATTTGAGCACATCTAAAGAACAGTCCAATTTTAACAACATCCATTTTTCAAAATAAAAGAAAAATATCCCATATGAATTTTATTATAAAATGTCTTATTTACAAGATGGATTCAAGATTCCCATAGAGAAGTGAATTGACAATTTTTTTTTTCAAGCAAAATAAACATTACCGATTGGTGGAAAAATCAGTCTTTGATTACAAAAGTGACATTTCCCTTCTTGATTCACTTTTCAGTTCTATTTTTTAGAAGATGGTTAGGAAAGCACGTGGTCGCCACATTCGGAGATCAAGTTTATACGGGTTCCATGGGTATGGATTCATCTCACACAAACCCAGAATAAGAAGCTGGTGATTATCCAGATACTGGCTGAGGATCACTAAGGCGTATAGAGGCGTATACCCTGCCGCATAAGGCGGTGAAGGTACTGCCCGGAGAAATGCTCTTGGACCTCATCCAGTTTGAGAGGATGCCCTCAAGTTTGACATTGAGAGGCAGCGGCTTGAAGCACTCCCCGAGAGACTGCGGCAGAGCGTAGGTTAAGAACCTGGGAGACAGAAGAAGAGATAGGCTATTGTTCGTAACCTGAGATATCCACATAAACATACGAAGCAAATTCACGATTCATGGACTCGAATGTCGTGTAGTTTGATGTTACCTATTAGCGAATTGAAGCAAAAAAACAAAACAATTCGTCGATGGCCACATTTCGCAGCAATCTCCGGAAGATAAAAGCCTCTATTACATCCGGTGCCGAAACCAATATGGTTTGTCAAAAAGAAAAAAAAAATGGAGGGACTCTTGGGGCCTGTGTACCACTGCGGACGGACGAAATGTACCATGGACGATTATGATGTTAGTAATTATTAACTCTTTAATGTAAGTTAATTAAGTTTTATTTATAGACTAATAATTAATCTAAAATTATGATTGAGTATGTTATCTGCTGAGCCTTTTCTTTTAAGAATATCCTTAAGTCGATCTTCACGCAGGAGGAAGTCGAGAGGTACCCCTCCCGCTAAAACTTGCACCATCTCATGAGACACACTCTTGTGCGACTTAGTGTCACCGCAAACCTGCACTTCTACTGATGTGAGAGATTCTTGAACTACGCGGGGAACGAATACCTCAGAGTATCCTGTACTACACCTTTATAAATAGTCACGGTAGCTGGGTATTTGAGCCCCCAAAAGAGAACCCCCCAGAGGTCTAAGGCCATTCAAGACTAGGACCGCCCTAATTCCTAAGTAGTCCAAATGAGGGGTCACGTTAAATCTTGTTCCGAATCTTATACCTCATCTTCAATATTGAGGCTTATAGGGATGTGCCCTATCCATCTTTCTTTTCAGGAGAATGGTCTGAGTCTTAGCAGTGGCCATCTTCAATTTCTTCATCTCACACCGTCCTACCAGGTTGGCGTACCGTTCAGGGTTTTTGATGAGCACTTGTATATCCCCTTCTCAACTGACATCCCTCTGATTCGAAAGATCTGTCGGACCATGGATGTCTGTTGTAGAGAGGTTTCACTGCCCCTTTAGATTTGACTTGGCTTAGATGTTGCAATGGAATTGTAATATCAATAAAAACAAGATTTTTGTTCATTATATTCTTGTTGCGATATACGTAATACATATACATAGTTGAGAATCTAGAACCCATACACAAAAGTAGTCAGCAAATTCAGATCTCTAAAGCAGTCAATGCCTTGCGTATACTGGGTAAAAGTCTTAAGGCATATCTCTGTGATCCATATTGCCTCCAAGATCCACACGTCCACGTTGTAGACACTTTGTGTATTCCGTTAAGCCTTCTCTATCATCCTGAACGGGAAATCAAATACATGCGATTTTTGGTCTCGCAATGAGCAGATAATACTAGACCGATTCGTTCACGGCCTCCTCTATTGTCAATTCGGTTACTATAGAATAACGCTTGACGACGTCTCTGAGACCACAATCGCGCCACTTGTCTACTTGTGCATTAGTCTTAAGGCAAATGCTCCTTCACCAAGATATATGCGAGGCACATTCATTCTTCTTCCGAGAAGTGGACAGGCAGGAGATGAATTCAAATCTGTCATAAGTTTTCTCCAAAAGATACTGTTTTGAAATAATAATCCTCCGTCGCTCATCGGACGAGAGTTATTTCATATCGGCATATATGAAATTTTAATTACTATCTGACGTCAGCTAGTAGTACAAAGATGAATATTTTTTTATGCCTAATAATAATATCGAGAGCCACTGCTAATTGGAATTTCTTGCATGTTTACCGTCGATTGGACCATCACAACATCCTTCTTCTAATACTAGTTATTTTTCTGGTGTCTGTGGTAACTAGACAAACATAAAACGTCTTCTTTTACAATGTATAAAGAACATTACGGTAGATAGATCTATTCATTTTCTCTAATTTAATAGCAATAAATTACTATCTAATATTAATAATGTCGGTTTGATGGTAAAAGTGATCAAATGGATTTTTGTCAAAATAAAAGTTTGTTGCTGTTTTTCATTATTGTCAAAATTGTGAAATTATCAATAATTATTAGTTAATTGTCGATAATTTCACAATTTTGTCAATAATCAAGCGTAATTTTAGTTCACGGGTAAATAGCAACAAATTTTAATTTTCATAAAAATGCAGTTGACAACTTTTACCTCCAAACCGTCGATATATGAAATATAGCGTAACGTATATAACATTCCCTTATTGAATTCAATATTTTCATTATTCGCCTCCATAAAAAATGTTTAGTTCTATTTCGATAATGTTGAATTAAATCTAAGAATGCTATACCTAATAATTAATAATAACTAATATCTAATAATTAATTTTCCATTTTAGATATCACCAATTCAACCAGAGGAGCAGCGCCAGAATGAAATAGAGGAGGCTGTGGTCAGTGTTGACGGAAGACAACAACAGTCATTACAAGTTGATAATGGAACTCAGCTGAATAAGAGTAGAAGAGGAATGCCAAGACGTTTTGCTATGCCAACTACATACCGAGGAAAGCGACGTAGGCCAGTGACTAAAATTGTTGGTCCAAGGGACCAAAAACAACAAAAATTTGCGACAGTCAACAATGTGCTCGATAACAGAACAATAAACGAAGCGGACGATTGCGAACTCTATGGGCAGCTATTGGCTAAGAAACTGAAAAACTATTCAATGCCCGAAAGACACCTTCTAATGCACGAAATTGATGGGCTTCTTTTGCGACACCCAGCTCCATCGAGCACCTACTCTTCATCTTCTGCACCTTCTCCTGCCAACCCAAGTACTCCAGTTTCCATTAACATCTTGAACGAGCCACCTTTCGCAGCTTCATATACTCTGTTGTCATCACAGTCTACATCCCAGGTTGATATCTCCAATCGACCATCTTCCTCAAACAGCCACAACAATCCCCGCCGCTCAGCTCATTGACGTCTCGTCGCATGAATCCAAAGAAAAGGTAAATATTTCATTCCAACGAGGTACATAGCATTCTAATCAAAGCATTGTGCAGACAGAGTGGCGATCTGCTGTACTTGAAGACGAATATGAAGAACAACAACAAATGTTTTCACCAAAAAAAAATATATTTTGCATATTGGAGGTATATTAACAGTGTAATTGAGTAAACAATTAAATGAATAATGTTTTCTCATTTTGCGTATCTTAGTTTCTTTCTTGAATACAACGTTAATAGCGTTTAGAACGTTATAAACTTCAGTGACCACCTTTGAAATTATCTTACAAAAAAGGCGGACTCTGGCTGGTATCGGCACTCTCCATTTCCTTTATTTTTTTTATCAATCATTGGTTTAATATTGCTCAGTATATTATCCCTATCATGTCAAACTGTCGAATGTGAGAAACTGATAAGGTCTTGAATCTCTAATCCTAAAGGGTTGACTCCTTGTGACTTTTAGGGATTTAGTATTCCGGACATTGCCACAATACCTGCCTCGCCTAATGTTTTTTCAAAGCGACGATATGAAAATCACATTCCATAGTTTTACATTGTATGGAAGATATGTTCGAAATAAATTCTGCAAAAATTATAAAAATTTTCAGTCTTCACAGAGCATTTCAAAAAACATGTTCTCCATGGTTTGTTGAAAAAAAAAAACAACTAAAGCTTAAGTTTTTAATAATGAGTACAAAAAATTTTAAGTTAACAGTCTCACAATACGTAGTTTCATTGAATTGCAAATTTCGAAAAGGGCTCATCTCGGGCTTTATTGAAAAATAAAATGTACCGGCAACATCTGGATTATTAATTTTTGAGCTATTCTCAGCTAATACATTGACATAATACGATCCTTGGAACTAATAACAACAGTAAAAATTAGATAGAGCATGACAGGAAACAATATATTTTAATTTGAAAAAATTGATTTTATTTTTTCTAATTTATATTATATTTTAATCTGATCTCAGCAATACTGACTGCTTGAGGTAGGCTAATGGAAGTGGAAAAAAAAGTATTTGTACACTTAGTTTTTCCAGGTTAATATATTTCATAATTTATTGAACATAAATTAACTGATGTATATGATAAAAAGCAACATTCCATATTAATTTTTACATGGAAATTAGAAACTTAGAAACTCTGGACCACTCACAGGAAGATGAGGAATACTGCATCTATACAGAAGCCCGTTGCAAAATGTTCAACAGCCAAGGGATTTTAGGTGAAGAATTATTTAATGGGATTACTTCATATAGGCTAAATTTGCTTCACCACTCAATTTTAATTTTATTAGTTCAAGTAGTTTTTATCAGATGAAATATACATCAATTAATCTATAGATGTAATGCAGATTGTTGCATGTAAATTTATAATCAAGTGGACATGGTCCCAATCAGGATCATATATTTTAAAAGTATTAAAAATAACAAATTAAATGTATCATCTTATAATATATTTGCTTAAAAATAATTTGTTTAAAGAACAATAATATACATATTACAATAAAATTATAAAAGGTGGAATGTAAGTGAAATATTTTGTTTAAAAAAGTTAATAACATATATTAATCAATTTAGATTATAAATTCTTAAAATAGTGATGTAAATTTGGGTCCTTGGGAAAAAAGGGCTTGGGGCAAGAATGTGACAACCCACAATTTTGAAGTTTTTTGAGGAAAAAGCTACTCGTTTCTCTATATAGTAATTTATTATGTTAGTTTGGGTACTAATGTATGAGTTATTTTGGATATTATCAATAGTATGAGATGAGAGATCTATCTAATGGAATGCACCAAAACAAACCTAATTAAGAGCCATCTATAGGAACATGGTAGCTTTTTGTACAAAATACTCATTAAATTCAAAATTGTTGCTTGTCACATTCTTGCCACAAGTCCTTCAAATCTACCTGTGATGCCATGAGTGCCCAAACGTCGTTCTAATGAAAATAAATAGTGGTGAACAAATTTAACTTACATGAAATAATCTAAATAAAATTGTATGTGATGAATGAGCATTCAACTAGCTAATAAAATAAAGGCTGGTTTATAATTGTATATTATTATACTGAGTACAAAACTCAGTATATATGGTTTAGCTACAAAAATATTATCTGAGAAAATAGGTAATTAAAATAAATAATAAACAATAAAGTTAGAAGAAATACAAATTTTATTATATACATAATAAAATGGTTATTATTATTTAATTGATATGTACATATTATTACTAAATCTACACTCAGGAGTTAGTTGGGGACAAATATTCAATGACCATTATTTATTAAATATATCAAAACAAAACAAATTATGCTGAAATGGATAATATAATAAAATCTTCATTTATAAGCATGTTCTTAAGCAAATTAACAAAAGAAAAAAACAAAAAAACAAACAAATTACATATATATTTTAAATAACTTGGCACGATAATTATTTCTTAAATAAAATTTATATGTATGAATATATAGTTATAACTTAATCCCCTTCGAATTTTGGAAATATTTTGATTTAATAATTTACATCATTTTTCTTATATGAAAATAATTCTTATCAAAAGTCTTGTCATTGCAATGAAACTTTTTTTTTTTTGTTACTATCTTTATTTTCTTTCTGTATTGTTATTTATTTACATTACACACCATGAAATCAATGACAAGAGAATTATATTGAATGTGTCATTTCAATTATGGAAATACCTTCAGGTTCAGCAATTTCAGCTATCTAATACCTTTCGGCTGTATACTAACTAATTGATATTAGATATCCTTTTTGGAGAGCAGCGATTAATTTTAATTTTGGTAACATTGCTCCATTAACATTAAAAACAATGTAAAAAATAAAAATAATATAATATTTTCTTTAATATTGGATTATTAATACAGAAAATTTTCCATAACTCTCGAAATGGCACTCGTGTTGTAATTGTTCAAAGATGTCTATGCTATTAGATTGTTGAAATACTTGATGAAGCAAGAAAGAAATGTGATTTATCTATATACATTGTTGTGGACAATTTATTCTTAATATTCAACTAATCATAACAATATTGCTCAATTATATGTACACACTGAATCTCTTGGTACATTCATTGTGCTGCATTATTACTTGTTTTAAGTTTTTATTTATTTACTTTTTTTTTTAAATGTTATTTTATCTAAAAAAGACATATATACAAGCATAAACTGTACACGGTTTCTGACTCAAGAACACAACTTACCATCCGTCATGATTAAAAAAATCAGATCAAAACTCCACAAATATTTGAATTAGGTACACCAATACTAAGTAAAAATAAACAGAAGAAAATCTTTGCGGAATGCACAAAAGTTGACTTATAATAAACTTGTGATCTAAGTAGATCAGAATGGATGGTTGGTTGATTTCGATGGACCTATACCGTGGAGTGTGAGTTGGACTTGCGACGATGTTGCAAAAAGCTACTCATGGTGACCGGTGGCCTCAGCTCGTACCTCTCCTTAGTCTGATTGGACAAAAGCACTTCCTCTACGCCAGCCAAGAAGTACTCTGGCAGAAGATCTGTACGGTAACTAGTATAAGCCTCCACTCCATTTTCTTGTCTGAAATTCAAAATTAATATATTAATTTTTTTTTTTAATTTTCATAAATGTGTGTTTACAAAGATATATTACCAGAAACACTGTTATTAGCAAAATGTTAATCATATTTTTATTATTAGCATTTTGATATCTACTGTTTACACCGATCGATAGCGAAATGTTATTAACATTGTTGTTAACCATATTTCTTAGAAAAATGTTTATAAAATTTTTGTTTTTAATATTTTGCTGTCTATATACACTGGTCAATGGCGAATTGTTATTAACATTTTCTAGGAATCTATGTAAATGAAATCAGATGTTATTAACAAAAATTTTATTAGAAATTGTATAATATATATATATATATATATATATATATATATATATATATATATATATATATATATATATATATATATATATATATATCAAACACTTTTTTTATATTACAAAAAAAAAATTGTTATCCAACAGGATGTAATAATTCATTTTTATTACTTGTACAGGATAATACCCTTCCAAACTCGACTTTTTTACAACTGAAACGTTGCCTATTAACATAGGCGACGTTTCAAGCCACTTTGCCTATTCTTAAGTCTATCATATATGAAAAAGTGGTGTTTAAAAGTGTATTATCCTGGACAAATAATATAAATAAATTATAAGCAACTTTTTCAAGGAATCGGTGTAAACGAAACAAAATGTTATAGACATTTTTAAGAACGAATCATTTAGCTCTTTATTTAATTTTTATCAAAACCATTATAGGGAGTGAAGATAAGCTATCCAATCTTCTTATCAATGGCTTATGCAGGGGAGGAGATAAAGGGGATATAACCTTAGTGCTACCAGATCAGCCCTGTATGTTCCTCCCTAAAACTCTAAATTTTCAACTAAATTCATCAACTTTAACCCTAAACTTTCCTCTAAATCCATCAAATTTAACTCTAAATGTTTAATTCTCATTTTTCTATTAGTGTAACCAAATTTACCTCCTAGTATCAGTAAAAAAATACCACAGAGGGCCAATAAAACCCTAAATCTAGGAGAAAAAACCCCAATCTGGCAACACTGTTATAACCTTCACCGAAATGTACGAAAAACTGTCATTTTGATACCCACCAACATAACATTTGCATTTTCTGTAATATTTTTGGTAATTTTAACCATAGATTTTGATCTAATTTTCATGCTTATCCTTATAACTTACGCCAAATTTGGCGATTATAGACATTTAGGTATTTAATTGTCTTTTTTTTATTAAATCCTTCCCCTCCCCGAAATAAAATTCTGCGTACGCTCCTGGTTGTTTTGAGGCTTTGGCAAGCACTAAGAAAATGCAGCGTACTGTTCGGTCTTAGGTTTCATATTCTTCAACTGACTAACGCTTTCCCACAGGGCTGCCTTCCTTATGTAAGTCGTGGAATACATTTGTTGCTCGACTTGGCGATGATTCAGACGTTTCCAAGGCTGAGAAAACAACACGAACGTTTAATAGTCGCCTTCCTTCCGAACACAATTACATTTTTTTATTTAGTCTCTTTGATTTCGTTTAGTCACGTGGAAAAAAACAACTTACATAATTTCTATATTTACCTGATAGCTCAAACTGAAGCATGAAGCGGATCAAGTGCAAAGGAATGCAGTTCTTACGCTATGGACGTTGCGAGAATTAAGAGAAATGGGAATACGTATTAGCTTAAGTGTCTTCCCTCCCCCTCCTCTCCAGAAATTTACGAAAAAATATTATTTTCATATCCACACAAGGTTTATATTTTGAGTAATATCTTTTGTATTTTTAATAGTAATGTTTGATACAATATCTATGCTTATCCTTAAAACTTAAACTTAATTTGGCGATTATAGATACTTAAGTGATTATATTATTAAATGCCTCCCTCCCCCGAAAATAAATTTAAATCCCCTCCAGTAAAAAAAATTCTGCAAACGTCCCTGTGTCAATCCAAGAACCAGAAGTGGTCTTAATTATATGTGGTATTAAGTTTTGAACATCGTTTTCTTTTTGAATTTTTTTAATTTTTTGTCTATACATACAAAAATATGAAGGAATGAGATGGTGCGGAAGACGGCCAATAGAATGGATCACAAATAGTAGAAACTATTTATTAGAAGCCGACGTTTCGACCCACTTTGCAGGTCTTGAATAGGAAGCGAGCGATCACTAAAAATTTATTCTTGGTAATCCAATTCCAACTGTACCGTCGTAAAGTAGACGAAATTCCTTTTAAGAAATATATTTTGGCTAAACTAAATCCATTGTAAGAGGGCTTTCGGGAGGACCAATAGCGAAAAGTTATATTTTATGTCTAAAATCACACGTTAGATTGTGAATATTTTTCTCAGCCCCCTGCTGGGCTATCGATACCTCATCTTCATGAAAACTTTTCCCTTTATTAAGCTTTGATTTCGTATAAATGAAGTTGAGGTTTCTTTTGGGATTGGCATCTTATTTACTAAAGTGTGGTGTGGGTTAGGTTTTCCCAACAAAGCAGGCTGACTAATATTTTTTGCAAGGCCTGTACATCGAATGTCGAGTTTGCCCCGAGTAAGGTCAGTCTTCGACATCGAAATCCAAAATGAAATCAATCCAACCTTGTATTATTATTTATTATAGTTTAACAATATTAACTATTTATAATAATGAGGTGTTTCTTATAAATATTTTGGGTAATTTATAGGCTGTAAAGGATTTATACCTGGTTTTAAAACTTTTATAATCATAAATTTATGATAAGGCATTTATTTATTCTAAAATGAGATCTTCATTTATGGATTCTAGTTGAGGGGTATGTATAATTTCAGGCCCATTATCTATTTTAATAAATTATTAAACTTTAATGCTGACAAATTAAGACGAATAAAATGAAAATAATTAAAATATATTTACGAATACTAAAAGAATTTAAAAAATAAAAAATAGAAAATAACCCACTATAAATATAACAATGCTGAGTTATAGAAAACATATCGACGTCATTTTTAAAAAAAGCTTAAGCGCCAAAAATTCGAAATCTAGGTTTCAATTTATGATAGGACGTAAACATCAGCTCTATCGATTCCCGCTGACATATCGAAAAAAAAAATTGGAAATGTCTAAAATTCAAATATTGATGACGTAAGCACCAAATAATAAAGACTTTCAGTTGTCACTTGGGCCTTAACCAGTGCTAAAAATCTTTAAAATATATTGCAATTATTGAGGTTTTGCCACCTTGATAAACTCCTACTGTATACAATAAAGAATAAAATTAAATATATATATATATATATATATATATATATATATATATATATATATATATATATATATATATATTGTTATTTGAGGAAAAATCGTTTCATGCGTTTCCTGTAAAGGTTGCTAAATGGCGCTTACGCCTTTTTCAAAAAACGACGTCGATATAAATTCTATAACCACACGAATCATGATCCATAAACCATAACCACCTAATTTCAATAAAATAGCTTATAAAATTATAAATCAAAAATGTAAGAGGCAAATAAAGTACAGTGGAGCGTCGATTATCCGAATGTTGGATTATCGGAACGGTTTTTTTTATGTGTGTAATTTTAATTAATTTGATCATGACATTTTATATGCCACATCATTAATTTCGATAAAGCTTTGATTAAATACACTTTGAATATTTTTTGTGCAAACACGTAAATACATATTTTTGTTCATTTCATTATGTACATGTGACTAAGTTAAACAATTTTTATGTACTTTATGACATTGGTTTTTTCACTATGCACATACATACTATATTTATATATATAAACAAACAGGTTTTTTTTTATAAATTTGTTGTTTTAGATCTTCCTTTTCGTCATTATATATAAAAAAATAAATAAATAAAAAATAAATTAATTTATATATATATATATATATATATATATATATATATATATATATATATATATATAGTGTGTGTGCGAGTACGTGAATTTCGATTATCCGAACTTTTGATTATCCGAACCACCACTGATAACATTAGTTCGGATAATCGACGCTCTACTGTATATACAAGTAAATAATAACCAGCTAAAATTCGTTCAGACTGATATCTCCGCCCAAAGATTAAAAAAAAAAGGGTGTAATCAATGATCTTTTAAAAGAAAGGTAAAAATTAAATAAACAATATAATAACAAAGAAAGTGATCTTCAATAAGCACCTAAACAGACTTGGAATTTCATGTACAGGCGGGTCCAAAAATATTAGCTCAAGAGGCCACGACCACCAGTAGCTATGCGGAACTTTTACCCTAAGAAATTTTTTGGAAAATAAATTTATTAAATTCACTTTGTTTCTAATCCATAAAATAATAATGGAAATACAAAGTTTCTTTGTGTAATAAAACAAATTATTCTACATAACACATTTTAGGAAAAAATCTCTCGGGGCAGAGATGTTGGTAGTAAGTATTCAATCCGTTCTGTAATGATAACTTTAAACCCTTTGTGTAAGGTATACTGACTTTGGCCTGACCGGCCTGTAGAGGGTCTCGGCCCGGATCTTGGGGGCGTCGACTACGATGACAGACACTCCGGTGGGCTGAATCTCCTGGCGCAGGGCGCTGCTGCACCCGGCCACTGCGTGACGTGCCGCGCTGTAAGCCACCGCCCCGCTGCCATCCGCGCAGCACTCTCCGGTCAGCCCGAGGGTCACCAGGCGTCCTGTAATAACAATAGATAATAACAACATAACATTTAATGTCGTGTTACTTTCGTATTTCATTAACTTTTTTTTTTTTTTTTCTAAAATCCTTTGACAATTCATTTTAATATGATACTTTTATCTAAGAAAAAACATTTATTTTTTAGGAATGCTAACCAATCCTATATTATTATACATATTAAATTAAATTAATATAAATTAGTATTATAAAATATTTATGAATTTAATTAAGACAAGAAATCAAATACATGTTGGTACTCACCAAGGTTTAAATGGATTATATAAAACAGAAAAGTTGGTATTGGTTTGTTCTCGCTCTGAACTAATAATGAAAGAAATGTGGAGTGTTTATAGGTAAACGGTTTAAGAGTTGGAATTTTTTCAGTAATTCAGTTGAGTAATTGTTTTTTCTGTTATAGATGGGAATAAATTTAAGATTGGACTATTGGAGATATTTATTTGGTCACTTAAGCAAAATTCTGGATTGGATTTGAAGGATTTTATTATTTCAAGTACTTCATATATATTTAATTCGAGGCTGTTTTCAACGTGATATATTAATTTAACTCCTGAGTCTTTAAATTAAATGAATTGCTAAGTTGGAATTCTCTGTCTTATTATTATATGCACGTATATGTTCCTTTAATCTCTGATTTAGCGATCTTCCAGTTTTTCCCGAGTATTTGTATGCATAATCATTACAATTTAGTTCGTATACTCCGCTTTTTTGGAAAGGGTTTATTTTGTTTTTAGGAGAAGGGAAATATGAGGATAGCGTTTACCATTATGCGGATGTCAACTGAAAACTAGAAATGACAACTTAGAAGAAATTAAATGTTAGCTTAATAATATGAGGTAAAAATATTCATTATAAGAACAAGAAAAAAAAATGTCTCACGACTAATAAGATATTTCAATATGCTATAAGACTGTGTTTATAAATTTATGTAAATTTTCAATATTCGAAGTGGAGAAGAATGAGAGAGGAAACGGGGAACTGCCGTGTGTTTCGAGAATTTTTTAATAAAGACTCCAAAGCACAAGTACCCACATTTTTCATAATTTCTTTATCATATAACTTCTTCACTGATAACTAGTTAAAATTCAATGCTTGTCGTTTAGCGTTGACTAACTGATGTGTGCCACAGCTAATAAAATCGACTATCGGTCCTACCTAGTTCTCACGCTGGTAGTAAGGAATGCCTAAACACAAACAGAACCTAGTTTCCGCTTAAGTGAATCTCCTCTAGGCCATTGTGATGGTAGATCGCTGGCCACGCAGCCGTCGGATATCGATATGATGGGAATATCGATTGTAGGAGCAGAGCAAGACTAATTCATACACAGAGGACCCACACGTTTCTTGCCTATCTAATTCATAGCTCTTCGGCACGAACTGTTATCTAGGATCTATAACGTCGCAGTTACTGGAACCCTCAATGTCCAGACTATTTGACATTATAACAGTATGTGATGTTATAACAGTTTTATAGTTATAAAATACACTGGTAAAAAAGCTATAAGTACTTGAAAAGATGAACTATGACCGATTTAATATGTTCGATCGAATGACAAAATTTAATTTTGATTTAATCCTCCATTTTGCCGCCCCTTCTTTCACCCCATCTCTCCCTCAATGAAAGTCAAATGTTTTATAACAGCATTTCATGCAATATTTTTCGATAATATTAACTCATTTTACTGACAAACTGAAGATCAAAATAAGATGAAGCAAATATTCTTTTGCTTACCCTAAAAATAAAATTTCGATTTTTTATTTTGTTCTGGGAAAAAGCTTATCTTCCCCTGGTTACAGCCTAGAGTGACACTAAATCGAATAAATCCATGATAAATCCTCCAGAAAGAAACAAAATTGAACGAAGCGATTGCGGATATTAATAATTCTGGCGGTCAATAGAATCGTAAGCCTTTTTAAAATCAATATAAAGTTTATGAAAAATAGCATGATATTCGATTTTTTTTTCTACAATAGGTATTTGCCGAAAGGAAAATATTTGATCAACTGTTAAACGATATCGACTTAAACAACATTGATAGCCTCCAATAATAATAAAATATCAAAAGAAGGATGAAATAATGTTTATTTATTTTTGTATTAATGATAATTGCATTATCGTAAATCATTGAACTAAATAGGAATATGAATACTATCTAAAAAAATAAACAAGGAGAGAACAAATGACCATCTCACAATATAAATGGCAGTGCCTGGATGCGGTGAGCGTTGCCTGCGGTAGGTCGGATACTCTTGCGGCTTCCGAACCTCATTTCTTTCTATTATTGGCCATCTTGAGGACCGCATTCTGGAGGGTCCTCGAAACTGTTCTCGAATCGTGACCGATTCTCGCGGACGCTAAGTTTATTGTCTGCTTTTGTGTATCTGCATACCGAGGAGGTGCAATCCAGGCAAGAAGTTATCGACCTCTGGTTCCGAAGGTACGGAAATCTTTATAGTAAGCATTATTATTTTGAGGATGGGATCTATGGGTTTAAGAATGAACCTCATATATTCATGTATTCCTTACGAGTGTATTATTTACGTACACAGAATAATATACATACAAACAGACACAATGAAGTTTACCTTGTGTGACCCTTAGAAGGGGTAGTAGCGCCCTAGCCGTGCGTAGTGTTGCGACCACGTTTACCCTGAACATCAGTTCCCAGGCAGCGCTCTCCTGAGCCTCCAAGCGTCCCTTGCAAGCATAACCAGCTGTATTAACCACTGCCCACAGACCTGGAACAATAATAGCATTTAGGAATTATGGCGTATTTACTACAATTATAATAAACATAATAGATGTTTATGTTTAGGAGTTCAGACCTCCCAAATTTTAAGTTTTATTTTTATTTTTAGCTTTTAAAAGATAATGTGAGTAACAGAAGATAAAACCATTGTTCTTACATTCCTAATCATCATTCATCATCATATTCTTAAGTTTGTACAAAACTTCTACGAACAACTAAAAAAAAAAATTATGTTTAACTTTGATGTTTATTTTATTTTTAGCACATATAATATTTATTACACATAATAAATTGCATATTTATTTATAGTTATTAGTTTATGAAGTAAATGGGAAAATAAATAAAAATGTTACAGCAAACATAAAAAACATTCACCGAGGAAACACATTCAATCCAATTCGCTATGTGCAATCAAAGGAAAGAAAGAAAAAACATGCTTTTTACAAAAAAAATCATTCTTTTACTGTAAAGCTATTACTATTACAAATGTGATTTTATTATTTATACAACCCTAGGTATTCAGAAAAAATGTTTTATTTTTTTAATTAAGTCATATTTCTTAAATATTTTTCAAGTTGAACTTGAATTCTAAAAACATACTCTAAAGGCGCAACAACGGTATTCAGGCAACTTTTGTTAAATGGTTAATGTGTTATGATGCTGATCAGTTCATACGAATCTTGAGTGAGATTTCTCTGTACTAGCCTGCTAAAGTGTTATTTGCTAATCTAAGGTGATACATGTTTTGTAAACAAGTTTTGTGAATTCTAGTACGTGATCTAATAACAGCTCTTTTTTTTTATTTTTTTTTGTAAAATGCCCTCAAAAAAATAAAAATGCAGAATTGCTTGATTATGTGGTTGAAAATGTCTTGATAGAAAGCATATGTAAAGATGAAGAATGCGATGATGGATAAAAGGAAATTTTTGTCCTCTTTCATATTCTTTATTTAAATTCCATTTTACTTACAAACAAGAGAAGTGAACGAAATAAAAATAGTAAACAGAACAAAAGTAACCCCTTAAGATGAAAATCTCTCAATTATCTTCTCTGTCCGTTTACAATTAAACACAGGATTATCAGATCCCAGATCGTGCTAGCGTCGAGTGGGCGAGCGGCCATATTAAGCACACAAATACCAAGTCAGTTTCACGACGATAAAACATTTAACACATTAGCACAGGTTGCGTGAATACTCCTAATTTTTCAGAAAAATTGATACTTCATATTTTTATTTTTTTAGTTAGGTTGTGCTAAAGTTCGTACAACATACACTTTCGTTTACATTTTATTATCGTCGTGTTTAATGCTGTTATCAGAGATGGGCATAATTTTAATCATAATTACGAGTAAGATTATGCCCATTTCTGGCTGTGTTATTTCTAGATACTATTTTACTTTATTTTTTTAAATTTGAAATCATAATTCTAAATACAAAAGATTAAATCTTATACATATACAAAACCACGACCCTGACAAATCTGATGATAATATATATAACAGAACTCCCAAAACAAATAAAAACTATAAAAATTTTAACGAACCAAACCCTCAAGCACGAATCCGTTGCTCCCATTCCTCAACAACAACGTAACCATGACATCTTCAAAACTACCTAATTAAAATTAATAATATTAAAAACTAGTAAAAGAAAAAAAAAGGAATCAACCAATATAAATTTTTGATTTTTGTTCGAATAATAAATAAAAATATTTATTATCTTTTTATCTTGAAAAAAAAATATATGTATAAACGTATGTGATGTATTGCAAGTGCTGATATAGGCCATCTGTGTTATATCCTAGAAAATATAATGTGTTTGTGTGCGGCAATCTGTTAAATATTACACTTTAATGCCGATATTAAGAAAGTCGGTTTCCAAAGGTCGTAAAAATGTTGATTCAGATTTTGAAAATTAATGATAGTGGATTCAATATGACATGAGAAATTTCTAATGAACCAATTATCTGAAAACTCACTACATTCTCAGGATTTTTGGATTCCATGAATCTGATGTCGGTTTTTTAACAAACCGGTGATTGAAAATTCGCTAGAAACTTTCTAATTAGGGGCAATTAAAGACGCCGAATCCAGATCTGAGACCAACCCACAGAATTGTGAAATCGCGTTGGATGCATTCGGATTGCCCCTTCTACCAAAAAATGGGAACCACTAAAACTTTCTTTGCCTCAATCAACGTTTGGTCTCCGTGTCTTTAACTCAATCCAGCATCCATAATTTGAAAAATCTTTTAGCATTAAACGATTCTAATCACATTTATTAAAAAAATGATACAGCTTCGTTTGATATTATAGTATATTTATAGATCGGAGCTGTGCTACGTTTAATTAGCTAGTTCGAAAATTATCAATGCATACATATTACCAAGATTATGAGGCAAATAACCAAATATTAAATTATAGCTGGAAGAAATTGTACGGTCTTCAGAAATTATTAGAAGAGATCGATGAAGAATGAAGAGGGAGGAAGCTGAGGAGTGGTAACGCACCGGAACGGAAGTGAAACACCTCTAGCAGAGCGGAAACAACAGCTGCCAATCAGATGTCTAGTAATTGAGAAGGCACTGGTATTGTGTCAGCCCAGCGCGCTCTGCCGAGCCGCTTACGAAACATTAGGAAGTTCTCGTTACGAACATCTTGAAATATATCATTAGGATTCTACGGCTTATCACTCTACATCTCTAATGCTGTCATGGTGGATCTAATAGTTCTTTAATTGAACGTCAATTTGGTAACTAGCTCTGTAATACGTTATAAATATTATTTTAATCTTGAATGAAGTAAAATAGAGAACAAAAAAATGTCATTTATCTACTCCTGCCATATTAGACTGGGAGCCGTGACCAAAAAATTTGTCGGATTTTGAGAAAATTTTAATTGTGTTTACCGAAGGTACTCTGACCATAGAAGGAAAATATGAAAGTCTGCCTCCCAAAATCGGTTATATAAAATTTTATAGGTCTACGAATTCATCATTTTCGTCACTTTTTCACATTTTCCTCAGTAAATCGCTTCCAGTGCATTTTAGATAAAACTTTAACATTACCAATTTTAAAGAACGTTAAATTTCCTACATGTTTAATTAGTAATATTTTTTTTTTTTAATAAAATTAAATACGGGACCGTAAACATCTGCAAAATGTCAAGAAAACGCAAAAAATGAGATATGCGGTGGTTTCGCCGCAATAACTATTTTTTAATGCAAAATGCATAATAACCAATCTTGTAAAGGATGAATTTCCTACTAGATTCATACAAAATAATTTTAATTACTCTCAACAGACGCCAGATATTGAAATAATTTTAATGAAAGAAAATTGTTATTTCAATATTTCTTGGCGTATGTTAAGAGTAATTACAAATATTTTGTATGAATCATTTAGGAAATTTAATCTTCCAAAAGATTGGTTATTTTGGATTTTCACTTAATTGTACTAAAAAATAGTTATTAAGGCAAAACCACTGACTATCCCGTTTTGTATGTTTACAATCCCGCATCTCAGTAACTGTTTCGAATCTTTAAAATATTGCAAGTAAAATTTACAGAAATTTTAACATTCTTTAAAATTGGTAATGTAAAAGTTTTATCTAAAATGCACTAGTTCCGAGTTACTGAGGAAAATCTGAAAAAAGTGACGAAAATGACGAATTCGTTGACCAACATATAAAATTTGGTTGCAACCGATCTAGGGTAGCAGAGGGTAGGGTAGGGTAGCAGAGGTCCATATTTCGAGACTAAGGTGAAAGTATTTTCGGCCAACACGATAAAAATTTTGATCCTATAAGATTGAATTTTGAGAGTGAAATTTATTTATATCACATTTCTTACATACAAATGATTAAACAAAAATTATTCAAAATGGCCACCTCTGTGAACACAAGCCACTCTATGCGGCCAGTCGTCTATTGCACCTCTTGTAAGAAATTATCAATTATTTTCACCAGAGCATTAAGCCTTAATAAACCAAATTAAATTCATAATTCATTTCAGGATGGCGAGGGTAACAGTTGAGTTTTCCAGCGAGATTTGGCTCCTGCAAACAAGATTCGATCAACTGAGCTGTGGCTGGAGGAGATTAAGGCTTCAGACAGCCTCCGGAAAGTCCAGGCTGGTCCCATCTTAGAATTAATCGATGTCATTTTTTAAAAAAAGACTTAAGCACGATTTAGCATACTTTACAGAAAACAAATGAAACGATTTTTCTCCAAATAAAAAAATATTTTTGAAAATTTTATTCTTTATTGCATACTGTAGGAGTTTATTAAGGTTGCAAAAACTTTTATTATTAATATATATTTCTTATATGTTTTTAGCATAGGTTAAGACCAGAGTAACGACGAGAGTCGTTAGTATTTGGTGCTTACGTCATCAATAGTCGATTTTAGAACATTTTCATTTTTTTTTTCGATATACCGTAAGCGGGAATCGATAGAGGTGGTTTTTATGCCCCATAATAAATTGAAATCTAAATTCCGAATTTTTCGGGGCTTAAATCTTTTTCAAAAAAAGACGTCGTAATGCTTAACTAAGGAAAAAAAAAATATTAGGGAAACCGATTCCAACAAATGATAGCTACACACACATAACCAAAAACAATGACTATACAGATAGTAATAATCCACATTTTTAAAGGTTATCAACCCCCTAAAATAGAAAATAATCTGATAAATGAAGTTAACCTAACAAAGTTTGTGTAGTGATTTGCTTCCACAGGTATGAAGTTGTCACGAAAACGATTGCGGACATTTCAGCACCTACGTACACACGCTCGCAAACTGTTTGTCAGAAGATGTGTAATATTATTTAATAGTAAGTATACCCTATTATTTTGTGGAACTCAAGTCCCAATGCTATAGCGGTGACGGTTGTCAATATTAATAGGACAATATAAATTTAGCATTTTTTTCTATATAAAAAAAAAATGCGTTTTGTTATGATATGACAAAATAATACGAAAAGTGCCTGTTTCGTAGACCTACTGTCACGGCATTCACGCATTTTGTTGTTATCTGGAGAAAGCGTGGGAACCAGGGGGATACCAGCTTTGCTTTTTTTCTATTTTCTACCATCCTCAGCAAGAGGAAAAAAATCCTGAAAAAATTGTCCTTTTCACTATTGAAGACGCTATTCTTATGCAAATCTAATTGTACCGACTCAGCTATGAACAGAGGTGATACATCTTTCTTCTTAAAATAAAGAAATATGTCCATTTGTATTCAACAGACATATGAATAGTGTACTGATTGTTTTTATGGTAAGGATTTGAATGGATAGAGGAGAGAGAGAGAAGGAGAGGGCATCAGTGTACTTAAACATAATTATAAGAATCCAATACAAAGCCCTGAGTTTCCCAAAATAGCAGTAAATAATTAACCAGTCAACGTTTCGGCAATACAGGAGGCATCATTGGCCTTTAAACAGCACTAAAAAATACTAACCAAAAATAATACCACATCATTAAAAAATAGTTTAAAATATACTAAAGAAAAAGGGATTACCTCCCTCTATTTTCAAGAGGAAATTTAGTGAAGATAAAAAAAATATTGTAAGTGAATTTCGAGAGTCGATTCAATTTTTTTAACCGAATTGTATCTGCCATTTGAAATCCAATAATCTGTCTGAAAATTCTTAATCACAGACTCGACTCTTCCTTTCCCCACGGAAATAGAACTCCAAGTGAATTGAAATGATCACTGATTAATCATATTTATTTTCCAGTACGATTTTTCGATGACATCCAGACAAACTTTAGGACCAGATTGTAGAGGAAACTAGGCAAACTTATGTTTCTTTTTAAATGATAAATTTAATTTTTTATTCAACCTAATATTGTACAGGAAGGTGTTTGAAAATACAAATATATTGATTTTATTTATCAAGTATTTAGGAGTACAAAAAAGCATGAATAGCAGAGTTCTGTTACTAAGGTCGTATTTTCACTAAAATATAAAACATCAAAATGGCGAGAATCGGAGAAAAAAATTGAGAGTCCCAAAAGGCACCTTTCTAACACAAACTCAATTCACATACAAAAACATCTTAAAAATCGCGAAAAAACAATAGGATATACCGATCAAGACTGAAATTTGTCCCCACTTCTATGGTATTGCTCCGTCTAGAACAAAACCATACTTGCTGAATTTCAGCTCATTTGACCCAAAGAAAGTATCAGCGGAAAGTATTGTGCAGCGGAAACAAATATAAATATATAAGTAAATCATACATCCTTAAAACACCCCAAACTATGTTCTACGGGTTTACGAAAAGGATATAATATGCACCACACATCCTTCCGATGACCTTCGATACAGTGCAATAGTCTATTATTTTCGACGAAAATACGACTAATAATTTTATTCTAGATAAAATCAATATGTACTAATGTTATGCAATGGCATCTTAATTTCCTAGGAGGAAACTACTTCCACAGGAGAGATATGTTTCCTTTCAGAGAACTAATTAGAGAGAATTGATAACAGCGAATGATACTGTCCAGGTTATTATCTTGAAAGCCAAAGAGAATCTGATACAATCCTTTATAGCGTGTTACCTAATGTATAATGCTCTGCCGTAAATTATATTGATGTGGTCAGTTTTATGGAGGTGAAAGGATTTTTTTTTATTGCATCACTAGCAGGTGGAAATGAGATGGATACATTTTATTTAATTGCAAAATTTTAATTTTTGTATAGTATTTCGACTAAATCATAAAAAATCGCAACACACAACATTTACCATTCAATGAAATAGTCCTCAAGTTTATAACAACAACCCAATTCCTTAGACGGACAAAGTAAACTATCTTGGACTTATCTTCTACAGAAGGAATTGGAAATGGAACGGAAGATCCATAACAAACGACTGAATCGACTTAACTCATTTTTTTCCAAATCTGCTGAAACTGAAACATAAATTAAATACTTACAAATACCTTTAAGTAGGCTTGTGCTTTATTTAGTTTCTCGTATTCCTATATGGTCATACACCTCACAGATATACTTTATAGCCTAAAGACCCACTTACAAAAACTACAAATTTTCCAATCGAAAATATTACGACTGATAAAAAAAACGACCTTTGTACGTGACTAACATAACTCTACATATTTACTTAGACCTACCTACAGATTCGGTATCTTAAAGATTTCAAAATAGCGTGCAAAAACATTACAATAAATCAATTGGCCTTCCTTGCAATAGGAGAAGACTAAAAAGGTGTTGGATGAGAGATCTCCTTCCTTAAAAAAACCAATGTAATTTAATCAAGGAACGTGCTGCTTAGAGTATTGTACTTACCCATGCCATGACATGTCGTTTGCTATATTTACGTAGTCAGGCAATTTCATTTTTGTCAACAAATTCTTTACAGGAGTGAAATATTTAGGGACAAAATATACATAAGCCTATATACATAATAATACTTACTTCAAAATAATAATCGGTATAAAGACCGATATTTTGATAAGAAACGAATATAATATGTTAGAGAGGTTTTTATTGCAATAATTTCGTTCCAATCGAGAAAATAACTAAAAATTCACACTTTCTTTTTTACTTCTGTAATTATAACATTTATCGAAACTAATAACGAATAGATTGATATTTATTGAAACGAGCATTTATTAGCTATCTTGAAACTGTGTAAATTACAACAATCCGATATTGCCACGACTTGCCCATTCCAGATAGACGAGTTCCTGACAAGGAATGGCGAGTTTATCCTTGATTCTGAGGAATGTTGGATCCATTCCAAGCTCCTGATGAACCGTGTCTTTCCTCAGGTGCTTAAATCACTTCCAATAAATTTATCCAAAGCTTTTATTGGTTTATGATCCGATCGAATGTGTCTATTTATGTAGCGTTTAAGTCATTTATAAAATATATGTGTGACCTAAAAAGAGAAATATTTTTTTAAAACGAGTATCTGAATAAATTAAATTTATAATCAATAAATTAAAAAATATTACCTAGAATATCTTAATCAGTCAGTGGCGTATCAAAGTTAACTGGCACTCGGCACAAACTAAAAGATGGCCGCCCCCCAGGACCGGAATTAAAGGAAGGGTTTTTTCTTTATTACACAGGTTCATTATTGAAAATAATAAATCAAAAATTGAACTTATAGTCAATAAGAGTGATTAATGTTTTATTATTTCAAGTCTTTATTTATACGTTATTGCATTACTACTAGGTTGTTACAAAGGCTTTGTGCATTAATTCATTGCTAGCATTAAATACTCCATTTGAATCCTCATTCAACACTGATGTAAACAATGCATATATCGTGGTTTACTTTGACTAATCCTTTATTTAATCATGTATACCAACTGTCTCTACCTTTCATTCCATTTCATAAATTTCACTGCTAATGCTGGAAGAAAAATTGTCATTCGTAGTCTTCTGAGACACTACTGGAAAAAAGGATTAAGTGCGAAGGCAGCTGCAAGGATATTTGCGCGGTGGAAGGTGAAAATTTTGTGCATCGTACTACAGTACCATTTTGGTTCAGACGGTTCAATTCTGGGAACAACAGCCTTTAAGATAATGCTTTTTTGTTTGGTGGAATTATTAGGATGTTTTGCACTTTGATCTGGTTCCAGATAATAGGGCTACAGACGTTTAGCTTTAGTGTGAACAACTCGAAAGAGCATATAAAGTTTTAAAAGAGGAGTTCCCTGCTTGGCCCATCGTTCTTAATCAAAGAAAGATTATCAGAAATGGAGGGTGTTAGCATCTTACTCCACCACACAGCCCTGACATTGCACTGTTTGGTAGAGTTTTTAGCGGTTAATGGCACATTTTTTGAAAGGCTGGCACTTCAAAAACCAAGGAAAATCAAATTCAACTTCTGGTAGAAAGATGGGTTAAAGTAATTGGCAATAATGGCCTATATTTTGAAGAATAATTTTAATGTATACATTTTATACTGAATTTTATAAAACCTTATTCTATGAACAAAGACTTTTGTAACAACCTAGTATTATCAGTTTAGTTTATTTCTAATAATTTATATTGTTAATGAATCCATCTGTAGGGAAAAATGCCCTGTAATTTAATGTTATAAAAATAAAATAGATTCTAGAATATTTTTTTCTTTTTCCCGCAAACGAAAAATATCTGTAAAAATATTATATTTAAAGTACTTTTGCATTGTAACCTGCAACCAAAAATTAAATTAAATTCAAATCAAGCGACTTTGAGTAATCGACTAATATATGTAATATATATTCTAAAGTTGTCATAAAATATTTCATATTATTGTATTGCAGAAAAAATAAAAACATTATATTACATGGTTCTAGAAACAGTGATTGGATATAGGGTGCAGCGACAATAGACAGATCAAGGTGGCACTGGAAATTGATTGGAGTCGTGGTGGATAGATAGCGCCAGCTGATTAGGTGGTTCTCATTAGGCGGCAACAATGCTCAGTTACATTGTCTGCTGAGCGCTCCGCTGACTCCGGCTCTCCAATTGATTACTCACCGCTTCTGTACTCCAAGGTTCTGAGGTCTTTGTAGATGGATTTTCTTGATGGATAAATAAGCCGACTTGATAAACGTAAACAATAGAATAAACCTGAGATTGACTGACGAATTCGTTTGTTTCGAAGAATTGACTCATAATACAATTTTTGGATCAAGATCGTGTTGGACAAACAATTCTTTCTTCTGTTCATATTAACTTGGAAGATTATAATAATATATAGTAAATGAACAAGGATTATATTCTAATATCTTCTAATTCTGTATCCATCCTCAAAACATAATTCTGAAGAAAACAGATAATCTACCATACCCAAAATTTTTCAATAATATTTCTAATGTCAGGAACCATACAATGTTAGCCAGTCATATTATTCAAATTATTTATACCAGGCCACTCTAGCTCATCTTCTTTCTCTTAAGATTCATAAATGGCTTTGTAATCTTTTAACTCTCTTGTCCAACTAAAAGTCCACTATGCACTTTCCACTCATGAAAAGGCCAAAAAAGACTCATTAATGTTATATAATTTCTAATCCAGTGGAGTACGCAATGAGGAGGAATCAGGGAGTATATCCCCATAATTTGTGATTTTCATACTCATCAACATAAGGTTTGTATTTCGAGTAATATATATATGCAATAAAATAACAAGTAATGAAAAAAAAAAAATCAATTGACGAATCGAAATAACAATGCATTAAAATGTATTTGGCGATTATGGACACTTATTATTAAGCGATTCAATTCTTCTTCTTATCAAATTCTTCTTCTGAAAAAATTCTGTGTATGCTCTTGTTCAGATCTCTTTTGGAAATTCATTATTAACATTCTATCTATATATATATATATTATTCCTTTAATCAACGTTTCGATGTGTTCCTCCGTCTTCAGTTTGGATTGGACGTCTTGGAGTGATGTGCTGTACTAGTTTATGCCGCTTTTTAGATTGTAAATGAGAGATGTGCTGTATTTTAGTGCTGGTTTAGTTCGTGCTCTTATTATTTAATTTATTTTTTAACGGTGTCAAACCAGTTACAGATCACGCAGAAATTTCTACCTTGTAACTGTGTCCTGTAAATTCCGATCCCAGCAGCATCATCCTTCCTTAAGGATGTTGAGGGACACGATTGTGGAATGTGCAAGGGGGTTGCGCCAGTCACTCCTCGCATGGAATTCATCCTGACAGCTCTAACGTCACGCACTTCTGCTGAAGAGGACTCGCAGACATCGAAACGTCCCAGTCATTGTGAGTTTCGGTTATTTTCCAGGGCTATAATTCAGATGTCATAAGCAATGTAGTTAAATTATTTGCACTACAGCCGAAACGTGCAACCCAATACTCAAATCACAAATATTATTTTGAAAATTAAAAATTTGAAAATATACTATGACTAATCAAACTGTGTATTCCTTTTTTAAATATATTAAAAATAATTATAGAAATATAAACCTGCTGTAGTACGACAAAAATCAATTGACCGTGAGCGAGCCTGACAATAATACTGGAAAAATCAGCCCAAATCGACTAATTAATAAAATTTTGTATATTCATGAAACTTTGGACATAACTTCGTCATGGAAGTAAGAATCAATATCTGCAGAGTTCGCCTAAATTTTCGGCGGACAATCCTCCCTGGAGGGGAGGGGGTCGAAATGGGGGGCGGGATATTCACAAAATAACTTGCACTGATTAAATAGAATAAATGAAACTTTTTTTTTTATTTAGTAAATTTAGCCTTTCAGCCATCAAGCGTATCGTCTCTCTAGCGTAACTGTTATGCGATGAATATAATAAATGCATTTTTCACATTCGATACTTTATAGCTGATACGACATCATCCAACCATATTGACTATAGCAGCTGCAAAGCAATTGAAATCAACTTATTCAATTTTATTCATTTTAAGTGATATTTCTCAATTGGAATTGCCACACTCCATCGAAAAAATATAAGCAGACGACGAAAAGACATGACAGCATATAATTCATGTCTTAATATCTGTTTATTCATTTATTTTCTCTTCTGTATTTATTGTTGAATTCTAGAATTTACATTTATTGTTAATTATAGTTATTGTTTATTACGTTTTGTATTTATTGATGTAACTTGTATAGATTATTTTTGTATTTTTTTTTAAGATAATGTATGTCCCTTGTAAGTAACTGAATGTTAACTACATACTGCTGAGTATTTTAATATAACGACTACAGTTAATAATGTTGTTATTACATGTCATACATGTATTACATATTATGACATGTTATACATGTCAATGTTGTTATATCAATCTTGGACCTAATAGTTCTTAATATTATGAATAGAGCAATTATAAGCTTATGACCTAAAGAATAATATATATACTGCAAACGAACTATATAAGTTTTTCTTATAGCATTTTTTATTATGAAGCTCTCCAAGAATTTCTAGCTTGATATTTTTTCTAAATGTTGGTTATGAACTTTTTTTAGAACCATAGAAAATTCCAAACTAGGAGATGACTTATTCATAGAAGGAGCGAACAAAAGACCCTACCTCGAGACACGGACCAGTTGACTAATTTCGTATTTAGATGGAGATTCGGCCCACGATCCTTCTAAATGGCTCTAGAAACGCAACGCAACTGACACCCCCTTTGTCGAGTTAGTTAATTAACACAGAACAATTAGCAAGGAATATAGTAAATTGTGAATAATAGAGTATTTGAACAGTTCGTTACGGATCGACTAAGAAAACTATGAAATATGTCGTTCACAATTCAGGAAACACTGTAATAGTTAATTACTTCATTATGGTGGTCTGACACGATAGGTTTTCTCGTTCATCCGAACTGTCGGTTAGAACGACGAGAAATGGTGGGGGGAAAGCAGTCGGTTTGGCACATTCATCCATCTTTTTTAATTGATTACATTCATTTAATTGATTGATCTTCTTTTTAATTTATTTATGATAATCGAAAAAAATAACTAAAAATCTAATTATTAATCATTTAAATTTTCAAACCGACCAATGTTCATATGGTGAGGAAAATAAATGTATAATATAATAAATGTATATATATATATATATATATATATATATATATATATATATATATATATACATCATCATTCAAAGTCTAAGTGAAAACATATAGGTTTCGATACTCAAATTTTAATATCGATATTAAGATATATCAAAAATAAAAAATATCGGAGAAAAATATCAATATATATATATTTTTTTTTAAATATCGAAATATCGATATTTTTTAAATATCTCTTGTGTAACTTGGATAGTTTGCTTTGCGGTATGGTATACTTAGCCTGCCTTCCGGAGTTCGTCCTCTCCAGAGATTGTTAGTTGAAAATGTTTCTAAAAAAGTTGAAAACTTATCTGTTTATGTTTTATTTCCATTGAAAATGAAACATACTTTTTAAAATTTCGTATGTTGCAATACTGATAGCAAACATTCTTAAACTGTCAGGTATATGATCTGACTTAATAATTTATCTAAAGCTCAAGTTTTTCTGAATGGACTATTTACATTACCATATTCATGATCGCATAACAAAACTAGTAAATCTTACTAGCAGCTATTTAATATGCGATGTTAACTGATAACAGATAGGAAAATTCCTTCTTTTTTTTTTTTTAAATATGAGGCCTTTGACATTAGGATCACACTGATTGCCTGATAATCCTAATATTTATTAAAATTATTATATTTTATTTCTTCGGTTATATGAGTTTCTTCGATGAACCACGATACAACGAAGCGAAACACAACACGAACTAGCGTCCTGGTGCAAAGACCTTCATTTCAGTCTTTCGTCATGAAAGGGAAGATCTCTCCATGGCTCAGCGGCAGTGTTTTCGGGTTTCCTATCTCGAGTCCTTGTTCGCCAGCTTTCTATCCTGTCAAAGGGATGTGTTCCTTGAGTTGAGGAAAGTGAAAAAGTCACCTGGGGATATCTTTTCAAGCCATGAATAGACACAAGAGTGCTTTCAATAATAGACTATCAACTAAAAAAAAAAACTATTATTATACTCAAAATAAAATACTTTTCGTATCTATATTTCGTAATTATTAAGAGTCTTGATATATATTTGATTAAATATTTTTTAGTACTGTGCAATAGTGGTCCTTTGCGGTATCCAGATTTTCATCAAGACAATCAAAATAACACAAGATGGTTCACTCCAAGAACAGAATATCAGAAATATTATTTGTACCATAAATATCCATTTGTAATCCATTATATGGAACTTAAAGCGTTGTTATTAACACACTTTCGGGACTTGAATACTGTTAGTATCATCAAGCCAACACAATTCACTCATTATTTCTGTTACGACATAATTATAAATGAAGATGTCCTAACCAAATCAAAGAACAGGAAGACCCTCAATAGGTACTTGATCAAGCGCCCTCTATTGAAGGAGATGCCACCGACCATTATACAATAAGTAGAACACGACACCTGGCTTTCAACACAATGGAAGCCGTTAATTAGTATCCGATACCGGTCTTAGCAGTTGCGCAAGTCATGGAGCACAGGTAAGAAAAGAATCTTCGATGAAAAAAAGTGTTGCCCACACGCACGTCGTCGGCCCACATTTAGTCGAGAGGAGTTGCCACAGAGCTCGGCCAGCGGAACAGCAATCATTTCAATGTTTTTATCGAAGATTCGGTTCGAGCCTAGTGCGGTTTTGTCACCGCGAAATTCGTCACAGTTAACTAGTCGAAATAATGTTATATCACCATTCATTCTTCTTTCAATAACAGACAATACTTTACTGACTTTATTGAATAGACAATGCTGAATGCTTTGGGTCAGCTCTTCCTGAAACGTGGGAATTAGATAAGCGAGATAAGGCAAAGGTATGCATTACATCTTATTATAGAAGAGAAGATTTATTTGTTTGTAACTTACAATAGTTACAAAGTTAATTTTTACTTTCCTCACTTACCACTCAGAGAAGGAAGGTATTGTTATAGGTCAAATTTTCGAAGCAGTTTTCTGCCATTAGCCTGTTTGCCTGGGCCATGATTATTTCTTAAACGAGTGAATCGATTAAGTGGACCTTTTTTTTGAAGCTGTTCTTTTTCAACAAACGTGTTTTTGTATTTTAGTTTATATTTTGATTGTCTAAATTGTCAAAAAATCAATTTTTTTTATAAAAAAATATTTTTAGAAACTGAGATCTTATGCCGTACACAAATTATTACATTATTCCACACAAAAATCATAGCCAAAATAGGGTTAAAAAAGATAGTCAATTCAAAATAATCTCAATCATAGTATCCTCTCGTAAAATGCCATGTTTAAAACGAAACAAAACAGCGTTGTATTTCAGATTATATATACAAATGTATATCAATCGACGATAAAATACTCGACAAAGGTAATTTTTTATCTAAACGAATAATATTATCTAGGATTATATATTTGCGAAAAATCAAAAAAGGTAATTTATATAAAGAGAGGAAAGAATAATATTGCTAAAGGGATTTGAAAGAAGATTTAAACTGCATTTACAACAGTGCCGTTATGTAGCTGTCACTGATGGTACAGCGGCTCTCTGAGATGTACTAATTTAATAGTAAAGGACTTTATTGAATAACGATACAATAAATCTGCCAGACTCGAGGGCAATAAGTATTAGGCTCTAGGTTCCCATTCATACCCTAAATACAAAATGGAAAAAAAAAAAAAATATATATATATATATATATATATATATATATATATATATATATATATATATATACGTATATACAAAGATAAAAATAATTTTAAAATATGAAATCAACTAATTAGAAATAGAAAAACAAATTTATTCTGAGTCCAAAAAAAAAATTATCCTATTATAAAATTTAGTTAATTTGGCAAGAGCAAAAGCTCACAATGAGACATAAATGGAAAAATCCATAAAAGAAGCAAAGAGTCTCAAAAATAACTTATTTTTTGGATTTTCCATTTATGTTTTTACAATTATTTATGTACCATTGTGAGCTTTTGTTCTTGCATATTAATAGATTTTGTGGAATAGCCGTGTATCCACTGTTGTATTTATAAGAACCTTCCTCTTCCGTGCATATAAACTTGCCCTTTTCTCTTATATTTGGTTGATCTTTTCTTATTTAATTTAATTTTAAGATCTTTTATACATTTTTGGGTTTTTAGTATGAGTATTTCCTTTTTTTTTTTATGATCAGCTGTTTTTAATTTAACTTTTTCCAGCTGTTGCCATGTAATCTCAATTTCCCTCAGTATGTGTCTGGATATCTTGGTATGGTGTGCAGACTCTGGATATGAGATGCGCTTCATTTTGTTGTTTATTAAGATTTTTTCTTTACGATTTATTTCGTTCTGTCCGACTATCCTGATGATGCCTAAAATGGCGAAATATCGACAGATGATTTTTTTTATTTATTTCTGTTATTTTTGAGACTCTTGGTTTCTTTTTTTGATTTTTCCATTTATGTCTTTATAAAATTTAGTTATATACTAAATTTATAAGCAGAAGAATTATAAGAAATATAATTTTGTATTTAACAATAAAAATACAAGAATTTTAGAGAATCTTTGTTTATTCTTTATTATTCCATCTACTATTGTGAGACTTGTCGATTACGAGGTGGATTATATCCTCAAGTAGGATGGACGAAAGTTGTTGATGCGCGCACCGCACCATTATTTTTTATTTTTATTTTAAAGTTGCTGTCATTAAAGTTTTCCTATTTGATATAGAACTTGACACTCTCTAATATAAGAGACAATTTATTTCCGATATTAGAACTATCGAAGAATAAGCAATACACGAAAGGCCGACCCTACAGCAGATAATTAGCACTTTAGTCCACGCTAACTAATTACACTGACAGTTATGCGCTTATCAAGCGGGGAAGCACATCAGATGATTAATTGAACAATTAAATCTGCAACAGTACGTGATTATTATCAATTGACTGCATTAACTAGTGCATTTATTAGCCTATGGATAATATATTAACTATTTATGAGTAGTTTGTCTAAGCCATTAATTCATAATGGATAACTTAATGAGTTTAGATCAGATGAAGAACCATTTTATTAAATATTCATCTGAAAATAGGCAAGAAATACTTTTGAAATGTACTAAATGGAGATCTATAATGTACATTTAAGAATAGTTCTATAGTTTGACTCATGAGAGGCGAGAAAGATCGGAGAAAGTTTCACTGAGAAGAGGGGAACAGTCGAGAAAGCCAAGGTACCCAAAATTAAAAAAATCCTAAAATTTAATAAAAAAAACTCAATTTAATTTAACTTAAACTTAACTTAAAATTAAATATCTGGTATATCCATTCACACGACTTTCCTTACAGCTTTGCATACAAAGTTCTATAAAAAATTGTTGGGTGAATCTACAGTAATATTAGTCCGATGGAAATGAACGTCTGGAATGTTCCGGGAGAAGTATAGTTTTCGAGTTATTTGAAAAACTAAAAATAAAGTGAACGGGTTTCCTTAGGAACATGAGCAGATTATTTTAAAAGCATAGCTATAAAGTTCAGTATGCTGTATCTTAGCTAAAACTGATCCGATTTAGATAATTTTTTTTTTGTTTCGTAGCAAATGTAATTACCTTTTAAATGACCATACAACATAATTGGCCAAAAAATGTATAATTTTTGAGTTATTTTTTTTGGACTCTGGGATCTAAAACGCACAATCTGTAGAAAACTGCTCATCGAAACTTAGTCTCGATTGCAATACCTTCTTTACCTAGGTGGTAAGGAAAATAAAAAAAACAACAAGAACTTTATATACATTTATTTAAATTTTTTCAAATCTAATTTTTTTTTTTAATATCTGTTATAATCAACTATCATATCTGAAATAAACTATATAATAATACATTCTGAGTTGGGCAGATAAATAACACAATTTCAGCTACCACAGTAGAGTACGGCGCGTTGAGATGTAAGCCCGCAACATCAGGCAGTACAACCGAACAGCATACACCTCTCTAAGGCGCTGCCTGTCCATCACGGCTGTTAATAATTTAATTTTATACTGTTCTTATATCAATGTTTCTTCAATTATGGTTTTGCAGTTAGTATTTAATCGGCACCTCTATTGAAATCAGCAACTATCAATATGCAACCTTTAAAAATAATAAATATTTCTTTCTTTATGAACTTGTTTGTTAGACATAACCTTAAAAAAATTTATTTTTAAATTTTAATTCTATTTTAATAAATATAACATTTAAAAAAAAAAGTTCTTTACAGGATAACCTCCATGGAGAAAGACCTATGAGACCTGGCTAAGATCAGTAGAAAAGGACCTGGGACGGAACGGCAAAACGTGGCAAGAAGCGGGACGAAAGAGCGGAATGGAACTCACTAGTAGATTCCCTATATTCCACTAGGAGTCAACCGAGAGAAGTTAAATTTTAATAAATATTAATTTATGATTTTTAAATATGTATATTCATCGACATGATAATTTAAAAAGGCCTAAACATTAAAATATAATCATAATTTATTGATAAAAATTGGTTTAATAATTGTATTAACAAATTAATTTTGGGATTTTTAGTAGTTCTGTTTTTCCTCAATCTATAATTGATTCATTTTTTAAAAATATTTGGTTAAATGAAACAATGTTTTTTTTCTTCGGTATGACATTAAAAAAACAAACAAGAATGAATGTAATCTAATTTTACTAATTAACCAATAAATACTTCTTGAATTCAATTAAATTCTTCTGAAAGGAAATAAATTTAAAAAAAAAACATTTTTTTTTCACATTACAATACAAATAAATAGTAACATACACTTTTTAAAAAAAAATTTCAGTCTTGAAAAAAAAGTAATCAGTTACTTATTATCAGTTGAAATCCGATAATTTCTTATTGTTCTAGAAGATAATCATCATTCCGATGATAGAATTATGTCACTCCACAAACTAAAATTTCATGTGATGATAGAAGACAATATAATTATCAATTAGTAATACAACTATCACTTTTTTTTTTTTCCTCATTGCATGAAATTTGTTGAGAAAAATACCTCTAACACAAAAAAATAACACAACAGTTTCGAGCATTAAAAACATCAAAATATCACTTGGAAACAAAATTTAAACCTTACCGGCTCATTACCAATTTAAATGGAATAAACAACAATTAACGTATTAACAAGACATTTGCCACTTATTTGAACTGATAGCTTAAACTCCTCGTGGCTAGACTGACTAAACTGTCCAATCTGACCTGAGGGGTGTCGGGCCAAGATATATAAATAGACTTGCAATAGTGCTGACTACAGTTGTATCAATGTTGAGGATTTACCCGACGTTTCGGCCAAAGCTGAAAGCCTTCATCAGGACTAATCAGAACACGACACAAAACATAAGAAGAATAAATATCGATATTTATTCTAATAAATGTAGTTATTTTATATTCATAGATGTAATACGAATTTATTGATTTGAGCTTCGTTTATTTTATGGTTGTATCTTGTTCTGCCTAGCCCTGATGAAGGCCTACAACTTAGGCCGAATCGTCGCCACACGTTAGATAAGCATTTCAATTATTGTGCGTTTTCTTTCTTGGCCGCACCCCGTAACCAACTTCTCCTCAATTAAACCCTAATGTCAACGGCATCTCTACTATTAGGAAAAATATAATTGTTTTGAAATCAGTTATTTTTAAAAATATATTAATTATATTCCTTACTCGTTCACTTTGATATCTGTTATTGATAGTGGCAAACTAAAGAGGTTAATTAATTTTTAATTGAAAACCTGAAGTAATAATAAAGCGAGACGACTTTTTATTAATGTTCATATACATACATTTGTAAATATATTTGTTAACAGATGAAAGTAATCGTAAGACGTACGGTCATGGATGTTAAGGAGCGCTCAAACCTTTGCCAAGCCTAGACAAGTCAAACGAGTTTTTAAAAGTCAAAAGGGGGTTTACAGAGGTTTACTTAGCAAACTAACATATCCGCACGCTACTGTTTCGGCTATTCCAACTTTTGTCAGATGTTAAACATTTAAAAATATAAAATAAAAACATATTAATAAATCATTTATATAAATACAACAAAATGAAGATGTAACACAAGCGCAAGAACCGGATAGGACTCAAACCGAGCCAAGCAAAACCCCTTAACACGTTTGTTTTGCTATGGTTTGGCAAAGGTGTGAGCGCTCCTCTAAAGCTAACAGGAGAATCGATATCTCCGACATTAATCAATGAGACGGCTCAAGCAACTATAATTCTCCTAGAGCTAGCTTTGATCTACTGGTAACTAACCGTGACCAGGCGCCAGTTCGTGCGTAGCCGTTGGTCTCCTTCTGTTGTCTTCTCTGCCATTTATATCGGGCGATGGAAGCAGTAACAATGGCCCTAGGACTGTTATTCTCCGAGTCGTTAACGTAATAGTCGAGATTGTATTCAACAGAATGAATTGCTGAAACCGTAAGTTTTAATTTTTTCCAAACAGTTATTTTATTAATTTTATGTTAAATATGTTGTTAAACTTTATGTTGTTTTATGTTATTATTTTAGTAATGTTTACACATAAAAGTAACTGAGGAGATTACTGCAATAAGGGCTTATAAGCCCAAGGGCCCCTTTTGCGGAGAACGATTTAATGACTTCAATATTATATGATGAATATCCCTACGAAATCTAATTCCAATCAAGAAACTAATGAAGTTACTACGACTGTTTTTTGTTTCCTTATATGCCTCTCGAGATATTATAAATTTAGTCACTTAGTCAATTGTCGAGGTGAGGATAATAGGAAGTATAAGGAGGCCCCGAGCAATATGTATCCACTAATCCTAAGATTTTTATTAATATACAATTTTGAACATGTGGGTCATGTGCCAACAGTCTTACCAAATAAAGCTGGTCACTTGTAATATCTCCTGAACTAGTCTTTTAATTATTTAATAAAAATTATATTGTCACATTAGATACTTTTATTTTTATTTAAACATTTTGTTGTACTTCAGGTGCCAAGTTTTATTATATTTAGTTGTTTTTTTTTGAGATCTCAAAGTGAAAATATATTTTATTTTATTCAACTCAAGCTTATATCTATTTTTTTGAACCTCAATATATAATTTTTTTCTTTTACAAAGACATAGGTATTGCTTTTTAAATAACATAGTTTGCTCTATTATAAATATTAACTGCTAACTAGGTTTTAATAGAAGAATAAATGTTAAATGCAAGGTCAATAAAATATTCTATGCAAGAAGAGCTCTTGGAAATGGCGTTCTTCATAGAAATGGCATATAAGTACTTAAGATGTTTCTTTAACCAAATTGGAATAACATGGCCCATTGCTTTAAATTTTCAGTACTGGCTCAGAAATAACTGGTTTGAATGAAATGCTGGAAGGAGTTGTTGGGCAGCATAGAAATTTTCAGAGAGAATCGAAAACCTTCATCAGCTCCTATCTCGAAACTCACTTTGGATTTATGTGCTCTTATGCAGTTACAGCCTAAATTTACAAAAACAAATGATGAGCCATCTATGATCTAGATTAGCGGACATTTGTACTTCGTAATCTTTTGTTTATTTTCTTTTGAATTTCAAACGTGTTGCCTTTGAAATGACATCGCGCCTTAACAATCCTACCACGTACTGTGGAGAATTTCATTCCGGAAGGGATCAAACACGGATATATTCATAATGTGATAAATAGTGACGAAATGTTACTGAAAAATAAAAAAAACAATTTTTTTTTTCCTTTGTTCAACATTCAAGTAAGATTTATATCTAATACGTCTAAACAATTAGATGAACATTAAAATAATACAAAATCAGAAGAAAAAAAGTTCATTAAAAAAAATCAAACTTTTTAATCATTTACAGAAATAAGGACAATTTCTTCGAACTATGCGTGATACGCCATAGCCCCACAAGTACGGCCTGTTACCCCGAACTACGATGGACAGCATAAACCATAACAATATCAATTTTATTTAGAATCGAAATAAACATGGAGAATTTCCTTAAAGTTTTTTGTAAATTCCAAAATATTTTAAACAGAAAAAAAATCAGGATAATTATGCCGTCTTAAGCTAAAAGACCTAACCCCAAATCATTTTTTTTAAATACATTTTTATATTGAATTAGAATTGCTCTAAAAACTATACCTTTTTATGACATTAAAAGCCCTAAAACCATTTATTAGACTCTAACCATTGGATTTAGGACTTTCTAATGTTAATAAAAGGTATAGTTTTTAGAGCAATTCGAGAACAATACAAAAATGTAGTTAAAAAATGATTTAGAATTCGTGGTTTTTAGCTTATGACGGCAGAATTAAACTAAGATTTAAATATATACTATATTTTCACTAATTAAAAATCAAATTAATCACCATCATACATATTATAATCATAGTATTAAATCATAACGGTACACGAGTAATTACATGGTCAACTGACCCGCCTCAACCACAATTTACAAGTTAATTAAGAGGTTCCATTTACAAAATAATTATGAAATCTTCTAGATTCATTTGTACGAAAAATAATTAGCATTTAATTTGTATTAATTTACTATTATATACTGTGTATTAAATCTCAAATATAGTTGATATTGAAACAAAAATATCGAGATGAAATGTAAGTTACATATAGATATATAGTCTCAAATGAGTAAAAAATAAATCTTATCTTGTTGTCCTCGGCACTTATTCACGTTAGCTCAGAGCCGTGAAGAGTTGACCCTGCCAATATTTCTATAATTGCAATACGTACTGACTTACTTTGATCCAGTATCATAAGGTCTAATTGCTGTTTCATATCCATACTAACCTGAAAATAAAGAAAAAATATATAGTAAAAGAATTTCTAATAAGCGATAAATGTAATATAATTTAATTAAAAAAAAAAAATCAATGACATAAATAAAGGCAGCTGAACAGGGGATTGGCTGTCGTACATGAAAGAATTTAAAGACAAATAAATAAATAAAATGAAAAATTCTATTATTTTTATCATGATCTAAGTCTAAAAGTAATTTAGACCTAAAAACAAAAATAAAAAACAGAAAAATAATATGAAATCAGCCTAATTCAATTTAATAAACCTAAACTATAAAGATTGATAGATTTTTTAAGATATAATGGTTTTGCCACCTTGATAAACTCCTGCTGTATACAATAAAGAATAAAATTTAAAAAAATTACATATTGTTATTTGGAGGAAAATCGTTTCGTGTGTTTCCTGTAAAGTTCGCTAAATGGCCTTTTTCAAAAAACGACGTAGATATGCTGAGAATGACAGAAATGTAAGTCATATGATTTTTATTATTATTTCAGAATTTTGGACTTCCCCAGTCATTGCTACACGGACTCAGAAAAAATGGTTTCGTATTATAAGACACGACACGGCATTTACATACCATATTTTATTCAATTATAATTTAATTTTTCAAATCATTTACTATATATCAATGTACCGAAAAGGATGATCAAAATACATTAGCTAAAGGCCATAAAAATATAAACTTATAACATTGAAAGATCTTTCACTTCAAATATTTATAATACATCGAACACAAATGTAATTTATGGTAAAAAAAATGGTTTGATGGAAAAACTCTTTTTCTTTCTGTAAATTTAATTTAAAAAAAAAAAAATCGAATGAGTTCGTATATATACTATGAAATTGTGATGTTAAATAATATTTAAGGATAATAAATAATATTGTTGATAGCAATAAATTATGTTAGTATGATAATATTTATTATTATTATTATTATATATTCTTTTCATTGCCACAATTATCTTTTTCCTCTAAATTATAAGGAAGAAGGAAATTCCTCATATACTCTACAAGTTTTCCGCATTCATTTTTAAGAAAATATAAATTACACGAACATTAGGTATATTAAAAATAAAATCTTAAAATATAAAATTCAAAAACTTTCAGTAATCATAAAGATTGATTGATGGAGTGGGCGGAGTCTGATCCTAACCTTCATTATACGACAGGCCCGTGTCAGACAAAATATTCTTTTCGAGATTGTCGGACCGTCTTTGTCGAACGCGCGACGTGTCTGAGGGTATCGGATACGCTATTACTATTAAATACATTTAAGAATATTTATCTCATACGCGCCGTGTCGTGTCGTATAATATAAAACCACCTTCAGTCAAGTATTGGGCTCTGTTTACGAAATATTAAAACATTTTATGACGATACTGATTGCCAACGGCAGCACAGCTTTAGTATATAAAAAAAGAAGTCCCGATTCTTTGCAACTTATAAACGTTTTTACTGGAACCAGTTCATTGCTGGAAATTATAAAGGGCAGCACGTTTCCTTCTCTTAAGCGGTTGGTTTGCTTCAGTTCCTCACATATATGTTTACATTTTCTCATATTCTCTGCAACTAATGAATGTATATTTCCATCACTGAGAACTCCTATTTCGATTATTGCAGTCGTATTTTTCATTTTTCGTAGAACCAGAATATTCGGTTTATTGTTGGGTACTGTATAGTCAGCCAGAGAGATTAGACTGCGGAGTCTAAGCATTTTAGCAACAGTAAGCATTTTATTAAAAAAAAAAAATTAATATCTTAAAGCTTCCCAAACTGAACCCAATCCTCTTCTATTCTAGCTCAAATATAATGTCATAAATAACCATTCGTAAATAATTTATTTTTAAAGTTGAAGGTTGATAGGTTATGAAGTAGATATTTTATTTTGAAAGCCATTAGAAAGTATTGGAATTGACAATTTGAAAGCGAGTACAATACTGATGGTAATGATAGTTCAGAAAGGTTAGGAAACTTTCGCCTGTAACCTTGTCATTGAAGGAGTCAAATCAACATTTGACAACAGTGGTTTACTTACTCACGATAATAACATTTTTTTTTTCTTTTTAATCTTATTAGAAAGTTATAAGTCAATTGAAAGTATTTCACTAAATAATATATGTATAATAAAAACATAAATAGAACTGATACAATCGTACAAAAAAAAAAAAATAAATAAAAAATATAAAAACAATCATACTACATAAATAGAACTGATACCATTCTAGCAAAATTATAATACCTTATTAATAATGTAGGTAATATTTGCGTTGAGATATTATTGTATTAGTTATATATATATAGTTATGTGACATATGATCTACAGTGATATTGATTTAATGACCTTTTATAATTTAATTTATTGTAATAATAATTACATAATTAGTTTTGTAATGTAGATAATATTTTTAAGAAAGCTTGTGTAATAAACCCAATGCTGAACGAAAAATATTAAAGCTATTTTGAATAATATCTTTCTAATACTGTTTTTCGTTTCGATATGTAACTGAAACTTTTTCTTTTAAAAAAAAAAAATTCTTAATATATGGGTATTTTAAAACGATCTTTGTGATTCCATATTTTTACAATTTTATATTATTATGGAAGTTTTTAAGGAATATAAAATTGAAATAGATTTTAAGCCCTAAAGGGAAAAAAAGTGTTCTAACAAACAATATTTTTAGATTAAGGAAAGCATGAAAATTTAAAATTCAAGTTCTCGATACCGGCTGTTTAATTCAGTTCAGAATATGATTTAGAGATGTTTCTAGAAAACAAAACAAAAATAAAAACCATCATAGTATCAGACCATATGACTATTACAGAGTAACGAAAAAAAAAAATTAAATGAAATGGAAGTTGGCTAGATAATAAGTTAAACAGAAATACCAGGCATCTCTGGCATTGGTCCCTTTCAGAAAAATTTTAATAACCCATATAATATAATGTGATAGTACGTGCCGTTTGTGAATAAGTCGTTTACCAAGTATTATACATATTATATGCATATGTTTAATTATTTATTCAAAAATACTCTCCTCTTATCAATTAATAGCTGTGTCCCACGGTTTCACATGCGTTAAATTGGGATAAACCAATAAAATAATCTATAATATATTGTTCATTCTCCTTTGTTACGGACATTTTTAAAGAACATGGTCAAAAGCACAATCAATTATCATAAACGGCAATACATTTTCCTCTAAATAAGTTTCAGGACTTACATTTTTTTTTCGCTTACCCTTCTATTTCATTCACAAAATAACACTTCTATACAATAATTTCACACTTATTAAAAAAGTTTGTTTAGTCAATTCGCTCCCATGGGTATGAAGTTGTCATGACGTTAGCGAGTTGGATATTTTTCTCTAAGAAAATTTATTTATGGTAGCTGCTCTGTTCCTGAGTCGTAGCATGTGTTATAAAGCCTAAAGCCTACCTCAATAAACGGTCTAACACTAAAAGCATTTTTCAAATCAGACTGATAGTTACTGAAATTAGTGCTTTTAAACAAACAAACTCTTCAGCTTTATATATTAGTATAAATTATATTCCGGAATTAAACAGTTATTTATAACAGCCTTTAATTGTTGCAGAAGGATCTTGGCTCAACAAAGAAGCAGAGTTGCCGCATCACCGTTATAACGACCGGTCATCAAGGCTACCTAATGATTTGTTGTAGTCGGTCATTTGACGGGGTCTACTCACAGTAATTAGTAGAACGATGTTAATTGTCCGTGTTAATTATCCAGGTGGGTGGTTCATCTTGGATCTAACAGCATGCTCTTGTGGGTGTGGGCCAACGTCATAGGATTGTACGGACCAAAACACACAATCATCCATTCTTTTTATTTTTTTCATAATTATATAATTGATCTCAAACTTCTTCTAGGGACGTCTCACGGATGAATCGGTCGGTTAAAATGATCAACCGAAAATGATCAATTGAAGAAATAAGTATAAGAACATGTTATGTGATATTTAAGGAAAAATAGGGATTTTTCTTTGGAGGAATATTTAAAATACTCCTATATACTTAAATTGCGGTAGTTTTTAGAAGTTGAAAATTGAGTGACCTATTCTAAGATAAGAATGAAAAATCTTTAATTTTTTTCTCAGGTACAAATTTTTCTAACACAGCAACACATTCAAATTCCATGCATAAAAACAATATCGTTGCCAACAGTTTAATTAATGAATGTGAAAAATCGCATTGAACAAGTATGTCTTCATAGTAGTAATATATGGTATAATAAATGCAACTATGCATACAAATAAATTATTCATTACTAATAAATTTAATATGAGAAAAATATGAAAAAAGGGGAAATGATTTTATTTTAATTATTTAGTTGTTTTTTGAGCGCTAAAAGTAAATCTTATATCCCTATTAGAATGACATTTCCATAATAGAAGGAACGGCGTTGCTTGGAGGAATATTTAAAATACTCCTTCCTACATAGCACCTTGTATATTTTTTCAAAACCTTAAATTGTGGTAGTTTTTAGAAGTTGAAAATTGAGTGATCCAGTATAAAAATAGAAATGAAAAATCATTAATTTTTTTTTATCAGGTTCAAATTTTTGTAACATAGCAACAAAATCAAATTCCATGCATAAAAACAATATCGTCGCCACCATGTTTAAGTAACGAACGTGAAAAATCGCATTTTTCAAAAGCGTTATTAATTTAACAGTAGCATATTTGCAAAAATATCCTAGTTGAACAACACATGGCTTCCTTGTACGCCTATTAAACTATAAATCCGTGGCTCAAAAAGTGATCCTCAATTTGGTTACTAGTTTCCGAACATTGCACTAAAAACGACACTCGGCGTCGCGATATCCATCTATTGACAAACACACAAGTTCTGGAGGTCTCATTCCGTTATTATAAATTGTTTTTTTCAGTAAGTAACAAGTTCCCAAGATACTTGTTCAGCTCAGAAATGGATAGGAAAATAAGTATTTTACACTCAATTTCAACACTTAAAACAAGTAATAAAATTGTTCAATTAGAGTAGAAAAGAAATCGCGTTTATAACCTTTATCACCGAACGATATGATCTCTGTATTTAATTTTTAAATGATTTTTTATGTAAGTTTATTATGGTCTTTAAGTAAAGTACCCTTTTTGGCTCACCAATTTTAACCAAAATCTAGTAAATGCATCCATATTGATATACAAATCCTATTTACCAAATTTGAGTTGTTTTACATTATATTTTAATATAATTTTTCATGAAAGTGTAACATGACCTTCAAATAAAGTACCACTTCCGGTTTCTCGTTTTAGACCAAAATCTAGTAAATTATTTAAGCAATTATATAAGTTTTAAATACTAAATTTGAGAAGTTTTGCATTATTTTTTAATATATTTTTTTATAGAAATGAATTATGACCTGAAAGTAAAGTACCACTTCCGGTGATCATGCAGTGACCAAAAAGGAAGGTTCACAACTACATTTTACAATAATCCTAAATACAAAATTTCAACTTTCTACGGCAAACCGTTTTTGAGTTATGCGAGATACAGACGTATGAACGTACTTTTTTGATGTAACGGCGATACTAGTCAAAATGAATTCAGGGATGGTCAAAATGGAAATTTCCGTTGAAATCTGAAAACCGAAAATTTTCGCGATTACAATACTTCCTTTACTTCGTACAAATGATTTGCTATATTCGAATGGTATAAAAAAATAAATGAAATCGCAGCACTTATAACGATATATATAAAAAAAAAAAAACCTTTCATTTTTTTTATTAAAATTCTAATTTTATCTTTGTTATTATAGGCGTTAAAAAATGATGAAAAGGTGGTTATTGTGATAAAACTAGCTGACTACAGAAAAGGATCCTTTGGGCAAAGGCAGGACAGGACAATAGCCTGATGGTTGACCTGGTTGCTATTATCCTGTAGCCCGGCTCCTTTATCCCCAGGACTCAGCTCCTTGGTCCAAGCTATAATAGCCTCTTTACAAGACTATCTCCTCACAGCCTGTCACACCTTCTATATAGGCAGCCGTTTTGCCAATCGCTCAAAATAGAAAGCTCGCCAGTTATAGACACCTCTCCGTTATTTTTAATGAATTTTTGGAATGAAGTGAAGGAATAACAGACAGTAAAATCCTTTTACGGAAGCAATATTATCGATTTTCTTTCGATAACCCATCTTTCGATAACCCATAATATTGTAAAATATGATTTTGAAATAAATTAATCTCATTTGATGAGGTAGTAAATTGTTAAAAGGATCATTTTCAAAATAAATTCAATTTTACACAGTTCATAAATATTTTTTTACAAAATTTCAGAATCTCAAATTATTAACAACGTCTTGCAATAATAACGAATTATTACATTCTAGTTGAATACTCCGAATCGATTTTTTACGCCTTGGGTCAAATATGAAAAATAAAAATAATATTATCTTAAAAAATTCTTATGAAAAGATTGATATAATATAGGTATATGGAGGTACCGGAAACGGAAAATGCCCAAAATATAAATTAACTTAAATAAAATCGAGATTGTGAGATCATTGTGCAATCGAAAATCATTTTCAGGGAAAAATAAATAAACTAGATTTATCTTACTTCTAATAAAGACAAAAATATATTATAATCCGACAGTAAAATGAACAAATATGTCCTGATAGTAGTAATATATAGTATAATAAATGAAACTATGTATAATTAATAAATTATTCACAACTAATAAATTTAATGTTTATAAGAAAAAAATATGGGAAAATGATTTTATTTTAATTATTTAGTCGCTATTTTTTTTTTTTTTTTTTGAGCGCTCAAAGCAAATCTTTTGATCCTGTTAAAATGGTATTTCCATAATTGAAGGGACGGTATGATTTAGCTAAACTTAGTCCCAGTGTGGCCGATTGTGAATCTAGCGAGACAGAAGTCTGGAAGCCATAGCATTTATAATGAAATATTTTTCTCTCATCCAGACTAATTTATTATTGTCAAAAATGGCTTTTAATTGATTTCAAACCAGTTTCTGTCTGAAACCTGTATATTTTTACTATTCCAAACAATTTTAAACTCAAAACAAAGCTTAACATATCACATTGATCGAGATCATCAATTTCTTTTTCAAAGTTAGGTATTTTCATAATCTGAGCTCGGACCCATGATAAATTATAGAACATCCCTTTCCTCCCATTCAATATAACGTTTTATTTTTGCCAATAAGATTAATATATGAATTAGGGTATTATGAAAACGAAATTTACTGCTAAATTAAAATAACAAGAGTTCATTGTTTGACGTGAAATACACTTTTTTTTTTTTACAACATTTCTTTATAATGATTTTATAATTCAATAATAATTGTAAAGTAAAGTTAGTTCATATCCGCATGATGGTATAGAAGGATCAATATAAAAAATTCCAAAATAAGTAATTCAAAATATAGTTTGGTATTATTATACATATTAAATTAGATGTAATATAAATCAGTATTATAAAAAATTTGTGAATTATGAATTTAATTAAGACAAGAAAGCAAATACATGTTGGTACTCACCAAGGTTTAAATGGATTATATCAAATGTTTGATATAATATCAATGTACAAAAGCAAAATTATAGAAGTGGCAAATAATTTATCAATCTCTTATTGTAAAGTAAAGTGTTGATATAATTATACAAATAGAGCTTGAACATTTTTTGTATTTGCAACACAATTCACCACAACACTTTTCTTCATTTGTTTTCAGCGAAGTTTGAATTCAATGTTCTTACTAGCCTAGATTCAATAGACAACAATTTCTTTTCTTTTTAAATTATAACAACATACATATTCATAAATTAGGCTACACTGTCAGAAAATGATATGAGTACGTTATATTATTTATTATTATTGAAATGATTTTTTTATTTGCAAATAGTTTTGTACGAAACTTTTTGACTTTTTTTAATCGACTCTTACAGGATCCCCCGGAAGAACAGGCCCTATGGATTTTGCTCCTCTCCCTCTCTGCTCTCCTCCAAATGGCGTAGGGGTCAGTCCAATTAGACAGAGGAAGTTTTGAAGAATAGGTCTATCAATATTATGATGTAAGATTTAATGGTGTCTATTATTGTAGAATATTATTATTATTATCAAAAATATTTATGTTTATTTCGTGCTTCTCATGTCTTTTCAATATTAGGTTGTTACAAAAGTACTCGTGCATTAGTATAGCTTTATTTCAGATTTCATATTTTAAACATTATTGAATACTACTCTTCAAAGTAAAGTCCATTGCTTTCAACTACTTTCACCCATCTTTCCACCAGTAATTGGATTTGATGCCGGTACCACCCACTCCTTTGGTTTAGAGGCAAAGAACTCTTCACATCCAATTTTTAGATCCTCTTAATTATCAAAGATCCGACCTTTTAAAAAATGAGCTATTGATTTAAATAAACCATAATCTGGTGGTGCAATATCTAAATTATACGCAGGATGAGGTAAAACCGTTACTACTTGCAGATCCGATAATTTTTCCTTGGTCAAACGAGAACGATGTGCAGGGGCATTGTTGCTAAATGGCTTGGTTCCTGTTGTCCAAAGCGAGTTATTTTACACTCAAAACTGCATAAACTCTGTCTAGAAATTCACAGTAAACGTTTGAGTCCTACGGCCGATAAATCACGAGTAGTTGCATGTGGGTCCTGGTTCATACAATTCAAGAAGAACGTCATCATCAACGACCGATGGGCGACCTGATCTGGGTTGTGCGGCAGTATTCCGATAGATAATTGACTCTTCTATTATACTAATTTCTTCGGCGGCTGCCTTTGCGCTTAAACCTTTTTTCTTGTAATGTCTCAATAGACCGCGAATCACGATTTTTTCTTCTGACATTGCAAGTGTGTTTTAAAAATGTAAATGGCCCCAAAAAACCAAATCAAGTCACAAGGAATTAAAGGATTAGTCAAAGTAAACATTGACATAAATAGTAGGAACAAAAACATTCTTATAGGATTAATTATGAGAGTTGGAATTAAGGGTTGTGTTCATGCACGAGGACTTTTGTAACATAATTTTAGGGAATAACACAATCCAATGTCCAGTTTTTGTACTAAATAAAGATAGGATTAGGTCACAAAATCTAATTCCCAACGAACCATATTTTATAGAAAGTAGACTGGGGGACGTTCTATAACTATTTCACGGTAATGGCAATCAATTCCGGCTGTCAAAGACGTGAAGGTTCACGGACTCGATTACGTCTTGGAGATGACTTATCAACAGGATGGAGTTGCGAAAAAATACAGTCGGATTGCACAGTAGCAAAACTTCAAGGATCTGTCAAAGCAGTTTGTAGAACCTATTTAAAGTGGATAAAGAAACTGGGTCCTCGCGTCTGGTGTTGTGGTGTTAGTTTTAATCTCAGAATACTAAACCTTCGTCGAATCGACGAAGTCGACCGGACTATTCTTCATAAAACCGAAACTATTAGAAGGCTCAAATCTTAGTAGTGCTTACCCAAACTGATGATCACTTGAATCACAAAGGAAGAAAGGATCACTATTAAAAAATCCTTCTGTAAAAAAAATGCTAAGCTGATCATTTCTTCTCATTGTTTCCTTTAAAAGGTACTCCCTAAATCGATATTTTGGTTCTGGTAGTCTAAACTACGAAGACTTCGTAACAAGGTATCTACAGTGAGGTTTAGTATTCTAAGTTTATTCGGATGGTCGCGCACGTTAAAAAAAGAACATTGCTTAAAGGTTATTAAAAATAAAAAAATTGAGTGAAATATTCGGTCCAAAGAAAAATCAATCGGCAGGTAACGAATTCAGTGAAGTGCCAAGAATGCACATAATTAATAATATAGTATAATAATGAATGTAACATGGTGGTTAGATCAGCATACTTCTTACTACTATGCCTTATGCTTTACAACATACTGAAATACTGCTTAAAGACTATATACTCGACTCCTTGTTAACAATATAGATATTATATAGGTTCTTACATGTATATAATAAGAGCAGGGCTGTGAGAAAGTCTGGATATCGGAGACTGGACAGTAAGAAGAAATTACTATTAAACTGGGCACTTGTTTAAAGAACTAGAAGTGAACATGCATAATCCTATGATCCTAAAAAGGTAAGTTGCTATGGAAACCAAATAAGGAACGGATTAGATACAGAGACAGCGTTTAATAGAGGAGTTATTGGTGCCGCTATTGATATTTCACCCAAGCGGCTGGACAAGGTCTGTTCATATTTTTATTAACAAATCTTTTGGTTTCGTTAAAACGTTTTGCTAAAAATAAACATATTTTAATCTGACAAATAAAAGCACACGTAAATTGTTGTCTATCTGTTAACGTTACTTGTACAGGCACGGCGACATAGAATCTTACTACTTAAGCCAAGTACATACCTAGCAACAATGAATGGGACATTGTCGCGATACATGGGCCCCATACTGTCGCGATAGGAATATCGCGTGCCCGCACCGAGGCAATATGTGGTGCAACATGTCACAACTAATTCCTTCTTTGTGATATTAATTTGTGCATTAATAATTTAATGATACAATACAGACACAAAAAAAATAAATATAAGCGATTCTGGAGGAGAAATCTATTTGGCGAGGCCCAGTTCAAGCTATTAATCTTCTAAAAAATTAAAATTAGATGATAAAATTAATCCTACTATGTCACACTATTTAAGATTATACATAATGCAATATTATTATTGTTACCATTTTATAATAAAATGATAAATTTAATTCTAGGATTCCAACAAAATATGTAATACCTTATAATTTGTTATACTTATAATTTCCACTCAAAACTTTGCAATTACGTTTCTATCATAATTCATTAGTTTTTATTATGATTTAAAAATGTTTGATTAAATCAGTGGTTCTCTAAGTGGGTGCCACGGATGCTTAGGGTGATTTTTAAATAATTGTGTTTAACTATTGAATTAAATAATTAAAACAATGATAAACAATTATTACTAGTTTCTTATTACAATTCTAAGTTATTTATGTTTCTATTTTCTACTTTTCATCCTTTATATCTATAAAACTGTAAAAAAAAAAAAAAAAAACTCATAAAATTAACACTAGGATGTCAACATTCTTTAAACTACAACCGACTCTCCCCACTCTATCCCGTGAAATGTGTCTAGTATCCCACATCCATCGAAAAACCTACATGTTCCATACAATCCCATACGTAGAATACCCAAGTTCAGCGACATGTCCCATACATTTGGCGCTAGGTGTGTATGATGCTTTATAGATCTACCATTGATCATCTTTTCCTGTAACTCCTTACGCTGCTCATGGCTCTTCATTAACCACTATATAACCTTAAAGTTAAATACATCATTTTTTAAAAACCCTTTTTAAGGAAAGCCAAATAGATTAAGCAGACATATTTTTAAAATAATTGCCATATTTCAAGCACCTTTGGGATTTGAGTTTGTAAAATGTTTAATTTTCAAAAAAATAAAATAAAATAATACCTTATAATACAAATATAAGGGTAAATATGATGGTACACAATGTTTTCACAGTAACAAATCTACGCCCGATAGGTATGACGGAGGTTCTTTATGTTTTACAAACATCATCACTAACCAGTGAATTTATAAATTCACAAACTAGTAATTAATTATTAATATAACTAATCACTAATTAATTACTAGAAGCAGTTGGTGTCCTACGCACCAGGTGAAACTGCGGTTTCACTCCGCCGCCAAATTACAGAGGTCACACTTTCTAATTACTAGCCAAAACCAATATTTACACAGATTTATCGGGCCGTGCAGTTGTTTACTTTCCATCTCGATAGCTCTAAGCTCATCTTCTTCAGGAACTAAGGCAGTTAACCAGAAAGTCGCTTAAAAAAATACAACTTCAAATTAAGAAAGCTATGTCTCGATTCAAAAGGCGTTTACATAAAACTTGTTGAAGTTTATTGAAGATGAATTGTTGATTAGTAATAAATAATCAAATCATAACAATTAATCTTAACTTTTATTTAAAAATTATATCACCATTGAGGTTGAACGTTTCATTGATGGATAGGATCCTAACACAGAGATATAAATTTAAAAAAAATATTGTTGAATAACTGTTAAATAACTGTTAAAAAAATAATTGTTGGAGATTATTAAAGATAAATTGTTGATTAGTAATAAATAATCAAATCATAACAATTAATCTTAACTTTTATTTAAAAATTATATCACCATTGAGATTGAACGTTTCATTGATGAATAGGACCCTAACACAGAGATATAAATTAAAAAAAAAATTATTAAAGGCATCACTTTAATTTAAAATTAAAGAATAAAATAAAGTGATGAAACCTAAATTTTGAATTTTTTTTTTTGTCTAACCGAAGCAGAGTTTTTTAATGCATCAGGATAACATTATCTTTATTTGTGAATATTTTTAGCTTTTTTATAAATGGACTTTAGTATAAAGGCAATGTATTTATATGTATCTGCTCTTTAATTTTAACTGCACATATTTCTTTGGTAAACCCCTTTGCTCCTAGTATTTTTCTAATATTAATATTTTTTATATTTCTTCGGATATTATCGTTGTTTTGTATGAAATCAATTTACATAAAATACATGACATCTAATTAAATTCTAAAACGATAAATAAAATGGGCAAATCAGGATTAAATATTCAATACTGTGCATAAGGCTTTTTTCAGCAAGTGTTTTTAATCCTAAAAATATGAGTCTAAATAGTAATTGTGGTGTATGCCTGCCTTTTATAACTTTTTACAAGAATCATGCATCTCCCGTACCATCGCAGATGTTGGCGCTGCTCTGTGGAGGTTTTGGTATTTGAAATGTAAATAGAAACGCTAAGTATTCCATTTGAATTTCAAAATGAGGCTTAACCTTTGGCCCTGTTGTTCCAAGTTGGGAGAAACCTTAGGATAGGATATGGCGGCATATGGTACCGATGACCTCTTCACCTCACGCTTTTTTATCCTTTCCAGACTATTACTCCATCCTTTGCACCTGAAAATCCGCCTCGAATAGTAAGGAAAATAAGTTAGAAAGGATACATTTATTTATTTTAGTAAGGATTATTTCTGCTTTTCTCGTAGGATTATTATTTCTTTTGTCTCAACACTCTTGCATTATGTTTATAATTTAAAATTATTAATGTCATGCATGTATCAATACTGTTCAAATGGTAATTTGAGGTAATTTTTGGTATTTTTAGAATATTATAAATTTTTACCAAAAACATCACATATAATATATTTTTTTTCAAGTATCAACTTGAATAGGTATTATTAATAATCAGAATAGAAAGATTTTATTTTAAGATTAGGATTTTTTGGGAGTTTTTTTTTTTCATTTCTTTATTACCCCAAGTATTGGTGCGTTGTCATGGTTTCATAAGCATTACTGATCAGCTGTTCAAACGTAACCTTTCAAAATTGTTCGCATAGAGGAAGGAAGGTTATAAAATAATAGCTATAATCCCTTCCTTACTACTATGGCTGAACTAATGTTACTTCCCTTTTCCTTCAGTACATGTCGAACTGTCTTGGAATGATGTATGAACAATCTCTATTAGACTGTTGATATGAGATGTGCAATAGACAATAAAATCATTTATGAAAACACATTCCGAACTCTAGAAACTCTAAAAAGACGTTGAAAATGTCTGCAATTTAAAAGCTTGTGAGAATTGAAAAAAATAAAGACATATAAAAAACAATATGTATAAGTTATTATATAATTTTTAGTAATTTAAAAAGTCTGTAATTTATTTATTTTTTTATTACTAGAAATAATCGCTTAGGTGTTCAAAGTTTTTTTTTTGTTTTTTTTTAAAGCCTGTTTTTTTTTCATACAGAAAAGATTAATAAATATATAATAAAGAATCCCTATTGTTTAAATCAATAGAAGTATTCTATTGTCAACGGCCGATGGGTGAAATCGACGCATTCCTCCGCGACAATCCTTTGATGCAATTTGACGCAGAGGAATTTCATGGAAATCAACTCCCTGACCTTACTCAAAGTTGCATGGCAATGTGTTCCATTGTTGGAGTTTGTAGCCATTGTCATGCACTGCTAAAATGTAGAGGAGTAGAAAGTAGGGCATCATTAGGAGGTGAATACGTTACATAGTTAAGCTTGAGTAGAACATATGGGCTATTTTAATATTTTACTGAATTTTTTTTCTTCAGTGCTTAATCTCCTGAGGGAACATTTGCTGTTTTTTCAATACCATTTTTAATTCGGCAAGGAGAACGCTAAGGAACGCAAAAAACCTAATGCATCGACTGACTATATTTAATCCTTGTTTGATTATGCTTTATTTGAAAATATTGTTTATAATCTTTTATTCGATTATCAATCTGCATGATCTTAGTGTATTCTTAACGTTATAATCAAACAATTCAGGCTCACACTAATGAAAGATTAAATGTCTATTGAAGAAACTTCATTGAATTCGGTTAGGTTGGCATTACTAAAAAAATTTAAGTTTCGAGCCGATTTACTATTTTTTAAGATTTTAATTTGATTTTTTTTAAATATCAATTTTGTATTAAAATAAATATATTTATAATTTCAAATATACCAATGAATACTTGCGCTAAACATATTCAATAAGTACTAAAATATATTATTTTTTTCCTCCATGTTTTGCTTAATTATTTTCAATAATAAGTAATATTCTAATCCCTTATGATCGACCAAGAAAAAACAATTTTAAAACCCTTCAAAACTTGAGGTTATACGCTTCAAGATACGTCGAATCCAAAAACTGAATAAATAAAAATCCGTCTGTCAGAGACTTTTCTCCGAGATTACAACGTTGATTTTGTTTTAGATGTGGAATCAAAATCACAGGACAGCCCAATATCATCCTCGGAACTCGACATTACCATCCGTCATTTCGTTTCAAAATGGTGGCCGTTTCATACGTCCATATCTTGGACATTTATGAAGAATGAAAAATATAATGTGTTTTCGAATCATTATACAAAAGACTTAAAAAAAAATCTAAACATTATTATTATTTGTTTGTATATCTAACTTTTTGGAAATAATAAACCGTAGTGCAATAATTTGCAGCGTTTTTTTTTCTTTCTAGGAACTATTTGTGATTTTTACATTCATTCATTATTAAAATCATGAATTTTAAACGAATGCAGAACAGTAGTTTTGAAAAAAATAAATTAAAAATATATATAAGGCTTTTCAATTAAAATTGTAAACAAAAAATTATCGTTAATTAAAAATGACTAAGATAACGTTAGAGATCTCGACTAATTATTTTCGATTACGAATTCTTCTACTTTAGATATTTGAGGGAATAAAATGAGTGTTCGGTTTTCTGTTATTCATCACTGAGTGTACATGGTTAATGATCTTGATAGACTTAACAATACCATAAGGTGGTCTATAAAACTAGATTAGACCCACATAACTAGGCCCGGCCATATAGATGCAATATATAATCCTTATCTCGCCCTATAAGAAAATAAGACCATGCAAGAAAGTTTGAACAACGAGATGAGGCGTTAACTGATACTTCCTAAACAAAAACTGATCAGCACTACTGTTCCCTACGGACAGTTATTACATGATATTACAAAACTATTGTTTGATTTCCTAGCCCGTAATATTAGCAAATAAACCTGGGAAACTGTTGATATTATTTATAAATACTTCAGGAAAATTCTCAACTGCATGTAATAGGGTATGGTATCATTACGAACAGATAACTAACCAATAGTTAAAAAAAACATTAGAACGAATAATCCAATAATAGCAAGATGCATTCCAATCGGTGAAGGATTGGTTAAAATAATTCACAAATCCAAAGATTTATGTAATTCATATGGCATTTGTTTTAAATATAATTTAAAATTTAATAAGTTGTTTGTATACTAAAATTGATACTTTTCATAAAACTTTCAGCAGTAGATTGAAATCTAAGCATAACATTAATAAATAACATTAAATTAGTTATTTAGAAATTAAGATGAAAGATTAATTGTTTTTAATTTATTTATTTTCTATAAATGATGTACATTAATTAAAATAATGATGACATCAGCTGTTCGTTCTTTTAGTGTAGTTTTCAGACAGCTGTTCAACATCCGCCATTTTTTCAACTATCACTGGCTTACTGTCAGCGTGTTTACAAGTGTACTACCACAACAGAAAACTGTCACATAAGACTTTAATAAATTTATTGTTCGATATTTGAACACTCAGTACAAAATTTAATTAAGACCAGAAAGTAAGCATGGTTTTTGTTATATTTATAATTAAATAAACATTTATTTATATTGTGTTAAAAATAATGAATAACGGTTAAAGATGGTTTATTAGTTATCGAAATAAAATGTACCCAAGTCTGTTAGCACACCACTTGTATGTTAAGCACTTGCGTAGTAAAATTACCAAATTAGTTTTTATTAGTGAAAGCAATACTTATCCTACATAAATTCATATACAACTCAATTGTATTGTATTTAATTAAAAAATCAATAAAAAAAAAAATCAAATCTTTATATAAAAACATGTTCTCAATCATTGAAACATGTTCTCAAACAATTTAAAATCAGAATTTTTAAGATTATTTAAGTATTTATATAATATGTAATTATTTAATTAAGTATTAACGCCAAAACAATAGTTACGATGTTAAATAAATTTAATCTGTGCAATTTTCTTGTTTTTATTATTGCTTTGATGTATTATGCATTACTATGTGTTGAGGCAAACCCAGGAATAATAAATAAATCTTGATAATTAGAGAAAAGAGATTTTAATAAATTGACCAATAAAGAGAACTAAGAACTAAAAAATAAACCAATTATTTATTAACCATTAACATAGAAGACAAATATAAAGAGGAAAACGAACATTAACGATAAAATAATTAACGAATAAACTTTACTAAATTATGCTATTTACATCAAACGAATAATCTCAATTAAATTATAATATTAACAAGATATTTTTTAGATTTCTGGTGAAGAAGGTCCAAGGAGATGGCAAAGAGGACTCTAACTAAGATATTGGTCTCTTGATCCTGCTTAAAGATAAGAAGAAGTACCTCTTTGCCACAACCTATGGAAAAAATCAATCAATAATTTTCAGTAGGAAGATGGCTGCGTCAGACAGGCGATCGAGGTCAGAATGAATTAATGCCATGTGGTTTATATTAATTATTTTATTTTTTCTACTTCATTGAGCTGAATTGTCTTCATTATCCTTGTATATCATTTTATTTGAGCGAATTTAACACAGTTGCTAGTCCCAAGCGAAATGGTGTTTTCCTCTTTCTTCAATTCGCCGAAGCATATTTTTTCTTCCGCTTCCATAACTTGAATGAATAATTTATATATAGTCAGTTGACATCCGCATTATGGTATAGAAGGATCAATCTAGTTAGGAATTGATAAATTATTTGCCAGTCCTATAATTTTGTTTTTATTGAAAGCTAGTTCCGAATGCTATACATTCATCTTCAGTTCTAAAAACACACAAAAATTCAAAAATAAGCAATTCAAAATACAGTTTGGTATACCAATTCAATCGAAACTAGTTTTCAATAAAAATAAAATTATAGAAGTGGCAAATAATTTATCAATCCCTAATTAAATTTGTACATAGCGAAAGACTTAATATTAACTATACGAAGACAATATATGATAAAGCGGAGATGTGCGGGAAGGAGGATTAAGCTAAGTTCCGACTCAACATTATGTTTTCCTGACCTATTGAATTGAAACATTGTCGAAATTGGTCACACTCGAAGAGGTATGTGCAATATTATTATTTTCTCCGATTCTTTTTGTTTGGAGAACGCAGAGATATTTCCAAAAGAAACTGAAACCTCTCAAAGCCCGAAGAAGTCTTATCCCCGATAGGATCCGGTAAATCTGCGGGAAATTGGCCAATCGAAGGCTAGCCGCGAACGACATTGTCCTATTAGATCGGGTCGGAAGATTACACGGCTCTTAGGAGAGCTACCACTGCCTCCTCGAGTTCCTACAGTTTTCACTAGTAAAAGTACAAAATGAGAAAATATTAAACAAAAAAATAGACTTTCAAGTTAATCAGTTTTATGATACAATTAATCGGATGACTATCACTAATGGTTTTCATAATTCTGACTTTTTCATAGCAAGATAGGAGGAGTTTTCTATCAAAAGTTAATGTATCCACATCACAAAAACAAAGATATTTTTGACGAATTAATATTCTGCACCCAAAAATTATTCAGTTTCTTTCCCCCTGTCAAATAGGTGTTACGAATCAAAATTAAAAAAAAAAAAATGCCTTGGCTCAATGAGATTAATTAATTTTTTTGAAATAATTTTTCAAAAGTGGATACATTAACTTTTCACAGAAAACTCCACATATGTATTTTTCAGAGAACATTATCATATTTAATCCTATGATGACATAACATAATTGAAATATGTACCAGGATATTTTATTTGATAGTTCATACATTCATAATTAAAAGAGTGGGATAACTTTAAGACATTAAGGATTTCAAAATATAAATATTTATGCTGGCTTATTATTATCCTTTCGTTTGGTTTCCTATTTTAGTTTTTCGTAACATTACCAGAGCCCACTAGAGACAGGTCTTCCAGCTCTATATTTTTTACTGCTTCTTTCTTGGCAATAGTTAATAAAATGGATATTGTTAAGGAATAGACAAAACGTATGTAAAACCTCCATTGCCCAGTGTTCTGTTATTATCAGGGAATATCAGGTAAATAGTTAAACAATACTTGATGTTATCGCAATGATCCTTTCCTATATTCCAAAGCTTTGAAGGCTGGACTCAAAAAATATAAACTTATTAAAAACACTGGGGTAACATAATTTTAAGACATCTTAAACGAATTTTACGGCAAAACTATTGATCTGTGAGAAAAATGCTAAAGGAAAACTGTAGGGCGGAAATATTTCTCCTGGAATATGCCTGTTATTTGAAACGTTAACACTACACAGGCGTCTGACGCGCGTCCTAACTATGAGGTTCGCAGATGACTCCTTTAAACACATCTTTTTAAAAGATAAAAAAAAATGAATGGCACCAACCGATTTTGATATCTTTAATTATTTATAATTAATTAAATTGCATTTATTAAGAAAAATAATGTCCCAACCGGCTTGAGCATATTTTAAACAAACAGAAGGTAAAAAACATACGCCAGAATCATGTATCCTGTTCTTGTCACAGACATTAGTTTGGACGCGCGTCTAAGTGTCAAAAAATGGAGATATTCTGAAAGAAAACATTACTCTCTACAATTTTTTTCCTATAGCACTTTTGTCTCAGACAAGCCGTTTTCTCGTATAACGCGTTTGAGCCGTCTTAAAATGAACAACCTGTTTTAGCTTAAGCCAGCCAGTTATCAGTCCTATTAGATAGAAAAAAATATTCTTTCAAGATATGAAATATTTTTTTGAGCACTTCAGATGGTTTTACAGAGTAACATTAGGACAAAGAACCGATCCAATGGCTTTATATTGAGAAAATATATCTATCCTCATGTAATCCCAGATGGTGGAGTAAAATAAATACCAAAAAAAATCACCGATCCCCCTCTGTTAAAGATATCTGAGCATTGTAAGATAACTAAAGGTAATAGCTTAGGTCTAAAATTAGAACTTTTCTGATCGGGTGGTACAAGAAAATACCTGAAAAATATGTCCTAATGTTATCCCGGTTTACGTTATAACACATTTTATAATCCAAACTTGTTATATCCACTATTAAGAAATCGTTGTATATTCAAGAATAAATTTTTTTCTATTCTAAATTGTTCCGCCTTCGTTACTCCACACTGTCACAATCTTTAATCAACAATCTACTATATTTCTAAACTTACAATATTTATTTTTTTGTCCTCCTCAAATGAGCGCTGACGAAATGTTCAGCCAATGGTCTGTCATTAGAATATTTCTACAGACGTTTAGAAACCGATGCTGCAATCCGGCCATCGGTTTATGAAAATATTTTGGCAAAACATTTTTCTGGCAGTAGCCATAGATGTTGCAACCGATGGTGTTCCGAGATATTGGGCTACCGTGATCAATCTTATGCAAGGGTCAATCTAGGAGATCACTCAAAAGTAATTAGTGAAGAGAATCGATTCTGTTTCATCATCATCATTTATTGGAAATGGATATATATATATATATATATATATATTTAGAAGAGCATATTGCAAAATTAAAAATTTAATTACACTTTTCTCAATTCTAAGGTCAATCAATAAGTTTTGATTAATGAGGAAGAAAATTCATTCAGGCAATATCAGGACATATACAATAAAATCACATACAGCACATCTCACATCAATAGTCTAAAAAGACGCACAAACCAGAGACAGCACATCACTCCAAGACATCCAATCACCTACTGAAAGCAAAGGGAGGTAACAGAAAAACAGCCGAGAAGGTGTTATCTGCTGATCAGCTGTTTGAATATAAAACAGCTGATCGACATATAACAGAAAAACAAAATACACGAACCAATATAATATAGTATACCAATGTTTGAATATCATCTTCTCAGTTGTTGTTATGTTGCCTCCATTTGCCTTCAGAATGTGATCGGATGTCTTGGAGTGATGTGCTGTATTTGATCTTCATGAATGTGATTTTATTTTATATATCTTGATGATGTCGGAATTGGCGATAATTTGACTGGAATTGACTGGTTAGTTATTTACATGTTATTTATATATATATATATATATATATATATATATATATATATATAGTTATTTATTTTATATGGTTAGTTATTTATGAATAGACATCTCCGAAACCCCAAAAATCGTGTTCTAGGAGTTACGAAACGGATATAAAATTCACCCTCATCCTCCTCTGGATACAGTGCAATAGTTTATTATTTTGGGGGAAAATACGACTAAAAAATACCACATAATTAAGAAAACATTAATTTGCGTCTTCATCTACCATTAGTTAAGATTTCAACGTCCATTTTAGCCTCATTTTTTTAAAAGCAAAGTCACAATTTTTTAAAAATAAATTTTATCAGAAACATAGATTTTCTTTTTCCAAGAAAATAAAAATTGTGAAGTACCGTAGTTTTCAAGATTTATTAATAGTCTTGACCTAAAAACTATTTAATTTTTATTAAACGTGCAGTTATTACAACGGGGTTCCTATAATTTTCAAATTTACAAATCAAAAACCAAAATGTAATCCCCAATAAATATGTTACCCGTCATACTTGTAATAACGTAATGACAACAATAAAAATACAATAAACAAACTTTATATTGATGAACCGAAAACGTTATAATAATTGCACACTAATCCTAAAAATAATTTGACAAGATAAATGAAGATGCTCCTGGAATGAGGAAACTACTTCATAAGCTAATTATAACCCCAAGGATCAAGGAAGGAGTAGGCTATAATTAAATTTGTAATGAGTTAGCCCTAAGCGTTTATGGGAAGATATAAATTATAATAATATAAGTGATTACCGTAATAACCTCACAATGGCATGAATCTTAAGTAGGAAAGCTATTACCCGGTCGTTAAAAAGGCATGTTTTCAGTTATTCTCAAAATTTACCTGAAATGGAAAAAAAATATATATTTTAACTTTAATTTAAATTTCTATTATTTAATGATTATAATAATTATTATAATTAATAATAAATAATGAATTAATAAAAAATAAAAGGCTTAGCGAAACCGAAGTTTTGATACCGGTAATACAAACAGTCCTTCAGTTGACGTACGCATGATAGTATACCCATCCATAACAGGAAAAAAAATTACTCAACAGAATTACTAGGAAAAACCCGATCCTTCCCCCTAAATCGTACCATTTACCTACTAACACCTCACCTTTCTTTTATTACAATCATTTCCATTACTAGTTCAATGTTATAACAAACCGATGTAACCTTTTCTGTTTGATATAATCTACTTAAACCTTGGTGAGAACCAACATGTATTTGGTCTCTTGTCTTAATTAAATCCATAATTCATTAATGTTTTATAATACTAATTTATATTATATTTAATTTAATATGTATAATAATACCAAAATGTATTTTGAATTGCTTATTTTTGAATTTTTGTGTGTTTTTAGAACTGAAGATGAATGTATAACATTTGAAACTAGTTTTCAATAAAAACAAATTATGGAAGTGGCAAATAATTTGTCAATCCCTAATCAAATAGTCCTTAACAACAAAACTCCCTCCACTTAATACTCCAATTAAAACCCGAATACCCAAAGTCGGACCTAACACAACCCTCCCATCTACGTTTCGGTCGAACCATAGGAAGCTTGTTCGTCACATTAGCGCAGATATTTTAGTGATTCGTTCCTTATCCATTCCGACAACTTTACACGCCCATTTCATTCGCCGCGATATCACCCGAATTATAATTAAAGCGTTTCGGCGTTTTTTAGCTATAATACTTCGTTTGACTCATCCTTCTTTAATTCAAATACATTAGTCTACGAAATACTTTATTTTCAAAAACCTTAAGGCGTTATTCTTCTCTAAAGGTCCGTTTACAAAGTGACAGTTATCGCTACAGTTGCAGTAATGTCAGGAACTGTGGCAGCCTTTGCGGTCGTGGTATTACTGTCATGACAGTTAATATATGCAGCGGCAGTGAAGGCTACTGTCAAGTTTACTTTCACTTGCATACGACTTGACAGTGAACTACCTATCGATCTAACCTTACCAACTTATCAACTGTATATTTCGATTATTTCTGAACTTGAAATAGATTATATCCAACGCTTTGGTGTTATTTAATTCCTGGAGGAGAATGAAAGACTACAGTATTTAGTTTAAATGGTGTCCTACAAATTGCTTGTGTTCTACATCAACCATTTTTCCAACTATCACCTGATATATTACTCTCAGCGTTATAAACGAGATTTTTTTCCTATTCAAATTAAACAATTTTATTATTTGTTTTAAGTTTTAAAATTGAATGTAAAATATTTTTTTCTTCCCCATTTGTGAACTGAACAAGTCTGCAGCAGGAGAATAAGTTATAATTTAAGCGGATTCTTCCGATTAAATGTTGAAACCGTCGATTTCCAATGCTTTATCTAGTTCTGACGTCAAGGAACACGAAGAAATCTCTTGGGAACTTGTTAACAACTCAAAGAAAACGACATATAACGGAATGAGACCTCCAGAAACAAGAGCTTATTTGTGTGTGTGTCGATAGATGGACGTAGCGACGCTGTCGTTTTTGTGATACTGCTACCTTCGGAAACAAGTAACCAAATTCATGGTTACTTTTTGAGTCAACGTATTTCCTATTATAGATATAGCACACAAACCATTGCAGATTCTGCAGATTCCTCTGCCAACTACAAATTTTGTTTAGTACGAATTTAATTTGAGAATTGGTTTTTTACAAGGCTTTTATATTAAAAAATTATTTATTTTAACCGTAGAACTTATGAAGGAATGAGATGGTCCGGGAGGCGGTCAAAACGTCGGATCCTTAATAAATAGTTTTTACTATTTGTATTCCACTTTTTTACCGCCTCATTTCTTCAAAAAAAATTTTAGTTTCAAAGATGTGATACTCTCCCCGTCCAAAATTCAACTTAAAAATATATTACAGGCCTGAAATGAAATCTTAGGGTGTCATCACAACAGGGCTTCTCGAAAATCCAATAAGGCGGAGCCCAGTATGACGTCAAACGACTTTCACAGTTGAGGAAAAGAGAAATACCCAATTCATTCAAGTTTAATGTAGGTCGGTGTCGGACTGTAGATAAAGAATTTGGAGTCAGGTTTTTCGAAAGTCCAACATGGCCACGAAAATTTCAACGAAATTATCAACCGATTCGGTTTCAAGTCTGCTTAGAGGGTATTGGTGTCGCAGGATCCGAATAGGAGTTCATTTTCCCCAAATAAAAGAGTTAAATGCCATGACACTCACTCCCATTAAAAATATGTTGATTGAAAAAATTCTTAACTGTTTTGGAACGGATAAAGATAGTTTATTCTAGGCCGTTTATTAAATTATTATTTAAACTAAAATTTCAAAGTCACGAAATCAGACCATTAAATGCAAGCCGTTGGTTAAAAGCCATAAAATATTCTCATACTCGTGTTATTCACAATAAAAAATTAATATTTTAACAAGAGTTGTAATAAAATTAATTGACCTACGCACTTGGCCATCACTGTTTCTAGAGTGGTCATAAGAGCTAAGTAGCAATTATATTTCTAATCTTTCACTTAGGGAGGGGGAAGAAAATTGTCAAGGGAATTGGGTTGATTGCCATTATGAATTATATTAAGTCATATTTTTTCAACTTCTATAACCTAAGCGTTCTTACAATATGAATTTATATGAACATCATTAAAAATTAAAATAATATTTTTTCCTCTATCCAGTCCCAGAATAATTTTATTTCAAAAAGTGCAACAATAAGTGTATGGGTCATTGTTCGAAAAAATAGAAATCTCAGCCCGACAAAGAAATCAGGCTTTTTTTGATGAATCTGATAGACATTTGTTCATTAGCCTTAAGTTGTTTTATCAGGTGCTAGCTTTCATGTACCTCACTCCCTCATTTTTTTAGAAAATGAGCTCCAAGTAAACTCAAAGCCTTCTACAGCTGAGGAAAACAATTGACAAGCCTTACCAGTTTCCTCAGAACAAAATTGTAACAGGTGTTGAGAGAAACCTGTATTAACATACTGAGAGAAGTTAAGTTAAAAAATGTGCTTTGTGTTTGGTGATCCTCACTCCCTCACCTGCTCATACAATAGAGAAGAAAGTTTAATATTTGATGAATTTCCATTCTAGTTCTTAACATTTTGTGGTATTTGGTGTGATGTAAAAATGGAGGCTCTAAAGTTAAGAGATTAATCAGTAAACAAAAATATGCACAAAAACCTCTTTCCCACACACACCTCACTTTTTATTTATTATAAAAATTGTATTTCATCCAATATGTCTTTAATTCAGTTGCTTTATTAATATGCTAAAATTAATTTATCCCATAATAAATATTATAATAATTTAATAATAATGAAAATAATAATGTAATACAAATTTTATAATAATGTAAGAATTTAATTAAGCACTATTGAAACTAAAGATGTTTCAATAAAATAATTATTTATTTATTTTGCTGATATTATTTTCTTGTAATATTCTCTCATCCTTACTCTCTTCCCTACTATGCTCACTCCCTCACACACTCCTTACATTTTTGTGTTTGTTATTTGAATATTCCAAATGACAATGAGGAGAGAATCTACAATATATATTTCATCCAGAACTTCAATAATAACACTACATGTATGATATCTACCTATTCTGCCCACTATTTCATTATATTATAAAACAAAATTGTATCATTTCATTAATTATTCAGAATATTCAATAGACAAAATTTTATTAAACTCTACCAGTACTAACACTCCCTTTTTTGTCTCAATACTGTAATTTTAACTCATTATAACATTTCTTTTCATTTATCCACATTTTTATTTAAATTCCTCCCACTTTTTTTTTTCATTCTTACCAGAATCAGCATTTATACACATTATTACAAGGGTAACTACTTAAAATAAATGATTGCGATAATATCCCGACAGACAGAGAATATAATAATCAAACAAGGCAAACGATATAGGCAAATCAAAGAAATCGTAAAGATTTTTCATATTAAAATAAACCCACAAATATAATGTAGAAAATAAATCCAACCAGGAAAATTTCCAAATCATTAGCTAATATCCAGGTTTTTTCCTCGATACTTTTACTTTGTTTTTCTACCTTTTTTTCTATTTTAGAAAACGAAATTATCCAATTGATAGATAATACCTTAAAAAAAAACGCCATGTCTTTCCTAAACTACGTAGGAAGCGAGTTACGTGATCCACCTTAGCTTTCTATCCAGCAAACAGTCAACAAAAAAATCTTGACAAGTGATGAAGAAAACTTTCCGCCTGACATGTCACATAGTTGTCATTAACGAACAAGTCGCGTGCGGTGCGTCTTCGCTAACGTGATGCCAGTAGCTACACACTTTCATGATCATCGATGATGTTTACTGTACTACTCGTATATAGATATCTATAACATGGATGATATCTACTATGATACCGAAGATTATTATCTGTTCTCCGATTTCCGATAATCCAGTTAACTCTTCATCTTCTCATGGCACCTGAACCACATCGTTAGCAAAGAGAGCTGTGCCTTCCGTAAGTTGCGGTCTGATCTGGCACACTCTTATTACTGATCTATTGAGAAGAAACCTGGAGTATCCCACGGTTGAAGGTCGATTCTGGAGTTCCATCCATTGAACGTATATTTATAATAAACTTATTTTCTAATTTTTTTTTTTAATGTTAACTTATTTTCCAGCCTCCCACAAATTAAATTTCAATCATGAATAATCACATTCAATTTCTCAAACATTGCCTCTTATAATAATAATGAAAAATAATATAAACCCACGTTTCGGCCATAGCAGCCATTTTCAAATTTCTTTATAAACTGTAATAACAAAAATAAAAATCATATTTATAAATAAAAAAAAAAATCTTACAATATACTAACCAATATACATACTGTCTACCTCTACACCTCTAAAGTTTCGTTTAAAGTAACTAAAATTAAGCCCATCTTCTTAAACCTAATAATTAATTAATCGTTTACAATAAATAATTAAAAGTTAATACTTCTATGGGAGAGCGAATTTAAAGTCGAAAGAGCAAAGGGACTCAAATCGGTTTTCTCTGAGTGTAAGAAATAGCAAACACGAAGTTAAATTATTATCATTTTACATTTTTAAGCACTCAGAGACAATAAAACTGAAAATTTTAAAATTAATTAATTCTTTTTAGGTTTATGATGACAGAAATGAAAGTTTAAGAGGAATTTAATATTAACTACTTTTGATGAAATCTTAGCTGGGTATGAATAGGTTAGCATTTTAAAAGATTTAAAAAAAAAAAAATAATAATAATATATATATATATATATATATATATATATATATATATATATATATATATATATATATATATATATATATATATGTTAATAATATATAATGATCAAACTTGAAAATGGCGTTCAGTGCCGAAACGTACTTTTAGAATTTTTTTTTTAAAGTAAAAGTTAATTTTTAAGACTTTGACTGGGTTTATTCATAATTAAATAAAATCTATTTTCTATTTGATTTATCGTTTTTATCAACTATTTTTGAACTCCGATGAAGATTTACTTTTCACCATAACTTTTTTTTCCTTCTTTTTCTCTGGGATGAACTATACAGGATGTCTATTTTAAGATGGGTCAAACGCATTTTACGGAAAACGGTAAGTCTGAGAGAAAAATGATAAAAAGAAAAGTTGTAGTGCATAAGCCTTTCTTCCAGAATATATTAATAATTTGACACATTGACGACGCGTATGCGTCTGACGCGCATCCTGACTGTTGAGGTTCGTAGATGGCCCCTATATGCATGCACATCATTTCAAAGGGTAATAAAAGTTAAAACGAGTGGTGTTAACCACATTTTGATATATTTAATCAAATAATTTGCGGTTATTAGGAAAAATACTGTCCCTATCCGGCTTAATCATATTTTAATTAAAAAGGGGATACAAAAAATACATCAGAATCTTATATCATGTTGCAGCCCACATCATTTTTGTTGTAAAAGTGTCTAATAACGGGGTATGTTAAGGAAGAAAACATTATGCTCTACAATTTTAGCCTCTAGCATTTTTCTCTTAGACCAACCATTTTTCCGTAAAATGCATTTTAGCAGTTCTTAAATGAACACCTCCATATAAAAAGATAAGTGACTTTACCCAGAAAACTTGAGGCAAGTTTCATCAAAATCGCTACAGCTGTTTTGGCGCTACAGTCTATGTAAAAACACATGTTTTTACTTTTGCGCAACCGCTTTTGCGCACAGGGTGCCATTTTTGATAAACAACCATAGGCGGTCGAAACTCTACATATAAAAAATAAATAAAAAAAGGATAATCAAGAGATTATCGTGGCAAAGTCCAAAGGCCGAAAATGCGTTTTTTGAACTCAAGAGGCTCTGAAATGTATTGATCTGTTGAGAACTACATAGTTGACCAAAATTTGACAATGACCGACTACAACACCTTCATTACCTAATATAGCTAGGAAATAAAAAAAGCTACTTAATGAAATAATTTTTGTAATTACACCAATAATTTTTTTAAATTAAATTTTAATTTCGATAAGCACCGTTCGAGGACCGAACTATGTAATAATAAAATATTAAGGCTCGAACCATTAAAATTGAAACCCCATTATCGAACCCTTGTTGATAACTTAATTCGATATACTGTCCTATGATAATATAAATTATAACAATAAATTAACTGAAAATTATAATTGAAACATATTCTACCAGTCAACTTTCTGGGATAATATCTGCACAGAATTCTCAGGCAAGGATAATTTAAGGTGTTTTCTGTTAAAATTTGTTTAGTACTCATTGTTAGTGAAAGTGTTATATTATTCTAACCTTGCAAAGTTCTATGCTCTTTAAAGGCAGCAATTACGTTTATTCAGCTGAGATAGGCATAACAATAAAGCAGAAAAAAAATATATAAAGATTATGCCGTCATCCGATCTATATTAAAGATCGATTTTCCAGTTTACGAGTAACGGGCACATATTGCAGTATGCGATTAAGTAATCGATAAAAATCGATAAATATTCGATGTGTGCTCTAGTTTTCTCGCGCTAGTTAATCACTGACTATAAACCATTCGCGTGATATGTCCACCACTTTCTAACTCATGGTATGTTTATGAGTCTAGTCTAATTAGAAATTATTGTATTAATTAAAAATAATAATTATACCTAATAAAATAATAAGTACCTAAGATATATAATTACTATAATAAATCCGATAAAAAATTACACAGACACATTCCAACAGTGATTTTGGTGTCGGATTATTTGGAGCTGATTTCATATGAATTTGAATATTGTATTAGTTTTTGTCTAATGGCTCAAATTTTAAAGATATAACATTTTAGTTTAATATTGTGATATTTTCATTTGAATCCATTGATCAAATATAAATACCAAGCACGGATTTTTTCATTATTTATATATTATATTTTAGAAAAATGTTAAATTAACATATAAATCATAGAGAATATTGTTGTAGTATTTATCTAATTACAAAGAGCATTGGCTGTTTAAGAAGAACAAGAACACCTTAATAATCACATCCAATTGATCTGAAACTGTCGGGCATCTTGTTAAACAATTCAACATGGTTTTCAGTTTTGCATTTGCCCAGAAACTTTTCGAAAACTGCAGCAAATGAAGTCGATCAGCCTCATTCATATAATTACAATTGTAGGGTCCTTAAAAAGTTGAACTCGTCTAATTTCCATTCTACAATACTAATACAATAATCTACAACACCCTATGGTTTAGGTTAACTATACAACAATTGTTTCCTTGACAGAAATATCGTGCGAGACCCACTTCGATCTACCCTGCACAATGATCTCACAAGCTACCTCAAATTTCATTTGGAACATTGAAGTAACTACAGTTACCAAACAGGATATACTTATTTCTTCTAGCGGGTGTTTCTGGTACTAACTGGACGGCAGACAGTTAATAAGTAGGATTAAATCATCAATACTGGAATGTATCAAAAAAAGTAGAGCCGATTGAGAAAAATGATTTCATATATAGATTAAACCCAACAAATATAGATATTATCAGTTCTAAAATCCTAGGCGCAAAAAAAAAAAATTTTGTTTTTTTGTAGGCCATTGTTATATATTAAACAAAAACATTTATTAATTTTTTATAACCTTTTTGAATTATATGAATATAGAAAATATTTTTGTAAATGGTAAAACATGGTGTTTTTACAAAATGTCAAGAAAAAATGTCATCCTCTCAATCTTGAATATTTTGTCCTGTTACAAGTCTCTAAAATACCGGTAAAACTTTAACCAGACGATTAAAGAAGAAAAAACAAGATCACATATATGCAGACGAAATGCAGCACATCTCACATCAACACTTTAAAAGAACATCAACTAGAGGCAATACGTGACTCGAAGACATCTCAAAGGTTTCAAATGCCTTGCAGTGGTAACATCGGGTCTTAGATTCACCAAAGAGATTCTGATTGCTGCCTTATGATAATTTTAAGCCGAGATGAATTCCATTATCCATACTTTCATTTCTATTAAAAATAAATAAACGAATAATGTAAATAATAATAATATAAAAAATATAATAATATAAATAAATAATAAATTTCGAACCAACGTCGGTTTTATCTTCATTAGGTGAAAATATATTGAGGCTAGGAGAGCAAAAGTTGCGTAACCCACAAAATCTTAAAAAACTGCAATATTGATTTTTATGGTCCATACCGTGCACTCTATTGGTATTTGGTGCCTTTGAAAATACAATTTTTAAATAGTCCGATAGATAGAAGCATTTGGCTTATCAAAATGATTCTGTTTTTAGTCGAAAAGAAATACAAAAGCCAGTTAGACCGCCAAAAATAGACGGACCGTCGATGAAAATGTCCTTAAAAAAAACAAATAATCTCAATTTAAAAAAATAAAATAAAAATAAATTGGTAAGAGAAAATGTTTTTAGTTTCATACCAAGGAAGCAAATGAATTGCAAAATTCTTTTAGGATGAATGCTATAATTTTTACGCAGAAAGTTGCTAGTTATGGACGGGATCCATTAATATTGTATTATATTAGTGAAATTTTAAATTAAAAAAAAAAAGAATTATTTTATCATTATGCAAGAAAAGAGTTTGTGTAAATAAAAAAAAATTATTATTTTTTAAAGTAAAGATTTCTTTTATATTTTAAATTGAAAATCATATATTTTGTTTGTTAGTTCTCATTATAATTTTACTTTTATAATCCCAAGTTGTGTTATTATTTTTCAAAAATTGTTAATTACACATTTTATAGGTAGCTATAAAGCCCAGGTAACCCTTAGGTAAACCTAATTAGGCATGGCCATATGACTATTAAGGCCAGCACATCGATCCTAACCAACAAGAGTGGCCTAACCAACATTTCCTCTCTTCATTATTCAAACTTGCAGGTTAAAGTGTCTGTATATAACAAAACTAATTATTATTGGTCTCTGATAAGAAAAATTCTAAAAAATAGCATGATTCTGTAGAGAAAAAAAATCATTGAAAATTGAGATAGGAAGAAAATATATATAACTCCGCTACAGATGCTTGTGAGTTTCGCCACTTTTGCTCCCATAGCCTCATATCTGCTTTATGACATATGCAACTAGAGGCGATTTCTCCAGGCTGCATTGGCATTAACATTCCAGCGAGAAAGAGTGCTACTTTGAAATGTCTCATTGAACTGCGAACGGCTGTTACGGTGGCGTGAAAGCTCACAACTCACCTCACCTGCCCTAGTTAGTTACTGCTAGCTAATGTCATCTATAGTTAAGCCTTTCATGCCTATTTGCAGTTTGAAAAGTAACTGTATTCAGTATAAGGGGTTATGCTAAACAGTAAGTAATACCTGAAAAATTACCTCTCATCTATATGCTCACAATTATTAGTAGATCCGAGAAAGATATCTTAAAAAGATAACTTTTTAATTAAAGTACTGTAATCTAGAGATGGACATAACTAATTTGAATAAACAATTCAAATTGTTATTATGCTTCACGTTGCGGATTTAATTAATATTAATGTTAAATATTGCTGATATTTATTAGTGTTAACTTTTTTTTTTTTCCTTTATTCCTTTGTTAATTTTGTTTTAAATTTAAAGATCAATAATTTCACTTTATATTCATTGTTTTTGTTCTAATATTACTAAATGATTTTTTGTTTTATTAATACTTATAAAGTCATCGATATTTTTGAGCTAGTTCCTTGCTGTTTTTAAAAAATCTCATTCACAAGACCCAGTCGTTTTTACGGTGGTTTTTAACATAATTTGGTCATCCGGCCCGGAGGACCAAATTATGTTGAACATCCATAAAGTGTTAAACGAATCTTTAAGAGTAAAACTCCGAACAATAGAAAAATAATTAATTATTAATTAAAAACAATCAGACTGCATGAAATTTATTTCCAAACCCAAATTAAAAAAAAAAAAGAAGAAGAATAAATTAAAACATTTTTAGTATATTCAGACTTGAAAACAAATAAACGAAAAGAAAAAGACTCCTGTTAAAAATGATAAAAGTAATGGAAAACTTAAGACTAAAATACAATTCATTTAATTTTCCTTAACATCGCTTTGAGCGTTAACAGTTTCGGAAGTTAATAATATCTAAATTCAACCCTAAACTAGACATATTTTTTTAAAACAAACAAAACAAAAACATTTCAAAAGTAGTCTATCGACTCCATTTAGGAACTATTATCAGGAACAGGCTGGCAAAATTCTTTCCTTCAATAGTTCAATATAAATATTATTTTAAATTGTATTAGTTCAATAACCTAGAAGCCACAGATTCTTTCCATAAGCCATACATTGTACTTCCAGTCAGGTAGTGTAGTTTTTTCTCCTCTACATTCTAAAGGCTTGATCTATTACCCTTAGAAACCATGAATATCTTACTTAAGCTAAGCTACTTTAGTAGAACAGAATAGACGTATTAACTTCTTTCAGGGTTTAGTTCCTATAAATAAATTTTGTTGATAAAATGTTTAAAGGCACACATAGCCTAAACCAGCCTTCTAAAGTCTCACTGATACTATAAGATAAAACATCTATATTCTTTTAAAAGTAAATTCATGATTGAGTTTTATCTTTCGTACAATGGGTAGTTATAAATTATAATATATATATATATATATATATATATATATATATATATATATATATATATATATATATATATATGTGAGTAGGTTCTTTCCCGCCTAGAAGACAGATATAGAATTAAATTAAACTGAATTTTGTGATTTTATAACTTTATTATGGTTGTTCATTTTATGTTAAGTAGAGTTCTAATTTAATTTATAATATTAAAACATATAGATTAAGGAACCGAAGAAACACAGAGTCCCACATTTATTTTATTAAAAAAAAAAGAAAATTTAGGAAAATCAGGACATTAACATTTTTTAGCAAGTACTGCATTGAGTAGTATATTAAGAATAATTGATATTTTACTAAGTTGAAAGCAAATTAGTTTGAAAATGACAAATAATTTTGTAAAAAAAAAAAAAAAAAAAAAGCCGTAATAATGTACAAGTGTACACTGAAATAATGTTTTAAAATTTAGATTTTGTGAAAAGTTTTTATTAAAAAAATTAAAGTGGGATTAAGTTGTACTTTGATTCCTTAACCAATATCGATTAATATTATAAATTTAATTTATTTTTTTTACCAAAGATTTTTGTTCGGACAAAATCTGTGTCAGTAATGCGACGATTTGAGTATGTTACAATTAAAAAATATCTGTGTTTATAAATAATAATGTATAAGTTAGGTTTGGCGACGAATCTTACTGATTATAGTCGTTCATAATTATTATCATATACATGAGGAGTTTTATATCAAAAGTTACTAGATACAGCAGCAATTTTTAAAATGGTATTTAAAAAACTTACCAGATAAATGTCTTTTGAAAAACAAAATACAGAAAAAGTGCAGGAATAATTTAACTTACCGAAAGTATAATATATGAATTCATCAAGAGAAGAACCATAAAATTTTATGATTCACTCAAATATCTACCAAACCTAAAATTTAATTGCCTTAAATGGCAAGAAAGAGCTTTAAGGTAATTTTAAAATTAAGATAAAGACCAGTTTCAATATAAAGATGAACTTCATCACCATGGTGATGATGGATAGATATAAAAAACTGGTTAAATTAAAAATAAAATAATGAATCAGGAGAATTTTAAAATTTATTTAAGATGCAAAAGTACATTGATCTTGTACATTATTTAACATTATTTAAAACTGGAGCTAAGAAAAAAAGTTAATAAATCTACTTCTCAATAACAAAGACTTTTTGACAAATTAATATTCTATACCTAAAAGTTATTTAGTTTATTTCAAATCTTAAATTTTCTCTAGTAAAATAGGTGTTACAAATAAACATATTAAATACAAATTTGCCTTCTTTTTTTTTTGTAATAATTTTCCCAAAGTGGATATACTGACTTTTGATAGAAAACTCCTCAAATATCTATATATATATATATATATATATATATATATATATATATATATATATATAGAGAGAGAGAGAGAGAGAGAGAGCACTACGATTGGTTGGGATAGGTCAAGAGCCATGAGTAACGTACGACCTCATTCCGGGTTCAACGCCGATCTCAAAGACGGCTGAGTTTCTCCGTATCCTGTTGAGTATCCTCTTCCAGGAAACGGAACAGCATCGGTATAGTCCTGGATTTTGAAGGTCGTTTTTAATTTTTGGGTTTATATCTGAGGATAATATTAGCGACAATAGCTTGTAGCAACCCTTTCATGACTTGAATCTGTCCAAGGCGATTAGGAAAAGAGACCCTTATAATCCAATTTTTTTTTTGTCTGTCTTCTAAGAATTTCCGGATTAAGAGAATATGTCACTTAATTTGATAGTTAAAAAAAATGAAAAGAAAACAAGAATGAAGCTCGCGCCTACATTTGACTAAAGTAACTTTAAATACGCGCAACAAATATACGCTTACATTAAATAGCGTACATAAATGAATATATTTTTATAAATGTTACATGCTTGTCCAACTCGTTTTGTAAATATCTTTTTATTAATAAATACCCTTTTGTTGGATATATTTTCGAGGGAAATTACAAATAATAATTTTTAAGAAAAAATAACAGACACAAGAATGTCTGGTATACTTTGTAAAAAAAGCTGACTGGAATGCGATGTCCTAAGAAGGAGAAAAGCTATTAACAAGTTGACAGTAGTTAGCGCAATCTGTCGGCGATAACAGCTAATCAAAACAGCTGTCTTGTCTCTAACTAATGTCTGGACCTGGTTAACAGGAATCTTAACAGTCTCACAGCAGCTGCTGAGAACCGTGTCCAGTTCTATTTCTGTTACGTTATAATAAGTTATAAAGGGTCTCTCAGTTCCAAAAAGCCAAATAATAGGAAACGACTATAAATAAAAAACGTCTTATTCAACTATGAAGCTTATTATAAGGCTAAAGACCATTTGTTATCACCTGAATTTATTTCTGAGCCGAGGTTTCGATGCCAACTCAAATTCCATAACAGAGAGCATTGTGAGCGATACTTATTTTCGTCGTTTATTATATTCATTTAACGTTTTGGTGCCGCGTACCGCAACATTGGGCTAGAAGCACCATTCTTTAATAATTAAAAATTGTTTAAAGATTCTCACGTCTTTTAAACAATGCATAATTTGGTTATGAAATTTAGTGACCTTTCCAATTAACTCCGCTAAGTCTAGGCTGTTGATTACATTTCATCTTTATGGTTCCTTGTGCAGTTCACATTCCATTAATATGTATTTAATTCTTAACGTTGCGGAAAATGGATAAACAGCATTGGTAGTGGTTTTCCTAACATTAAGTAACTGCGCTTAAGTTTGGAGTGCCTGATCCTCATGAATTTGCCGTATTCCTAATTGCTTTTAGTTTGTTAGCTTTGCCTACCCGGAGCTAATTTACCATTTTATATAAGGGTCATTCTCCTAGAAAGGCTGGATCCTTGTCATCTCGCTTTTATGGCTTCTTTGGGAATGAGATATATCAGAATTTTTTTTTTATAAATAAATGTATGATTAGTAGAAAAATAATTAACTACAAAAATATCATTATAATGATTTGGGAGAGAAAAAATTGTAATATAAAATTTTTCATTCCCTCACTCTGTCCTAAACCATATTTTGAAAATTAAAAAAAAATAATAATGGATACTTATTAGGGCTGATAAGGTATGGTTAGAAGATTTTAAAATTCTTCAATGTAGAGTTTCAAAGATATCTTAAACCGGTGGTAGTTGAGTTCTTGCGGGGGCTTAAAATACCAAATGTGCACTAAATGACAGCAATAGGTCTCGCTGCTAGCAAGTTAAGGAAGGAACATGCATGCCCGTACAGGTTCAGTGCTGCCAAGAGGCGCCATCTATTTTCATTATTTTTAAGACGGTTTCTTATTTTTATTGTGGTTCATTCCTTCGCTCTTATTAAACGAGGTTAAGTAGTTTTTTTTTAAATATCTTTCGCGGTATAAAATATTCATATGAGAGGCAATTATAGATCTGTATCTTATAATTTTTTATTTGTTCTGAAGAAACAGCTGTTTTTCATTTCACCTTTTAAACGAGATCCGCCTCAGAAATACAATAACAATGGGAATTCAAAAGGGCATAATCCATTATTTTTTTTAGAGGACGACAACGCAAGGTTGCTCAGGGAAAAAATACTGCATAACTAAAAAATGTGAAAAAAAAGGTAAAACGAATGCTTCTTACTGATATTACCGAGCTGCACTAACAATATTTGAAAAGAGTTCCCTATAAGATAAGCTCCTCTTCTTTCTACCGGATCAAATCGTTTTGGGTAATACACCCAAAAGATTCGAAGATAGACACCTATCAATGTCAGACCCATAAAAAAGGCCCATTACTTACTTGGCACTTTCTACTTTAAAATACTATTTAAAGCCAACGTTCATTCCCGCATGGAAGACATTTGTTCGAAAATTTCCCATTCAAGAAATACGCATGCAGCTGAGTTGTGGGTATAATATATTTACGTTTTAATATGCAAAGGAGCATTCTTAATGCTTTTTGGAGAAAAAAGTTTAAGGTAATGTTTATAAAATTTCAGAAATATAATTTGCCCTTTTCGGGAGAATGGCCAGTTTTTTTATAAAGGATTTGAAATCCGGAGAGAGTCTCGCATGAAATTTATAGTTTTGAATTTTGAAATAGAAACTATAAGAGTGTGTTTGATATAAGGCGTCCACTAACAAAAATGAATAACTCCATTTTTTCGAAAAATTCTATTACTGTTTATATTCAAATTTATAGACGGTTCTAAAAGAAATATAAATGCTAACTTTCACAGCAAAGCGCAAAGTTACAGGAAATTATAGGCAATTTGTCAGAAATATATTTTATCAATATCCAAATTTTTAAAGGATTTTTTATTTTTTTCTTTATTTTGAATTTGGAGTTATCCCTCTTTGTTAGTGGACGCCTCATATAATATAATAGTTATCGAGGCATATTTCACCCATTTTATGTTTTTTTTTATACCAAAGCTGTCAAATACGTGTAAAACTCGAATGTTTTATTTTTATCTTATTAATTACCCGAACAGAACTTTAAATATACGACAAATATAAATTTTAAGAAAATTCAGCGAAACAGAAAGAATTTTATAAATTGTTGTAGACTCTTCTATAAATGATATATATACATGTTTGTATTTCCTAAATAGTTTACACTTCAGATGCAAGATTACAGCTCAATACTCGACATATATCTAATTAAATAGGCGAGAACAAATCGTGCAATGTGCAGTTCCCACAGCTGAGAACCGAATCCGTCTGCGAATTGTTTACTGCTCTAATCTGCAGGCAGTACTTTCTATCAGCGAATCTATATGGAACATGGAATGAGGATAATAGAACTAATCATGGAGGTTGAGCATACATGTGGTTTGAAATATAACATTCATATATATATATATATATATATATATATATATATATATATATATATATATATATATATATTGTTTTGTTATGAATAAATCATGTATTTTGGGAAAGAGCCGTACTAAACCTATATCGACATCTACTCTCCACTTGCAATGATGGCAAAAATATCCCATTATTTCGAAGCAAAAAAAACCAAAACAGTGATAATAATAAATAAATTCTCATGGAATTAATGAGCATTAGGGAAGCGAAATTAAATAGATTAAGATTCATGACAAAAAACATATATAACAAAAATAATTTATCTTGGGGGGCAAAACCTAGGCACTACGAGACTTTAGTTAAACAGCTGATATTGTAAGGGACGGAAACAATAAGGTGCACAAATATGTATGGGGTTATTGAAAACAGAAAGGAAAATCTTGAGAAATACATAGGTAGAAATAGATAGAATGTAGAGGGAGGTTACAGACTAAGGGATAATGGGGCATTAAACAAAAGGGAGAAAAATATAGAAACAGCGATGCGAAAAAAAATATTGAAATTTTTCGGACATACGGTCAGGATGGACAAGAACAGATTAAATAAGCAAATCTGTGATAAAGTGCTTGATCTTAAAAATATAAAGGGTTCCCCAGAGCAGATTAAGGTTGAAATGGCAAAACTGAGGATAACAAACGAAGATTGTTTGGACAGGGTTCGATTCCAGAAACAGTTTAATAAAATGAGAGTCCCTGCAGTGAGGAAAGAACGGAAGAGTGGTGAGAAGAAGTGGTTGGAGGAGAGGAAGACCCAGCACCAGTGGATGAAGGAGGTGTGGAGGGAGAGAAAGGAAAAGAGGAAGACGAAATTATAGGCGTGGTCCTGAGTTGGTCTATTTCGAGAAAAAAAATTTATAAATTATAATAATTTTTTATTATTCTTAAACACTTATTATATAGTTTGTTAGGATTATCCATTTGGAAATAGTAAACCATTGTGTAAGAAGAAAATTGTTTTTTTTTTTCATTTGTTGAAATTTAGACTATTGCAATTATCACTATACAGGATAGTTAGATAACGATAAAGGTAAATGATGAATATTCTGGCTTCATTTCTCCAAAGGATGTATATTTATCTTATATCTTCCAGGTAGACTTCTTCAGAGAGTCTGGTCTGAAACTGAAGAAGTCTCCCTGGAAAGTGTACACGAAATATCAGAAAGAAGTTGAATATTCCCCTTGAGAAAAAAACCTAGAATAACTGAGAAGAAAACCTTAAAAACTACAAAGGTAAAATTATGCATAAAATATTCTTTGAAAACCAATAAAAATAAAGTAAAATCCTATTTTATTATGAAGGAAAACAAAATGAAATTTTTTTTTATCCTTAATGACTAATTTGATATATTCTAATATATTTATTTAATATCAGTAGTTAGAGTCGTAATTGAATCCTTTCTGAAAATAAAGGACATTCCTTCGACAAAACACCGTAAATTACTTTTAACGTTCCAGTAGTAATGAAAATGACAAAGAAAATAATTCAAAATAATTACAGAAAAAAAGTTTAATGAATAGATTATCATAAAAGAATGAAAGAAAAATAAATTATCTGTCTCCTATTAAACTTTCTAAGCTATTAAAAATAATAATTATCCACTTAAAAAGTTGCATAAAAGTAATGGCCGATAGATCAAAGTGAGCTGCCAATTATAATGTCAAATTGTAAACTAGAAATAAAAAGGAATAAATTTATACATGCACATATATAAAAACTTATCAGCTATTTTACAATTAGGGGTTTAACAGGAGTAATTTTAGCCAATTCATCAATTAATATTATTTATTCTTCATGACACATATTATGTAGTGTCGTGTTATATTATTTAGCTATAAATATATTATATAATATTATTTAGCAATATATATATATATATATATATATATATATATATATATATATATATATATATATATATATATATATATACTGATAAGCATATTTTCGAGATATAAACGAAAAACCGAAAAACACGACCTTCTCCCCCCCCCCCTCCTCTCTTTGCCTCTACTCCTAGATCCGGGGACTTTTAGTAAGTTTAGTATGTTTAGTATTATTCTAAATAGTTTTGTTTCTTTTAAATGTTTTTTCATGAGGGTACATTAATTATTTAAATTATCAATTTTCAGGAAAATTTTCCCTTCTTCATTTCCCAACTTTATTGATTATTCCTAACCACGTTTCGGGCCCATATTCAAATGATCTTGTAATTTGAACAGCTGTTACTTTTATTTTATTTCAGTATCAATTCAGTTTTATTTCAGTACGGCTAGAAGCACCCTCACGCAGAAAGGATATTGGGTGGAATATATATATATATATATATATATATATATATATATATATATATATATATATATATATGTATATGTTTATATATATATATATAAATTGGAGTAGTCCAATTACAAACACGGCCAGATCTACTTGCAAAATTACTATTAAATTAAATTTATTTGGATACCAATATGTAATTAAAATGGAATGTGCACCAGACATAAACAATACATTGCATTAAAAGTTTATTAGTTATTTACAAAAAAAAATTTGACGTGGCCGGGTATATAACCAATATGTGGGTATGGCTGTCTTAGTAACAAAAACTGCAGACATGAAAATATGAAATTAATACCTAAAGGCTGGTATTAAAAATGATAATACAATTAAATCGAGGTCACATGGTCTGATTACTGCGCTGTGATTGATTGGCTCTAAGCGCTGGCCTTCTTTCGTTAAGAAGTCACGAATTCAAATGCATTTTTAAGACGTTTCCAGCCGTTTTGATAACGAAAGAGCCTTAGTATTGCATAGAGGATGAAAAAATCTGACGGAAACAATGTCTTACTCATTTTGTGAAAAAAAAAGACCTGTTCTTGTTCGTAACTGGGCTACATTTATATATAGGTACATGCATGTATACACATACATACATACAAACATACATATATATATATATATATATATATATATATATATATATATATATATATATATATACAGCAACATTGGATATCTATTTCAAATAGTCAGGATGTCATCTATCCTGGTATCGGCAAACTAAGATGCTAAAAGAGAAATCAACTTTCTCCTTTTTATACCGTTTATCACTGCGCATCATTTATTAACAACTGTACGTGCGCATTAAAATTAATGGCGCGTTTCTGATCTCTTTCGCACTATCAAGCACCGCCTGTATATTTACATATAGATAAGTACGTTCAATGTGAGATGCATAAGGCACAGGATTGTTTCACGCTTCAAAGATGACATTACAGTTATTAATTAATATATATCTTCTTCTTAGTAATTTCAATGATTGTATAATTACAGTCTATTTCAAAAGTAATCATTAATGCTCACTCATACGGATTTTTATTCTCCTTATAAAATCTACTTGATCTTCTTTGATTAATTTTTTGGACGGTCGCTAAAACTCATCCCATTTAAAAAGGATATAAATTCAAAATGACGTGTAGTTACGTAAACATTTTTAGCAATTTTTTTTTTTGGTGTCGTTGTTTTTTAATTTTAATTAAAAAGTGTTTTTACAAACATTCGTATAATATTTATGAAAGTTTGTTTATCAAAGGATTAATACATGAAATGAACTACCACTCGAATCCAAGCATTTAAGGTAAAATGGCCCTTTTGAATTTTATACCTTTGACAAGACGTTTAGTTTTAACGATTCCGAAAATGCCTTCATTTACATTAAATGTACATTTAATTATACATTAAATTATAAGGGTAGTTTTCACCCTTCAGAATAAACCTTTGCCACTATAACTAGTGAATACTTTGCTATTCACGAAATATTTGGTATTTTGATGATTAAAATTGGCTGATAATTAATATCAAATAAAAATAGCAAGAAATTATCAGATGTCACATACGGTTCAAGTAAATACAGAAACACAAGATTTTTTTTAATTACTCATTCTATTGTTAATTATACTAAACGATTTATTTTCAGTTTTCAGTCAAATTAATGGCAATTGTTTTCTTAACGATAAGTTAAAGGAAATAAATTTAATTTCTGATGTCATTATTTAATTTTAAAACTGTTGTTCGGATATTTTATTATTAGAGAATGTTGGAAATAAAGCCATATTATGAAGTGTAAAGAAACTAATTTCAACTAATCGAGAAATTTATCTACAGTATGTATAGGCTTGGAAAATACTTATATATGCTAAAATACCTGATTTCTTTGTTTTATTGTGTTTCTATACTTATTTTTTTTCTGTATATATGATGCTAACTTATAATTATCATCACATCTTGTTTACTTCATATTCTAATGGCATATATAATTTCTATATCTACAATTCGTTATTTTTTTATATATTCTTTCATTTCATATTACTTTAATTTTCATTTTTCATAATTCATATAAACGCATGTTCATATTTTATAATAATTCCATACTTTTATATAATCAAACTTATATATTATAAATACCACTTGTTCATCCTTCATGGTTGTTATCTTGTTTTGCTTACATCCATCTAAAACTAATTAAAAAATATATCGCCTTATTTGTCCACATCAGATTTATTTCAAAAATGGGTTAACACGCGACAGGATACTTCGGACCTAATCAACAACTAATTATAAAACACCTATAACAGGTCTGTTACAAAAGAAATTAGGAAGAGGAATTTCAACAAGAATATTAACGAGATCTCAGTCAAGGTGATCAGGTTTTCTGATCTGGTTCTTTTGGAACCAGCTGTCTCAATCAACAGCTTTCGACTTCTGCAGTTTTTTAACTAGTTTTAACTAATTTATTTATAAAAAATCTGAAAAAAAACAACACAAACACATAGTCACAGGGATAGGACTGTATTACCAAAATAATATTACAATAAAGAGAGGTAAATTCAAAAGTTAGTAAGAACAGAACAATTCATTGGAACAAATCAATTATTATTTCTCATATTATGTATGGGATGGTTGACTATATATATAGAAAAAGAGGGTTAGAACTATTGACAAAGAATATTATAACTATTTAATTGATGCCGACGCTTTGGGCTTCTTCTTTAGGGTTACAAAGGCAAATTACAATTAAATTACAAGATCAGAATAACATAAATAGATAAAATGAAAGTTTTCTTTTCTTTTACCATTTACACTTTACACTTTTATAGAATAAAATTCTGTTTTAATTGTTTCTACTACTCCTAATTGTTTCTATACTTTGTTGTTTATTACTCTATATAGTAATATTATACTGGTTTCTATTTCTGATTTTATTTTTAATATTTAGTTTTTACGAGGCAGAGCACTTTATTTCTTTTATGTTAACTGCTCTTAATTATTCATAATGGTGGTAAATTGATTTTTTCGACCTAAGTGTTCCTATTTTCTATTTATATTAATTTAATTTAACCTTTATATGTTTCTTTCTATCTCTTTATATACTTATATATAATTTATTTAGTCTTTTATAATAGATCTGGATCAACTCTGGGGTCTGGAGAAGCTCCTGAGATCCAATCAGTCTCTATAAAGTTAGTATCTGACTCACCAGTGGGTAAGGGAAAAAACCTGGCGGTTGATTGTGGATACTGACCACATCACCTCCTTGCATAGTATATTACATTTAGTAGAGATTTATTTATTTTATTATATATTTAAATGAATATTTGATTAGTATTTTTTTAACAAATCTGAGATGTGATGTTACAGGTTTGTATTTATGTGAAGTTATCTTTTCAGTCCAGTAATATTCCTGAATTGGCGAAACGTTGACTAGTTATTTATTTATTGTATTTGAGAGACTTAAACCTTTGTTTTTAGAACAATTATATTCCTATTTAAGTTACAGAATGTTTTGATTTACGCGAGTTATCGTCGTTCGAGATTCACAACCTTGAGCTAAGAACGAGAAGTCCTTAAAAAAAAAAAAAGGAAAAAAAAAACTAAGAAACTAAACTAAAATCCTTATGAACTAGATCTAATTAAAAATCTATGTTCAAAACTCAGGGATCCTAAAAGGTACTAATTATGTGAGATAGAATTTGTTTTTACAAATTATCATAATTCTTCTATATTACACAATTAGATAGAAATAAATAATTTTTTTATCACCTTTTAATTTAGATCTTGTATAAAAAAAATATATATGGCATAGCTTTTAGTGCCCAGCGACTCGAAAAAAAAAATGAAAACAAACAACACTCCTCTACAACTTTCCCCAATTAATAATTTTCGAGGAATGTTTGAATGGAGTTATAGTAGTCATAAAAACTCAATGATGGTTTAAAAATACTTCTGGTTTTCTGTTATGGCAGCACACGGTTGTCTTGTAAGATAAATTTAGACACAACTTTCACTTTTTATTTATTCTAGCAAGTGAAACCACAAATATTTTCTCTTTTCGCTTATTGATATTTGTCGGCGGTTTTTCACTCCTGAAGCTGCAAAGTGATTTAAAAAATAAGAAGAATAGATTTCATCCAAATAATTTTTGGATAAAAAGTATATGTTAAAACGATTAAGTTGAATGAAATGAAACTATTTTTTTTTTGAGCGATTTTGATACCATACCGAATACTTAGGTGCGTAAGAGCCCTCTAGTTCAGAGCTGACGGAATTATAAAATCAAATATATATAAAAATCAAGATGCTCATTTGAAAGATAATTAATGTTCTACTTAGCTTAATTAAAAAAAAAAAAAGTGATTTGGACCAATATCAGCGAAGAAACAGGAAAACATTTTTGTATTGAACTTTGCACCCAAGACATTAGAAAAACAGTGTGAGTGGACAATCTGACATTTTAATACATGTAATGTTTTAATCTTAGTATATCCACGTCGTTTTTTGAAGAAGGCTTAAGCACCAAAAATTCGTAATTTAGGTTTCAATTGATTTTGTGACGTAAACACCACCTCTTATCGATTCCTGCTCAAGATATACCGAAAAAAAAATTGTAAATGGTCTAAAAATCGATTATAGATGACTTAAGCACCAAATCCTAACGACTCTCAGTCGTCACTCTGGCCTTAACCAGTATTAGAATCTTTTAAAATATATTCTAATTATAAAGGTTTTTCTAGTTTAATATACTCCTAATGTATACAAAAGAAATAAAATTTAAAAAAGTATATTGTTATTTGGGGAAAAATCGTTTCATGTGTTTTATGTAAAGTTTTTTAAATGGCGCTTACGCCTTTTTCAAAAAACGACTTCGATGTGTACTTTACTATTAAAATGATATGTTTTAGTTTCGGTATTTTAATGTGTTGGGATGAATTTTGCACAGTAATTGTAGTTAATAGACAGTTGAAAAATAAGTTATCTAGGATCCGAACTAATTTCTTTTTTTTTTTAATGCCAGTTACAATGATAGTTAAGTTTTCTACAATAATTCGGTAACGAAGAGTGTCAGACTGTCTTAAGTCACTTTTTATCGATTTTGAGGTAAAAGTCGATCTTTTTTAAATCGTACACGCTGAATCCACTGAAACTATAAAAACAATCGTTTCTGTAAAGGTTCACTAGATATCGATAGTTAAACTGTCCTTATTGTAAGCCCATTTCGAACAATTAGATGCTTTGCAACTTCCGTTCTTCCGCTATATGTTATATTTGGCATGTTCTGTACTAGATATGACTGTTTTATTGATGAAGTTTCGGGTTATTATAGTTTTTTAATTATTTGAAAATAGATACCTTGGTTATGTGACATTCCTAAAGAAGAAGAAAACTAGTTTAATATGGCTTTTATTTTAATATTTTATAAGAAAAATTTAATGATAATGGTGTATTTCTTTTAATTGTAGTTTTATTATTTTCTTATATGTTAAGCACATTAAAACTAGTATTTTGTTCTTCTTATTTATATCAAAAATATAGAAACACTCATTGTTTTTATTCTTACTAATACTCAAAAAAATACCTCATAGAAATAATATAGTTACTTTATAGGTACTTTCGATTGAAGGCAAGAAGTTTTGGTAAATAGAGGAGGGGACAGAGAGTACTTAGTCTTGATTCCAACATTTAAGTCCTTCGATCATGAGGACCAGAAAGTTCTTCTAATTCAATTAAATGGTATTAAAAAAAATCTATATTAAGCAGAATGGTCATTGATCTCTTATAACTTGAATCATATTTTCTAAATAAAATATCTGATGTGGGCAACACATGACTTCCTTGTACGCCTATTAAATTATAAATCCGTGGCTCAAAAAGTGATACTGAATTTGGTTACTAGTTTCCGACTAAGGAAGCTAAAGGAAGTAAAGAAATAATCCAAGGAAGAATAAAACAGAGAGATAAGAGGAAATCAGAAGCCCAATAAATAAGTCAGGAAGCAGGATGAATAGCCGTCAAAAGAGTCAGTCTCAGAAGTTCCTTACGCAATATCTCAGCTAATAATGGTCCGATTTAAATGATTTTTATTTCGTTTTGCTAACCGGTTTTGAGTTATGCGAAATACGTACGAACGAACGTACGTACGTACAGACGCCACGACGAATCTAGTCAAAATGGATTCAGGGATGGTCAAAATGGATATTTCCGTTGAAATCTGAAAACCGAAAATTTTCGCGATTACAATACTTCCTTTACTTCGTACAAGGAAGTAAAAACAAAGTCTTGCTTTAAAATAAGAAAGCATTGAAACAACCATATCAAAAAGATTGCATGTATCCACTTTTTCTTCAATTTTTACAAAATTGACAATTCGGACTTGAGACAGGCTCTCGTACCGCATTACTTTCCCATCTCTTCACCAATTTACAAGATATTTTTTCTCTGCATTCTTGCCATAAGTATTTATTCAAAAACCATTTCTCTACATTCTTGGTTCAGTCTCCCAAGAGCGGGCGAGGAGTTTTAGGTCCTTTAACCCCACATTCGGAGCCACGGTCTACTTGCAATAGTAGCTCCGGGTTTCTTCAGCTGTTTCATAATTACGGTAATATGTTATTAGTCTGTAATTAAAGCGGTACATCCTTACGTTACCCGTACGGTATTGGTTAGTACAACAAACTAAAAGATAGAAGGAATCTATCTATTTGATTCTATCTTTTCACGTATCGCAGATCCAGAATAAAATAGCCACAACTGAAAATTTCTGACATCAGAAATTTTCTTAGTTGAACTGCTATCATCTCAAAGAGCAGGCCAAACCAACTGATACAATAGCTGATCTAAAATCAACATGTGTTCTACGGATTCTGAATGTCAGATATATCCTCAAATACTTTTGGAATACTTATTTTAGAATACAAAAATGGCCAGAATGTCGGAAATGTATTGTGGCATGAACGAAACCGATAAAGAATTCACGACAGAACAAAATCCTCAAAACTTTTATTATATATAAATCGCTCACTTCATCCACCTCAATGCACATTTACTTTGCTTTGTTTTTTTATAATTTACGCTTAGGCCCTATGGTTTGTATTGGTCCAATACTTTCCTAAACAGATAACTTGCGTCATCTTCATCTTGTGCGATGATCACCTGATCATCAGCAAATAACAGATGATATAAGCGCGTGCCATTGATGGAAATGCCCATCAGACCACATTTATATATATATATATATATATATATATATATATATATATATATATAAAGATGTATGTATGTATATACAAAAATAGACAAACTTCAAACGCTTCTCTAACGAAATTCCAATTGTTTAAAGTTGTGGCATTCTTTATCGAAACGAACTGAGTTTTTGAATAGGTCGCCTTTGGTTTAAAACATTTCCACCAGGCAGTATTTTTAAAAGTCAGTTGGTCTCTTTCAAAATTGCAAAATCAGTTGACATCCGCATGATGGTATAGAAGGATCAATCTAATTAGAGATTGATAAATTATTTGCCACTTCTATAAATTTGTTTTATTGAAAACTAGTTTCGAATTTTATACATTCATCCTCAGTTCTAAAAACACACAAAAAATTCAAAAATAAGCAATTCAAAATATAGTTTGGTATTATTATACATATTAAATTAGATTAATATAAATGAGTATTATAAAACATTTATGGATTATGAACTTAATTAAGACAAGAAATCAAATACGTGTTGGTACTCACCAAGGTTTAAATGTATTATATCAAACAGAAAAGTTTGTACTGGTTTCTTCTCGCATTGAACTAACAATGGAAGAAAGGTAGGTAGGGTATTTATAAGTAAACGGTTTAAAACTATGCTGTAGTATAAGTGTAGGAAAAAACACAAAATGTACTCTGGCATTATGTCGCTGAGATCAGTATCTAGGATTTCGTTTCGGATGGGGGGGGGGGGGGCGGTCCATCCAAGGATCTACTTCAAAGAAACCCATTCTAACCGTGGATGCAAGGGGGCCTTCTTTCTATGTAATATTTTCTATGGCTAGGTATATTATTTATGAAATAAAATATAAAATAGGTTTATATAATTTTTGTTTACAGATAAGAATAAGTATCTGTATTTTGTAATTATGGGTAAGGAGAGGAGGAGGAGGTCCGGACCCTCTGGACCCTATGCCTCTGGCTACGCCACTCGCTGAGATCAAAATGTATGGCATTATACTAAAATTAACAAAACTCACTGGGGTAAACTCTACACGGTTTTCTAATACAGTAGGTTTCTCAGAGGATTTAACTGATTTCAGTTAGGATCCTTGGTATCCGTCCGATAAACTTGAAATAATTATATTTAGACTTCTTTTGTTCCAGTTTTATTAAGCTTCAATATCAAATAGAAGGAAAATTTACTTCTGATTGTCCACCATAAAAAAAAATGCAGGACTTTTCTCCCTACTCTATTTGTTAAACAGTCCTGGAGCGAGTTACAGTCTCTATTTGGTTAGTTTTTTTTACAATTTTGAATGATAGTTAAAAAAAATATACAAAACATTAATTAATGTAACATACATAAATAAATAATTGGCGGTAACATGAAGTTGCGTGAGGAAGTACGTAACACGACTATCTTTTTCAACATTATATCTGCTTGTGTAGCAATATCATTTTAGATTAATTAATATAATTAAAGGTTGATAATTTACCGAAAGACAGAGTAGTTAATTAAGAGCCAATGTTAGAGAACAATAGAATCGATTTAGGCAGGAGCTTCGGACGAATGAGCCCGAAGTCCTGGAGACGGCTGGACTGTAAAATATAAATATATATTCATGTTAACTGCTTCCTTAAATGCTTTTTTGCTAGAGTTATATTTATTTTCTATTTTTATATACTATTTTTTTTTAAATAAAAATATTTAAAAGATCGACCTTTTTATTTAAAACCTCAAATGAGACCGTTCGTTCATTCGACGTATTTAATTTCAGCGGTTTAGTCGTTTTCATAGAAATATTAGAATAACTTTATATTTATGAACCGTAAAGAATCGATATTTCCTCTTTGTAGAACTACGTTTGCCCGTGTTACATGCTTATTTTTTTTTAATGAAGTCAAGATGACGGAAATATTTTTTTTTTTATCTTAGTTCCGATTTCTTGAGAATTTTTTACGATTTAATAAATAATGAGCGATTTAAATTTCGAAATATTATTTTCTTTTTTATTATATATTCTCTCTTGTTAATGTTTCGGAGAAAACCATCTCCATCTTCAGAACTTTCATTTTTCAAACTTATGCAGATACAAAAACTTAATTTTTTCTTTGAAGTCTTGAAAAAGTATATTAATATGGTTATCGCCAGTTTATGTGTAATATTATGTGCAAATCAGTTGACATCCGCATGATGGTATAGAAGGACCAATCTAATTAGGGATTCATAAATTATTTGCCACTTCTATGGTTTTGTTTTTATTGAAAAATAGTTTCGAATGTTATATATTCATCTTCAGTTCTAAAAACGCACAAAAATTCAAAAATAAGTAATTCAAAATACAGTTAGGTATTATTATACATATGAAATTAAATGTAATATAAATTAGTATTACAAAACAGTTTGTACTGGTTTCTTCTCGCACTGAACTAACAATGAAAGAAAGGTGGGATGTTTATTGGTAAACGGTGTAAGGATCGGGGTTTTTCCAGTATTGCCGGTGAGTAATTGGTTTTTCTGTTATAGTTAGGAATAATTTTTTAATTTTTCTGTGTTTTTAGAACTGAAGATGAATGTATAACATTCGAAACTAGTTTTCAATAAAAACAAAATTATAGAAGTGGCAAATAATTTATCAATCTCTAATTAGGAAAAACATCGAAATTCTCAATAATTAAATTATCTTCTGGAACATTTTTAAATAAAATAATATTAAACATTTTCTCTGGCTTTGCCTACAGGTCAAAATACAGTTTGGTATTATTATACATATTAAATTAGATGTAATATAAATTAGTATTATAAAGTATTCATGAATGATGAATTTAATTAAGACAAGAAATCAAATACTATAATCTACTTAAACCTTGGTGAGTACCAACATGTATTTGATTTCTTGTCTTAATTAAATTCATAATTCATAAATGCTTCATAATACTAATTTATATTACATCCAATTAAATATGTATACTAATACCAAACTGTATTTTGAATTGCTTATTTTTGAATGTTTGGATGTTTTTAGAACTGAAGATGAATGCATAACATACGAAATTAGTTTTTAATAAAACAAAATTATAGAAGTGGGAAATAATTTATCAATCCCTAATTATGTGTAAATGTCTTATTTTTTCAATTTCTTGGAACGTCTTTACAATTTGATAAATGAAGGGCAAATTATATCTACGTTAGTTCGAAAAATGAAAGTTCAGTTGGTTTTTCCGAAACGCTAACAAGGGAGAATAGGCAATAAAAAATAAAATGAAACTGGAACTTTTAATTGTCATTTATTTATCAAATATTTTTGTATATAGCGATATCGAAAACAATTAACGTCGATATTTTAATATCGATAATTAAGCCTGGACTCCGGTAAGGATACTGACAGACTGTTATATAGCTTTTGGATACAGCTGAGACACAACAGTTAGTAGTGACAAGGTTTCACTAAGTAATAATAGTATTTAGTGTGTCTCGTTTTCACCAAAGGTTCTACTCGGAGACCGTGCATTGTACTTACTATGTTAATAGTTAATCTTCGGTAATATTAATCTGAAGATTGTGTAGATATGAATTATTCACGGGACTCAATCGTAGTTTTTATAACTCATCATAGTTTTTTTTTCAAAACGAGAGAAGAGTTGGAGGATTCTGAAATAGTCATATTCTTTTCTTATCAGCTCCAGAAATGTTTGCTTAGATCTATTTATTATAAATTGTTAGCTAAATATTGAACATCGACAAAGATTTTTCGAACTGCTATATACACAGTCCATAGGGCCTATAACGTAACTCTATTTATACTGATCATAAATATTCATTTATGGGAAAAAACTATCATGAAGCTTGATTTAATTCGAAATTTTGGTATAACTTAATTTTTTTTTTTTATTGGTACTAATGTACTAAGCGGTCGACCATATCTTCTACGGTTATAACATATTGACTCAAGAGATAAAAAAAACTTCTAACGGATCCTTTTCAGTTGAGGTCGGGGCCTTACCGTAATTTAAATTTAGTTATTTATTTAATGAAAATATCACGCAAATTCTGACAGACTTATACGATGAAATAATTCCGAAATTTTGAAAATATTCTACTGCGGTTTATTCGGTATAAGGTAATTAGAAATTTTTCGTAAAAATATAGAAGAAAAATATCATAAAACATACAATCTATTAATACACATATTATATTAATAAAAATAACAGAACTGATAATGAAAGGTATGAAGGGTTACAGTGTAGGTCATAACCGAAACCAACAGAACATATGGTCAACCGCTTAATACGCAAGGACCTTTTTTTCAATGAAAGGCCCATGAATAAAAATATTTAGATATAAAAGCATATTGGACATTGCGTCCATGTTTTCAGCGCAGGTTTTCATGGAAACCCATCCAATTTTTATTTGTTTTTTTAAATAATTCGAAAACTATGCATTTCACATGCACACACAGATACTCATTTAAAAAGAAAGTAATTAAATTATCAGTATAAAAGAAATATATCACTCACAGAAATCACGCACTCACTGAATGATTTAGTAATCACTGATTCTCAAAAACGATAATGCCTAAGAAGCTCAAATTTTTAATGGTGGCTTCCCTCGTGTGCAATAAGACGTGATTTGAAAAAATCGTGCTCTAAGTGATTAACAAAACTTAAAATTTATTATTTCTATTGAATGTTTTATGATTCGGACATTCCCATTTAATCATAATTTAAACAAAATTATGATTAAAAAAATTTCCTTCAAAACCTTTAAAAATTAAACAAAAAAAAAGACAGTTGTTTTTTTAAATTTTTATAAATTACCACGAACATGTATGATACCGTATTTAATGTTTAATCTATTCCTGAGGAATAATTTTAAAATGCGAGTATAAAGAAAGAAGTTATGATTGGGACTGATTACTATATTACTATATTTCTGATTTTATTATATCTCAGCAAAGTGTTTTCCGTAAATCGACAAACAACAAACAGTTCTTACAGTACACAACCGTATACTTTATAAACATATATATGTTTATAGTATAATATATAAATAACATAACTTCAAAAGTCGCATACATTTTTTATTCGAACTAATTTTTAAATTTTGGATTAGTAGGCATACCTTGTACAACCGGTAATAATCGAGAAGTTATTTACAACTACTCACAGAGAACCATTACTGGAAAGAAGTTTGGAAAGTGTTTGGAGTAGTTGTCCTTCCATTCCACACCCTTCCAGATCACTTACCTGTAATTGGAAAAAACGAGTCATTAGTGAGCAGTAAAACATGTTATAATGAATTAAATATAATTATGTTGATGTATTTTTTAATCATAGTTTAATTGAAGTATAACAATTAATAAAAATAACCCCATTATTCAGAATGAATTCCTAGTTTTGAGAAATAGTCTATTTCAACAAATCCTGTTTTAAATTTTAGAAGCCAAAAGATAACTGGCACAGAGGCAATTAGAAAATAAAATAGATTTTTAATACCGGAATAAAGATTAGAGAATGTTTAAAAATAGAATATAATCCTTCATACTAAGAACCAATTGAAATATGCTCAACAGATGAAAGAAACTTTTCAGGATTATCTTTAATCTATAGTATATATTTGTATAGTATTAACAATCGGTTATTCTAAATTCTTAGTTGTTATATCTTAGTTTATTAAAGTTATAGCGGATTTTCGGGACAACAACAGCTTATTAAATCAATCTGGATGTAATCAATTTAATCAGCTGCAGTAAACCATTTTTAGAGTATATTCAAGAGCTTATACTTAGTCCAGCTGTTTAAAATCAGCTGATAATTACAACAGTTAACTTTTGAAGTTCAAATAATACCTTAATCTAACAATGTTAAATTTAGAAACGAAATACAGATACAGCACATTTTACATCAACTGTAAAATTATATTATTTAAAATTGTTAGTGCAGTCGACTTCCGGTGATCTGGGGAAGTTGTAGTAATAATTTAAAGGAGTGATAATTCAAATTACGGTAAGGACCCTACATCAACTAAAAAGGAACTTTTGGGGTTTGTTTATCTCTTGAGCGAGCGTAGCGAGCGGAAGCCGATAGCTGTGATCTAATTAAAGCAGTAATGATTGAAGTTAAGGTAAGGCCCCGATATTAACTGAATAGGATCCGTTGCTGTTTTGTTTATTTCTTAGGCGAACGTAATGAGCGGAAGTCGACAGCGCTAATAATTTTAAATAATATCTAATTAAAGCAGTAATAGTTTTAATAATTCCAATGAACACGAATGTTACAATTGAATGCAAAGCAGTGAGCACAAATGGCGCTAGATTATGCTAGTCCGTCAACCTTCGGGTAAGTTGGGAAGGAACTAGTGATAACGCGCCTTTTTTTTTGTAAAGTTGTAACAAAAAATGAATAAAACATTTGGTGTGATCAAATCCTAAAAAAGTCTAGTCCAAAGTGGATAAAATACCTGTAAAATTATCTAGTAAGAAGTATGAAGAACAGAGAATAAGTAAACAAGTGTTACGATATAAGAAGAGTAAGCCCCTAATAACGGTATTAAGAAGGCAGTGTATTGCTGTATCATCACTCCTCTTTCCCAACTCGCTATATCCTAATAGCAAGTACATGAAGAAGATCCCATCTTTCTTATCCACTTCGTTGTTATTTTGCGATGCTTCTTTCACTTGCTCATCGTGCAGCATTCCCTTACATTGGCTGTGTTATTTATTTTATTTTATTAAATTTAATAGGGATCTTTTAGCCTTATTGTTCGATAAAATGAGGCTAATAAATAAACAAACAAATATAATTAATAATAATAAAGTATGACTATGTGAGAAAAGAGAGTATATTATAATTTAGAGACCATTTCATAGCAAATCACCATATTCAGTGACATTCACTCAGATTGTGATGAAATTTGGCAACAATTGATTCTATTGCTATCCTGACAAATGCAAAATTTTTATTGAGGGTCTCAACTTTTTTCCCACTCCCCGTTTTTATATTTTTATTTTAGTGAAAATACGACGGATTTCTGCTGCTCACGTATTTTTTTTTTTATGTGGCAATATCTGAAACCTCGGAAGTCGAACCGTAACGTGCACTCAATACTTTAAAAATATTTTTCTTGAGAACTACTCATGATGCCATCATGAAATTTTGCAGGAAGTTTGCGTAAAATAATAAATTTTGGTTAACATTGGCAGACCAGAAGTACAAGTAATAATACTTGAAAGCCATATTAGACTTTCATCAAAAATTATAATGTAAAACATCTGGTAAATTTTTGGTAAATTGGAATTAGATATCGATATGAATGTATTTACTAGAATTTGGTTAAAATTGGTGAGCCGAAAAGAGTACTTTACTTGAAGGTCATAATAAACTTCCATAAAAAATTATATTAAAATTAAATACAGAAATCATATGGTTCGGTAATAAAGGTTACAAACGCTATTTTTTCCACTCCAATTAAATATTTTTATTACTTGTTTAAAGTGTTAAAACTGAGTGTAAAATACTGGCTTTCCTCCTCAGATGAACAAGTCCGCAGCAGGAGAATAACAGATAGGTTAAGTGGTTTCTTCCGCTTAAAATGCCGAAACTGTCGATTTCCAATGCTTTATCCAGTGATATTGAGAGTTCTAATGTTGTCACGGAACACGAAGAAATCTCTTGGAAACTAGTTACCTACTGAAAGAAAACTACATATAAATAATAGAATGAGACCTCCAGAAACAAGAGTATGTGTGTGTGTGTGTCGATAGATGGATGTCGCGACGCCGAGATACTGCAATCTTGGGAAACTAGTAACCAAATTGAGGATCACTTTTTGAGGCACCGATTTATAGTTTAATAGGCCTACAAGGATGTCATGTGTTTTCCACATCAGATTTTTTTTTTTGTAGTAAAAACTACAGTTTTTGTTATAAAATAAATGAAATGAGATTCCATATTCTCGAACTACGCTTTCCATTTTTCTAGTACTTTCGGTATTTTAAAGCGCAGTGAGAACGATACCCCATAGAGCTGGTGTCTCCTAGTAAGTGGCAACATCCTGACATGAATGACACCTCCAGCAGATCTCTCGTGGCCAACTCTCTTCGGAAGAATGACGGTTCCAAAAGAAACTCTCTCCTACACACATTACGCTCCAGGAAGCTGTGTCCCGCTGCGCCATCAAACGACGGGCGAGAAACCTTTCGGCCAACAGCTCCGCACACTGTCTCAAGCGTTATTACGTAATACGAAGTGAATTCATTCTCAGGAAAAAAAAAAGAACACAAAGGCTCAGAACAAGGTGAAATGATAACATTGAGAAATTAAGTAGTACGAGGTTAAACATTCAGCTTTACAGAAAGAGTACTCACACCTATAAAACTATATCTTTTTCCCACTTAATGGCTACAGAGCCGGACCTAACATTATTGCCAGAGGGGGCTTGCTTACATTTATCTCCCTCGTCTGCAATAAAAGTAAACAGTATTTTAGCTAATGTATTTAGAAATAAATATCATCATCTTATTTTATTGACTGAATTAAGGACAAAACAATAAAAAATCATAAAATAATATTTTTTACTTAACCTAAAAATAAACTTTCGCTAAAAAATTAGCGCCCTTTCAATTTTGCCATCCTGTCCCCTTTGCCCCCGTCTAGTTCCGGCTATGCCGAACTTTTTGGTGATATTTTATTTTGTATTATAAAATAACTATACGAGTTGCCAAAAAGGTCAACTTACAAAATAGCAAATTTTCCTAACAATATAACGACTGTTAATAAAAATCTACTTATTGACTCATACGATTCCTTACCAACGATTTTATAGTTATGCACTCGGAAATAATAACAGATTCATTCAAGAAATGGCAACGGTTTACATTCTCTGCAATATAAGATGAGGTGCATATAGAAAACTAAAATAACAGAATCAAGGCTGGGAATGGATGCTACCAGGTATTGTTCTTATTCATATCAGACATGTCGTTATTTTTCTTTGTAGTTAAACAAAAAAGATTTTATAAAATATCTACCAATCGGATGGGAATGCTACTTCGATTTAGCTCTGTGAGAGTTGACTTTAATTTCCTGATGAAAGTTTGGGCTCCATAATAATACCAGGGTTCCAAAATAACTGTAAACTGTTATTTTGAAAAAGTTCTTGTTCTAAATTAAACTTATTCTTGGGAACTTTTTTGAAACAGTTCATACAAGAACTTTTATGTTAAAACTTTCATTATAAGTTCTTACAAGAACGTTTTGGTCAAAACTTTCATAATAAAAGTTCTTTAGGAACTTTATTGTAAAAACTTTTATATATAAGTTCTTTATTATAAAAGTTCTCGTTGGAGCTTTTTAGTGAAATTATAATAAAAGTTCTCATTATTAAAGTTCCCCGTTAAGTGTGGAAAACATTTATGAAAATGTGATTTGAAAGATTTTCTTATCTTAAAATGTGATTTCTTTAAATAATACGCATTATGTATGTGATTTAATTAAAATTAAAGCAATTTTTCTATTGAAATTAAAAATTAAATGTTAAATAAAAAGGTAATTGTTTTTCTATTCGTTATTTTATTTCGAATTTTCTTTATTATTTATATTTTTATTAAAAGATTTTTTTTAATTTTTGAACTATACTGCTACCTCCTGAGGTTTCCCCCACTTCCTGAAGAGCCCTCTCAAGTATGTGAAAACTTATATTTGAGAATATATATATTTAAAATGTTCTAGTAGGAACTATTACAGAACTTATTTACTATTAACAGAACTTTAAAAAAAACTTTTAATGATATAAGCTCTTAAGGAACTTTTTATCAGAAGGATCTTTTGTGTAGAATTCCTATTTTAATACTTTAATAGTAAAAGTTCTTGTAAAACAGTTAAACTGAAACTTTTAGAAAAATTTCTATAACTGTTTCGAGCCCTGGATTATACATTTACAAATACAAGATATAAATAAAATAAAAATGGGGTCATTGGGGCCCTTGAAATCTTCTGTACTCCATGCACTCCACTCCATCATTCTATTTGGACTGATCGTCATACACCACCTTAATACTATTTCAGCCAGCATAACAGCCGACCCATGTCAGGGTTTCAACTAATTCATATTTAGTTAACAACTGGTAATAGAAAATAGCAGTTAAATAGTAACAGGTTACTTAATAACAAACTATTTTAAGTCAGTACATTCTTACAACTGAACAAAAGCAGTGAATTTCCAATGAAAACCTCTTATAACACTGTTATTTCCTGACGGGAAACATGGATAACTTTAGCGAAGAGTAGGCAATAAAATAGAACAAGCAATATCCATTAGCAATGAAAGCGGAAGCCTAGAACAATAAACAGATAAACACACAGGAATAAAAGCTTCCTTAAAGTAGACATTCGTAGGTACTGCCAACCGTAGCGGCTAGCAGTTGACTACTAATTTGTGGGAATAGAATGGGGCATATTTCGTTGGCACTGCTCGACAGTCCGTCGTATCCATAATACTGCGTCTTGACGTTATGTTATCACTTTGAAGCAGTTTTGATGCGGTCGCAACGTAAAGTAGTTCCTACGTTACATGTTTGGTTTTTAATTTGAGACGAAAATAAATGAGAAATTATTAAAAATTATTACACCGTCAATTCTTCTAATTTCTGTTCAAAATACTTCAAAAAGCCATCAACCATGATGTATTAAATATTCTATATGTATTAACATATAGTTTATTGGTACATAATGGCTAACATTTTAGGCAGATATAACCTTGTTATTGAACAAGACCAAATCCAAACCAAATGAAAACCGTTAAATTTAAACCTTAAATTTTTATTTAACCATATTTGAAACTAGAATGTTTAGTGCGAGAGGAGTTGGCTCCTGCGGTGAGCATTTTCAACGAAATAGACATGCAGTAACGGTTGGCAGTCAATACCTGCAGCTACGGTGAGCAATGTATACATTGCAGACTGTTAACATTTTTAAAGTGCTTCATAGAAATCACAACTTACATAACTAAACCTTAAAACATTTCCATGATACTTATACGTAATCCATCATTTATATATGATAAGTATTGAATACAAAAGGCGGCATGTATAATTAATGTAATGGCGGTAACAAAGAGCGTATTTTAATGGACTTTCAGGGAAAAAAAGGTTATATAATCCAGTCACTTTGCTACGGCTTCTGTTATCAGCCAATCCTACTTTGAGCACTTGTCTGGTTTCAGCTTTCTATCTATACTCTAACATGGGCAGGGTATATGTAGAACAGAATATAAATAAATTATTAAATATTTAAAATTTCATTTAATTTAACAAAGAGAAGTTTAATTCTAAAATAAGACTGGAATTTTGAAGAAAAAAAAATCAATTTTTTCTTTTAGTTTTTGATAATTATTTTACAAAATAAGAATTTTAATTTCCAATATAAATAGAATTTTGGCCAATTATAAATTAATTTTTAGTGAATAAAATAATTTCTATAACCATATTTTACTAGTTTAGAAAAAAATTCTCATACGAAATAGGATGTTTTCAAGTGACTGAGGTCTAAACTAACCGAATATTGCAAACAATCTAAAAAGAAATTAGAAAAAAAAAAATGAAAATAAAAGAAACAGGTCCTACTACTTTTTTCATGAAAACTTTACTAAGAAATAAGATACACTAGGACACAACATTTTGAATTTACAAATACTATTTTACTCTTAAATTTACAGGGTCGCCGAACGATTTGAGTTGAATTTATTTGCAAAAACACCAGTTTTGTCGATATAAAACGGAAACGAAGCAAAAATAAAAAAAAGATAGTTTTGATTCAGATAGTTTGAAAATAGTAGAAAGTAAATTAAAAAATAAACCGATTTTTTAATAAGTTGTTTGGATTTGGTTTGACATTAAAAATCCATATTTCCGACCTCAGCCCGTCACCCAAAGTTTATTATATTTAAGAAAAAATCTATAACTTTCGTTCATTTTTTATACAGTGGTTAAAACCTTTAAAACTACATATCACATGAAAAATATTATGAACACATTTTTGAAAGTAAAGTAAATTTGCTAAAACATGAATCCTAATCAAAATCTGAACTTTTAATAGATTACAATATTTTTTAAAAATGTAAAAAAGGAGAAACAATTTTTTTGATTTATTATTTTCAAAAATGAACATTTACAATCGACCTAGAAATTTTTTTTTAATCTCTACTCCCCCTCAAAATTTGAGATTTTACATTTCAAGATACGTATAATCCAAATATCGAATAAAAAAATAAATAATCTCCAACATTTTCCTCTTTATACTTTCACCCACTATTCTGACCACATACTCCAGCCATCTTAGCCAACTTGCTTGAAGGAAATTCGTGTGAATAGACAGAGTAGATATTTTTGAAACATAACTATTCGGAAATAAACCATTGTGTAATAATTAACAACGTTTTATTGACTAAAATTTTATTTTAAGTAATTTGATTGTGAATTTCGAAAAGGGCTCATTTCCGAAAATTAAAATTATTCAGGGGACACAACAAACTGAATTTTTGTTGAGCCATTAGATTTATTTGAACAGATTTTATTTTCTTGGTGTTTTATGTATTTCATTTTATTTCATCAATATGACAGATATCAGCTGTTCTCGCTCATAAAATATTGGTCTATATGAAGTAAAAAAAAAAAATACATTTTTAATAAAGCCCTTTTCAAAATTTACACCTCAAATTATAAATGGGTATAAGATAAAAAATATTTGACGATGCAACAAACGTTTGTATGTAAGCATCTGCTGATTACTAAATTCTTTTACATCTTCTGATTGTGAGCCTAAAGACCAAGATCTATGATTGGTAAAATTAGTACCAAATTTGGTTTTAAAAAAAAAAAATAAATAAACAGTTTTATTTGAAGTCTTGAAATATAAAATACTATGACATAACTAACTTAAAATTTATTCTAGCGAAGGCAGCACCATTGCAAATTTTACATTTATATATTGTGTTATTGATATATTATCGAAATATTCTTCATTTTTCTTTTGGTATGTAGAACCAGATAAATAAATAATAAGAAAAACCATTTGTGTTCTTTTTATTATTTTTTCTTGTCGAGTTGTTTTGAGTTTCCCAATGGCATTCGGGTGGCTTGATCACGTTTTCATGATGATGATGATGATGAGTGTGACCGAGCCCGAAATCATTGAGTTCTTCAGCCGTGACCGCCACCTCGGGGAGGTAATTGGTTAGCCCAGATGTTCCTGGCAGCCTCTCGCCGAACAACGACAAATAGAGTAACGGTGATTGGTTCCCTTGTAACCAGCCGCCTGACACACTGCGATAGAACCCTCTGACCCAGCTCTATGTTATTCAGGTCGCATCCACGATCTCCTTCCTATTTCTACTCGTGCTTACCATATAAAGATATTGATAGAGGTTTAGGCAATAACTCGAGAAAAAAGATTATTTCATTTTTTCTTTAAATATATAAAATTCAAAATTACCTTTCGTTAATATTAAAGTATTTAAGATAGAATTAAATCAATAAGACCTTGATTCTTAGTAAAACCAAGCTTAGTTGCATCATCAAATATTTTATACATTATCAGCCGTGCGCTTGTGGGGCAAGAGTGCAAGGGCACCTGCCAATAAATAAATCAGTCTTATATCTTTTGAAGCCCAAGAATTTTAAAGTTTTGTTTTAATTTTAATACAAAAATTGTTTAAAATGTGTTTTAAAATCATATTCTTTAAACAATTTTCCAGGAGAGTAAAGAATATCCCCGGACCCTCCGCCCGAATGGAGAGAATGGAAGGACCTCCCTCCCTCCCGCTGCTACGGTATGTGTACTCTCTGATAAAGGATATATATAAATATATATATAGTTATAAGTAACTTAAAATAACATCGTAATTTATAAAAATGTTGTCTACCATTTCATATTTTGAAAAATTATTGTATTTTTAAAAACCTATTTTCCAGGTTCTATGAAGAGCTCTTTTACGGCTTATATTTTAACAAAAATATAATTAATATTTAAAAACTGTATTCGTACAGTTTTTCATGGGGTATACAGTTTACAAGATTTTAAGCATTGAATAAGAAATGAGCAAAAATTAGGTTTTAGCGGGAAAACAACACGGTTACGTGCTGAGGTCGTAAAGTTCTATTTTTAATGTCAGTCTAAACCGAAAAAAAAACTTATTAATAGTGCTTATTCAGAAATGATTCGATTATTGGTAGTTTCTACGTTTTTGTTTTACTTTCTAGAAAAGCTCAGATTATTTTTAAATTATTAGTTAAACAAAATCCAATACCATATATTTTATTATAGAAAATATTTTAAAAAAATATTGAATGGGTAATCCTAAGAGAGAAATGATTTATTGAACATCAATGCTGCCTAAATACATTACAATACTCAGCAATCCTTAGATTGACATAATAAATATAAATATAAATATATATATATATATATATATATATATATATATATATATATTTATATATATCTATATTATTATATATATATATATATATATATATATATATATATATATATATATATATATATATATATATATATATATATATAATATAAATATATAAAATATTTTATAATTATAATTATAGCTATATATATTTCACATTTCTTTTTTTTCTTCTTCCTTTTCCTTGTTATCATTAAATCATATCATATATGGTATCTACCTAATTCATAGTAATTTCATCTTCATTCGATTACATTAAATTTCTTTTTCCTATCTTTTGTTTATATTAATCCATCTTATTACGTTCTCATTTCTCCACCATTTTCTTTTCCACTTATTAATCAACCCTATTCTAATCTAGTACCCAACTTCTATAGTACAAAAAGTTATGGGACTAATCAAACATCATAATTTCGACGCACACATATACAGAACTAAAGTACAGGGAAAACATAATATATACATATACAAATAAAATTTAAAAACAAATTAAAACTAATAAAAATCCAAAATAATAAATAGATCAATCTAATTACCAAGCAGGTGATGTTGGATAATCCCCAGGGAGTATAGCCCCCCCCCATATAGTATATAATCCCCATATCCACGATATAGAACGTCCATTTTGATAATTATAAATAAACTTTACTAAGACTAAATAATAAATGGAATGTATAATATTTAAATATAAATATAATGTATATATATATATATATATATATATATATATATATATATATATATATATACATATATATGCCTATACAATATTAATACAATTAATACATAATCCAGTAAAAACAGTTTAAGTAAAACAGTGTCAAAAGAAAACAGAGCCGAGTTCCTTGCTCCCTCTTAGTTACGCCTGGTCTCACCTTTGTCTCATGATTTTCCACAAACTAGCAACTTTCTATGGCTAACATTCTCAGAAATTTTACAATATAAAATTTTCTAATGGAATTACCACATTTTCAAAATATATTACGTGCTTATTAGAGTAAAAGCTATTTTTAGAAGTTAAGATATTCATAAAGTTCAATCTATGAATAATTTATTTACAATAATTTTTAAATGGTATATATCGAAAATGATTTATTTAAAAATAATCGAAATTCTAATAAAAGTGGTTTAATCTCGAATTCATATTTAATGAATTCACAAACATAAACTTAAACTATACTCATTAATATGTAAATTAATGATTATAAAAATACTCATAAATAAATAAAATTTATAAATTAATGATTGATTAAAAAATAATCGGAATTCTAATAAAAGTGGTTTAATCTCTAATTCATATTTAATGAATTCACAAGCATAAACTTAAACTATACTCATTAATATATAAATTAATGATTATAAAAATACTCATAAATAAATAAAATAAATAAATAAATAAAATTTATAAATTAATGATTCATTAATAAATAATCGGAATTCTAATAAAAGTGATTTAATCTCGAATTCATATTTAATGAATTCACAAACATATACTTAAACTATACTCATTAATATATAAATTAATGATTATAAAAATAATCATAATTAAATAAAATAAATAAATAAATAAAATTTATAAATTAATGATTGATTTAAAAATAATCGGAATTCTAATAAAAGTGGTTTAATCTCGAATTCATATATAATGAATTCACAAACATAAACATAAACTATACTCATTAATATATAAATTAATGATTCTAAAAATACTCATAAATAAATAAAATAAATAAATAAATGAAATTTATAAATTAATGATTGATTAAAAAATAATCGGAATTCTAATAAAAGTGGTTTAATCTCGAATTCATATTTAATAAATTCACAAACATATACTTAAACTATACTCATTAATATATAAAGTAGTTAAAATTATAAGGTAATAAGTCTCCTAACAAAAATGTTCATTTCCATTCATTTATGCAAAACGTTTCGGCTTTCATAAAAATTTCTTTTATATCTAGGGTCATTCTCAAGTCTACTATGCATCGTATTTTATCTTTTATAAAACTCTTCTATTGTCGGTATTTTTTTTTTTATTTCATCGTAATAAAAAACATCAAGAGCTATACTCAATAGCCAATTATATCTGAAGTGAATAGATATCTTAGAGTGACAGCACAGTCAAGTCATGGCACCGAAAGCAAGAAATAAATTCACTAATAAAAATATTGGGAACAATAAAAAAAAATAGTACAAAACGTTATATACATAAAAAAAAAAAGAAACATTGATTATTGTAAGAAGCATGTAAAAAAACTGAGAAAGTTTTTTTCTTTCATTTTATATTAAGGATACTTATTAGTCCTATGTATAAGTTGAAAAATGTATTTTTAATATAGAGACTGATCTACTGTGGTACAGCATCAAACTTATGTTCATTAAAATAAAATTATTATTTGAAAAAAAAAAAAAACAAGAAATATGACTGGAAAATTAATATATAAATTTTATAGGAATGTATAAATCATCATGCATAATTGATTAGGAAAACATCGACTAAGAATAAAAAAAAAACGACAGAAACTTTAAATAATTGATAAGGAATGTAAATTAAAACATGAAAATTGAAGGATAAACAATATCATAAACAAATAATAAATTTTCTTAGTGGCATTAATATTATTAAATAAATTAACATTATTAATACGACCGAAAACTCAAAAAATATTATTAGGTTATTTTCGAAAGATGTCCAAAAAAAGCATTGAACTTATTAAAACCCATATGGACATACTCCTCATAGATATACGATTTAGTCAAAAAGATAAGTATTAAAAAAAACTTCAAAGTTTCAAATCAAAACTATTACGACTCATAATAAAAGAACATTAGTACATGACTAACAAAACCCTATGTACTGACTTACACCTAACGACAGTCTAATTTACACGGACATACCAACAAAAATGGCTACAGCTAACATGCCCATAACTACGAAGAGGAGACTGAAATGAGAGATCTTCCTTAATTAGTCAAGTTAACTAAATCAAGCCTCATCAGCGAAGAGGATCTGCTGGGAACTATCCTTCCTCATGGCATGATTTTTTGTTTATAGTTTTTTACGAATTCGTAATTGAAAAAAAACAAAATTGTAATTTTGAGGGTTATTTAAAACTCCAATCTCCTATCATAAATATTTAAGTTCTAAAGTTCCTAAACAGCACTACCTAGGAACTTGGTACTATTCAAAATGAAGCTATTATTTTATTTAATTAGTTCCAATGCTCTACATTCCATTACGTTAAACCTCTTCTCTCACAGGTTACAGTTGATCTATAGGCAAGGTGAGAGAAAATGTTTAATATTATTTTATTTTAAAATGATCTAGAAGATAATTTAATTATTGAGAATTTCGATGTTTTTCCTAATTATTGATTAATAAATTATTTGCCACTTCAATAATTTTGCTTTTATTGAAAACTAGTTTCCAATGTTATACATTCATCTTCAGTTCTAAAAACATACAAAAATTCAAAAATGATTGCCATCTATAGCAGAAAAAACAATTATTCACCGCCATTACCAATAAAACCGCGACCCTTAAACCGTTTACCTATAAACATCCCACCTTTCTTTCATTGTTAGTTCAGTGCGAGAAGAAACCAGTACAAACTGTTTTATTGATACTGATTTATATTACATCTAATTTAATATGTATAATAATACCAAACTGTATTTTGAAATGCTTATTTTTGAATTATTGTGTGTTTTTAGAACCGAAGATAACATTCGAAACTAGTTTTCAATAAATGCAAAATTATATAAGTGGCAAATAATTTATCAATCCCTAATTAGATTGATCCTTCTATACCATCATGCGGATGTCAACTGATGTATTTCCTAACTTTCTAAAAAAGTTCTTACAACTTGAATTATCATGAATTAATAAAGTTATTAGTGCTTTAAGGTAAATTAATTATCAGCGATAAGGCGCCCAAGTAAATGTCCTCCTGTCCTCATTCAGGCCCAACGGCAAATCAGCTTTCAACACAAGCCACACACGAAGAGGCTGAAATGGGTCACGCATAGCATTCTTCTGGCAAAAGCTCTAAGTGAAATGGCATTTAGCCTTCGAAGGAACTGCTACTGAAATAACTGAAATTGAGGGCAAGCATTAAGTTAATTAATAGATAGGCTTAAAGTTCGACTATCGTTATTAAATATCATCGGTTAGGTAACTTCCTTGACTTCTGTCGTTACGTTTTTTCCAACTCATCACTACTCATTTCTCAGACCTGTCATCACAGATCCGCAATTCTCTTAAAGTACGGGAGACATATGACTTTACTTTAAGCGCTTACAAAATTTATTTAACTTTGCATATACAAATATTTTCACTATGAATCCATTAAACCATATCTAAAAATAAAAAAAACCTTTAACCTAGATTAGTTAAATTTAATTGTGATTCAACATTTAAAATACTAGCTTTACCCGCAAGGCGTTGCCCGTAAAAAGAATTGCGAGTTAAATATCCTGCCAAATTTCAATTTTTGTTTTTTTGTTTTTACTTCCTTGTACAAAGTAAAGAAAGTATTGTAATCGCGAAAATTTTCGGTTTTCAGATTTCGACGGAAATATCCATTTTGACCATCCCTGAATCCATTTTGACTAGTTTCGTCGTGGCGTCTGTACGTACGTTCGTATTTCGCATAACTCAAAAACGGTTTTCCGTAGAAATTTGAAATTTTGTATTTAGGATTGTTGTAAAATCTATTTGTGAACCTCTCTTTTTGGTCACTGCTTGATCACCGGAAGTGGTACTTTACTGGAAGGTCAAAATTGATTTCCATCAAAAATTATATTAAAATACTTTGGAAAACTTCTCAAATTTGGTATTTATAACTTATATATTGATTTAAATACCATACTAGATTTTGGTCTAAATTGGAAAACCGGAAGAGGTACTTTATTTGAAGTTCATATTAGACTTTCATAAAAAATTATATTAAAATAAAATGGAGAAATCATATGTTTCGGTAATAAAGGTTGCCAACGCGATTTTGTTTATACTCTAATTAACCATTTTTATTACTTATTTTAAGTGTTAATATTGGGCATATAATACTGGTTTTCTTCCCCATTTGTGCGATGAAATAGTCTGCAGCAGGAGAATAAGATATAAGTTAAATGGTTTCTTCCGGTTAAAATTTAGAAACTGTCGATTTCTAATGCTTTATCTAGTGATATTGACAGTTTTAATGTTGTCACGGTACACGAAGAAATCTCTTGGAAACTAGTTACCGACTGAAAGAAAACGACATTTAATAACGGAATGAGACCTCCAGTGACGTGTCGGTTTGTGCGTGCGTGCGTCATTCACGCCGACATTCACTGCAATCTTCGGAAACTAGTAACCAAATTCAGTATCACTTTTTGAGCAACGGATTTATAATTTAATAGGCGTACAAGGAAGGCATGTGTTGCCCACATCAGATTTTTTTAAATAGTTTTTCTCCATTCTCCCTTAAAGCGAGCATTTCGAATAATGTAATGCATGTAAACCTTCCTGAGGAAATTCTCTAAATGATAGTGAAAACCGCATCAAAATCGATCGACTACTTTTCGAGTTTTGTGAGGCTCAATTTTTAGATAGGTTTCTTTTTTAATTTTTTTTTTTTTAAATATTTGATGGGACGAATAGTTTCATTTATTTTTCTAATAAGGAATTCTCAGACGGCCACACAAGAAAAGCAAGCGCTCTAAATATTTCCTTGAGTCACAGAAGACCCTTCCCACGTGCCCTATCCACTGAGCACTTGAGTTGAGTCAGGCCTCGCGTGTCACACTAAAGCGTGCCTAAACCAGACATTGCCTTGAATAGACAGCATTCTACGGATTCTGGAAATACCTCCAAGTCCCTTCTACTTTTAACTCGAAGTGTTTACTGAATTTCTCCAGACAGCGACTATTCCCGCTAATCTGTAATGACGCCAAGACACTCCAGAAGTTGGAAGGTCTCCAGTCAGCCATCGGCATCAGCAGTCATGTCGCCTGGACTAGTGGGGATTGATATGCTCCAACTGGGGAAGGAGCTGAACTGGTGCCAAAACGATTCAGGTTCTCAACCTGGATCAACTCATTGTTCGCTAAATCGTTCAACAATACACAGAGGCATATTTGTATGGTATTTGCATATATAAAACAAAATACTAGAATTTAAAATTCATTTTAATTTAAAGTTTGCTTAGATATTTAGGAATGACAGGAAACCATTTCCTAAACCTTCTGCGCTTAAGAGGATTCTTTTTTTAAATCTAAACTAGAAGCAAACAATATTTGTGAAAAAAACTAATATTTCAAGAAACTTCTAGAGAAATTATTTCTTAGTAATAATAGATCAGAAGCCATATCTTCACAATATTTCACTATTAGGAACGATAGAAGACTACCAACTTAAAAAGTTTTGCATAAATTTAGATTTAAAATTAAGGCAAGATGATAATCGCGATATAAATGGAGCCGATTATGCGAAGAAATTAAATTATTTTGTTCGATTTGAACTAATGGTGAAATCATAAATTTTTGAAAAGTTAAAGTTAATTATTTTACTTTTTTTTTTATTACTAATACTTAGTCTATTTTTGTTAAGGACCCCCACAATTTCAGATTGTCCCCGGACCCCGCAAAAGCTAGGGGCGGCTCTGGAATTTACCATGCAAACGTCAACGTCAAGATGTATTCATCAAGGTCTGTGCATTTTAAATGGCGGATGGGGGTGTGAAAGAGGGATGAAGATCATTTTTTTAAATATTATGCAGAATAGATCTTCAAGCAGTTTTGATGCCCTGTGTAGTAAAGTTGTTCAAATTTGGAATAAGCCTATCAATTTGTATACAAGACATATAAACACACACAATCAACTATATATAATTTTATATTGACACTCTTCTTAATGATGATCTAACTTTTTTCAATTTAAAAAAAAAAAACATTATTCTATAACATATCTAGATAAGATATGCTTAGATATTTCAAACTAACTGGGAAGTAAAATTAAAAGTAAAACAGAAAGATAACTATAAAAGCATCAAAAGGTAAAAGTACGAGAGATTAAAAAAATCATCTTTACATAAAAAAACAAAACCAAATAATTGTTTCGAGCTTATTTATTAAGCTTATCTCTCAAAATATAGGCTGTAATTTCCTACTACAGGACCGATATATTGGTCAACAATGAGATTCCACTCCCAAACTTAGAACGAGACTTACTTTCGAGGCTCACGTAACTCTCTGGATTTTTCAAACCAAATCTGTCCAGATCTTTTGAAAACCGATACTTCCTCCTCCACTATTTATTTTTCAAAATACAGTTGTGTCAGCTTCCAATGTTCTAATACTTCTATTGGAAGGGAAAAGTTCACTTACTTTGTTCAAGACCAAGTATTACAATTTTTAATATTTTTCTGTTTTAAATTAGATAATGATTACAAAATAATAAAATACCACAAAACGGATAATTGGAGACAAACAAATAAGTCTCTGTTTTATATTTAGAATCAGTATTGATTAATATTGCCTTAAATTATTTGTATGAAATCCTGGCAGCCCCCACTGAAATAGATCTTAAATTGTTATTTTTATATATTACCCTGAATCTCGAAATAAGATCTGAATACCTGCCATCTATATAGTACTAACTGAATTAATGTTAACTTAAATATTAGTGCTTATATAAAGTGAATAAGTATTGTTATGCAATGATTGTTACAATTTATCCTTTTTTAAATATTGTAATACAATATTACATAAATAAACAGTATTGTTTCTTACTTACTTGGCCCGAGCAACGATTCGGGGTGAGTCAGGGCCTCCTGAATATTATTTCGAATAGTGAAAAATATGAATAGCATGCCCAGTTTAATTATTAATTTATATTGTTAATATTTATGTATGATTATTTGTATAAAATGTTTGTTTTTTATTAGTATCTTCACGTACACATGTATGGCAATAAACGTACTGGCTAACTCTATTTGTAAATTGCCCCCCAGAACAAATAAATATATTATTATTATTATTATTGTTATCATATTATTATTAATTGTATATAGAAACTTATAATAACAACTTCAGTGCCGATGTTTATTCAGATTAATGATTTTTTTTTGTTTAAAAATCTTCATTTGTAAACTTTGTACTACCAGCTCTATTTTCATGGCGATAGCCACAAAAAAAAAATTATTATTATTATAATTAGTATAAGTAGAGATAAAATTAGGCACTCATTGTTTGGATTTAATATTTCGATTAATAGGAGATCTAAACGAGGCTAATGTTACTCTCTCATCATACATGTCTCTTCAAAGAAATAGTCCCAAGCACAAATAATATGAATTAAGAAACAAGAAGATATCCATAATTAATTCTTCAAGCTTGTTGAGGAACTCGAACATTCTCTATCAGTGACCATTTGTGTAATCTGGGTAACGATCATACTTCTATAACAGTACACAACGCTATAAGTATATATATATATAGTTATACAGTAACTATTAAAGTAGATAGTGACAGCGGGCAGTGCACCAATGATGTCGCAAACTAGTTGCTACATTCCCCCCAGTTATATAAAGGCGAGGGTTGGCCAACCTGTCCGTCACGGGTGGAGTCCATCCATGTCTTCTCGACAAGGAACATCCGTCGATCTACAAGGGTGTGAGGAAATATATTGGCCTGTTCATTTCTCTGGATACAAAAAGTTCAACCTGATGGACTTGGTCCGTAATTGATTCCTGGTAAACCTATAGTTCTAAGACAAAATATACGACTCTATGAAATTTTCCTTGGAATCAGTTATATTGATTAATATCATAATTGAATGCGTAATATGAAAATAATTGGTTTATGCTTTACTGAAATAATATCATTCTCTAATAGGATAAAAATAGGTTTGTTATTATTTTATTACAGATAAAACAGTTTGAAAGTAGGTATGCTATTAAAGACAACCTGTAATGGACAAGCAGTTAGTGGGATTATAGCCAGCCAAATGGGGCGATGCGCGTGCACTAGTAGGAAACTCGTGTAGTAATTTTACAAACCATTTGAGCAAGTTGTGCTCTCATTGCCCCGCCATTATCCAGCGCGTTCTACTTGGGGTCACTGTCACCATTGGATACGGCTCTACCACAGTTATAGAGCAATTACTAAATAATTAAATCATTATAAAACAAAAAATATATTATATCCTATTAAGAAATTCAATTACTTTTCATCATCACATTCCAGAACAAGGCCCCAACTAATTGCTATTCGACGAGGGACAGTAAGCTATCCTTGGCCAGTTTGCTTTCCAATGGAATCCCCTCCCCCCCGTTCCCGGACATCAAATAGACCGGCGGACAACGGAAATTAAAGTCAGAGAACCAGAGAATCCAATCGCTCCACACCAAATGGAACATAAAAAAGCCGTGAGTATGAAATCCTATTTGGATAATCTTTAGAACGAATGTATCAATAAGTCTACGAAAGGATGAAATTCTTTAGAAATATAACTGATTTAATACGCACGGTTTTACGTCCGAAAAATTCCACGTTTTTGGCACTATATGTTCTACAGAATTAAAATTTTCATAACTTATTTTTAATGATATTAAACTACACAGACAAAAGCATAATCAATTTGACCTATTAAAAACTAATTCCCAATGAAAAAATAAAAAGGCAAAAAAATGGTGTAAATTTGAAGATTCAAAATTTTTATTCATGAGTTGTAATTTAAAATCCAATCCAGATTTTTGCTTAAATGACCAATAGTCCAATTTTAAATTTGTTCAAATCAATAACAGAAAAAACAATTACTCACCGGAATTACTGGAAAAACCCCGACCCCTAAACCGTTTATATATAAACACCCCATCTTTCTTCCATTGCTAGTTCATTGCGAGAAAAAACCAACACAAACTTTTTCTGTTTGATATAATCTAGTTAAACCTTGGTGAGTACCAACAAGTATTTTATTTCTTGTCTTAATTAAAATCCATAAATGTTTTATAATGCTAATTTATATTACACTTAATTTAATATGTATAATAATACCAAACTGTATTTAGAATTGCTTATTTTTGAATTATTGTGTTTTTTTAGAACTGAAGATGAATGTATAACATTCGAAACTAGTCTTCAATAAAAACAAAATTATAGAAGTGGCAAATAATTTATCAATCCTTAATTAGATTGATCCTTCTATACCACCATGTGGACGTCAACTGATTTAAAATCAGTAAAAACCTTCCGTGTTTTTCATTCTCAAACTCTTTCTGATAAACTTAGAAAGTTTCAAGTCAATTGACGTTCTATGAAACGTAATTAATTCAGGAGAACCGAAAAACTGACATTTATTCAAAACACTGCATTATTAAAAACTATTGGTTCGCCTGTATTCACGAACATTTTTAACTTTGTCACAGTTGTCATAAACATATATCAAAATATTCAGTTAGACTAATAGTTTCAGAAAGAAAAAAAAAGATTAATTTTTTCATAAAAAAAACAAAACAAGTTACATAAAAAGTATTCTGCACTGTTATTTTCTGAGGATTGTTCTTCTAGTCATTTCAGCCATGACTTAATATAAATGATGATCTTATTTCATTCAATTTAACTCTTCCAATAACGGCAAATTTGAAGCTCAATTTCATGTGGACGATAATTTTTAAAATAATTATTATTTGTACATTTGATTGTACATAAAATATCTATCTTAAAGACGAAATCAAAGTTTTATGAAAATAAAATTTCTTGAAAAATCGAATTTCGTCGCCGATTTTAGCGTTTTGATCCAATGTCTGACGGCGGCGTATATGAGTGATTTTCGGATTTCAACTGATGGAGTTAAAAGATATATAGACAGCAATAAGAGATATATATATATATATATATATATATATATATATATATATATATATATATATGGATATAAAAAGTGCCGAAGAAAACTATTACATCATCTGTGTTTCTATCTCTAAAATCATAGTAAATTGGAATTCAGATAAGCTTTCGTTTGATGTTTATTTGCGCTTTTATTTTATTTTCAGGTGTTTTTTTTTTTCATTCAACATGAATAGACAAAACTATTCATTTTGAATGAAAAAAAAAGAAGCAACTTTAAAAAAAAATACACGATTAACTAAAAGATAAAGTAATCAACCAGTGAAATACATAAAGTTAATGAAGGATCTACCCTCAGGTATTAACTCTTCTTTCCACAGGTAATCAGTTCATCATACCTAATTTATCTCCTCTAAGCAAATAAAAGTTTAAGTTTGATAAATTATTTGTCACTTCTATAATTTTGTTTTTATTGAAAACTAGTTTCGGATGTTATACATTCATTTTCAGTTCAAGGTTTAAATAGATTATATCAAAAAGAAAAGTTTCTAATGGTTTGTTCTCGCATTGAACTAACAATAAAAACAAAATTATAGAAGTGGTAAATAATTTATCAATCCCTAATTAGATTGATCCTTCTATACCATCATGCGGATGTCAACTAAATAAAAGTTTAAGTTTAAGTTTAAGTTTTGTTTTTGGGGCATACATTATTTTATATTTTACTCCTTCATCTCATAATTACAACAATGTCAACTTCTTTAACATCATAGTCATCTTTTGCATAACTTACAACTATCTCTGTATGCTTTACACATTACCAAACCTTCATACTATTTGTCTTTTTAATTAATAGATTTCATATATTTCACTATTCCCTATGTAAATATCGCATCATTTTTATTTTCAATTAATTTTTAATTTTTACATTGTTATTTCATTTATTTTATTTTATTTTACTTTTTCATTTGTCTCTTGTATTATGTAATTTAGTGTTATCTTTTTCTTTTTATACTTCATACTTTTTTATCTTACTTGTATTTTCTGTTTTTTATCATTTTTACTGTGTTACTGGTACTGCCTCTTTCTCTTTTTTCATTGTTGTTATTTTGTTTTCCTTTTAGCCCTGAAGATGGCCTAAAACTTAGGCTGAAACGTCGGCACAATTATGAGAGTTCGCTTATATTAGTCTAATTCTTTGACCGCACCCCCCGTCCAACTTCTCCCTTTAAATATAAATATACGGTCAACAATAAATCCCTCCATTATAAATAAAAGTTTATCTGAATTGGACTGTGGCGTAATTTTAGAGATAGTGAAGCGATACTTTTGCATGTCAGTTTATATATCCATAATTCCGTTTGAACTTGGATTTCCAATAAAATTTGATGAGTGATAAATAAATTATATTTTTAACACTGCCGAATCTTGAAATGTTGGAACCGACTTCCCGTCACGTTCTTTCTATATGTGGGTCTCAAGTTTAAAGGTAGACGAAGCTTAGGGTATGGCATACCGTCAAGGGGAACGGAATTTTATAAAAACGATGGAATAGTGGGAAAATGCAGATTTTCCAAAAATTATAAATAAATAATGTTAAGTTAGAATGATACCTAATTATCTGTAAATATCAGCACTGGTCCAAGCGCGATGAAGAACAACGCTTCAATATTATTTATTATCTATATTTCCATTAATATAAAATAAATAACTACTTACCTGTACTTATATTATACTTTTATATCCAATATATCCAACTTCAGAGGTAATCAAAGCATGAAGTACTCACCTGTAAAACAAAAATCAAGAAGTAAGTAGAATTCATTATTGTATTTAAACGTTTTTTATAGTATTATATTTCTCTAATTTTATGACAACACATTTCTTCACCATAATCCATAAGAAATAAAAAATAAAAATTGAATAATTTTTTATATCAAGGACTAAAAGATAACTATTATATAATTTTTATTAAACTTTCACTGAATCTACGATTTATTTCACAGCGATCCACTAGGTTTAACTGCCACCACAAAGCGGTTATTTTACTGCTTTATAATTTCCGGGTTGAAGGTGAAATCGTTTCAGGCTTTATATATTAATACAGAAAAAGGAATTAATGATAATACATCTTTCATTATTAAAATATAAAAAAGAAATGTAATGAGAGGCGACCCTGGTCCCAAGCAATAAGATGCAGTTCTCACGCAGTATTTACTCGTATTTCCCACGAGCGGACATCCGGCCATTTGAGAGATCATTTTTAATTCTGTCTCAAGGTAATAATAAAAAAATCCGTGAGCAGTGGAACTCCGTCATTAAAGTCGTATTTTCACGTTAAAAAATATATAAAAACGGGGGAGTAAGAAAAAAATTGAGGCCCACAAAAGACAGTTCCCTAACATACCGACATTTACCCATTCTTTAATGGTATCGTACTGCCTTAAAGAAAGCCCTACATACCGAATTTCAGCTCATTTGACCCAAAGGGGGCCGCTGGAGGTGCTCAAATCTAGCGGGAAAAAATACAAGATAAGAAAACGCAGTCCCGCCGACCTTCGACCCACTGCAATAGTCTATTTTTTTCGAGGAAAATACGACTAATAATGCACTGAAACAGTTGAAATAGCCATATTTTTGCTAATACTCGTCCAATTTTGATGAAACTTCTTTTGTTTTATAGGTAATTTAATTTCCTTTCGAATGCAACAGGTTTGGACACTAACTCAACTTGGAGGGGTTTTAAATGTTTTAAACAAATCGGAAAATCTAGGAGGGTGGGGGAACCAAGTCGAGACCCTCTGAGGATACTTCTCCAACATCAACTCAATTCACATACAAATTTTCAGCCCTGTAAACTAATATGGTGGAGCTGTAGCGATGCGCAAAACTTAAAAAACGCCGAAATTTCAGGTAAACATACCGACATATTGACTGGAAGTTACCCATTCTTTAATGGTATCGTTCTGCCTTGAAGAAAGCCCTACATACCGAATTTCAGATCATTTGATCCAAAGGGGGCCGCTGGAGGTGCTCAAATGTATCGGGGAAAAAAAAAAAAAAAATATATATATATATATATATATATATATATATATATATATATATATATATATATATACGTCTGATATATATATATATATATATATATATATATATATATATATATATATATATATATATATATATATCAGACGAAATACGACTAAAAATAATGATAAAGAATCAAGAAAAACATCAATAAACTTTACGACTTAAAAGTAATTAATTTTATCAAAATATTCTCTTAAATCGGACTTGTATATCAAAAGGCTGAAAGATAGGTATCCCACAGAAGTGTTCCAAGCCATTTGGTCCAGGAGCAGTCTGTAATTTACAATGCATTGTAAAAATAATAATAAATAAAATAAAAAAGACTGAGCGAACTCAATCAAACCTACCAAACTCCAAGATCAGGGTAACGTAATCCTCCCATTTAAGTTTTGGTCGACCTTTCGGACTCATAGCCATCGGTAAGAACCCTATTTATGATTCGTTCTCGATCCTTCCATATCACTTTATATGTCTTATTCAGTAGCCATGATGCTATAAATTCGTACTTACACATTAAATAAAAATTTACATATATACGGATAACGTGATTCGTTAATTTTAAAATAAATATATATTATAAAAATAAATCATAAAATAAAAATACAGGTATTTTCATAAAAGTAAAAACCTTCACAGAAGTAGCTTAAGCCCCAAAAATTAATTTTTACAAGAGAGATTTTTTTTACTTTTTGTTTTATCCTTTCATAATATCCACGTGTTTTTTTTTTTAAATACGAAAACACCATTTAGCAAACTTTACAGGAAACACTTGAAAGATTTTTTCCGCAAATGATAATATATTATATATTTTTTAAATCGTATTCCTTATTGTGTACAATAGGAATATATTATGGTGGCTAAACGTTTATAATTACAATATATTTGTAAATCTTCTGGCACTGGTTAAGGCCAGAGTAACGACAAGTCGTCAGTATTCCTTGCTTACGTCATCAATAGTCGATTTTTAGACCATTTACAATTTTTTTTTCGGTAGATCGTGATTGGAAATAGAGATGGTGTTTATATCCCATAGTAAATTAAAACGTAAATTTGGAATTTTTGGCGCTTAAGCGTTTTTAAAAAAATTTCGTCGATGTGAATGCATAAATCAAACTTTTGACTTTATAGCTAAGCCCTAAATTTGACAAAATATTTTTTTTTTAATATTCTTTACAATTATTTTTTTTTAATTTAATATTTTTTACAAAAATTTATTTTAAAAAAATATATATCTCTATACTTGTTAGAAATTTGAATAATAAAACTATTCATGTGTCGAAACTTTGCCAAGTTTAGGATTAAGTATTATATATAGAGACAGGCTACTTTTGCATAAAATCAGCAGTAGTCTCAATTATCTAAAATGACAAAAAACAGAAAAAGCCAAAGTTTGAGATAAGGTAAATTCTGCTCTGAAGCGGCGAAATATGATGAAACTTTTGTAAACATTTGCTTGCATTGTTTATGGTATATTAATTGCCTTCGTTATGGACAATATTTGTGATACATTATAATAACAGGCAAACACAAAAGTAAAATCTTTGCACAGTTACGATGCCATATAATTTACTACTGTTTACAAAATAATATAACAGTTCGAGCGTTTGATTTATACCTGTCGTAAAATTTCATAATTCTTAGCAAAAGTGCAAAATATAGCGATTTTAAAAAAATTATAGTCGGCTGAATCATCTGATTTCAAGAATATTGAAAACATGTTGAACTGTATTGAAGTACTGTCTCAATTGGTTAGTATCTTTGGAATAGATTTGTGGTATATGTTTTTCAGTCCTGATAATACCTAAATTTGATAAACATTGACCGGATAATAATTTATTACAATTTGAGAGACTCTTGTTTTGGAATTATCTTAGTTCTTTTTAAGAGTTTTATCTTTCATTAATCAATTAAAACTAAACTGGTGCTAAAGGAATATAATATAAAATATTAGAATAGATACGATAACATATTACTTGATAAGTTAAAAAAATATATTATCCTTAAGTACTGAGCAAGGCTATTTCTAGAGAAATTCTTTGGGATACACACTAGGCACGGCAGTTATCTGTAATTTGCCGTTTCATGAGCACGGCAAAACTATTTATCTAATTGCCGCGTACTATTGAAAAGGACGACGTGAAAACAACAAACGAGCAGCTACGAAATCCTCTAGAAGTTGACATTACGTGCCTCTTCGGAAGTGGGTCGAGTCACCTTGCTGGGACGTAGTGAATCATTCTACGATTTAGAAATTAACTTCCTATTCACCGGTTGGTAATGGTGGTTCATTGTGCGAGATCTAACTTCACTTATTTTGGAACGGGAAGGCAATTCTTCAGGAAGTAATCGAGGTGAAGAAGTAGCCAACTGTATTTTTCCATGGATAGATTCAAAGCCTTCGATGGCGGAAGACTCAGACCCCTATCAGCGCGAAGAATATTTACTGACAAAAGTTTGAAGAAGTCTTGCTTCCGCAGCTATTCTATTCAAACTACCGAAAATTAAGCAATTCATGTAACTACATATATTATTATATTATGCCCAAAACAAAAAGAAAACATCAAAGATGGCTGAAAATCAATTATTCATTATAGTTACCGTGAAGCATTGCCTAAACTCCAAAAAGAGGGAGAATGGAGATGTTTATAATTTCATTGTTGTTTTCACAAGTTTTCAAGTAATTCAGAACTAAATATTTCGATAAAGCTAAATCGCAAAAAAAGAAAAAGTCGCTTAATTTAATTAAAATTATATTTAAAAGATGACAATGCACCTATGAAATAATTTATTCAAAATATAGAAAGAAAAAATCCGTAGACTCGGAATTTAATTCCTTTAATACCAATGTATATGTTTAACCAAAATATTCAAGTGTGGTTAGTTTTTTGATAGGTGTGATAGTGTTATGGAATATAACTAAATATGAAAAGCTGTTATTTTTATTTTATTTCAATAAACATATATATGTATATATGTATATATGTATATATGTATATATGTATATATGTATATATATATATATATATATATATATATATATATATATATATATATATATATATATAATGTTATGGAATATAATTAAATATGAACAGCTGTTACTTTTATTTTATTTCAATATACATATATATATATATATATATATATATATATATATATATATATATATATATATATATATATATATATATAATGTTATGGAATATAACTAAGTATGAACAGTTGTTACTTTTATTTTATTTCAACATATATATATATTTATACTCGTATATGTGTATATATACAATCCTCCTCAACAAAAAACACCTATGAATCTAAATTTTTTTTTAATTTTCTAGCCTAACCCACGTTTTATTTTTTAATAATAATAGGATTAGTCATGTTAGAGGCATTAGAGTCATATTGTTATTTCTGTTATTTTCTGGTTCATACATCGAATTCTCCCTTTTCTCTTTAATCTATGTTTTATTTGTCTCATACTGGAGTTATCCAAGCCCCTATGATTCAGTAAGTAGACTTACTCTTCAGGAAGTAGGGCAATCATCGCTTCACATCGCTAATCGCCTAGGTATTCATTACTCCACCGTTTCAAGGATCATGAAAAGGTACACAGAGATTGGGAGTCATTCAAGATAGCCGAAGTCAGGACGCCCAAAAGTCTCCATTCTCATGCATAAGAAACTTTGTTGCTGATATTCGGAGGATATGAATCTCACAATCAACCGTTAGAAGAAGGCTGAGAGAGCCAAACCTTAGCTAAAGAAGATTTGCGAAAAAAAACACTTCTTACTACAGAATACCATAAACAGAGACTAAGACTCTTCATTTGCAAGAGAACACAAATCTTGGACTGAGGAGAAATGGAAAGATGTTCTATTTACTGGCGACATGGAGAACAATCCAGGGTCAGAAACATTAGCATTTGGAGGAGACTCTACCATGTTAGAGGGTGGCATTTCTTGGGAGGCACGAAACGAGTTGGTCCTAGTCTAAAGTGGAAGTTAAAATGCTTTAATATACGTGGAGAGGATTTTAACTGAAAATAGCAGGTACCTGCGACTTAAAATAGCCAAAAAGAAGTCCGGACCTTTATCCGACCGAGTATGTGTGGGACAAACTTAAAAGAAGTTTTCGTTAGCGGGCTCCTCCTCCTTACTACGTTTGAAGTGCTAAATACAGGTGTGTAGGAGGAGCGCGAACATGCCTCAAGATTTTACAAAAAAAAAACTTTTTATGAATATGCCAAAACAAGATGGAAACAGTTATTAAAGCTACAGGAGGCAATACTTCTGAAATGCCATCATGAAACCATTAAGTTTAAATTTTATTAAAAAGGAAAAATTGATTGTTGTTGGTTTTTTTTTTGTAAAGAAACATCATATTTTTATTAAACATTTGTTAAATTTTAATATTTTATTTGATAAAATTGTTTAATTTGAATTTATAATAGTCTTTTTGTAAATCTAAAACCGGCTGTTCTCCTTAAATTAAAGATTAAAATAAATAATTAAACAGAAAAATCTTATAGTGTATAGTTGATCGCACAAATTTTAAAATAAAACGAAATAAAAAATAAAGAAAATATTTATATGTTGTTAATTAATATATTTTAAAATACTGTCTTTATATTTAATTATATTTTATTATTGGTTAACCACACATACTAATTATGTGGGCCTGCTCTAGAATGAAGATTTCTCCTTCTTCTTCTTTATATATATCTTCTATTATTTTTTCTCCCATCTCATTAGCTTAGCTATCTATTCTTCACTGGACACAACGTCAACCCGTAACAAAAAAATTAATAGATCACTTTTATACCAGCCTGAGGCCATTATATCGTCTACATCAGACAATGAAAGTTTAATATAAAAAGGTCAATTTAGTTTTTATTATCTAAGATGAGATAACGACACACATTTGGGCACGTTGTATCAAAAAACAAGTAATTTCTGCTTGTATTTTATTTTTTTAATACAAAAACTGGTCTGACCTATTAAGATTTTTTTGAACAATTAAAAATTGTCCTTGATAGTAATAGGACCTGAGTCATTTATAGAAAAAAATAAAGACAACTCTCAACTGCTTTCTACACCTTTCACTTCGCTCACGGAATAATTAGCCAATTAGAAATTTATTTTATATTTTTTTATAGTTTTTAAGAAAAGTAAATGTCAAACGAGCTACTTTCTGCGGAACTAAAATTAAAGAATGAAATCCTGGAGGACTTCCTTTCTGATTAAGTAGGCAGTCGTCGGCTGAAGCCGGGCCCAGTGTAAGACAATACAGCGGGTCTCCTCCCATTCAAAATTTCATGAATTTTATCTGTTCGATGATATTAATATATGGATTACGTTTATATGAAAACGAAACTTACAACAACATTAGAATAACAAAAGATCATGTTTTACGTGACAAAAAACATTTTTTTTTTTTTAATGTTCTGTTCATATTAACACTAGTAGAGATTGAACAATGTTTTATTCACACTTTTAATATTCCTTCATTTAAAAAGTTTTAATAATCGAGTCAAAATTTAATGTTTATGCTAAACTAGAATTACAGAGGACGAAATGTATCCGTATACTTAGTTTTTCGGGTAAAAATATGTTTAATAATTTATCGAATATAAATATTAACTGATGGATATGATAAAAAATAATATTCCGCATTAATTTTTATAGGTGAAGGGAATTCATTTCGATTTTCGAACCATTTTGAAAGGAATGGTTCGTTGACGTAATTAACAACATAATTGAAAATGTACCATGCAAAATAAAGTATCCATACAGCAACAGTTGACGTTTAAATAATTATTAATTTATTTAATTTTCTTGATATTGAAGAGAAACTATTTCTAACCCATTAATTTTTAACAGTTACTATATTAATCTGTAAATTGAAATTTTCGTAGACTGTAATAATTATAAAATATGTATACACGTTAGCATCAATCACTGCCTGTTGGTAAAAAGTTTAACGATGGAGTGGAATTATCGTCAGCGGAGCCCTTGAAATCGTCTTCAATTTAAGCATTCCAGTCGCTCCACTTCATTGTTCCATTTGGAGTGATCGTCAGTGGCCGGTTTAACAACAGGAGTAACGCTATTGAAATTAACTAACAAAGGTACTGAGTTCATAAAGAACGATTTATATTTATATATAAATACAAAAGTGTATATTGAGTCTAATCTATCTCCTTGCTTTGATTTTACAACCTCTTTGGAGGCACTGGTATAAAACTTTATTATTATTGAATCGTATTATTATAATGATCGTAGGCTTATGCATTATTATTCTATTTTGAAATCGTATAATGAGGAATAGTTGACAGCAAACATGTAAATACGTTGTCTTTAAAATTTTCTAAGATGTTAGGTCTGGTAGGGCTCAGCCTCGTGAATATAATTGATTAGTTTCCTGAATTAAAAAAGTAGTTTCACTTAAGGTTAATTGCGAGGATTACGTTTAGGCATGAACCTCTATGTACTCGCGGTAGTAATCGATTCGACAGGCCCAGCAACTTCCGCAGGAAAGTCGAGACTCGGGTTTATCTTTTTATCAGTTTTTCCATAACCATATATGCAGTATCATCTACTAAAGGCTGAGGTTATACTGTTAGACTCAAACGATTAATAGCTTGTTCGAGAATAGTTAACTTAAAGTGCTTACACGTACTTGCTTAAGGTTAATTTTTTTAAAAATATTTTATTATACTTTCCCCGAAAATAGTAGAGTTTTCCAATGTAGAGAAGGGGGGACAATTTAATTGAATATTTTAAATCCATTTCATAATCCCTAGAGCATGATTTTGGAGATTTCTAGGATGCATTTTTTCCCCCCGTAGCATTAAAGGACTTCCAGCGGTCCCCGTTGGTCCAAATTAGCTTAAATTCGGTATGTATGGTTGTTTTCTAGGCAGAATAATGTCATAGTAGTGGGGATAAATTTTTATAGTTTTGCGCACCACTATGACCCCATCTACTTGACTCAGAGGGTTGAACAGAACAAATTTTGCTAGAGAAATGGCCTTTTAGAGGTATCTACGTGTTTTCTCCCATCGCCGCACGGAAATGGAAATTGTTCGTATCCAAATTAGACTATTTAGTGACATCGGTCCCGAGAGATTAGCCTCAATTGTTTACACTTATGATTCAATAAGACATGTCAAAACCAAAAAAATAATATGTATTTTCTCTCATTATGTGTTTATTCATCATTGAGTACAAATGTTCTAATAAAATTGAAGCTACTGAAGTTATGTAACTATGAAAAAACAAATTTTGATTTATTGTATATTAAAGTAAATTATAGCGCAAAATCGATTCTAGAAAAGGTACATAAATGGTTAAGAACGGCTGTCTTATGGCTTTTATATTAATATTCCTAATGTGTTGCCTAAGTTTTAATTCAATCATTCAAATCGTATGCGAGTGTTATTTTTTGTACAGGGAGTTCCGGTCAACTGAAATATTTGGGCATGTTTGTGATAATATCCAAAATTAAGAAAAGTTGCATTTTTTACTGTTTTATCACATAATTATGTAAATTTTTCTTACTTTTTTCGTTCATCAACCCGAGACAAAGTTGCTAAGTTAAGAAGTGTGTGTCTCGGGTTGTTAAACGAAACTTCTGCTAATTGATGTGATAATTACAGTTTTTTGGTCTACCAATCCGAGACGAATTTTATACAGATAAAGCAGTTTACATTTGTTATTCAATTGTTTTTTTTAAGTTAAAACATTTCACATGCATGCACAAATATTTCAGTTGACCTGAACTCCCTGTATAAAAAATAATACTGTTTTCGCTGATGATTTTCGAATTAAAAATTAGACAATATATAAGGAATACAAATGTAATAGGTATAGGACAGCCAATCGTGCTTAACCATTTCTGTAGCTTTTTTAAAATCGATTTTGCTTAAATTGATTTACTTTAATATACAATCAATCAAAATTTGTTTTTTCATAGTTGCATAACTATAGTAGCTTCAATTTTAGTAGAAAATTTGTACTCAATGATGAATAAACACATAAAGAGAGAAAATACAAGAATTTATTTTTTTTGTCTTGACTTGAATTGAATCATTAGTGTAAACAATCGAGGCAAATCTCTCGGGTCCAATGTCACTAAATAGTCTAGTTTGGATACGAACAATTTCTATTTCAATATTAAATATTCAAAATTTGGATTTTTTCGTGCGTTTTGATATTTTCAATTTCCAATTTTAGAGAAAATACGACCTTCCTGACGAAGCTCTGCTGGTCACGTTTTTTTATTATTAATAATAACGTGATTCTTATATTAAAACGACATAGGCGTTCAAAGAACACATATAAGGAATAACACTTGAAGAAACCAACAAACTTTCTATTGAGTACTTTCGACGCAATAAATCGCAGGTAGGTTTTGCTTGTTTGGACACCGAGACCTTTTCGGTTTGGTCCAGTAGTTGTGCCTGGACAGATGGGTTTCCAACTCACTTTCGCTTTCACTCTCGAGGAAAAAAAAAACCATGTTCGGTTTTTAAATGGCACCGCTGCTTTCCCAGCCGAGAAATTAATTTAGACGCTCATTAAAATCTTATTAATGGAAAACGCTGCAAATTATTGCACTATGTTTTATTATTTACATATAATTATACAATCAAAACAAAAAAAGTTATTTGAACTATATATACATACATACATACATATAATCCATATATATATATATATATATATATATATATATATATATATATATATATATATATATAATCGAGGGATATCCTCTTTCTCGGCATTTGCCGGAAATAGTACTTACCCGGACCTAGGCCAAGGGTGAGGCTAGAAAAATTTAATTTGTTATATTCATACATTTCTTAACGATGCTCGCAGTTCCGAGTAACTCAGCTCTCTGCATCTGTTCCAAAACATTAAAGGAAAGGTCCAAGTCGTTAGTGGTTTCAAACGTCATATCCGGGGTCAAGCCATTAGTCGAAATGATCAATGGCAAGACCTTCGTGTGATAAATTATTTTTATTGTTAGGATTTTGCCTAAAAGATGAAATTAATTGTTTTGTTTTTTCTTTTTTAGTAGCGAATATAATGTTTCCTGGAAAAGTTCGAACCGCAATAGTAGAAGATAAGATGTTGTTGTTACTCGATTGGCCACACACGATTCCTTATTGAAAAGACTACACCTCCAAAATGTGTAACGTGCAATGCGCAACTGACGATTGGCCACATTTTAGTAAACTTTCTGCTGCATAACATGCATTTTCAGAATCTAGAGATGGAAAGAAACTTCTAAAAGATAGATGGAAATAGTAGCACAAACATAGCAAAACTTTTTTAGAAAAAAATACCAAGTTGTTACAAAAGTTTCTGTGCATTAATTCATTGCTGGCATTATAGTCTCCATTTGAATCCTTATTCAGCACTGATGTAAACAATGCATATATCGTTGTTTACTTTGACTAATCCTTTATTTAATTATGTTTACTAACTGTCTCTATCTTTCATTCAATTTTATAAATTTCACTGATAATACTGGAAGAGACAATTGTCATTCGTGGTTTTCTGAGGCAGTACTGGAAAAAAGGATTAAGTGCGAAGGCAGCTGCTAAGGAAATTAGTGCGGTAGAAGGTGAAAGTGTGGTGCATCGTAATACAGTAGCGTTTTGGTTCAGGCGGTTCAATTCTGGGAACAACAGCCTTCAAGGTAATGCTTTGTGTTTAGTGGAATTAAGAGGATGTTTTGCACTATGATCTGGTTCCAGATGGCGGATTAACGGCAGTAGGTTTAGTTTTACTGTGAACAACTCGAAAGAGCATATAGAGTTTTAAAAGAGGATTCCCTTGCTTTGGTCAATCATATTAAAGTTTTATTTCAGCAAGACAATGCTCCTGCCCATCGTTCACTCATAATCAAAGAAAGATTTTCAGAAATTGAGGGTGCTCGCATATTACCCCACCCTCCTAAAGCCCTGACATTGCACTGTTTGGCAATCGTCTTTTACGGTCAATGGCACATTTTTTGAAATGCCACTTCAAAAATAAAAGGAATGTCAAATTAGGATGTGAGGAGTTTTCCGCCTTGAAAACCAAGGACAACCAAATCCAACTTCTGGTAGAAAGATGGGTTAAAGTAATTGGCAATGATGGTCTAAATTTTGAAGAATACTTTTAAAGAATAGATTTTATACTGAAATTGAAATAAAAGTTATTCTAAAATAAAGATAAATAAAGAATCAAGCTTCGTTTTGTTTGTATAAATTGTTTTTAACTATGTATACAGTTAAAGTTTCTTTTTTTTTTTTTAAATATTATATTCCGTACTAAGTCTTTTGGCCAAAATAATTATTATGTTTATACACCTTTTTTATTCTTAAGAGACTTTGTCCCGGATTATTTATTTATTTTTTATTCTATTATTTTTATTTTATTCTAAATATAAACATGATTAATATTACGCTTTCCTTTTCTTTTTTTCTTCATATCCTAGCTGTTAAGACCACCCAGATGTCTGCAGGAGACATGCCGAGATGGAAGGACTCTCTTCTTTTTGAATGCCGCCCCATTGAGGACCGCCCTAGATGTCATCCAGGACATCCAAAACGTAGGAAGTGGCGTAGAAAGTGGTGAAGTGTGGGCGGCTACAGTTAGCTGGCGTAGGCACTCGGCAATGTCGTGGTGAGCTCGACTCCTGTCCCATTTCTTCCAGGAAGGCTTGTTTACATTTTCGTGAAAGTCGTCTCTTCCTACTTCCACAATGGGAAAAAGAAGAAAAAGGACGTTTCGCAGATATTTTGGAGATCACAACGGTACAGTGTAACTGTACTCATTGTCGAACACGGGAAGTTGCAGTGTGTATTTAAGAGAAGATAAATAAAACCAAACAGGACTTTAAACTACATACGACTTTCTGAGTGTAGTTTCTCAGCTTCCTATGCAAATAGAGACCATAAGCCAGAAAAACCATACTTCGAGGGTTTTACGCGTTTAAACTTAAAACTTTGTACATAAAAAAATCGTCCAAAGTTCTTTTGTAATATGTGCCGGTGTTAAAATAAACATTAACTCGTCAAGCAACGAAACATATTCTATTTAAAAACAAATCATTCTGTGTGGCCATATTTCTAGTTGATATCTATTGAATAATCATTCAAGCGTACTATATAATGCTTTAAATATTTTTAAAACATTTTTACAGTATTTGAAATAATATAAATACATTCCAACCAATATACATAATTGGTCGAATCTTGATATTAATGTAGGTACCGAAATGAAGGTTTCTTGATATTATATGTATAAAAAAAATTGTTCATTATACGTACATGTAATAAACAAGAAACACTTATATTTAAAAGTAGCAGATTTTTTCAGGATGAAAAAAAATTAAATAAATAAATTATTCAAAATATAAATAGGATATGATGATCCTAGCCTCCTCTGCCTAAATCAGGAATCGTAATGTGATTCACGAAGTGTCTTTTTCTAGCAAAAATATAATCCTATTCGACCTGCTGAACTTGAAGAGCCATAATCCGTGGATCTAGACCAATTTTTTATTTTTCCTTGAACCCGAACAGGGCAGGAACAAGGATATTTGCCAGGGGGGATAAGCTTAGTTTTACCCACCTTTTTTCACACCCCTTCCCTTAAAAAAATCATCAACAACCATTTTTGGTAATAAAAGTCTAAATATAAGGTAATATTAAATAATAAATCTTAGGCAATAAAAAGAAGAAACAAATATAATTTAATTTTTAAAAAGTGAAAATTTCGTTCGAAATTTGCCACCTTCTAAATTCTGGGTTCTGGACACCCTCTCCTCCCATAGAATATTTGAACGAAAGCCATGGTTCACAGCAACGTTAGTTAACCATCTCAAGGCTATCTATGCTTTTGAAGGGACAGGGTCATTACTTCTACAACCGGTCCTTGTGAGTCGTCTACAGTAGACTGTCGGGCTTCACATAAACGGGGGATGGTTGATTCGAAGACGGGATTCGAACTCACAAATTATATTTTTAATAGAAGATTTTTAAAAACGAATTTTTTAATTTTTATTTTAAAAACCAATAGATAGTGTTTCATTTTGATTGCAAAGATCTTCTAATTTATTTTTCGTTTAATATTTCACAGGCTATAATTACATTTTTTCTAATAAAAACTCGATACATCAGCATGGTTTATAGGCTATAATAAATAGAACCAGTTATTTTCATTAATATACAGACTTCTTCTCAGGATTTAGTCTTATTTATTTAATGGGTATTTATAAGTTTTAGTTTTAGTAGATTGTATTTACGTTTAAGAGAATATCATCTTCAAGATACTACTGAAGCAATTAATGATGTGGTTGGAGTAGAGCACCGACAACACTAATTTCCAAGAACAGTGAGGTAGAGAATTCTGTTCCTCTCTAGTACTTGTACATTATGGCCTCTCTGGACTGTTGGGTGGCTAATACCAAGATAACGTCTAATTAATATTAATTAAAAAAAAACAAAGCATTAACGTCATTCAATTAACATAAGTAATGCATTTTGAGAGACATGATACGCGGTAGTGGATTCTCCATTGGCTCCGCCATGTCAGTTCGGAATGTGGGTTGACGGTGGAAAGCGGAAAACAAGATAAATGAAACCTCTTTGGCAACTTTCTTCCGCGGGTTATCAACTGAGGCCATTGTGGGTGACCGAACGCCGTGAGTTTCGTGACGCAGTGCGTGTAAGGAATAGGTTACAGCAACCTGCTTCTTCAATCAGTGGAAAGCAGGGCCCGCAGTCAGGGAGGGACAGAGGAGGAGCAAAATTCTGGATTTCCGGGGAGGGGAGCCGATTTAAATAAGAGTTGACAATTTAAACAGTTTGATGAATGATGTGCAAAAAATGAAATCCTTTCAATCTATAATAAATAATATTACGTACTTTTATCATATGTACAGCATTCGATATATGAACCGTTTTCGTTTTCTTTGATAGTGGTGTACGCCCATTTTATATTGTATGGAGATATTTAAGGGTTTGTCTTCGAACGGTTTGAAAAATATTGGTATATGTTTAAACGCTCATTTTATATTATTTAAATATTTAAGTTTATAAGGTGGTCGTTTTTAAAATATTAGATAAATGATATTTGTTCAAATATTGATTTTATATTTGTTCAAAGTGAACAAAATTTGAAAATCATACATTTGTTAAATATTAATTATGGGATAATTAAAGAACATTTTTTTTTCTCCAAAGGAATGAAACAAAAGTTCTCACTTTTTTAATAATATTTAGTATAATTTCAATTTATTTCATCTTCAGCCATTTAATAAATCCTAATCAAACTGATTATCATATAATATCTACATAATACTTAGAAATTTTTTGAATAGTTATTATATGAGTGTGTGTTCTATTATTATTATTTTATATGATTACGGATGTCATATCCATGCAATTAAACAATTTTAAATTTGATATCTTTAACATGAAAATAAAATTTGATTTAAATTATAAGTTTAACATAATTTTAAGTTCGAACAGTAAGGAATTTTTTTTAAAAAAACCTACACAAAAAATAAATAGAAAATATGATATAATAGTTAATTAAATAAACAATATTAACTTAAATTAGTAATATGCTTTGTTCTTTTATGAGTGTAGCGTTTAAGAAAGGATTTGTTATAGTTGCCAATTTCTTAAATTAATGGATTTTCAGATGCTGTTGTTTTACTGAAATATGTAGCAGCCTGTTTTAAGACAAGTTGTTGTCTTGAAGGAAGTTACAAATCTTGTTTGCATTGTAGATATCATTGTGTAGCGAGGGTAGTTGTTTATAATTCTCATGGATAAATTTTGTATTCTTTCCAGTTTTCTGTAATTTGTTGAAATAAGTTGAACTCCAAACGGGTGAGGCATAAGTGATCTGAGGTCGGATAACTGATTTGTACAGGAATTATTTATTTTAGGCGCTTAATTTGGATTTTTTATTTTGAAATTTTTTTTTTGCTTTATCTGTCTTTCTATTGGTATATTCTGTGAATGTGAGGGATCTGACCAGAGTTAGGCCAAGGTATTGAACGGATTTTGACCAAGGGATGATCTTGATATTATGAAAACATGATTATTTATATGTGGTCGGCGCTTTGTAAAAAGTATGGCTTCAGATTTATTTGGATTGATTTTTAATTTCCATTTTAGGCAATATTTGCTGTGTTTTTTTTAAAGTTATGTTGCATAACGGTTAACAAACACTTGTATCTATACGAAAGGAAGATGTGTACCAAGATATGCACCATCGGCGTATAAGAATCATTCATTACTTTAGGGTGGGTTGTAAAGTCAGATATGAACAGATTAAAGAATGTTGGGGATAGACACGAACCTTGTGGAAGACCAACAGTACTCGGAAGTATGATGGAGGTAGATTTGTTAATATTAATGCAAAATTGTCCATCGGATAGGCACGAGTGGATGGTATGGATCAGGTACAAATAAAATAAATTATTAATGAAATAATCAGATATTCGGTTCAAACTTTGCCTTGAATAGTGCACTCAGAGACGTAGGAAATTGTGTCGTAGCGAAAAATTCGCAATATATTGCGATTAACATGTCAAAGTGACGTGGTAAGATGATTACCATGACGTATAAGGAACCTTGTAATGTTATACTTGATCTATACCATGTCTGAATAACATTGTATTGATGTAATATAATGTCATTAATTACCAAGAACAACTAATTAATTATGTATTATAATACTGTTTATATGACCAGAATGTTCATTAACCTTTTATTTAACTAGTTTCATGGGCGCCAGGCTATTTTGAACTAGCCAGGTGTGACTATTCCACCTTAAGAGATAAAATTATTTCTTTAAATAAAATATGTACATACCCTGTCATACACTACACTACAGGCTACAGGCTTAGCTCAGGTGAGAAACCTAAGGAGGTTAGGTTCTCCAACCTTCTCTCCCCTCTGGCTTTTCCAGCCAGGCTGCCAACCTTGGTTACAAATCTAACACAAAAATAATAAACTTTTATTTTATATATATATATTTTTGGACTTTTAGATCAAACAGAAATAGGAGCTTCCAGGCAAGAGGGCATGGGGCACCTTTTTCGTACTTTGATCCTTTTCCTTGACAACATAACCTTTCTTCAGCGCGAAGGATCCTTCTTCCACTTTATTAAAAAGAGCTCTAGAACTTCATCGAGGACGTCTTATCCCATGGTTGCTTGAAGTGCTCGTCCTTGGGCCCATGGTAATGCTTCGTCTTGTACTTCTGTTCGAACCTACGCAGGTACTTGATCTTCTTGCACGGCTCCTTCCTTGAAGGACCGGGACATCTGATTCCGTTCCTCGCCAGGATGAACAGCGTAGGGTCGAGTTTGTAGCGTTTCCTCTTGACGTCTGGGCGAAATCGGTCGCACATATCAGGCGCTTTGTAGGGGAGTTTTAAAAGCTTCTTACACAGCTTGCATGTATAATACTCGCATTTCTCGTCTAAACGCTTATAAAATCCCTAAACAGATTTAATCAATATAAATATTTTAAAAACATATTTTGATGTATCTTAGAAATTTTAATCTATTTTACAACTTTTGCTTCTTTTTTCTACTTTCGCTTACCTATATACGAAGTATCTAGTAACAGGAAGTATTGCGATCGTGAAAATTTTCGAATTCGAGTGCAACGGAAATACACGTTTTAAGGTCCCCTGAATCCAAATAGCTTAGTCTCGCAAAATGGTCTGTGTGTATGTGAACAGCCTAGCTCAAAAACAAAACGTTTTACGATACTAAAATTACGCATTTAAGGTAGGCACATGCATGTGATGTTACAGCAACTTTTTCGTCAAAATCCAATAACCGGAAATGCCACTTTATATAATCGATTTTATACTTTTTTATAATTTTATCAAAAACGGCTCTATCGATTTTTATGAAACTAGCTTAAATTATTCTTCATAAAGGCCTTTAACTTTTTATTTCTCGTATATATATCATATCTCGTATATATCACCGAAATGCACAGAAAAATGTTATGATGAAAAGAATATTTTATTTGCGCATAGCTTGAAAAGTATATATTTTAAGGTAAATTATGTATTGAATCGTATGAAAGGTAATTTAATTATCTAAAACAATAAAAAAAATAAAAGAATAATCAAAATCGAACCAGTATTAGCAAAGAATCAGCGCTTCCGACTAATCGGAAGTAGCTTTTATATCATGGATTTTACAATTTTCTCGTAAACGGCTCTAACGATTTTTAGAAAACTTGCCAAATGTCTTCTTCTTAAAGAACTTTGACTTTTCATGTATGTAGTATATCAATGAAAAAATTCAGAGAAAAAAGTTATGATGAAAAGAATATTTGATTTGCGCTTAACTTAAGAAGCATGCAATTTATAGTAAATTATGTATAGAACTGTATGAAAAGTTATTAATTTTTTTTAAAAATAAAAAAAGAATCATCAGATCGAACAAGTATTAGCAAAGATACAGCGTATCTTATGAGGATAATCCCCTAGATGGATAACCGAGCGCATCCGAATGTAAGAGATCTGTCCAGAGTTAGGCCAAGGTATTGTACAGATTTTGACCAAGGGATGAGGAATTATATGTGCTCGGCGCTTTTTAAAAATCATGGTTTCAGATTTACTTGAATTCATTTTTACTTTCCATTTTAGGCAATATTTGTTATTTTTTTTTTAAGTTTTGTTGTAAACAGTTAACAAACACTTGTCTCTATTCGATAGGAAGATATGTACAAAGCTGTATAATCGGCGTATAAGGATCTCATTACTTTAGGGTGGGTTGGAAAGTCAGATATAAACAGATTAAAGAGTGTTGGGGATATTCACGAACCTTGTGGAAGACCAACAGTAATGGGAAGTATGTTGTAGGTAGATTTGTTAATATTAATGCAAAATTGTCTATTGGATAGGTACGAATGGAAGGTATGGATCAGGTACAAATAAAATAATTTAATAATCTAATTTAATAAAATAATGAAATAATCAGATATATCAGAGGTCTCAGGAATTAACCTGGAAGGAGTCCTTGTGGCTTCGGGCAATTGCAAATGAAATGCGTTGTTGCCAGTCATCTGTAACAGTAACGTATTGGATTCAGCAAGATAATCCAACTAGCCTCTTTCATTCCAACTCCAGCACATAACCTACAAGAAATGCCCCTGTTAAGCTGAGCAACCCAGTGGAAAGTTGGGTAACCAATCCCAGCGGGAAGCTGGGTCAGTGAGCCAAGCAGTGCTGGGGGCTTCAAGGCTTACAACCTTGATAGTCAACAACTCGTTACCTTCGGGTGACCAAACCTAATCACTAGTGTGATAGACTATATCAAACATGAAGTACATACTTAATAAACAACTTTGCCTTGAATAGTGCACTCAGAGAATTATGAAATTGTGTAATAGCGTAAAATTCGCAAGATATTGCGATTAACATGTCAAAGTGACTTCGTATGATGATTACCATGACGTATACCTAACAAGAACCTTGTAAAGTTATACTTTATCTGTACGATGTCTGAATAGCATTGTATTGATGTAATATAATGTCATTAATTACAAACAACAACTCAACAACACAAAAAAATAAACTTTCTTTTTATATATATATATTTTTTTTTTGTTGGCTTTTAGATCAAACAGAAAGAGGATCTTCCAGGCAAGAGCGCATGGGGTAACTTTTTCGTACTTTGATCCTTTTCCTTGACAATATAACCTTTCTTCAGCGAGAAGGATCCTCCCTCCACTTTATTAAAAATAACTCTGAAACTTCATCGAGGACGTCTTATCCCATGGTTGCTTGAAGTGCTCATCCTTGGGCCCGTGGTAGTGCATCGTCTTGTACTTCTGTTCGTACCTTGGCAGGTACTTGATCTTCTTGCACGGCTCCTTCCTTGAAACATCTGAACACCTGATTCCGTTCCTCGCCAGTATGCACAGCATAGGATCGATTTTGTAGCGTTTCCTCTTGACGACTGGGCGAAATCGGTCGCACATATCAGGCGCTTTGTGGGGGAGTTTTAAAAGCTTCTCACACAGCTTGCATGTATAATATTCACATTTTTCGTCTAAACTCTTATAAAGTCCCTAAACAGATTTAATCAATATAAATTGAATTTTGAAAAAAGATATTGATATATCTTAGAAATTTTAATCTATTTTACAACACATGCTTCCCTGAATCCAAATAACCAAGTCTCGCAAAATGGTCTGTGTGTCTGTGAACTGCCTAGCTCAAAAACGAAAAGTTGTAAGATACTGAAATTGCATAATTAAGGTAGGCACATGCATCTGATGTTACAACAACTTTTTTGTCAAAATCGACTAACCGGAAGTGCCACTTTATATAATCGATTTTACACTTTTTTACAATTTTCTCAAAAACGGCTCAAACGATTTTGATGAAACTTGCCGGTTATTCTTCATAAAGGTCTTTAACTTTTCATTTATGTATGGAAACTAAACCGAAACTTTTAAAGTATATTTTCAACTTGACAAACTTAAAATATATAGCTAGTGTACAGAATAGTTGTACTAAAATTGTTTAAAAAACTGTTTAATTGAACTTAAGTGGGAGAAGGTGGGAAGAAGTGAATACTGCTGAATTTATTTCAAGCATTGTTTATGTGAACTCTTTAAAATTATATTAAAAAAATAATTATTATAGGACGCCAAGAGGAAGTTGTGTGATTTTTTCTTTCAATACTCATTTTGTTTATTATCTTGATGAACTCGATCTATTTATACATATATGTGTATAGATAAGCACATCTGATTACAATAATAATAATAACAATAATAAAGATTTTATTTATTCTTATTTATTATTTAGGAGTAGGGAACAGTGAGTGGCTGGCTACCCTTCCAGTTATGAAGCTCAACGTCAGTTTTTCTCCTTATTGGGTTAAAGGTCAAGGAATGTAAAAAAAAAAAAAAAAAAAAAAAAAATTGGTTCTTAAATCATCACTTATTTTTGATAAGCGTTTCGAACCACGTCACTGGTGGAGGCTGAGTGAGGTAGGAAACAGCTGTTGGCTGACGATTATACCATGCGCCACTCAGCCCTGATGATGGCCTAAAACTTAGGCCGAATCGTCGGCATTATAATATATAACATTATAATTATAACACATTATAATAAGTTTTTTCTTGTTGTGTGTTCATTTATTGACCGCACCCAAAACCAAGATTATATACAAATGCATTAAATTCTAAAAATATTCAGTGTATAAAAAGAACACAAAATTGAATTAATAAACTTGATTCATTCGAACTGATAAACATATTTTAATACCTGCATGTACGTATTCATTATTTAATAAGCAATTGTATATTCCTTTTCAATGGAAACCCCTCCACAAACGACAAATCTGTCGGGCCACTGGCTGTCCGTTGTAGAGTGATTTCACTGCATATATGCAGTGATTTGAACTAAATTATTTTGTAGTTAATTAAAGTAAAACTTTTTTTAAACAAAGAATAAAGTATAAAAGGAATGCGAATCAAATAACCTTATTTTGTTAAAAATCGATCAAGAGATAAAGAGATGATGGTTAGGTTAGGACAGAGCGGAACCGGATTAGCATGTATAATACCGCCATTGTGAGGACAGGCATAGCCCTCTGGCGGACTGTTTGCGATTCATCCGTCGTCAGCTGTCTCCAGGGGAGACACCACAAGATCTATTGTAGTCTCCATAGAAGAGGTAGTCATTGTCTACTCTTCTTAATGTGGCTATTGTACTAGCTTTCTGGATGTAAACAATATCTTGCTGAAGAAATCAGACCATTGTAACGTATTTGGATCATATCCAAAACATTAAATTAATTTGTTGTTAATGATGATGTACTATATTACTGTAAATTATCGTTTAAATACTTTATTTTGTTTTAATTATAAATTAGTCATTATAAATGGTTCCCATTATTTCAAATGTATGCTAGCGACACCTAAAATTCATGCAAATGTTGTAATATAAAACGTGAATATTCAAAAGATAACTATCGCATAAATAAATTTAAAAAAAGATATTAAATAAATCTTTATATATATATATATATATATATATATATATATATATATATATAAATTAATAATTAACAAGATTAATTATTAATTCAGATCGTTTACTTTTAAATGACATTGAACAGCTGTTTATTGGCTTTTGTTATAAATGAAGGTTATACTAATCAGCAAACTTGTTAGTAAAATATATTATAGTGATTTAGGGAGTAAAAGACTCGTATACAATTCTATTTTGTTTTAGGTAAGCTTATGTATTTTGTATTGTATGGAAATAATAACAATTTAATTGATTGTATTAAAAGTTACTGAATAAACTATTTTGTTTTAGTAAACGTTTACGGTCGTATTCTTTCTAAATCGCAGAATTACATATATATATATATATATATAAAATCATACCCTGTTCTTAAGGACCCTAACGCCTCTTTAACTACTGAACCATATCTATCAAATTCTATCAAATTTTAAAGGTAAGGAGTTCATAGTAATCCAGAATACAAGAGCTTCGAGAAATAATACTTTTGAGCCGAAGACAAAGAATGAAAATAGAAGACATGTCTAAAAATAATGAATAAATCAGTCTAAAGTTTATTTTGTTTTGGTTCAATCATATTTATTCTATTAAAATCTAGATCATGTGGAAGAAGAGTGCCATTATACAAAAAAAAAATGGAATTTTACAATAGAAGCGTTTGAAGTTTGCGTACTTAAGTTTAACGCTGGCCCTCAACTCACAGAAGATATAGCATTAAATCGGGCATTATTATAGTCAATACTAGTTACCTTTTTTGTTCAATAAAAAAAAAGTAAACCTTCATTTTTTGATCATTAAACATGAATAATGTATTAAATTGTGGCAGTTTCATCAAATTAAAAATAAAAATAAATAAAACAGTGCAAGCTCCTTTAGAATTTATGGATAGTAAAGAAACATTTTGTGTTTTCACTTTGAAACAAAGTGAATTAGAAAATAAAAAATAAACTCAATATATTTAATTGAATGCATTAAAGTACAAGATAATATTTTTAAAATAAATAATAATGTTTTCATCAATTATCAATTAATACAGAACCAAATCGATACTTTTTGCTCACCTAACTAGCTAATTACTTAATCACATTTAAATACAAGCATTTAAATGTCAAAGAGTATGGTAAGCAGAAAACCTCACATTTAAAAAATATAAATTATATCACTTACATATACATTATCAAGATGGCCACATCTGGGCTCTATTTCATAATAAAGTACAAAAGTACAAGTAAGTATAAGTGGTAAAAATGCTAGTGGAAAAATTCGTTTTTACATGTTACAGGTTGCTTATCGTCTTTGATAATAATAATGTTATTGAATGTTTTTTTTTTATTTAATATTTTAATTAAATGCTACTGTATTCTAATATTTTACAGTGTAAGCCAGAGGCGTAGTAAGTCATAGGATAATTTGTCTATAAAGTAAAGTATAAGATGCTATAATATATTGTTAAAACATTGTTATAATGTTGAAACTGCGGTGGGCTGGTCATGTGGCTGGAGGACGAGGGAATCTCTAAGAACCTCTCCACGTCACTAGAAGAAGAGGAAGACCAAAACTGATGAGATGGTCATGTGGTATGGCGGGAGATGCAAGAGATATTCTGGAAGTCAGGGACTGGATGGGGACTGCATGGAGCAGAGATGACTGTAGGAAGCTGGTGGAGGAGGCCATGACTCGTCACCGAGTTGTAGCGCCGAGGAAATATAATAATAATAATGTTGAAACATGATAACATTTAAAATAGTTATATTAAAAACCAGCAAATTTAAAAAAAAAAAGTGAATAAAATTATTATGATCTAATGACGATAAGTAATCTGTAACCTCTTAATACGAACCTTTCCACTTGTACTTTTGTAATTTATTATGCAATTGGGCCCTGATCTATCTAGACTAATAAACCCAATAATTGTTATATTGATGATAGTTGAATATTAGTAATTTCACCTAGACCCTATTTCATAATAAACTACAAGTACAAGCGAGAAAAGTACAAGTGGAAAGGTTGTGCTGAGAGGTTACAAGTTATTTATCGTCTTTAGATTATAATAATTTTATTCATTATTTTTTTAATTTACTGTTTATTAATATAACTATTTTTAATATTATCGTCTTTAAACATTATAACAATGTTTTAATAATATATTACAACTATATAACATCTCGTATTGGTTTATTATTTTCAATAATAGACCTTTGGAATCGACCAAGGAAAAAATTTTTGTAACCCCCCTCAAAATTTGATGTTTTACGTTTCAAGATACGTAGAATCCAAACATCGAATAAAAAAAAAAATCCGTCGGCAACATTTTTGGTGCTTTCATTTAAATGAAAGCTAATGAAATTCCCTACAAAACGAAATAAAAATCGTTTAAATCGGACCATTATTAACTGAGATATAGTGTAATGAACTTCGTAGACTGATTCTTCGGGCGGCTAGTCATCGTGGCCCTAGACCTTCTGACTTATCTGTTGGGCTTCTGACTTCCTCGTATCTTTCTGCTGTATCCTTCCTTGAATTATTTCTGTACTTCCTTTAGCTTCGTTAGTTTTTCCTTTTTTTTTTTTCCTCCTGAAGTGCACATCAAATATTTCCTCTGTATCATTTTACATCACAGCCTACTTGCATTGACAGAGTTTTTTAAATGAACACTCCCAGTTCAGCACTCTCACGTCGATTATCTTGTGAAACTCTTCAAATTTCTTTCCCTTTGGTGCCTACTGCTTAATTTTTTTTACTTGGACAGAATAGAAATTTTTGAAATATTACTAAGTGAAAATAATAAACCATTGTGTAATAATTTGCAGCGTTTTTTACTTTAAAGACAACCACTGTTTCATAATAAAGTACAAAAATACAAGTACAAGTTAGCCTATGATTACTACGCCTATAACTAACACTGTAAAATGTTAAAATACGATAACATTTAAAATAGTTAAATTAAAAATAGTAAATTAAATTTTTTTTTTTTAAATTGAATAAAATTATTATTACCAGAAGACGATAAGTAACCTGTAACAAATCTTTCCACTAGTATTTTTATCACTTATACATGTACTTTTGTATTTTAATATGAAATAGGACCCAGATATGGCCAATTTGATAGCGTATATCTAAGTAATCGAATTTCTATTTTTTTAAATGTGTCGTGTTCTGCTTACCATACTCTTTGACATTTAAATACTTGTAATTAAATGTGATCAGGTAATTAGCTAGCTAGGTGAGCAAAAAATATCATTTTTTTATACTAAAAAATTATATAATTCATACTTATTATATGAATAGATAATTGAAAACATTATTATTTATGTTAATGGTGTCTGAGTCGAAGTGACATTAACTCTTACTCTTAATGGATTAATTTTATTATATATCTAAATGAATACAGAACGATTTTTTTTTAATTGTAAAAAACAAAATCTAGCTATTTTCCAATACTATGAAACCAATGTCACCATAATGGGGGACATCCTGAATCGTATTGAAGAGGATGTGGAACAATCCTGATCAAATGAACCGTGGAGTTGAGTGAGCACAACCTAAGCGATGTTTGGACAGAGCTATTCTTCTCTTAAGTGGACGCTCCTCCATTTCGCGGTAAACCTTTATATATAAGATAATAAACAAAGGTAAATCCTTCAATTATATTAACTGGAAACATTTATAAGCAGTGTGTTAAAAATGAAATCTTCCAAATGTCGGTCGTTAATGACGTTTCATAGCTTTCATGCTGATCCTCTCCTTTAAATCTCCACAAAACGGAGGTCGGTGTTGAAACACCTTATATTTGAAATATTCCCAAAGAAAAAAATTGCACGGAGTTGATCTAGAGACCTATCAAAAATAGCGTAGAGATTTGTCAAAAATAGCGTGGAATCACACATACTCTGCGTCGATTTCATCACACTTTCGATTTTCATCACAGTTTTCAAAATGGGCACTTAACGGTCGGAGTTCACAGTTACTGTTATCTACTCCTCAAAAAAGTACGGGCCGATAACATCTTAGTCAAAAAACGCAGCTTATAAGTGTCCATCAGAAATGACTCGAAGAGTGACAGAAAATTTCCGGAAATGTCTTCGGCAATGCGTGATAAAAAACAGCTGATATTTGGAAAATGAAATGTTTAAAAACCACTGAAATAAAACTATTGCCAATATATTTTTGAAAATAAAACCTAGACCATTTGCCCTTATTTACCATTAACCTAGAGACATTGGCTTATTTTTTTTACAGCTCTTCAAAATGAGCCGGTTTGTTTTGCCTCACCATGTATGATATTCCGAAGGGATCATACTTAGGATCTTAAAGCCTCGCTAGTATATGTGAGTAACCATTTCCATAAAGAAGAGGCTGGCTAGAAAATGCATATAGAAGAGAATAGAATGTATCAAAGTGGTATATATATATATATAATTCGACTTCATAATTTATTTATTTATTTTAATTTATTATGAGATGTAAAAAACTACCTCTATCGATTCCCACTCACGATACGTCGAAAAAAAAATCGGAAATTGTCTAAAACTCGACCATTGATGACGTAAGCACCAAATACTGACGACTCTCAGTCGTTACTCTGGCCTTAACGACATATTGTTACTATAAATGTTTTGACACCTTAATAAACTCCTACTGTATACAATAAAGAATAAAATTTTAAAACAATATATAGTTATTTCGTGAAAAATGTTTCATGCGTTTCCTATAAAGTTTGCTGAATGACGCTTACGACTTTTTCGAAAAATGACTTCGATATAATCACAATAACTGAGGTAAATAATAAAGATAAAAATTTACGCGGATATTTAATACAACAGAAATATCAAAAACATAAATAAATTAATGAGAGTAAAAACTCATAACTCATTATTAGGTTATAACTGAAATGAAGCCTCAAGTTTCTCAAATTGTCGTAAATCACTAATTAGTCAACGTTTCGCCAATTCAGGCATCATCAGGACTGAAACATATAAGTGTATGATAAAATGTTTTGAAGTGATTTACTATCTTGATTTAGTAAGTCTTTTTTAAGCTGCTGAAATGAGATGTGCAGAATCTGGTCTGCTTTTATGTGATTTTATGTTTGCCAGTCCTGATGAAACCTGAATTGGCGAAACATTGACTGGTCAGTTAATTATTATGAACTTAACATAAGAGAGAAAATGTTTATAAAATTCGAAATTTAAAATTTCTGATAAAAATATTTTTGAATGAATTAAAAATATTTATGTTAATAGACGTTTTCAGCATTGAACAAATATTGTTCAATAAAGAATGTAAAGGAAGCAGGAAGTATAAAAATAAACAAAATAAAGTGAATAATAGTTCAAGTTAGCAAATAGGTTTTGAATTATCTCGAACATATATCAATTTATGAAAATTCAAATGCAAAGTTGTTTCACAAAAAAATATAAGAAAACGTTTCAAAGCTTGTAAATTTTTCTGACGAGAAATTTATGTACACAGGTAAATGTAAAAACAGAGACTAATATTCCTGATATTTCAAACATTTTTTAATAACATTCGTTTACGTTCTTTGACCATCTAAATAAGTACATTAATTCAAATATTTAAATTTAAATTAATGAAAAGTGGCATTTACATGTAGTTGAAGAAGGATTGAAGGATTTTGACAAACATCTTATGAATGGATTTTCCAACTTATTGATTCATCGTGTCAGTTCCAAATACATCCACATAACCGACAATATGTCCTAACAACTAGATATCTTGAGAATACCATAAGCCGAATAGGATAGATATCACACTAGATACAACATAGATATAACACCCATATAACACCCATTGACAGAAGCTAGTTCTCTCAGGCAACGCTGAATCTCATGAGGGGAAACTGTAATTGCGAAATGCAGTTTACACATTGCCAGACCATATTTCACAATTTTAACTACTCTTTGAAAACTTCTGTGAAAAAAATAGAGATAATTCCGGGACTTTTTGTGCGCAAGAAGCAATAAGATAAGAGATAACATACGACCGTCCTTGTCAAAAAACGTCACGTTTACAGTTCATAAATATCGTTGACGTTTACGACCGTTTTAAACGAATTTGAAACAGTTTAAAAAAAAGAATGATGGTTGCATAGTAGCGAAGAGAGGATAGGGCATGCAGATGCACCTCAAAATATAATTTAGTAATACTTTTTTATTTAATTATTAGTCTTTTAAAGATTTCTATATAACAGTTGTCTTAAATAATAATAATAATATTCATATAATAATAACATTATTGTTGTAAATATACTCTTATCGGTTATTGAAATTAATTATTTACATGTGTATTTTAAATTCATGTTAATTAAACCGTTTATTATCATATCAGAAGGCTTAAATATAGGGCGGAGTGTTCGCTACCAGACTTAAGGAAGGGAGAGGTACATACCAAAGGGTATTCGCCCACAAACACTGCACAAAGGAAGCCACAAACGGAGGGTAGAAGGGTGACAATCACATGACGAAGGGTAGACACCTGACTTTGTGGAGGATGGAAATTTAGCCAAGGGATATTAGTCCTGGAATCTGTATATAGGTAAGGAAGGAGCTAGGGAACTAAAAGAAATGATAAACCATATAGTTTACTAAAATTGTAGACATAATTGTACTGTCATATAAGCACTTACATCTCTGGGGAGCTATATAAATCGTTTCGATATTTTTTTTAATATCGAAAAAATATATTGATATTTCGGGCCTCGATATTTTTATTATATTTTAAATGGGGCTTAGTGATTTAAACCTCGATATATATATTGCTATTGAACAAAAATTAGGATTAATGTTGAATCAAATTTAATTTGTTTGTTTATTAGTGCGAGGTCTTGAGAACTTGAGAAATTTGTTCCGATATAATTTTCAAATATTGTATTTACAAAATTAGGGCATGCTGCCGTTTGCGGACAGTTCATTTAAGGAAATTTTTAAAATCAATTTGGACCTCAATACTTAGATGCAAATTGAAAAAAAAAAAAAAATGAATCTGCTTGAAAATGACCAAAAATGTAAGGCGTTTCTTACATTTTTGGTCATTTTCAAGCAGATATAAATATGTGTAAATTTCTAGCAATTTTATTTTAACCTGGACACCTTCAGGTGTATAGAGAAATTACTTTTTTATCATCTATAATATATGTAATAGATCTCACATTCTTTAAAGAAGGAATTTTTCTTTGATAACCTTGATGTGTTTTACGACACTACTTATATTAACAGAAGGCACTTTGAACCTCCGATATTATTTTCAATTTTATTAATTCCTAAAGACTATTTTGTAAACTGTAAAGATTTCCAAAATAGTCTCCTCTCCCCCTCCCTCCCCAAAAACAATTGTATTCATTTCATATTTAATTTGATTGATTTATATTTTTTTTAAGTTTATTTGATTTTATATGAAAACCCAAGTGTAAATTTATTTTAATACAAGCAACAAAGAAAACGACAATTGTTTTCATTTCATATTTAATTTGATTGATTTATATTATTTTAAAGTTTATTGATTTTATATGAAAGCCCAATTGTAAATGTATTTTAATACAAGTCCTCTCCCATCTCAAGAACAATTTAAAAAAATATAAAACTTAACATTTATTTATTTATTCTACTTCATTTCAATATAACAATCTGGGAAACAGAACAGTACCAGCACAAACATAATTAATACAATGACCAAAAAGATAGTAATAACCCGCGTTTTAAAGGTTATTAACCCTATAAAATACATAATAAATGAATTTATAAACTTTTGTTTCCTCCCTACACCTCTCCAGAAAAAATGAGAAAAAAGTTGCAAGAATTATTTTATTTTTTTTATCTAAACCCTCTTTTTTTTCTCTTCTTTTGTTATGCTTCTTCTATAAATCTGGTTTAATAAACTTTTTTTTTTTTATTTCAAAGCCCCATGGGATGTGGTGTTGATTTCAGGGTTTGGGTCTCTTTTGCTGCATATGATGCATTTTAAGAGGCATCTGAGGAGAGGAACATGTGGGAGTCGTTATTTACATAGTTAAACGGTTCTAGTGACGGGGCTCACTAGAAAGTAGTATTGTGTCAGTCCAGTTAGTTCGTAGTGGCATAGGTAGATTTTTATTTTGGGGGAGGAGGGATTTAAATTTTTTTCGGGGAGGGGAGGGATTTAATAAGAAGAAGTCAAATAATCACCTAAACATTTATAGTCTACAAATTTAGCATAAGCGTTAAGGATAACAATGAAAATTGGATCGAAAACTATCGTTAAAATTACCAAAATATTACTCAAAAAACAAATGTTATTGTTGATGAGACTTATAGAAGGAGATATCTCGACAAATATATCAATGCGGGCACGGATGACTTATCTGGAGGGAGTTTTAGATATTAAAAGTCTTCAACACTTGATCTATCTGTTTTACTTCATTATGCGTCTTTCCGACTCCGCTAATTTACGAACTAACCCATAACTCCAAAATAATCATTTATTGATTCGTAAGGTTTTTGTATAATATAAATATAATGCATTTTTGGTACCCTTATAAATGGCAACAAATACATTGCATCATTGCGACTTAAAGAAATATATATTTAAGAAGTCTTAATAATATTATTTTATTTTATATAAATGTTTCTAATTATAAAATTTCTAATTTTTGAAGATTTATTTAGTTAGTTGAACTATAATTAAATTTAGTTTATTGTACCTTAGTCAGTACAATTTATTTTATATTCAGGTATCTCTCATGTTTTCTTCTTATATTGTGCTCATTGGTTTTCTTTTCTTTTTTTTTTTCTTTTTTGATGTACATTTTATATAAAAACTAACTCTAACCAACTCTAATTTGGCCAGACTTTCTGGCTACGCTGTATTATAGGCCAATAAAATAAATACAAATCTTATGTTAGAGGGTATTAATATTATATTTTTTCGTAAATTTCGGAGACAGAGAGAGGTATATTCTGATCCCCTCTCTGCGTAAGGCCTCGTCCACAACGGAGCACGACCCGCGCACCGCCCCTAGTCCCTCGCGCCAAGAAAAAAATTGTTTCTTGTGGAACTGGCCATAACGAAGATTCGCCCCGCGCACCGACCCTCGACCCTAGCCTAGCACCAAACCAAGCAATTGATTCGTCAATTCTTTTACCATCGACCCTCGCACCTCCCGGCCATAGAACGTCGAGATTTGTTTAAAAAAATTTATATTATCTCATTTTCACAAGAACCAACCATAATTGAATTTCTTTAATTGTTCATATAATGATTTACTTTACAAATATTAAATTTGTTGTCATTTTTCCTAATAAAATAGCAAATAATATTCGCTTATATATTTAATTTTTGTGCTACAATTATTTTATTTTGATGCTCAAGTTATTTTGATTCTACTTAATTTAATTATTCATATATTTCTGTGGCGGCAGTGCTACCAGGTCAATCCTGCATTTTCCTAGTAAAACTCATGAAATTCTCCCCTAAAATTATTAACTTTAACCATTTCAAATTATAGAGTTTGTTGGATAGATCAGATTTTGGTTTTATATTTATTGAATTACGTTTTAGTTATATAAGTTTCAGCTTAGTTTGTAATAGTACAGTTTTTGATGTAGCTTTTAACGCTGTTATGTCACTTGGTTAAAACAAAAAAAAAAATGGAATATTTACGTTGATAATTAATTTTTATCGCTGTTACTAATAATAGTTTTTAGCTATAATGATTTTTAACTTGTTACTTATTATTTATATATAGCCGGACTTACTTGTGACGAGAGTTTATTTTAATCTTATCCAGACGCTACATTTCAGAGAAAATTGTACCTTCCAAACTTCTTTTCTTTCTTTATTGATTAAATTAACAACATTTCGGAAAGAACTAGTCCATACTGTTATTGCTTTTTATTATTTAATCAAAATCTGGATTATTGTTATTGGTTTTTTAAATAATACATGAATTGAATGTGACCATTCCCATTGCTTCTCTTCGTAATATAATCAATAAATTTCAATAAATCAATAATTTTCCCTCAAATTTAGTTTCTTGATTTGTTACTTATATTATTTTAATAAGGTGACTTTTGGCCTTGCTTTTATTATTTATGTCGACTTTTGTATTTGTATATTTAAACTTAATTTTAAAACATAATAACAGTATAAATGGTTTGATTTGTTTATTTCTTGTCCAAGGTTTATGTATGCTCTTTATTTTCATAGATTTTAATTGTTATTTCTAGTCTGTAGTATGTTATTTGGTATAGCGTAGAATTAATAATTGATTTTTTTTTAAATGAAAAAAATAAATAAGTCTAAAGGGTCCTTCCCCAGAAACAAATGTAAATAAATAAAAATAAGAGTTAACCTCATAAAATCAACCTAATAAAGTGTTTGTTGTGAACTTGCTTCAACGAGTATGAAAACGATCCCGGACAACTATTTGCCTACGTACGTGAGCTTTTTATTATATAAATAAATAGCTTGATAAATATGAAAACATCATTACACCTTTAAATATAAATAGTCGAAGATCATTTCACAATGACACCTCAGGTCCAAAGGGACCCAAAGTCCCCACCGCTCTGCCGCAATCATTAAAGTCACCTGCCATCAACACCTTCACGACCACCACTGATTACGGTACCTCGACCTTCCATCCTGAGGAATGTTAATGGCTCCAAGGACTGGCGACTTTCGTCAAGGACTGGAGGAATATTATGCTAATGGTATGTATTAAGCGCCAGGAATGTGGAAATATTCCATAGGTGTGCCTCTACTGGTTTCCAAAACTGTACAGGTACCGGCATTTTACACTGTTTTATTAAACAGTGTATGTACATAACTATCTAATCCGGCGATGCTTCGCTATTTTCAGATCTGAATATACATATAGATTAAATTAATAAAATTGATGGTTTAATATAAATTATTGTACGTAGTCAAAATTAGATATTCATATAAAGAAATATTATTCTTTAATTTTTTAGATCACATAGATTGTAATTAATCATTTATTCATTGGAATGCTTTTGGATATACAATGTTTTTGAGGATACCATTTGGCTTTTCCAAATTCAATCCATATACTTGCAAGGCTTGAGCTTTATTAACGATGCAATAATTGCAAAATAAATAAATAAATTTATAGAACTTGTGAATAATTTATATTTCGAGTTTTTTCTTCCCTTGGTATCAAAATATGATGATTGTTAGGATTTCTAGTTCAGGAAAAATCTACATGTAGTCCAGTCGCCCAGTATTTAAAATTGGGGATAGCCAATTTCGAATTTAATAATCTTCTAATATGTTGTGTGTGGGTATTCTGTGACATGGAATCCAAATTATCCAATTAGAGAACCCAATGGAAATTTCAGGGCACATATTAAAAACCAAGAAATTTTTGGATTTTCTCCAGTTTCTTGTTTATAACTCCTAAACGATGCGCTCTAGCCGAAAACATTATACTACGAAAATAAAAAGCATTAAATTCTCTATATTACTATTGTAAATTGGAGAATCATTCCTTACGAAAACGACTCCAACATACTTGTATGTTTGGCCTTGCGTTCATTGCAACAAATTTTTATTATACGTCAATAAATTTTTACAAACGCCAATAAATTTCGTGTTTTCACTCTATTCGTTTTCTTACCCTCCAATTTCATTCAAAAAATAAGGTTTCACCCAATAATTTTGCATTTATTAAAAAGTTTTTATAGTCAACTTGCTTCCACAGGTATGAAAGTTTCATGGTTACGACACGTACTGAAAATCGACAATTTTTCTATTAGCAATTTAATCACTTTTTTAATAACATTTTATTAAAAAATCGGTAGATTTTCTTATTGCTAAACCTAATGGAGGCCAAGAAGATGATGTAGTTAAAATTTGGTAAAGATTGCCTCAGCAGGTTTCGCGGTTAGCGGTTACAAACAAAATATGAGTATTTATAAATATATTATTCAAACATAATAAATCAATAAATAACGGTTATATTTCATTATAAATCAAAAAGTTAATACGAAAAAAAAACGAGGAAAAAAATAAATTTAAATATGAAATAAATTAAAGGAATTAGATAAAATTAATTAAGAAAATAAGAAAATAAATAAATAAATGAATACAAATTTGTATAAAAAAAAATATAGGTATAGACAGAGAGGAAACGCATAAAAAACTACTACATGGATTACCCATAACAACTCATAATTATTCATAATTTTCTATGAGACTTAAGAAGCAAAAAGTAAAAAAAAAAAATTTTTTTAAGATTTTATTCTTGTTATAATTTTAATATAAATCTTTCGCAAAATCCTCATGGTTCATTATTATCTAGCAAATACAATTATTTATATGGCTGATTTGGCCCTAAACATATACCTATCCTTCCGTTATAAACCCTATGCCGACTCAAACAGACCAGTATCTTGCCTTCCAACCCAATAGATACCCGATAATCCCTTGAGGCGTCTAAAAAGAAGATTTCTTCGAGACCTTTGTCGTCCTACCAATTGATAGTTTCTTCACAAGTGTTTTTCATGCTTTATTAATAGAGTTGTAAATTTCAACAAACTTATTTTTAAAATGACTCCAAAAATTTTCCTGGAAGTTAGTTCATAAGGTTTGAACAAAAACCCCTCGTTGTTTTAGATTTAATTTGTGCTAAGCATTGCAATAATATAAAAAGATACAGTTTATTACACAAAAACAAACAAACAAAACTACAAAAGTTGTTCTGGATCAGTTTTGATGGATAGAATATCCATATATTCCATACAGAATATACATAACGGACTAGGTCCCTTAAAAATAACATATATATTGTACATGAAACAAAAGTCATATCTGGCAAAAAGACTAAATTAATATCGCATGCATGTTATTAATATCGTAATCTAGAATTAAAAAAAATAATTCCCTGTACTAAAGTTGTATTTTAATATATTTTACTAATTAATTTTATTTAGTTCCATTAGACTTTATTTTATTTTTTAATTTTATTTCATTGTTTTTCGGTTTTTTTTTTCATATTTACTATTTGGTTTATACAAAAACGTAATAGTTATTTATTGATATTTTACCTTAAAATAATTTATCAATAAATATTTAATGCAATAATATTCATATGATAAAACTGTATAAAGTACTGTACAATAAAGCGGTGTAAAATACCAGTACTATACAGTTTTTTGAAACCAGTAGAGGCACATCTATGGAATACTTACATATTCCTAACACTATACAAACCATTAGCATGGACAAAACAAAAAAAACACTAAAACATTCTACAAATAACATTCCAAGTAAAATTATACATACTGTAATGGATATACATATGTATGTATGTTACGACTGCGGTGTTAGAGCTGGGATACAATCTCATTCCTTGATGGCCTAGGCCATTAGACCGAATTAACATCTGACAGTGTTTGTGCTACTAACGGTACTTGAACCCGAACATGGTATCTACTAGTTACTTCTTGCCTCATAAGGACATGGGTGCTTTCAAAGGGTGCTTAACTAAGTTTCAAGATCTGAGCATTTGTAAATGCATGCTTCAGCGCCTGATAACGTTCTAGTGTACTAAATAGTTACTGTTATTTGTGTAGTAATAGTTACTGTAAGTAGTTACTGTTACTGACTTGATAACATTGAACAAGTCCTATGTATTTGGCGATAGACATCCATATCGAATTTCAGAACGTAGACTAAATATTAAACATTAAATAGCTTCTAAATAAGCATCGCAGGGTAAAACAAAACAAAGATGGAGGATCGTTTAAGGTCTGAGTTTTTACTGGAACCAGTAAAGGCAGAGATTGTTAACAATTCCTTAGTCATTGTTATTATTATTGTAAATAATATCTAATACATGATAATAAAATAGATTTCTTGTATAGAAACCATTCTCTCTTCCAACTGAAAAATATTGGTGGTTCAGGCAAGCAAAATCTGTTATTAACATCGGGAATAAAATATAGAAGATAAAAAAAAGAACCCTGCACTTGAAGAAACAGTGGTATATAAATTAGTTATATCAAATTAGTGTGAAGCAATGTTTACTTCAATGGTATCATTTAAATAAGTGGTACTTTTTTTAAATCAAGCATAAAAATTATGGAGTTGAGAAATTTTCCCACTAATTTTTAATTATTTAAAGAAACCGAATTTGAGTTCAATATAAAGCATATTTACGGAGTTTGGACTCCACTAAAAACCATATAATTTCTCTCGTATTCCAAATCCTTACAATCCAAAATCCTTCGTAAAATCCTCAATGTTCCTTAGTATGTCACAAATAAATTCACCCATAAAGAACCTAATGTTGCCAATTTGGCTCGAACCAGATAAATATCCTTCCATAATAAACTCCATAACCACTCAAAACCAGTAGTTTCTAATCTTGCTTCCTTTTTGATTCCCGATAATCCTCCAAGGGCTTAAAAAGAAGATTGTCTCGGGACCTTCTGATATAGAATTGTTATTGCAGTGCTACCAACGGTTAGATTCTTTACGCGTCTGTATCATGTCATTATATCATATTTCACATTTAGTTTTTTTTTATTTTTTAGTTTAAATACAGTTAAAATAAATATATTTCCAAAAAATAATAAATTCAATATATCAACCATAAAAAAGAGTTCATGACAAAATAATTATTTAAAATCCAGTAAGGTTAATAAGTAAGAGCAAAGAAAATCATGGAAATGAAAAGAGAAAAGTATATAGAAATAGAGAATTATTTTTTTCTTTTGAAAAGTAGACTAAATATAGACTAAAAATTGTATTTATTTAACGTAATTTTTATACTGGTTCTTGATTGTTATTTTTTTTTTTGTTAGAATCAAAGACTCTTAAAAGATACATTTCCCATCAGAAATTTTTATACCTAACTTATTATAGGCGTCGATTTGAAACATTGGCATGGTGTGAAATAAAAAAAATATTTTGCGTATTTTTGAAATCAGTTTAAAAACATGCCAAAAATTTGTTGGACATGGTATTGTCATAAAAAATATTAACGAGGTATATTCTGTAACATTCTTTACAGATAAAATCCGTCATTGTAGATACTGTTTTGGAAATAACAGTTCTAAATCAGGACCAAGAGAATTTTCAGATGATAATGAATTTAATGAGGATGAGAACAAAATTATTCGAAGCTTATAGAATGCCTAATACACACCTGTGCATTTCAGACACAGGTAAGCCGTGGGATGGCCCTTAACCTCCGAGTTGCCAAATCAGCCAATTATATTGTACAAAGAGCCCACACAGTACATCTTCCACCGACTAATCTTTTAAGGCCATCGTGGTTTCCTTTTACGAGCGAATGATTCGGCAGTCACTGAATACATTTTCTAGCATTGCTTTCCGAATTATAGCGAGTGTACCTGTTGTCAGGAGTACAAAATTATAGCGAGTGTACCTGTTGTCAGGAGTACGAAATTATAGCGAGTGTACCTGTTGTCAGGAGTACAAAAAAAAATTCAAACAGTTGTGGACCAAAGAGTGGGCGCCATTGAGTAGCTTAGATGTAAATATCTCAGAATTCTCTTTGACATATGTTCCTACTGATAAATTAATTCAACTCTTTCATATTTACTTCGAACTTCCTGTTTTTATCCCTGTTGTTTATCAACCTGAATAGCAGTAAACAACTGTTCAAAGAAAATAAAAGATTAAAAGGATATAAAAGGAGCTTTAAGCCATCAAAGTTTCCTACTCAACTGTTCTCAATGAAAGGAGACGAAACCTATCATACGAAGAAACTGCTAAATCAGTTGATCAATTATAGGGCAATATATCTGTGACAATAAGTGAAAAAAAGATAAGTCGAATCATTTAAACATTACTTTGCGATTTGAACATGAATATTAAAGGATTTATTTATATTTTGTTATGTTTTTAAAAACTTTATTTGTACATCCATACCTGTCTAACAAGACATTGAAAATCAGTGGATTGCCTATCAAAATCAGCAATACAAAAATTAATGGCGTATCGGGCATGAGCAAGATAAATATATCCATCAGCACCTCTTCCGTGGCGTTCGTTATTAACGCTAGAACTGGAGAATGTCTGAGGGTTTGGGAGGTATGGAATAGCCTCCAAGAGGAGGGGGGAATTCTTGGTCCCGCTAAAACTATGAATTCGTCAATAATGTATTATTCATTTAGTTAATTTTTCTGTAGAGCGGGACCCTGGGCCATCGCCCCCCTTCTCCTCCTCGTCCCTGTCAGTATGTAAAAATGCATGAGAAACATACCAAGATGCCTGCGTAACGTCTGAATATTTTCGATTGGAATTTTGAGAGCCTTTGTATGTATGTATTTTTTCCAGTCCCGAAAGATTGAGAAGCATAAAACCAAATTGGTTTAAATAAGTATTTATAAGTAGCAAGTTTCAAAGTTGATTAATTTTAATTTTGCTTGTCGTCTGAGTAGCGTGTATAACAGTTTATTTTATGATATCTCATCTTTCGTTTTTCCTTAACGTGTGGGCCCCAAGTCGGAATCCTATCAAAAGTTAGTCCCCTGAATAGTACATATTGTCCATTTGCAGTATTGGAACATTTTCGAGGTATACGGAATGATAAGAAGTTTCACGTCTTAATGCAAATGTGATATGTTGGGACTGTCTGGAGTATACGATCCTGCGTATGTAATATATAGCAATGGTGTAAGTATAGAAACTTTATTTATTTTATATATATATATATATATATATATATATCTAATATACAGGCAATATATAAAATATATATACAAAATATATAGGAGAAACAACTATTTGAGTGGAATGATTGAAGAATAAGGAAGTCTCTATGTGGTAATATCCTACTGAGTTAAAGGGATTACTGAGGATTTATTAAAAAGTAAACTAAATTATAGGACGTCGGCTAACATCTTCAGCTTACTTATTGCTTTTTACCTTTCTGATTTTTCACAACAGGTAAAAATATTACTTAAGGAAGTACCTACAGCAATTTAAGCATTTTCACCTAAAATTACTAAAAGAAAAGAAATTCTAGAGAAAATAAGGCGGGAAATACTTATTTTTTCTCAGTTACAAAATTTTATAGAGGCTACACAACTCGCAATGTAAAGTAGTCGAGCTTAGTAATGAACAAACCTCTAAAACTTTAAATATGATTGAACCGATGAAGAATTGTCAGACAAGCCGAAACGTAGATGGGAGTACCTACTATCGGCATCAAAGGCTTACGCAGGAGTGGTGTCTATCCCTTCCCCGCAAAATTTTGACAAAATATTATTTTCATATAAGTTTTATATTTACAGAAATAATTTTTTATCCAATTTTCATTCTTATCCTTGATGATTATTTGCCTTCTCATTAAATCCCTCCGAAAAAAAATTGAAATCCCCTCCGGCACAAAAATTTAAATCGTTCCCATCCCGAAAAAAAGTTCTGCGTACGCGCCAGATCTACATCGAATCTTCGCGTTCGCTATCTTTTTATTATTATAATTATTTTTACAGATATTATTTCATTAAAGAACAAGACGTGGACGATTTAAATGCAGACATATTGCCCCAAGATAAGATCCTGAAGGAATATAAATATTAATAAGACAGAGACCTGCTTGTAGTGGTTTTGTACCTTTTGCCAGGTATGTACATCGTTAAGCTGCCAGCGAAACCTTGCCTTTTCTTCTTTTTCGAATGTTTAAGGACTATTTCCTTGAGAGAGTTCTTTTATTAGAAATACTTGTGTCTGATACATAAAATAAAGAGTAAATTTTATGAAGATTTTAAACGATATATGTGTATAAATATACAAAATTAAAAAAAAAAATATATCATATTAAACTGACAACTCAAGGAATGGCCAAAAATCTCTAGTCTACAAAAATTTGGAATCACAGAAATTCAGAACAATATCATATCGTTCAAGTGTCTACGTGTGATTATTGCAGATAAATAAAACTGCATTTGGAATAGTTCAAAAACCTACAAGAACTGCTCAATCGATATATAACAGAAAATGATATTAACATAAATATTACATTAATATTAAACACGAGTCATAACAGTAAATTGCAATTCCTATGTAATTCAGGTGAAATTACTGAAAATAATTTTGAACGATTAACGTACTTTCTTTAATTTGTGATTGAAGTACAAAAGTTCCATAAAAGTCCTGTGAAGTTAAAATATAAATAGAATTTTTGAATTCTGAATTAAATACGATACGATTGAAACTCGTTAACGTACGTTATGTAAGTACTTTCACGGAGCAGTGATACCGAAATCAGAACCGTGACCTGAAGACAGGTACTTGTGATAAGAGAGGCACTCCTTTCCGTACTGGCTGTTACATCTACTGTAGATAATTATTTCACAGTTCGTCTTGCCCAAGTTCCTTCCAAGGGTTTGTCTGTATCTAAACTACTCCGCGTTTCCTTGGAAGAATACGTAACTTGTCGAACCAAAATGGACACCATACAATTAATACAGCGGCATGTATCAAAGTCAATAAAACCACATAATCCCCCAAAAATACCGTTATTAAATGAACAATGATGAGGTTGTAAATTTTATGTATTTATTCCAATTTTTATTTTTATTGAGATATGTTCATATCTCAATGGTATTATAATCTTATCATATTTTAATAATCTTCATATCTGTAAAGCTCTTTTTTGTTCTCTTATAAATTTCTATATTCACAATCGTTAATTATACGTGGTAGCGACGATATGTCGAATGTTTGGGAAACTGCCATAAAAAAATCCGTGCTGAAAATGTGTTGCGCAGGGTAGAGGGAATCAGAGGAATATATCCTCTCCCACTCCCCAATTTTTTTTTAAAACATATAATTTTTATGTCGACAACATAAGTTTTATGGTATATTTATTATAATGATTTTTTATCAAATTTTTATTCTTATCCTAAAGACATATCTGATTTGGCGATTATAGACACTCGAGTGATTATTTGTCTTATTAAATCTCCCGCCGAAAAAAAAAATCTCCCCCTCCGAAAAAAAATTTATGTGTACGCGCCTGGTGTTAGGATTAACGAAAATGAATAAACTGCTCGTCATTAAGAAATACTAGGATGCAGGAATTGTAATGGTGTCTTATCCGTGACCTGGTGTGGGGTAGGCACAGTGCTTCGATCTCCTCCTTCATCGTCAGAATGATGCGAGGCACATTCATTTTTGGAACAAAAAAAGTGATATTTAAAAAAAATATATATATATATATATATATATATATATATATATATATATATATATATATATATATATATATATATAGTACAAGTTAAACAACAGCAGTTTTCCAACTAAACTGCTTATTTCTCATTCAAATTTATTACATGTACAATTTTTTTTTTTAGTTTCTCATAGTCAGTTTAATTTAAATCAGTCTTTAAAAAATATCCCAATTAGCTGATATGTACTACTAAATAAACCGAAGCACATACTCGACTTTGACAACCACTAACGAAATAATTTCGGAATGTTGTCTGAGCCGTAAAAACCACTATGGCGTCACAGATCTAGTTAGCGTTACAAAATGCCATCAGAATCAGTGGACTGAGAAATATCCAACACTGAGCAGTATCCGGACGTGGATTGACTTTGGAAGTGCGATGCAATAAAAAGTTACTGGCCCATTTTTAGACAACTGACAGAACGCCGTATTACGAATTGCCGTGTCAGCCAATATGGCTAAAGTAACAGTTTGAGTTGAAATAGTTTTAGTTATAATGAAGAACAAAAGTACAAGTGGAAAGGTTCGTGTTGAGAGGTTACAACTTACTTATTGTCATTAGAAAATAATAATTTTATTCTTTCTTTTTTTTTTTAATTTACTGTTTTTTTAATATAACCATTTTAAATAAATAAAACATTATAACAATATAAAACATATTGTACTGTACTTTACTTTATAGACACTCCCTGTTTCATACTAAAGTACATAAGTACAAGTACAAGTTAGCTAATAACTTACTATATTAAAATGTTAAAATACGAAAACATTTAAAATATTTATATAAAAATAGTAAATTAAAAAAAAAATGAATAAAATTATTATTATTATATAAACCTGTAACCTCTAAAAAGCAATATTTCCATTATTATTTTTACCACTTATACTTGTAAGTTTGTACTTTATTATGAAATAGAGTCCAGGAAGTAAAATAAGTAAAGACGCCTGAAATTCGGTATAGTAAAGCATCACGGTCTTTTTTGATATATCCCCACCAGTTACTTTTAGTAACTGTTACTTTTAGTAGCAGCTTCTTTTAATACGCCACCTGAAACCGTCGTTACTATGGTAAATTTTCATATGATGACCCTGAGAAATTATTCATTCTTGATGAATTAGTCCTTTTTATTGTAAAAACCGAATTGTTTTTTCAGCACTTTCAAAACAATCATGTAAATGAAAAAAAGCCATAATGAATGAGAAATATATCAAGGTTAATCTGATCATATGAACAATAATATAAATATCGCCATGTGCTATTTTAAATTCACTGATATTACTAAAAGTAGCAAGCGGGGATATGTAAAAAAAAAGAGACAAGTACCAAATTAAAGCACCCAAGAAATTAGGATCTAAGAGGATTGGAGAGGAGAGGAAGGAGTACCAATAAATACAGAAAACGGAGTTCCTTCGCAGGTAACTCGAAATGCTTGGTTCAGTACAAATACTGAATTATTCCTAAAGCAAAGAATTAAGGTTGCGGTAGAAGGCTCATGTTCTAGTTCGAATGCTGAGGTTAAACCTGAAACTAGGAAAGATTTAAAGCGCCTGGCAGGATACCTTAGCGACTCAATCAATACTATCCTCATTGCTGTAGAAGAAAGTAAGTATATCCTTCTTAGTAAGTACATTCGGGGACGATTAGTCATTATTGACGGATTAATCGATTCTTATGTGTGCTCATACATACGTACACATCCATCATATCTTGAAATCATGATTTTTCACCAAATCACGAATCTACAATACGTTAAAATGACGGATTTTCCTTTAAAAAGAAATGATATAGTATCGTTCCAGACTTTCGTTTTTCGTTTTTGTAACTTTGTTTTCGTACAACGCGAGTTGGAGGTGAATGGTTCCACAAGTGCAATTGGCATTGTACTATATAAAGCGAAGAAGACAAGCATTATGTATGAATAGGGCCTAGCTAGCGGAAGGCCAAGAGCCAGATGGAGCGACAGCGTCTTCGAGGATCTGAGAATAAAGCAGTATCTCCATCACTCAAGCTGGTGGTGAGGTAGAGTGATGGAGCGATTGGATGGATTGCTTCATGCGACAGTCGAGCCAATAATGTAATGCCTGAACACAGAAAATCATCGTTTATAAAACAATAGAAAGAGACTATGCCAAACTCCAGATTTCTGGTTGCTTGTAGGTTCCAAACTCTTTGATAGCGTCAAAACGAGGGTATACATGTATCCTGTATTATATTCCTCAACTCCTTTATGTAATGAAGTAAATTTTTCAAAGTGACATTTTCAGAGAAAAAAAAATTGTAGTACCTAGAAGCATATAGGAGAGGGAATCAAATAGATAAACATGAGAACAAAGTATAATTCGTAGCAAGTAGATACACTATGAAAATAAAATTGATGAAAGAATGTGACCCGACACTCTCATTATGAGAATTTAATGAAAAAATAAGGTTTTAATAAGACCTTAATAAGATTATATTAAGACGAAATAATAAATGTTATGTATATTATCCAGGATATTAATAGAATAATAATATTTTAAAATTGTGCCAGGTAACTAATATAAATTAATTATTAATTTTTAATGTTTCAGCATGTTTCGAATAAGTTATTATGAATACTATAGCTCGCCCACAGTTATATGGCAGCGGGGAAGTGAAATCAGGCCGCGAGAAGGGAGGTAACTCTTCCTCTTTCGCACATTAAATTGACATGATATGAATTGACCCGACTATGAATCACATGTTTCATTTCATCATTTCGCCGTAAATAGGTTAAATTTGTTGAAAACAAGAATTAATAAAAAAATGGGACAGCACAAGCTAGTACTGGACTGCTTAGAATCTTTAATCTTTAGGAATCTTTAATCTTCAGGAATCTTTAATGGTAGATGCCGAAAAAGAGAGAGACAAAAAAAAGGATGGATGGTAGTGATATCAACTATTATGTTTCAGGATCATTTTTATTAAAATACTATTGATTTTAAGATTCCGCGCTCACATATCGATATACTTAAACATCGAATTTCTACGATATTGAGTTTCACTATTATATTAGCGGAGTCCCAGCTCTTGAAAATACTATCGATTTTAAGTACGCGCGGTCGCGAATCTTTATTTTTAAGATTTCTTTGACATCAGGGTCCATTATTACATTAACAATGACGTACATTTCCAAAATACTATCTGTTTGAAGTTCACGCGTTTATAAATCGATTTATTTAAAAATTTCGGATTCAATTTATATTGAGGTGCAGTATTATGTTAGCAGAGTCGTGGTTTTTAAAAATTCTATACTTTCATATCGAAGAAATTCCATATGTTTAAATAAATCGATATGTAAGCGCGCGGTCTTAAAACCGAGATTATTTTAATAACTACACCATTGATAGTAAAATAATCAACATTTTCGATCAGATCTGAAAAGTTTAAAAATAATCGATTCGCAAGCTCGCGATCTTAAAATCGAAAATATTTTCAAAAACTGCTACCCCGTTATTAAACATAATAGCGGAGCTCGATATCAAAGAAATCAAAATAAATAGCTAAATGACCTTGGGAGCTTAAAATCGATAGTATTTACTGTAATCCCGAAAACTCAATAGTGGACCTCAATATCGAAGAAGTCAGAAGTTTAAATAAATCGATATTTTGAATGCGGAATATTTAAATCGGTTTTCATTTTCAAAAACTGCGACCCTGAAAAAAAAATATATTTCCCTAAATAACGATAGAGCAGTTGAAAAATTGAAAAGTACTCAAATCAAAACAACGGCTGTGTACTTTTCGTAATCAGCCATAAATCTTAAGTACTTCTTGTACTTAAATAACGCTGCATTCCCTTGAAAAATACTACACTCATAAAAATAATTCGAGTATTGACCATCTCTACCGTACAACAGGGCGTAAAATTTAGGTGAGTTGTTGCGTTGCGAATTTACGAATGTACAGGTAGAGAATTCTTTAATAAAGAAGTTTAATAAAATGGTATGGATTTCAATTTAATGGTACAATGTTCGTAATTTTAGTGAACTATGATCTCCCTAAGATCCAGAACTGTGCGGCAAATACTTAAGTCAGTAAAAAACTGTAATAACTAAGTAAAATCATGAATGTATATGATAATTTTAATTTTACTTACTGGTAAAAACCGTTTTACTAATTTTAATATGACACCCATTTTTAGCCCGTCTTTTTTTGGATTCTGTCAACCTATCTAATGCATTTCTTGTACTCCTCCTCTGAAGATCATTTTCTTAGGAAATTTTGACTTGCGTTTCGTATTTAACTATTTAACATCTGTATAATAATGATTACGAAAATTAAAATGTAAGATAGAATAAAATAAAATTTATAATTTACTGAAAACCTTTGAGGACTTAAGAAGCTAAAATTAATTAATTCAATTTAATTGAGAACGTAACATTTTCAGTTCGTTAAAAGTTTTTCAACGATCAAATAACAAACATTTCGATTGAGATTAGAATGATTAGTTGAAATCTCGATTATAACTCGTAGGAATTTTACTTTTTCTTCAGTATAATAAAATGGCCTTGGTTGGCCATTCAAAAAATGAACATTTGGATTGGATATTTTTTTATTTCATTTAATGTAATAAATATTTTTAGTGAAGTACAGCTGTGATATAATATAAAAATAAATAAAATTGAAAAAATAAAATATCAAAGCTATATGGTACATATGGCTGCCATATTATGACACTACTAAACAGTCATACTCATTAAACTCGGCATAGCTCAAATAGTTTAAACTGAGACAGTGGTGGCCAAGAGTGTTAAGGCGTCACCTTAGCTACCTCGGGACCTTAGCTGCTTCGGTTCGAATTCGGCCTGCGCAGATTGAGATTTACTTCATGGCGGCCCCACGAAATGAATCTCTACCTTCTCACTCTGGCTAGAATATGTTGGTAAACTATAAGATAACCCGCCTTCAGAGGAGTAATCATTATTAAACAGATGTTAAATAGTTAAATACGAAATACAAGTCAAAATTTCCCAATAAAATAATCTTCAGAGGGGTGGCACAAGAAACATTAATAGAAAAGGAAAGGACGTTAAACCACAATATAAAAAAATAACTTAAATCAGTTCGCATTAAACCAGAATAGGATAAGAAAGTATTTTTATTACAGATATGAGACTTAAATGAAAAAAAATTGGAATCGGTAATAATTGTATGTTTAGTTTTGAGAATTATTATATTCAAAATGTTACTTATTATAAGTGAAACAGAAATATAAGATTTACAATAAATGCCATAAACTAAACTATGGATATTGAATAATTAACTCAAAAAGGCAGAGGATCACGAAAAAGACCACTTTGATTTGACGTGGTAAGGAAAATTAGAAAAATAAAAAATAAAATCTTTAGACTAATGGAGGTAATATACAATACTAGTATACCCGAGTGAGAACTCTCGCATTAGATCAATCCTTCTTCAAATCCCAAATAATTGAGAAGTATAAGAGATACTAGGGATACATATTTATTCGTGTAAACAATATAATATTACCAAAAAAGTTTATTTAACACACACATTTGGTGAAGCTATATAGTTTGTAATGACTATGTTGAACTTACAGTTCATACTTAATAAGTAATTAGCTTACCCCACTGGAAAATATCTCTTCAATTTAGCAGTTAGGCAATTAGATTCAGCTATACCATTTTCTATGTGTAGTATTCGAATTTAACAGTGCCCTTTAGGGTTGGAAAAAGGAAACAATTTATAATTTTCCACTCATTAAAAGCTTTTGTAAAAAGACGCAAATTGATATAAAGTTTCTATGACAACGGCACGTATGGAAGATAACATAGGGCCATACCGTGAGTTATCTCGAAAACGGTAGATTTTTGGGCTTTAAAACGCCTGGCCAACATGTTCCAAAGGATATCTTTAAAACCCGACCCGTCCCGTCTCGATCTGCCAACAGCAAATCGTCGGAGTTTTGAAACCTCCCAGTTTGTTCATCACTTTTATTTAAGCCCTAGTAAGAATTTAACAATTAAAATTAGGATTCGCCACTTCTCCGAAAAATTCTCTTTCTTTTGATACCTCACTCATCAAAATCCATCGCTCCTGAGAGCCGGAAAAGGAATCTATAGTACAGTACCGTAATAATATACAGTAGTGATTTAGTTTCGTAGTTCTTGGGTTTATTTGAGGTAATAGTTAATTCCTTGGTTTGGATACAGTTTTTATATAAGTAAATATATGGATAGGTCATTTAAAAAGAACCCAAGAAGTAAGATTGGCAAGGGAAGTGGACGGGTGGGAAATACAAAGAAAAAGAAGACGAAGAACAAGTTTGGGATAAGGAAATGAAGGATTATGATGGGACGTAGTCTAAGAGAAAAATGAAACATGGCAGGCATTTCCGAATGAAGGCTATAAAACATTTAGGATTTAAAAAAAAAAAATAGAAGTTTATTCCTTTGATTTTAAGAATCGAAATTTCCATCGGTATTATTTTTGATTAAAAATATCTGTTATTTATTAAACTAGATGATACGGCTGCCATGCTGTTCATTCATTACATTGTAGAAAATCTCGCGGTTCTCTCGGACTTTCTTCCATCGAGAGCTAGTCAATTAATTAATCCAGAAGGCCATGACGTTAGGAAACTAAACTGATCCCTCGATTTCCACCGTCTTTACACCATCACTTCCTGACAGCTCCCTCCGGGTTTCTCACCATTTCTTAATTACAAGTTAATTATCTCTACTTTAGCAACATGCTACAAATGGCAAAAAACAATAAGCAACGCTTTCCAACGGTTTTAAGAAGTCACTTTATGATATAATTATTTATTAAAAAAAAAAAATTTCTTGCACACAGATTTTGGTCACTTGATGTGATATTATTGAAGTATTAGTTCTAGCAGTGAAGACATTCGGTCTGAGTTAGTTACAAACTATGGATTCTATGGTATAATATAAGGTATTATATTTAAACTATTGTATAAAGATATAATTTCCAAAACGAAACCCAAAATATAAATATGTTTTTATAAATTTAAAAAAAATAATAGGTAAGCAATACGAACCTGAGAAATTTACACACCTAGATTTATAACGCCACAAAGACTCCGGAATTATATTTCCAAATAGAGGAATATATTATGAAAAGAAGTGAAACCATTGACAGTGAAGTGTGAAATCTTTAGGTTTTGGGATATGGAATTCAGTAATAAATGAACAAATTATACACACATATAAATCCCTCTCTCATCTATAAGTCCAAATGAAGGTACTACATTAATATTGTGGATACGCCATGCAAAAAGTATATTATATCATTATTGTTGACTAGTGAGCGAGAACTCTCGCATTAGATACCCACGTCATTTTTTTAAAAAAGGCGTAAGCGCCATTTAGCAAACTTTACAGGAAACACTTGAAACGATTTTTCCACAAATAACAATATATATATATATATATATATATATATATATATATATATATATATATATATATATATATATATATATATATATATATATTAATCTTTGTTGTATACCATAGAGTAAGAGTTTATTAATCCGGCAAAACCTTTATAATTACAATATATTTTAAAGGATTATGGCACTGGTTAAGGCCAGACTGGCGACTGAGAGTCGTTAGTATTTGGTGCTTACGTCATCAATATTCGATTTTTAGACCATTTCCAATTTTTTTTTCGATATATCGTGAGCGGGAATCGATAGAGGTGGTGTTCACATGGCATAATAAATTGAAACCTAAATTTCAAATTTTTGGCGCTTAAGCCTTTTTAAAAAAAACGATGTCGATATCTATCTTTCTTCTCACTAATACATAAACATATACATATACATAATATTACCAAGAAAGTTTATTAAACAAACATATTTGGTGAAGCTACATAGTTTATAATGGTTATTTTGAAGTTACAGTTTAGACTAAATAAGTAATTGGCTTAAACCACTGGAAATATACCTTCACTTTAACAGTTAAGCAATAAAACTGAGCTATACCATTTTCTATGTGTAATATTCATATTTAACAGTACCTTTAGGGTTAGACATGGGAAAGAATATATAATCTCCTCTATCATTCATAGGAAACCTAAATACAACATTTTATTTGCAAAATAACCTTTTTATACTTATTAAAAAGCTGTTTACAGTCACAACTTGATTCCATAGGTATAAAGTTGCCATGACAACGACAAGTACGCAAGATGGCTAAGGCCCGTGCGGACCTTATCTCGAAAACGGTAGTTTTTAGGATTTCAAAACACAGAACTTGATGCCCGCGTCGAAATCTTTAAAACCTGTCCCGTCCCGTCTCGATCCGCTAACTCTCATTCGACAAAGCATTGAAACCTTCCAGTTTTTTCATCACTGTTATTTAAACCCAAGTAAGAATTTAAGAAAAAAAATTGGACTTCGTCACTTCTCTATGAAATTCACTTTCTTTTGACACCTCATTCGTTAAAATCCATCGCTCCTGAGAGCCGGAAAAGGGATTTATAATGCCATATTATAAATAGAGAAGTGATTAATGTATCATTAATTTGAGAGAAGAGTACCACAATACGAACATTTTGGTTTTTCCTTTTTTTACTAGGAAAGCTTCCCAAAACTTTTCGAAAAAATATCAGAATTATAGTTTCAATATTTACGGCACCAAAAAATTATAGTTAGTTCAGCAATAATAAGTTTACTAGTCAAACGTAATTATTTCCATCATAATTTGATTAGAGAGTAACTTTATAAATATTATCTCGATAAAGATAATAATAAATTATTTTTAATGCTGTAACAATATTATTCTTATGCTCGTTCGGTGACAAATGTGTCTTTATTATTCATAAACTCTAAAGGGGTTGCAATGTTTTTTTATGATTAACTGCCAAAATGCAAATCATGATTCGTGATTACGTAGTAAGATCCATAAGTTTCCGGTCTGTTATCGTTCCTCTACCTCAAGCAGGCTGAGGCTTGCTCGCCGTCCGTGCCTATGCCTGCACTCTCCATACCCATCACCTGCACTTCCTCAGTAGGGTTGGAACATCGAAAGGAAAATATCGATATTCGATATTTTGATACATCGCAAAACCAAATATCGATATCCACCGATAATAGCTAGAAAAATATCGATATATCGAAAGGAAATGGATGAAAAAGCAAAGAAAGTACATCAAATGAGTATAATGTTAAACTGTGAAGAAGGTTATGAAACAATATAATGATTATTATTTATAAAACAATATTTTTATTAGCCATGAATCATTATAAAAAAAGATAGAAAAGAATTATACTTCAATGAAAAAAAATGTTATAACATATTTATAATTTTATTTTATAATATGTTATAACATATTTTATTTTGAAGACTTTTAGCCATTTTTGATATATTATAGTGTTCTAGAAGTTTTTCAATAATAAAACCTTCAAACTTCTCAAATTTTTATTTATCTTATAACTCTTCCGATTATATTGTGCATTCTCAAAACATTCATCTAAAAGCATGTAATTTATTTGATATACATCGTCATTTATATAAATCATCAATTTTTCTTTATATAGGATTAATCAACATTATTTGTATGTAAATCTTATCTACTAATTATTGTTTGGTAATTAAATATTGTTTATTGTTATATTTACTGGTAAAACTTTAGAATGGCAACCCCAACATTGAGGATATCTAGATTTTTAGGACCTGGCTGATCTTAAAAATCTAGAACTCCGCCATTTCGGAGTTACGATTCTGGAGTTTTACCGAATAAAGAAAATTGTTAAAATAAAATACAGTAGAATCTCGATAATTCGTATGGTCCAGGGTTCGAAAGGTAAATATGAATTATCGAGATTTCCAATAATCGGGGGTAAAAAATAGGAAATAAGAAAATTAATACAAAATTGTATTAATATGAATGGAAATACAAACGATATAGTTAGATCAACAAGAAAATTCGGTTATTTTCTTATGGTGCAATCCTTGAAGACGGATCTTATCGATGGCTTCGTTAAGCATGTTCAGAGCAGAAAATACGTTTACTCAAACATCCGATTTTGCTAAGAAATGATACACGTTGTAGATGCATTATTTCGCCATTTTAGAACTAATCGTCGGCACATCAATTTCTTCTTCATCTCCTTTTTTTGCGCAGTCAAAATTTCCTCGTCAGTTAGGATCCAAGCTACTGCTAAGCCTTTGTCAAAATAGACGAAATATCGAAAAGTCATGGGAGTTCTTAATTTTGAGGTAGGTGATTCCCATCCTTGATGCTTTCTAAGAGTTGCATCACTAATTCCTTGCGTAAAATGTCTAAAATCGTTTAATTATGGCTAAGTTTAGAGATTGCAGCTTAGAGGTTGTGCTGGGAGAAAAAAACAGAAGATTAACATCGCTGAGTGACGTGGTACTGTTGTGGGTCGTACAATTATTTTTCGCTATTTTTTATTCCATATCTGCACCCATTTGTTGAAAATTTCACTTATGATATAGGCTTTTGTGTTAGCACGATAGGCGTTCGGTAAAGTTTTTGTTTATAAAGCACCTTGCATTCTCGGATTTGCCAGTCATGAGCGAACTTAATTTTTCAGATCAATCCATGTTGGCGGCTAACAGTGTGGTTACAGATTTGTTTACAATTTAATTTAAAGAGAACTGAATAGAAAAAAAAGGGGGTAAACTGACCGAAATTCATAGAATCGATTCCTCTCTCACTCACTCACCTCTCCTCTTGAAAAGATTAAGAGTTAACCAGATTTTTTATTTGGAAATTCGAATTATAAGGCGTTTGCATTACTTGGAAGACGAAAATAAATACTAATTATCGGGGGGGGGGGGGAGGGGACCGGATTACAGTGTTTTTATACGAAATAAAGGGAGACTTTCAAGAGACCAGAAAATCTATATGAATTACTGGGATATGAATTGTCGAGATTCTACTGTAATATAGTTTAGCGTATGGTGTGATCGATATATCGTTGTAAAATATCGATATCATCGATATATCGGATGTTAAGATATCGATATAATATATCGGTTTTTCAATTCCGATATATCGCGTGTCAATATTCCAACCCTATTTCTCAGTCCTGTCAGTCCGTATCTAACCTTGAAGGTGTTTGTGCGTTTTAACAATGTTCAAGACCGAAAACCGTGCAATTATTAAATTCTTGTGTAAATAGAGCCTTACTCCTGCGCAAATTAAAGAGCGCTTGGATGTGTATAGAGAGTCCTCTCCCTCGTATTCTACTGTAAAAGAATGGACAAAAAGTTAAGTTAAGGAGAGAAAGTCTGGATGACGACTCGCGTCCTGGTCGCCCATTGGAAGCTGTCACTTCTGACACAATCCAACTTGTAGAAGGTGAATTGCTGTTTGATCCAAAGAAATAGCAGCAAGGTTGGTGCTTTCAAAAACAAGTGTTCTGAGGATCATTAAAGAACATTTGCATATGAGCAAGGGAAGAGCAAGATGGGTTCCAAAAATTCTTTTGGCGGCTCAATAGAGGAACCTGTTTGCTGCTGCAATGAATTTTTACGTAGGGTATAATGACGACCCAAAAAATTTACCGATCAAAAAATTTACTGCTTACGAGACGCCATCAAAGAGAAAAGGCGGGGGCAGAGGGGCTTCTTCACTGTCCACACATCATTGATTTTCAAGGCCGCTGTGAAGGACTGCGGATTACAAGAAACCTTCCATCCACCCTACAGCCCAGGCGTTGTCCCTACCGACTTCTACCTTTTCTCAAAGTTAAAATCTGATCTTCGTGGGAGTAAATCTGACACCGACGAAGAGGTCCAAACAGCGATGGAAGAGCATTTTCTAATAAAGAAGAAAGTTATTTTTTTCTTGGTATAGAAATGTTGCCTAAAGCGTTATATTAAGTGTGTAGAACGTAGAGGAGAATATATTAAAAAACAATAACACCAGTTTTTTCTTTCAACTTTCCTTCTTCTTCAGGCCGGAAACTTATGGACCTTACTACGTAAATATACAAAAAATGACTATTAACTTTTCTTTAAACAAAAAATGTAAGTAGTATTTACTAAGAAAATGCCCGACTTGATGTTTTATCAGTGAGTTGAGGGTCAGCGATAAGCCTAAATAGGCAAACTTCAGGCTTGTCCTTTAAATTTCCACTTTTTTCGTAAAGTGGGATTCTTCTTCCAACTTAAACTTAAAAAATAGATTTTACGATATAAAAACATGTATTTATTTAAAAACATATATGATGGTATACAGAGGAGGATTTAGATAATTGCCGCTCAGGGGCTAGTAGCAATCTGCCGACTCTACAATGAGAAAATTCGTTAGGTAAAAATTACCCTAAACTCAGGCGTAAAAGTTTTTTTTAGAATAGAACTTCAACATTTTATAGAAAATTTGACGTCCCTAAATCCAAAATAGTGGTATAAAAACATATAAAGATATAGAAATCATTAGAAAACATATAAGAAATATCGTTTCAGCTAAAACATTTTATAATCAATCTAGTTAAAAGCAAATAAAGACAAGTTTAAGAAAACTGCTGAGAAGAAATCCAAGCGAGAAGAAAATAAATAATAAATAAAAAAATAAAGAAAATAAGAAGAAGATAATGGCGAGAATAAAAACATAGTACGTCATTCAATAAAGAACTAAAGTCCAGTAAGCCAAGTCATGATAGAACTAGTGGATAATGTGTGAAATTGTCCCAGGTCAACAATCACAACTCTATAGTCGATTCATGATGCGACTTTCAAATTTTCCATGAGGTAGCCAAGTTATATCACAGCCTATATACACAAAAGTTCACTTGGGAAATGTCACCAAGCGTCGTAACCTTTTTAGACTTCTGCGAAAAATCTTGGGAATACTTTTTCACCGTATGCGTTTCACACTTCCGAAACCTGTGATATGCTGATTGAAGTAATCTATCCACCACAAAGTCACAAATAATGCATCCTAAAAACACGTTCAAAAATTATTAATTAATTAATTTTATTCTTAATTAATGAGAGTTGAAAATTTTTTAAAATGAATTGTTTTGAAATTATGTACTCTCTATTTGGTTAATATTGTCTGTACTGTTGATGTGAAATGTGCTATCTCTAGGCCAGCATTAATTTAATTTTTTTTAATCCTAATGATGAATTAGCGAAACGTTGGTTGCTTATTTACTGTAATCTAAGAGACTCGAACATATTCTAAAAAGCTTTCAAAAAGAATTTTAAGTTTAAATACATATTTCCATTTTTTACTTTAGTCTCTATCAATCCCTATTGTAAAAAAAATTAATTATAAATTAAAATTTAATTATTAAAAAAAAAGCCTTAACATAATACCAACATAACATAAATAACTTAATTACCAACAGTATTAATTAACCGTGACAGATAAATAACCGATTTTTTTAAACATTCTTTAAGGATTAGTGAAGAGAAATTTTCCAGTTTTAAATTCCTAAATTTAAATTACATTTATAGTTTATTATTCTGGTTCAATAGGACGATGGAAAAAGTCCTATTTTTTTTTTTTTTAATTTATCAGCAATAGACGATCTCAGATTATGAATTTCATAAAAATCAAGAAAAGGTTGACTGTAAAATCTTATATTATGCCATAATTTATATGAAGAGACCTGAAGATGGAGCACTTGCCTCGAAACATTGTCAATTATGAATGTAAATTCAACAAAGGAATTAAAAAATTGAATGATTTCTCTTCACTAATCCTTAAAGAAATAATTAAGTCTTCCTGAATCAAAAACTAAGCTAGAAATTATGAAACATATTATTTCTTTAAATTCAGTCTTGTAAATTTTAAACTGGTAATGTACTGATTCAGATATCATAATACATAATATAATATAATAGATATCATAAATTATTCAGTAAGCTACGATTAATTAAAATAATAAATATATTAAAGTTGCTTTTATTAGTAAAGAGATGCTTAAATATTTTGAGATTAAAATAAACCAGAAAATTGGGAAAACGAAGATGGGAAAATATTGTTATAAATGTCTTCAAAGAAAGCCTAATTTTAAAAAATATCGGAAGCAACAGTATCTAAATGATTCTTAAGTTGTAAAGACTTTCCTTTAAAACTATTAACCATAATATCGCACATTTTGAATAAAATAAGCACAACCCAAAATTTCTAATATAAAAAATTTTAATAGCTGGGATTCTATCATTCCAAAGAGCAGCCAGCACTCAAATAATAAGACCGATATAATAGACACCACTTTGTGATGTACCAACAACTTGTTTTAGAGAAAACACCCTGGGGCTTCTGTGTAGAACTTATTAACTTATTAACCTGTGTCAGTATGTTCGTTCTAACAAAAGCACATTTTGAAATCAAAACTAACATAAAACTCTACACTCATAAATAATAAACAAACAAATATAACCCTGTGCTCGTTTTAATTAATTAATTAATAACATAATAGTTACGTAGCGCAATATCTAATAATTATTATGCTATACATATAAATTTCTCATGGGAAAGGCAAGTAAGGTCTTGAATATTAGTTAGCTCGTGAAACCTTCACACACTATCGGTATATTTACATATTGCAAACCTGTTGCAACTAAATTATTTATTAACTATTCTGAGAAAAAAATAATCTAACTAATGAAGGAGGAATTATACGAATTTAATATATTTTATTTTAGTTTTATAATGGTTAGGACAAATGGAGGGTATTTTTTTTTACTTTAGGTACGCCAGTTATTTTTAAACAGGAAAAATACCTGTTATAGAAAAGTAATAGATATTATTATGCCATATGTTGTTTTATATTTGGAGTTGATTATCTACTATTTGCAATAGCGTTTACTATGAAATTAATAAAGCTAAGTCGTTGCTTAAAATCAGAGGTAGCTGCATTTAAGGCACTCCAAAAGTACGAGCTACTTCACAGGAACAGAAAATGTAGGAAAGGACACGTCATGAAGCGTTTAAAACATCTTAAATAAAAGTTTATTTTTACAAGTTTCAATATAACCTGTTAACAGATGTTTATATAATAGAAGAATAACAACATTGATTTAAATATAACTGATACTTTTCTATAACAGATACTTTTCCTATTTAAAAATAACTGGAGTACCTAAAGTAAAAAATACCACAAATGGAGTTTAACTGTGATAATGAATTAACTGATTTAAAAAAAAAATGTTCTACCACTCTTTTCCACAATTTCTGAATCCCGTTCTTTTTTTCTCCTATTCTTCAGAATCGTATTAAGGCGGGCATTAACGATCACTCCAAATGGAACATGGAGCACTGAACTGGAACGGCTGGAGTACTTGGAGTTGAAACGATTTCAAGAGCCCCAATGACCATCACTCCACTTCATTGTTCCATTATTTTACCGACAGGTAGTGATTAATATTTACGTAAATACGTATTAATGGTACTATAAATAGTGGCCCTACAGTAGCAAAACCATAAATAATTTAATCTTGCCCCCTCTCCAAAAAATATGAAAAAACAGCGGGTATTTTATGCATATAGAAATTATAAATCCACTATAAATGTTTATTTACTTATAATTAACATTTATAATTATTTTAAAACATAATTATTAGTCAAAAATATTTTTTTTAAATTATCAGCTGTTCATATCAATTTCTTCTAAAAATATTTTATAAAATCAATATCAAAAATATTATCAACACTGTATTTACTGACAAACAATTTTTATTATTGATAGTATAGCACAGTATAAAACTGTGCAGTTCATTGTTCCATTCCATCCGTTTTCCACTCACGATCGGTTGGAGTGATTGGATTTTGTCATAACGCAGTGGATTTTAAAGGGCAATGGAATTCCAACTCCTCTGCTCCAACCATTCCATATAGGATTACATACTCACGGTTGTTCCATGTTTCATTTGGTCTGGAGTAATCGGATTGGAGTGAAATTAAGAAGTATGTAGGTCAGAGTCATCAAGAACGCTAAGAGATTAAAAACTAATAATAGAGCGGGGAGATGCAGCACATCAATTAATATATGAAATTGAGTAAAAAAAAAATGTCTTGCAGTATTGCAATCATGATCTGTATTATCTTTAGAAAGACGAATTCATTAATTCAGAGTCCATTATCTTTAATGGTATTTGGTTGATTTCTCGCTAAGGTGACAAAAAAACAGTCATTTCCACTTTCTCTCTTCACTCAGACAGTCGGCTGTTCACTGAGTCATCTGTTTACACTTCACAATCCTAAAAGATGGAACTAGACCAATTTCTCCACTGAATAATGTATCATAAATATGTATATATATCTTCAGAATCGAATGTTATATGTAAATATATATTAATTGTATTAATAAAACCATATAATTGTAAGTATTCATAATAAGATTATATATATTCATCACGAATGTGTAGGCAGTCGTTCGTCACTTCTTAGTCTTTTTTTTTTTTTTTTTTTTTTTTTTTTTTTTTTTTTTTTTTTTTTTTTTTTTTTTTTTTTTTTTTTTTTTTACCATACGCTTTAATTCAGTTCACTATACCTTAATATGTTGTTGACTACGTCAGCGTTGTGGAATATGTGCAATGTTCCCAAGTATTTTAGTGAGCTCTTCAAAACTAATTTCTTTTCCTACGGGGTGTTCAATTAAATAAACAACCTTGTAGACGGACTCCACTACCGGTCTTACTCTTCCCTTTTGCGGTACCCTCCTTGGTTAGGGGGACTGGAGGGTGCTGGTAATGGTGAGGGTGGGGGGACGAGTTCGACAAGTAGCTCCATAGAATATTTCCTAAATGGAAGAGGAATCCGGGGGTGCTCCCTCAGAATAATTTGAAAATTTTGTAGCAAAATGAAAGCATTTTATTCAATTTAAGCGTTTTAAATTTATTCTCGCAACTCATGAATTCAGGTTATAATTTTCCAAGTTCCAATTTTTAAGTTCAAAAGCAAATTTGTATAGTTCAAAACGTATTTTTGAATAGTTTGGTCCCTATCAGACACTTCGGTGTTAGGATCTACCATGTAAACTGTATTTTATAATTCTACTTTATCTTTTATTTTTTTGAATTTGGAACGGGGCCTCGCGGGCAGTTTTCAATGTGAACTAAAAATTCGTCTGTAATGTATAATTCATTTATTTAAATTTTCTAGCGCGCGGACCTTAGCCGGTCGCCTCTCTCGCACCTCTCTGGATCCGCATATGCGTACGAACACAACAATTTATGCGAATAAAATAAGACTAAAATGAACTGAAGATGAATGTATAACATTCGAAACTAGTTTTCAATAAAAAAAATTTATAGAAGTGGCAAATAATTTATCAGTCCCTAATTAGATTGATCCTTCTAACCATCATGCGGATGTCAACTGAATAAAATAAGAGACCAAATATTTTATTTGTTTAATTATAACGATAATTGAATATATTTCATTTTTTAATTCTATAATTCATTAATTAATATGAGATTTCACTTTGTATTCTTTTATTTACATCTGAGGAGTTTTCTATCAAAACTTAATACATCAACTTTTGGAAAATTATTACAAAAAAATTATTAAGGGCCATCTCATGGAGATGAGGTAAATTTTTATTGAAAATGTTGAAGGGTAACAACCTATTAGACAGAGAAAAAGATTTGAAATAAGCTGAATAATTTTTGGGTGTAGAATATTGATTCTTCAAACAAATCTTTGTTTTTGAGAAGTGGATATATTAACTTTTGATAGAAAATCCCTTATCTATTCTTTATTTTAAAATTTCATTTCATTTAAATAGATAAGATTGTCACAGACCAGATATGGCTATATCAAATACAGTTCATTTTATTAATAGCATATAGGATCAATCCTGTACTTGTACAGCAAATATAAATATATTCTTAATTGTCGTGTTTGGATGATTCTCGTTTTAAACTTCATGTCCATAATAACATTTATGCAATTAGTTAACTCTTGCCTCCCCCCTCCCTACTGCTATACGGCAAAGAATCATTTTTTTTTATAATAAATAAATAATACCACTAAAATGTCATTACCACGCAGAATACCACTCTCAGTTTTCTTGTAAATATGTGTTGTTTCTTTCTTTCGTAATCTAGATTAAGTGGTAGGTACATAAAGAATAAGTTAAGCATTCGGAATCATATTTTTCTTTAAAAAATTGTTAACAGTGAGGTATGCTAAACTATTTTTCAAACGATGTCCCCTCACTTTGATACCATTACAAAAATAACAAAAACATCAGAGGTAAATATGTTATAGTGTTAGTCCGGAGCCACTAGCGAGGATGTACTTTAGTTAGGGAGCCTACCTCCACGTATTTATGTCGTAAGTTAAGTTTATTGCCACTTTATTACCTCTTTATTTACTTCATTACGTCATTACGACGGTCTTTATCAACTTTTCAAATTATTTCATTCATTAAAATTTAAGTTCGACTATCGTATGTTGTAAGAAAGTAGGCAAAAACAACATTCTTCAGTATTAGTTATAGCGTTTTTTTTTTTTTTTTTTTTTTTTTTTTTTTTGCATGGTGAAATATGTTCATGGAAATGACATTAATAAGTTGAAAACTTTTGTCATTACCACACCCGAATTGCAGTTGCTACTTGCATTTTCTTTCACCGTTATATTTATATAATTAAGAATCTTAACCTACTCTCTTAAAAAAATATATATAATAATATATAATTATATTATATTATATATAATAATAAAAAAAATAAATAAATAAACATTTTTGTCTAGATTGCTATTTATACTCGTAATATCCTATATGTAGAGAGCCCTAGTACATGCAGTTAATATTATGCCAAATTACCCCTAGATCTGAAACAAGTATTAAATTCAAGCCGTGTTTCTTGAAAACTTTAAATTTCCTCCCTACTCCCCCCCCCACCCAAAAAAAAAAACACTTTTCGCTTCGGACTTGTAAGGATTAACAGCTGAGTGTCAATAGAATGTTATAAATTATAAATAAAAAAACAAATAATTTAAAAACAGTTAAAATGATTAACCTTCTATCATGAAACTTGTCTATAATCTGAGAATTACCCATATTGTTCTTCTCGACTCGTTCAATTTTTTTGGATTGGATTATTATTAGTTCTATCAAAACCAAATAAATCAGCTGTTCCTGACCAACAGCTGTTCAACAGCCCAACGCCAGTAGAATTTAAGCGATAATTGTTAGAGCGTTAAGTAAACAGAAACAAAAAGTGAGTATCATCACCAAGAATTCTTAGAATATCAGAATCTAAAAAATAAATCAATAAACTAAAAATGCATTTATGCAGTAAAGGGTCAATATTTAAGAAGAAATTACATTACTGCAAGACTAAAGATAAAAAAAGGGCAACGGAAAACATTATATAAAATATCTGATGAGGACAACACATGACTTCCTATTACGCCTATTAAACTATAAATCGGTGGCTCAAAAAGTGATCCTTAATTTGGTAACTAGTTTCCGAAGATTGCAGTATCTCAAAAACGACACTCGGCGTCGAGACATCAATTTATTGACACACACACACACACACACAAATGGGGAGAAAAACCAGTATTTTAAACTCAATTTTAACACTTAAAACAAGTAATAAAAATGTTTAATTGGATTGGAAACCAAATTGCGTTTGTAACCTTTATTACCGAAACATATGATTTATGTATTCAATTTAAATATAATTTTGATGTAAGTTTATTATGACCTTTAAGTAAAGTACCCTTTTCGGCTCACCAATTTTAATCAAAATATAGTAAATAGATTCATATCGATATAAAAGTCCTATTTACCAAATTTGAGATGTTTTACATTATATTTTAATATAATTTTTGATGAAAGTCTAATATGACCTTCAAGTAAAGTACCGCTTCCGGTTTTCCAATTTAGACCAAAATCTAGTATGTTATTTAAATCACTATATAATTTGTAAATACTAAATTTGAGAAGTTTTGTATAGTATTTTAATATAATTTTTGTTGGAAATCAATTATGATCTTCGAGTAAAGTACCACTTCCGGTGATCAAGCAGTGACCAAAAAGGGTTCACAGCTAGATTTTAGAACAATCCTAAATACAAAATTTCAACTTTCTACGGCTAACCGTTTTTGAGTTATGCGAAATACGAACGAACGTACGTACAGACGCCACGACGAAACTAGTCAAAATGGATTCAGGGATGGTCAAAATGGATATTTCCGTCGAAATCTGAAAACCGAAAATTTTCGCGATTACAATACTTCCTTCACTTCGTACAAGGAAGTAAAAATAAAAGTACACCAAGTAGTTTTGAGTACGCAATCCAGAACTTCTTTATCATACTACTCTTAACACAAATCATTTAAGTAGGAAAAACTTTAAATCGATTTGAAATATTGCGCTTATTATATAATTTCGAGGCCCAATCATTAAATAATAAGATTTCTGAAATTTATTATTTAAAATACAATTTTATAAAATAAATCCTATCAATCGGTCGTATATTTCTGTGTGCATATATATATATATATATATATATATATATATATATATATATATATATACAGATATTCTTATATCTGTGTATATATTTTTCCTTCCTGTTTTTTAAGAAATACAAGAAAACCTATAAGTTTTTGTTTTTCATTATTTTCCTCTAAGAAGTAGCATTCTCCGTCTTAACTATAGAGAGCAATTGTGGAAAGCCAGAGCACAACAGAAGATCGCAAAGGACTAATTAAACGCTTTCCCACAACATAAAGCTGAATTTTCTCAGCTCAAACCCTGTTTCAGTTTTTCTATCTGGTGAAAAAGACAGAAAACACTAATATAAAACAAATATCTATAGTAAAAATTAAAAAACTAATCCATGGTTTGAAATTTTGTTATGATTATTTTATTTGGTACTTTAAATTCGATGATAATATATAATATAATAATAATATATTTTCTATACAGCTATTAAAATACCAACCTAAATCCTCTTCCCCCAAATAGCTACATCTTAACTATTCTAAAGTATAGTGGATGATACATGATTTACTCGAAAAGCAACTCTAAGTGATACTGTTAACATATTTATTTTTTAATGTTTTAATTTTAGTACTAAGACTAATAAACATTTGTCTTGCTATTATAGCTTAAGCAGATTAAGAAACACGAAATCAGATGTTATTATGTATCAGAAGTACAAACTTAAAAATTATATCAACATCTAAAGTAAATTTAAACATAAAAGTAATACCTCAAGATAAGATGAATTGATTCTTTTTTCTGACATCATTCAAGGACTTACCTGAAACAAAAAAAAAATTTGAGTTGCTTGCATGTTTATTCTTATCATATATACATGTATAAATAGAAATATAAATTTTTATTTTAATATATTTCTTCATTGAAATTAAGCAATACAAATAGTGAATACAATTATCTAATAAAACAAGATAATACAGAGAAAAAAGGATAACATATAATTGCAAATTTTAATTATTAATTAATTAATTCTTTCAACCTATTACATTTAATTAGCTAATTACGTTAGGATAAGCTTCATAGCCATTATTTTATTAATTCTTTCGTTTACTAAAAGATAATCGATAGGGTCACATTCCACTCCAAATCAACCAATAAAAAAATAATTTAAACTTGAGGGTTTTCAAAATGAATGAAACATGGTATTTATGTTCTATGCACACATATATTAAATGTATATATATATATATATATATATATATATATATATATATATATATATATATATATATATATATATATATATATATATTGTAACGCTCTACAAATAATACTAGTTTTGGCGAGGATAGAGGTCCTTCGAGAGGTCCTTATAACAAAAATATTCGGTTTTAACAGTGATACAGGCTCCGATAGATCCTGCCTTGTTATTAATGGACTATGGACGAAAAGCCACTGTTTTTAACAATCTCCGAGTTATAACAATTGTGATACAGTGTATATGCCATACTTAAAAAATTGAATCTTCTTTTCTAAAAGACATAATACAAACTAGGTTTTTAAGTTATTTACCATGTCCGACATTATTCGCGAACCCTGATTAATTGATGACATCATGATATGAACGACCCGAAATAAATTATAAGGTGTGTACTTCAGAATTTTATTTAATATATTAACATATAATTTGCTCCAATTTTATTGCAGAATCAGCTAGATTATGAGAAATTGAACAGAAACGAAGAAAGATGAAGAATGTAAGGTTGTTTTTTTTTTAAGTAGATATCCCAAAAATTTAATCAGCTACTGAACATAATAAAAAATTAAATATTCCCGTACAGTCTCATTAATCAGCTGTTAAAACTAACTCAGACTTAATCCTCCACATATGACTGCTAAAAAGGAGCAGAATGAGAATTTTAATTTTTACATTGTTATTTTATTTTTTTCTTTAGTCACTTGTATTATGTAATTTAGTGTCATATTTTTCTTTTTATACTTCATACTTTTGTATCTTACTTATAATTTCTGTTTTTATCATTTTTTACTGTTACTGGTACTGCCTCCGTCGTTTTTCAATGTTGTTATTTTGTTTTTTCTTTTAGCCCTGAAGATGGCCTAAAACTTAGGCCGAAACGTTACTTTTTGAACGTATCTCCCGACCAATTTCTTCCTTAAGTATATCTACGCTCGACCAAAACTCACTCTAATATATATATAGTTAAAGAAAGTTTAAATTTCATTAGACCTATCAGAGACTTATGAAGACGACACCCTGTAAAAGAACACTCTATCATCAAAGGATTGCCTTAATGAGAAGAGTCCATTCTATACTAAGCACATTTCCAAGTCTATATTGGATATAGCCTTCACCATTAAGAGCGAACCCTTCGCCAAAATGAGATGTCACAGAAGAAGAAGAAGAAAATAATTAGCAATTAGTGAGGACAATCGGGGCAGTTAATTGGAATTAACCGCCCTAAGAAGAGAGGCAGTTAACTGACAGTGGAAGAAAAGCAGGGCTTCTTGGAGATATCTGGTTCGAGCCGCGCCCACAAACTGACTCGTTATTAATATTCTATACAACATTCTCATTTCTTTATTTTTAAACACCTATACATATACATATTTTTAAATATGTAGAATAAGTCCTGTAGATAGGTATTTTCCTCGTGAATTCTGATTTAGTGCTGAAATGAAACGTAATTACCTGCCTCAAGCATGTTGTTGCAAATAAAAATTTAAATACCGTAAGATTTCTTACCCCATCTCACTGGTAGGAAAAATTGCCGTGATGGCCTTTATTTCTTAAGGCTGGTTTACAGGAGTAAGTTATTTGATCAAAGCTTTGATAAGAAAACTTACTCGTGTAAACCAGCCTTTACAGGTAATCTGTCAACCTTTATTCGTTTCTATCAATGAAAACATTTTAGCCACAAATAGTTTTATATCTATACCATTTTCACCGTTACTAATCGTCGGCGTCCATTTAATTACAGTATTGTATATTTTATAAATATTTTTTTAAAGCAAATTTAGTGATAATGCCTGTTAGATATTCAATATTATGATTCTACAACTTATTTAGATAATTTAGGTTCATAATTAATGATGAAAACACCTTTAAGTATTTTTTTTTTTAACTTTATTTTTAAATTCACACCTGTCTATGAGACAATCAGTGAATGTGCTGGCTATGTACATGTTAACGTGGCATGAGAAAGAGTAGTACCCAGCGGCACCTCTTCCTGTCGTGATGATTGGATATAGTTAGTCTAGGAGATCCCTCATCCACCTCCTCTTCAGCCTTCTGCGGGTGTTGTCAGGCATGTTGGTTGTCGCCATATCTTGTATGAGTGTGTTAGGATGTCCGTGTAAGTTATCGTGAAATCGTTTGTAGTGGGTCCGTATGTGTTCGATAACTGTAGGCATATTGAGGTCTGTATGTAACGTAAAGTTGCTGATGTACCAAGGGGCTTTGGTGATAGTCCTAAAAGTTTTTGACTGAAAAATTTGAAGTTTTTGTACGTGTGTTTTTTTGGCTGTCCCATATATCTGTGAAGCGTAGGTCCAGATGGGCTTGAGTAAGTAAGTGTAAGTGTTCAATTTATGTCTAAGTTTCAATTTTGAACGTTTTGAAAGAAGTGAATATAACAGTTTAAGTCTTTGGTTTAGCGTTTTTTGTTTATTCTTGATGTGAGGGCCCCATGTCATTCTTCTGTCAAATGTCAGGCCAAGGTATATGTTGAGATTTGTCTTGATTAAGTCTAATTTTCCAAAGTTTGCACCAATCCTGAAGTTTTGTTAGGTGATGTTGTAAAGTCTGTGAGGCGTATGCTGGATTTTGATGTTTTGTTAGAATCGTTGTATCGTCTGCATACGTCGCTATCAGAGTTTCGGTGCTGTTTGGAATATCATGTGTATATATGATGTAGAGCATACTTTAAGTATTTAAAAAGTATTATCTTCTTTCTTATAATATCTTGAGAAGTTCCTCTAATTATTTTATTATAGCGCAATATATAATTTCCAGGTATAATCTTCTTCCTTATTCAATTAACGTTTCGGGGAACTATTTTCTCATCATCAGAATATTCTTTTCCAAAATTAACAATTATTGCATATATCAACACATTTCATAATTTAAATAATTCCAACAAACGCATAATATATGTATACGCCATAATAATTATTCAATATTATCTTTAATTTAACTTCTTCTGTTTATTTCTCTCACATTGTCCATAATTAAAATTTCTGTATCTATTATTTTACATATTGCTAAGAGCCTAAAATCACTGACTAACAGTTAGCTAAAGTATATTCCTATTTTATCTTTGTATTCACCCTATATTTATCTCTGTATTTGTCATAGTTGTTTGGATTTTTAATTAGTATATCTATTTAAAGCTATTAAATACTTTTTAAATATTTATTTAAAAAAAATATGTATGTTAATTAGACTCATTATATGTATGTAAATAGGTGATCACTTCAATTTTCTTTATTTTTGCATGCACAAAACCTCGTACGCCTCTTCATCCATGTAAACAATCTTGCCAGGATATTTTTAAGTCCGCTGGAAACATTTAAATTTGAAAATCGGCAATATGCCAAAATAACCCCGGTTTGCCACATAGTCGCCCCATTTTACGCTACATAAAACTATAATAATGCGCCCTTATAATATGCTGCATCATTGTTTTGACACCTCAACAAAACAACAGCAAAACAAAGTGCAATCGTTCCAAAAATTAAAAATAAGAAAAACATAACAAGAACTGATTAGAATAAATCTCCTAAAGTGGAATGTTTTCAGAAGCAAAGAACTTTTAAAGATTTTATTTTGCGTTCAATGGTACATACATCGAGTATTGTACATACATATATGCCATAGACATTTTGACTTCCTTCTATAAAAGGAGAGTTGAGGTTAACCAGTTTTTGTCTCCATCCGGTAGAGGATATAGAAGATACTCTTACGCCATCTAAAAACACTCTTCAAAACATCCAAAGAGAAACGTGATAACTGTAAACATTTTCTTTTCTATTTTATGAGATTCTTAAAGTGTTGTGTTTAAAACTGTATTTAAGGCTTTATATAGATTTTTTATAACCATAACTGTTTGTTCCTTTTCATTAAATGAAAACAAACCTGGATTATAATGAATGCTCTAATTTGGAAAAAAAAAAACACGAAACAATTTTTTTTAAATACATGCTCAATTTTCTAGAACTTTTTTCTTTTCTTTTTTAAAGATCGGACTTAATTTTTATTTTCCTATCAATTTTAACTTTGATAATTGTTTGCAAAGTATGAGAGATATAACATGATAAAACATGAAAGAGAGAAAATTTCTGCATGTAAACAAAATATGTACAGCCTAGGGCCGTTAGGAGGAACATTACTTGGCTCACTAGAAAGCTGGAATTGTAGGGTAGAGGAAGTGGTGTATGTAAGGAACAGTTACTTTATGAATTATGAATCTTTTCTCTATAGTATTTTTTTTCCTTAAAACAAAAAAGTAGTTAACAAAATTACTACGTAATAGTTTAATTTAAATAATATAGTTAACATTTAAGACAGGTATGGCCAGATGAATTCACAAGGCAAGACCACAGATAGGCCAGACCTAAGGGTCTTTTTATATGCATTTTTGTAGATATTAAATAGTATATCAATAGTATAATTAACTATATTAACTGTATGAACACAATGTAATTTATCCAATGAAAAATAAGAGGGAATGAACTAAATAAATAAAATTAAAAAAAAATTAAAAAGAAATAATATCAAATAATCATAAATAAATAGAGCAAAGGTATGTTTGTGTGCGTGTGTGTGCACACTAGCTGTTGCCCGCGGCTTGGCACGCGAATATTTCATATCTGCCATTTCGTTTTAATTTATATACGTTTATGGTAATGATATTATAGTTATATAATAATTGCGTTACACATTGTGTGTGCGTGAGGCAAGCCCCGCTTCAGCATGTAATACCTACTAAAACCGAAAATAGAACCTTTAATCAAAACATGCATAATTTTTTTTAACTTTCAAATTGAATACTGAAGCTATTATATCATGTCTGCCATGAGGCTTTTGTCCGTCTTTTAATGCATCTCCAATTTCGGTTCACTTGTTAACGTGATAAACATATCAGGACGATCATAGTGATGAAAAATGTCGAGACATCCTGAGTTCTCTCATTCATATAATGTGGCCCGCCAGTAAAACAGGATGGTGACATAAACATCTTGCCATTATCTGATACGTTACCATCCATCCCTCTTACACGTCATCTTAAGATGGATATAGCTGTCCCCTCGCAGCTTACTCAGATTGAATCTTGAAGATATTAACCAAAACCTGGTTGAAAAGATTACGATACAGCAATGTGTAATTATTACTAACGTTTTAGCTTCTAAACATAGAATACTGTTGTCGAAACACATTTAAAACACAAATTTATGTATTTATACGATTTTTCAGATGAAGCCGTACGCCTATAAAAAGTGAAAAATTCGTGGTTTTTAGGTTTTAGATGTGAGTTTTTTTATGTTTTAAAAATAATTTTGTTTAATCACATAGATACGATTTTTTCAAATCATCCCTTATTGCATTAAAACATTAAAAATTAGAGCTTTTTAGGCATTGTCGTTTTTCAGATACTGTTGTTACTAAATCAGTCAGTGAGTGACTGGTATATTTCTGTAATACCAATAATTCAATTACATTCCTTTTAAGTGAGTATCTGTTTATGTATTTAAAATATATAGTTTTCGACTATTTAAAAAAAAACTTCAGGTTCATAGGCATTGTCGTTTTTGAGATACTGTAATCACCATATAGATGATAACTTGCATTTATAGATATAAAAATATGTGTGAATAAAAATTATTTTTAGATGACTTAATTATTTTAAATGATTGGACTTAAACAATTGTAACTTAAATATTTTAAGAAAGAAATTCATCTAGATATTTTTGTATTGACCAATTCCTACTGGTAAGTTATTTGATCTTGATAAAGTTTATCCTTGGCCCATTAAAAATTTAAAATAAAATAAAAATTAAAAAAAAAAGAACATAAACGTTATATAAAATAAACGTCCATAGTACTGCTTTTAGATAAACGAAAAAAACAAAAGTTATTCACTTCGGAGAAGGTTCTTTCTTCTTTGGAACCTCTTTGAAGGTCTATACTGTTGATGAATTCCTTCAGATATTTCTTGTATGTATTTATTACCTTTGTCCGAGTAGAGGCAACGAATTTTAATAATGCTGTGGTAACTTTCTTATAAAATTAATTTAGCCATAAATGAGACACTATGCCTACGTTTCGAATTCAGGATTTTCAAGAAAAATAACACGACAATGCCCGATATTGTCAGTTATTTATTTACGAATGATTTCATGAAAAAATATTCATCCTCGGGATAACAAATTTTTTTTTTTAAATTCTTTACCCAAGCTGATAAGGGGAAAAAATCAGCATTGAAAAAAAAAACACAAGGAACAGTTAAAATATAAGAGCTATATGACGTAATCTAAAATAAACATCGTTAATCACTTCATAAATCATATAAACCAATCAGGTTTCACAACGAGGTTGTGAAATTTTTCGGTTGATACATAATGAGGTCGACTGCATAACCGAATTCCCATCGGAGAGTTTCACATTAGCTTATTGGAAACTGCACGTCTACCATTAGCTTCGACATATTCCACAGAATTGGAAAACCTCCGACCACGACCTGATATCCAAGTCAGACTTTCCTCGACGGATTACCGCACTCTCTTGGTAGCACATTCGATGTTGAGGCCCTTATTGGAATACAGACGTGACAGACGAAAACAGACAGAGAAAGCACATGAAAGTTATGACTTTTACATAATTTATCCAGCGAGGACTCAATAGATCTAGAGTCTCAAGTTACCAGGGAAAGTGCTCATAAGCGATCCATAGATCATATATCGTTGTAATCCGATCGCCGTAACATAATCAAGGTTACAGGGAGGCGGTTTTATGTTCGGATAGTGCAATATTGCATTAGGCGAGGTGCATTTTAGATATAACCATAAATGTGACATTACCGCTAACGTTTTAATCAGGATTTTCAGGAAAAATAAGACGAAAGTAACACAATATTTCCAGAATATACTTATTATATTCCAAATAATTTTTTTTTTCTGTAAAAATATTCAGTAAAGGCTCGAAGTATTTAGAATTATAATTATGTATATAATTTATTAAATTATTGTATAATTTAAATAATAATTAAGAAACATGATTATTTAATATAATTCAAAATAGTTCAGTTTCCAGAGGATTATTATAATGGTGTAATCATTGAAAAGAATAGCTTTCGACGAGGCACTGGAACAATCAGCTTCAAGATTGGGTCTGCGGAAAAGCCAAAGTACATGTGCACGTTACCTATACCTGAAGAGGAAGAGGGATATGTCTGGATGGAAAAATATAGATTTGAAAGAGTTCAATCCTTCATCTATTTTGGAACTCAAGTTAACAGTCGAAATAATTTGGAGGAAGAAATAGAGAGGCGAATACTTCTAGCAAACCGAACATTTTTCGCTCTCCAAAAATAGTGCATTTTGTAAGGACGCAAAAACAAGAATTCATAAAATGCTTATTCGACCGGTCCTTAGCTATGGCGCGGAATGTTGGACAGTAACTGGAGCCCAGGAAGAAATCCGTCACAGGTTCGAGATGAAAGTGCTGAGAAGAATATGGTGGAGTTTATGAACAAGGCGCCTGGAGGAGGAATAATGAAGAATTGAATGTCATATATGGAGATCTAGATGTATGCACCATAATTAAGTTATCAAAGCTTCGATGGACGGTCGTATAGCAATAATAGAACCGAGTGAAATCCCATATATGGCATACCTCTGACAGTTTATATGTCAAAAGACGAGTTGGATGTCCTAAGTTTCGCTGGAAGAACGGGGTGGCTGCCGATGCAAGGGCCTAACTTGGTATGAGAAATTGGAAGGCAGCAGCAAAAAACAGAGATTACTGTCGAACTATGCTCGGGCAGGCTTTGAATCAACAGCTGGTTCGAAAAGCCAGTAATAATAACATTATTATTAATAACATTAATTATCGAAAAAATTTAAAGTTTGCCAGAGATTCACATTTTACAATCTTCATTAAGTAATGAAAGTGGAATATGAAATATAATTGAATAAATTTAATGAAAAAAATAATTATTATTTTAATTCGCTAGTCCGCAGTTGCCTAGACAAAAGATGTTAGTAAGGGTAAGTGTACACAACGCACACTTGTCACACAACAGAGTTTGAACTTGTTACCCCTTCTATAATTTTTTTGCTGGGTGACTGCGGACAAGCGCTTAAAAAAGGAAAAATGTAAGTCACAAAGTATTTTGAAGAACAATTTCTGTACACTTCGCTCACGGCAAAAAAAAAAAAAAAAAAAAAAAAAAGGAAGGAAAAAAGGCCTACTAGTAGATAAACACCGATTCAGCTGTATTTGAAAAGTTGAAAGACAGAACTTTATCAACAGGTTAGAACTAATATTTTTACTCGTTATACTTCGCCATGGCCAACATTCGAGGCTGATTTCTGAGGCATCAGTATTAAGGCTTCGTGCTCTTACCAGTTGAGGGTTTGGATTAAAAAAGAAAATTGAGCTTAACCCGAAACTTAACCCGAAAACGCACTTACCCCACATCGCCCTATCAATAAATTTCCTGTTGGCTTCTCTCTGCCTTATATCTCTACAAATTACATCATGGATGTGGTTGAATTGATACCGAAATACTCTAAAATATTTATGAAATTTCTTTCACCAGAGATGAAAATCACATTTCTTTTCACTAACCAGTAATGCATCGTAATCTGAATCAGATTCTGAACTTAAATCTAATGACATCGCCATTTTCGACATTGTCACTCCGCTTCTGTCACTCAAGTCCAACATTTTTCTAGAATTGATCACTTGAAAGATCAAGAAGGCGCTTAAGTGCAGGGGCCCCGCACCTCTTCCTGTCCCCCCTCAAGTCCCGTTTGTAAGAAGTCAAATCCAGTCAGGTTAAGGTTTAGTCGTAACTTAATGTTTTGAAACTATTTTAATCCTAAACTAACAAAAAAACATCTATGACTACCAATAGGGGCATCTACACCATAATTTGTGGCCCTAACAACAGATAAAAAAATATAAAAAAGTAATAAAAATCGTAATCATGTCGTTAATGTATCACTATAATTACTAAGGTAGCATCTACAAACTATAAAATATAAAGCAAAAATAAAAAAAACTGTCTTACCTATTACTAACAGCGAAATTTGCTCTCTTACGTCAAGAAAGAACAACGCTTAAAGGTTTTTCCAAAGTATTACGCAGAATGACGAGTCGACCGCAGAACTTAAATACACAACGTGGAATTGCGTGAACGGCAACCGGTAAATATAATTGCTGTGACTGGGCATGTAAAGAAGTCTGAATGGAAACTGGCTTTTTATAAGGTTTATTTAGTGTTTGGAAGTAAATAGGCAAAATTTTAAGTTTTAACGACATCGAATCTCTGGGTTAGTTAAGTCTTAAAGACCAGAGGTGGAATTGTGGAAACGAACTGACGCGGACATGCGTCGTCAGAAATGATAAGCATTCCAATGAATTATTAAATATAAATTATCGATTCAAGAGCAGAAGAAATGACTAACTAAATGCAGTCACCAACAAGAGTAAATATTTATGAAACGTTTCAGCGCTCCTACCAAAAAAGAGAAGCCCAACACTCACCGACAGTTCTCAGAAGTGTTTCTCCCGCCAACAGAAGACGCTATAGTCCATCAAGAGGTCGTTAGAGAACAAGACAAAGACTAAAGGACCTTGGCAGACTCCAGGGAGATGCCTTGACCAAATCTGGAGCTGTCATTAGTGTCTGGAGTATCTTCTCAAGCGGGCGGGTCTTCGGCTAATGGTCTCTCGGATTCTCCAGCGCTTACGCCCGATGGATGCCTTATACGAACTGTGAGTTAGAAAGTTCATGGAGAAATTCTGGTATGTTTAATATATTCACTTCATTTTATAGACCTAAAGCCCGTGCAAAAGAAATTTACATTATCTGAAGAAAACTTTGATAGCAATTTTTAGAGTCCTTATAGTATTGATATTAAACAAAACAGTCTGCCACATCATACTATCTGAAAAATTGGCGGCTTAAAAAATTCGCTATTTTTTGGACTATTTTTGATTTTTCGTCTATAATTCCTAAACGGTGCAGTCCATCGAAAAAGCTATGATGTATTAAATTAAACAACATTACATTTTGCGTCTAATGAGTATCACAACATAATAGTTTGGTTAACTATAAAGGTCGAAAACAACGGTCATAAACGGCGATTTTATAAAAAACAGAGGCTACTATATATGAGTCTGCAGCTTGGAAATGAGTTCTCTAAGAGAAAAACTCATAAAATAAAAGTTGAATTAGGTAATTTTTTCATGTTTGTTGAACTGGTGAAACTGCAAATGGAGTTACTCAGAGTACACTTTGCTCACCTCTACTTGAGAGTACTTTATACAAGTACTCATCACTATAATATTAATAGTATTACCTAGGTGTAATTGACTATTTGATTTAAGTATTAAATGAATACCGGTAAATTGAGTATTTGTCAGTCTCGTATGTCTCTACTTCATATGCATTATTATATATATATATATATATATATATATATATATATATATATATATATATATATATATTATATTTAAAAATTTTAATCATCCAGGATAAAGTACGTTACAGTTTGCATATGACGCAAAAAATTGTAACTTCTATCACACGTAGAGGTACGACTGATGTTCTTACTAACGTTGAATAAATTGGACTATGGTTGTTAGACCGCGATGGGCCAGTAATAAAATAAATAATTCACATAAATAATATAATTTATAAAATAATTCACACTAAATATGAACGGATTGCTACTTTTATAAATATTTAAATTTTCCTATCTCATAGTTAAATCTAGAGCCCCGAAAATCGAATCTATAACGTAATAGTGAGATACTCTGATTAATATATAAAATATATTACCATTCAACTTTTATGGAAAAGTAAATTATAATATAATAATCATGGTTTTGTATTAAATTATAATACAAAGCCATGATCCCTATGATACAAAGGCGGAAAACAGTTCCTGACTTTAGTTGAAAACTACTACTGCGCACTTCGTGCAACCTGATGAAACACACAAGGGAAATTGAAATGGTTGCCTTGCGTAATGCAATTTAATAAATATTCATGTCGTTTCATTAATGATTATTTACGATAAATATATGGAGATGTCTGTACGCAATGGCAACACTATGAAATAGCCGACATTTATAAACAGATATTTTTGTAACTAAGAATTAAATGAATACAGTAAGTGAAAATTATTATTATTAAAATTGGTAGTTCGGTATTCGAGAAAGTGACAACTCCTGCCAAACTATTTAGTTGCTGTAATGTAGTATTTGAGGGTGTTAGAATTCAAGGGGTTTTCAAGTCGAGTTTTTTCCAAAGATAATTACAGAAATTAACAGAAGATGTATAAATGCACTTACAACGGGAATACTGCACGTTTTTGGTGATGCTAGGTCGAAAAATATTAGACACGAGTCCGATGGTTCTTGCCAACGCACTCTAGGAGCCGAGAAAAAAATTGTTTTATATAATTTCAACGATTTTTTTATGATATTGTTTTCTTCCTTTGTTCTTCACGAATTCCAAGGTTATCATATACCAATCGATTTGTTTGTTTTTTTGTGTAAAATAAGAAAGCAATATTTCCAATTATATTAAATGAGCCTTAATGTACAAAAAATTACAAATCCAAAAGACGCTCCCAGTAAAGTAGGCTAAAAAAAATTATATTAGAAAAAACCAAGTCAAATTCGCTTTTAGCGCCCTTTAAAACTCATTGATATGAATTTTCGTAGAACTCAAAAAATATAAATTTTTTACTTGATTTTTATGGATTTTTTTCTCTGCCAATGTCCGGGTGTTCACTTAAGCATTCATAACTCCTCAGGTTTTTATACAAACTCAACGTCACTACAATCGTTGTAAATCTGAATGTCTGATCTCTAATCCATAACAATAACTTTTAGAGTTTATGAATTTATAAGAGGGAAAAAAAAGTAGTGTGAACTAAATAAACGTTTCACTTTATATTGTTTATTGTATCAATATTTTTTCAGTTGGAAGTATGTTGTTGTTTATTTACAATGTTAGGCTTCATGGAGCTCAATTTGATTCGTAAGTTCTCTTCAACATTGAGTATTTTCGTTCTTAATACGGTAATCAGTGTAGATTATTTTTATTAATTGTAGATCGTGTTTATTTATCTTATAATTGATACATTCAAAAATAATTTAAAAAAATTGTTATGCTTTGAACTCTTTAAAAAGGCAGGTAATTTTATTCATGATTATTTTTTCTAGTTAGCGTAGGACCAGAGGTGGAGAGAAGCCCTGCCCTAGATCAATAAAATTATCCTTTTATACAAAAGTATACCATCATACGTCAAATTAACCTAAAACATCAGGTTTCCTTCTACAAACAACAAATTATGTTTTATCCTTATTTATTTCAATATCTATTTCGCAACTAGCATCTTAATTAAATCGTTTCCAAATCTCTACCAAACAATACCAAATTATTTTTCGGTTTAAGAAATAAATGAAAAAATAAATAAAAAGTATAAGTGAAAAAGGATAATTTTGCAAACTCCCCTTTAAAGAAACATATAATCTGAAGTTACGCTCTTTTCTACCAAAGTCAAATAGATTTAGTTTATATGAGTTTAAAACAATTCTAAATATAAAACTGTGTGTTTGTTTAGTTTGAGGAGCTGGTCTGCGTTCTGTGGTTTTGCTAGTGTTTACTCTGTCTCAAGTGCTTATGCTCAACTAATCGTAATTTCAAGAGGACTGCACTGCTTCAACATTAGTACATAAACATGTAAGGCAATTTTTTGTGATAAAGGAAATCTTTAATCATTCGAAAATAGATTTAGAAGTAATTATTAAAAAATTAGAATTAAGATAGAAGTAACTTATAAAAAAAAAAAAATTAAATCTTCAAAACAAAGAAAAAAAACTTTGTTTCTGGTCATACGTCACACGTTATTGATTAATTTGTAAATATAATAATTATAATAAAAGGCCTAGCGAACCCGAAGGTTCGATGCCGATATCACTAATGGCTGAATGCACAGCTCCGTTCACCGAGCACCATCCAAACTCAGATCCTTAAGATCAGCCTTAACGCAATCCTTCCACCTACGTTTTAGACTTTACTAGTCGACTCAGTGCTTATTAACTTTTCAGGGATTTGTTCGCTGCTGAATCCAACAACTTTGCACGTCCATTTCAACCGTTAAGCTATCACTTCGATTCTATTAACATGGTGCAAGCTCCGCAAATCCGCGTAGTGTTTAGCTTCTAATTCAGCCTCCTAAATTCTCCAGTGGACTCATCCTGTCTCGGAACATATTCTACGCTACATCTTATTCTAGATTTTAAGACGTTCTTCTGCTTTTAAAGTAAGGGACCACGTTTTACATCAGTACAGTAGGAAGGATAATAATTTGTAAATTATAACTTTTAAAATTCTGGACAAAAGCCGTGATCTAAGTAATTCCCTAACTAATAATTAGCATTTTCCGCCTTTGACCTCACCTTCATTTCCTCATGAATTTTTTTTTTTTATAATAATCATAGAAACCTTATACTAACTGTACAACCTGGTCCAGCTTCGCCCGGTATAAGATGGTCTTCACGAATCCTACAATAAAATTCCTTCACGAGGAAATTTCACTTCATGATTACAATTTTATAACTAACTTGATTTTTTCGGGCGTTATAATTTTTAAGCAAATGAATTTTATATTTCAATAAATATTTGAATCACCAAAATGGTCCAATTTATATTTTCAATGATAATTAGTAATATTTTGACCGGAGTGTCTAACAGATTGCAAAATGTCAATTATATGATCGTCATCAAAGCAGACAAAGTACCAGTCGGAAAATACGCCAGACATTTTAACGCCCCAGTAATAAATGAAGTCGCTATTGTAATAGTTAGCAATCAATTCGATCAACAGGACAAAAGAACAATGCGTAATCTACTCCAGGTATTTATATGCTTATTTATTTATTAACACGCCAGACTTAAGTATTAACTTTTCAGGCTCAAAAAAGAAAGAAAAAAAATACGCAATCAACGCTAAACATTTATATAATATATATTATATAATAATAGTTATAGTCCCTCCCGCTACTAATTATATGTAGTATGGCTAATTATAGAGATAATATCAAGGACGCCTTCGGTACATTATAACCTCATTAGGAGGAGGCAACCTTATTATCCGCAGCTCTAGATCTAGCAGGCTCTGATCTCGTTACATCCACTACAGCTTCATTAGTGAACGGCTTCCTCAACAAGGAGTAAAATCTTAGAATTTAGCGGGGTTAGTGAAATAGATACTAAGAGGTATGATTACGGAAATAAAGCGTTTCGCGAAACACGTGTAGGTTTTTTTTTAATTTAAAATGATGATGTTGCCTATTCTCCCATCACACATCACATCTACCGAAGAATGCTGTCAAAACTGGAGAATTAAAATAAATCTCGACATATCTCACTAAATCACTTTCATCCTTCGTCACAAATTCACATCCTACCCGAAAGACATCGTCATCATCATCTGGCGCAGAGTCTCTCCAGTTACGAACATCGAGCAGGGTTCATGCATCTTATGTAACAGCCTCCATCCACCTCACGTTCCGTTTCTCCAGTCTTCTTTTTCCATGTATTTCCTCGATGAGGATCTTATTGGATATCAGCATATTCTCCAGCACGTGACCTGCTCATCTAGCCGCCCCAGCTTGGCTGCCTTGACAACATCCAAGCTATTGAACAAGTTAAAGAGTTCTCTGTTACTGCGTCTTCTCCATACTTCGCAGTAACCCACGATCCTTCCGTAGGATTTTCCTCTCAAATATCAGGAGTCTTTTCTCAACAGAGTTTGTTATACCCCAAACCTCTGAGCCATATATTAATAATGGTCGAATGAGTGCTTTATAGAGCGTAACTTTTGTCTCCTTTGAGAGGAACCCGAAAGACATCCTTTAATAATGTTCCACTTATCCCTGTGGAACAGATCCGCAAGCTACTTCCACCTTGAAGACGTCCTAAATGGAATCCTCAGAAAAGATTGAAAAGACAAGAAACTGCTAAGATTTCGATCACTTAAATATTTACTTGAAAAACGCTCAAAACTTCCAATCTATTACAAAACGCTCATATACATGACCGTTATCGGTAATAAACTTCGGAATTGAACTTTGGGGCTCCACGAAAACCTTTAAATTCTTCACGCATCCAATCCAAAACCTTTCGAAGTATCCTTAATGATGCCACAGACAAAATTGTCTATACAGACCACGGTATTACAAACTGAGACATCTGAAAAAAAGATGGTCAAAAGACCTCTTAACATAGAACATTTATCATCAATGTCTAGTCCTATCAATGGATAGTTTCTTCACAAGTCATTCACATGTAACAGATAGATAGATAGATAAACGTGTTTTATTAGCATATTTCTCTTATTTATCTACATTATTTACAAAACTCAGAATACTGGCATGGATATACCGTCTGCCAGGAAGATGGTCTACCTGTATGGCCAAAAACGAACTTTACATTTTAGACTGCATAACATAAGTAACATAAACGTACCTTTATAAGGATATGTCCTTTATGTTTTTATTATTCTTCCTATTGCCCCTCAAATACAGAGCTTCCTTTAATTAGGATTGTCATAATATAGTAACGCTCAATGACACGAAAATTATATATTGTCTTTCTTTTCTTTTTTTTTTTAATTGGAATTTACAACAGTAATAATAAATGTGCAAATAAATGTGCTTGTTCTGGCTATATGACTAAAGGCGAACTTTTTTATTTGATTTGTAAACCATGGTTGAAAGATATCATATATACATGTACTATGTGTAAGGAAGATGAAAGCATGCTTCATTTAGTAGGCAAATGATACCATAAAGATACCTATCATTATATAGTAAAATAACATAAAATGTTAGCTGTAAGCGAGATAAAAATTGTTATTTTAATGCCTTGTTATGCTGATTCCAAAACACCTTACCTTTCTCCTCTATGTTTATAAATGGCCAAGTTATGGATATATAAGATCCTTAATCGGCAATTATAGATTTTTTGTTTTTCATTTTTCTTTTTTTTTTTTTTTTTTTTTTGATTTCTCGTTATGCTGATTCCAAAACATCTTACATTTTTCTCTATCTTTATAAATGGCCGAGTTGTGGGCTTATTAGATATTTAATCGGTAATTATACAGATTTTTTGTTTTTCAATTTTCTTTTTTTTTTTTTTTTTTTTCCATGTCTCGTTATGCTGATTCCAAAACACCTTACATTTTCTCTCTATCTTTATAAATGACCGAGTTATGGGCTTATTAGATATTTAATCGGCAATTATAGATTTTTTGTTTTTCATTTTTTTTTTTTTGATTTCTCGTTATGCTGATTCCAAAACATCTTACATTTTTCTCTATCTTTATAAATGGCCGAGTTGTGGGCTTATTAGATATTTAATCGGTAATTATACAGATTTTTTGTTTTTCAATTTTCTTTTTTTTTTTTTTTTTTTTTCATGTCTCGTTATGCTGATTCCAAAACACCTTACATTTTCTCTCTATCTTTATAAATGACCGAGTTATGGGCTTATTAGATATTTAATCGGCAATTATAGATTTTTTGTTTTTCATTTTTTTTTTTTTGATTTCTCGTTATGCTGATTCCAAAACATCTTACATTTTTCTCTATCTTTGTAAATGGCCGAGTTGTGGGCTTATTAGATATTTAATCGGTAATTATACAGATTTTTTGTTTTTCAATTTTCTTTTCTTTTTTTTTTCATGTCTCGTTATGCTGATTCCAAAACACCTTACATTTTCTCTCTATCTTTATAAATGAACGAGTTATGGACTTATGAGATCTCTAATCGGCCGCCATTTTGAAACAAACAGACGGATTATAATGTCCAGTTCCGAGGATCATCCCGGGGTGACCTGTGACTTTGGTACCGAATCTCAAGAAAATCGGTCCAGAAAATCTCGGAGAAAAGCCGCGGACGGCGTACGGCGTACAGCGGACGGCGGACGGACGGATTTTTTTTTATTCGATATTTGGATTCTACGTATCTTGAAACGTATAACCTTAAATTTTGAGGGGGGGGTTACAAAAAAATTTTCTTTGGTCGATTCCAAAGGTCTATTATTGAAAATAATAAACCAAAAACAAACTGAACTTCGCTTCCCACTAAGAATGAAAACTGAGCTAGGCAACTTTAAATTTTAAGGCAACACATAAATATAAATAAAAATAATCTATGGCTTATCCAGCCCTATTCATACTAGTTATGTTTCGTTGCTATAATTAAACTCCGTTATTATTTTTTTTCTACAATTTAAAGCACATTTCATATAAATAAATATTTTTTCTCATAAATATTTTCCGATATGAATTTAAAACATAACATCTGCCTTATAAAATGAAGCATGTTTTCATCTTTCTAACAATTACACCTAGTACATGTATATATGATATCTTTCAACCATGGTTTGCATTAATTAAATTAAAAAATTCGCCTCTATTCATATTGCCAGAACAAGCACATTTATTTGTAGCTTTGTAACTGTTGTAAATTCCAATAAAAATAAAAAAAAGAAAAAAAAAGAGATAATTTTCATGTCATTGAGCGTTACTATATTACGAAAATGCTTATTATAGGTGGCTTGGTATTTTAGGCGGAATAGAAAGGATGATAAAAACATGAAGGACGTGGCAAAAAATATTTATTTTTAGTCGAAGGAACAAAACTAAAAGAAAAAACAGGAAAAATTGAAAAAAAAAAACTACAAAACGTTGTTGGCTATTAAGATAAAAAGGAAGACAAGCTGAACAATGTGTTTTGAAAGAAATGTTCCCTTATAATTAGTTACTAAACTAACTGCAGCAACATTAGCTCACTTGTGTGAACTGACTATTGTATCTCCCAGATTAACTGATTCTTATCTTTCTTATCTTAGATACTCTCTTGCAGTTTAGATGAAGGTCTCATTGTGTCTCTATGTTCTTTCTGCAATATACCTTTATCTAGTCTTTTATTTTAGCCTGGGAGTTTTCTTGTAGTCGCTTCTTTTGTAAATAAAAGGTAAAAACAGTAAACAAATATTACAAACAGTGGCGTATCCAGAGGGGATGTCCAGGGAATCTGGACCCCTCTCCCCTCCCGAAATTACAAAATACTATTATATATTCTTATCTGTAAACAAAAATTGTATAAACATATTTGAATGTTATTTTATAAATAATATAGGTAGGCATAGAAAATATTATATAGAGAGATTATCCCTTAGATCCCTGGTTGGGGTTGCTTTTTTTAAAGTATATCCTTGGATGGACCCTCCTCCAAAACGAAATCTATCTAACTGCGCTACTGATTACAAAAGTCCATGGGCATGGAAACTCAATGCACTTTTATTGCTTAGTTCATAAGATACTAATTATTGTTTAATCTATTATCCCTTTGCTTCTTCATTTTTTTTCCTTCATATTCATAAGCTATAATATCTGTACGTCAAATGTAAAATTTCGTAAATCCTATTTTGCTGATTTTGATTTTAGAATAGATTAGAAACATAAACTTTATTCTGGAACTATGTCCCTTAAGAATAACAAGTATGTACAAGTAAAAACAGACAAAATGTCTGACCAAAGACTACATTAATGAAAGTCTATTCATATTTACAATAATATCAATTTAACATATCAGTAACGAAAAAAAAAGAATATCCTTCTGATAATAAATATAATTTTACCGACAAAAAAAATGAAAAGAAAAGAAAGAGAAAATAAAAATAATACGAGTAGAGCAATCCTGAATTAAAACAACATTAAAAACAAATTCTCATTTTTAAACAGAATTTCATTCAACTATAAAAAAATAATATAATAATTCACAGAATTAAAACTTTGTATGGTAATTCATTGAATTTGAATATATAATGCTGAAGATAATTCCTCAAAAAAAATTTAACCAAATAAGTACCTGAATAACAATATATCACTTTCTCCTGACTGCTTTGCTATAGTAGGCACCAGGCAGGTACTTAAGAGCTGTGAACTATTCACTGCTACTTGAAAGGCGAGCTCTGAGAGAAAGTGAGTGTGGAAGGCTATTAATTCTGCCCAACGTGGGCTTGACGGTAGCAACTGTCAGATCTTTTTCGAGAGCAACATCTAATCTGTTAAGATCCCGTCTACTTTTCAGCTGATTTCAAATCCAATTAAACTCATGCCGGAAAAAGTCATAGTTTAAACCAACTTATTTTATCAAACTTTACAAATCGGCAATAATTATTTTTACAATTATAATGGTAAAGAAAATTCGGACGGAATCATTTATGTAATCAGACAACCCTATTACTCGAGATATTAAATAAAGTAATTTCGCCATGTTTTATTTTTTTTTTTCTCAGCTCCTAGGGGCCATTCGACAAAACGGTAGGATGGATATGTGTCGATTTTTATTCAATGTAGAATAACCAAAAAAATTTTAATCAAAATCGGCGAAGGACACATCGTGCACTCTCCTTGTTGGTATGATTTTAATTATTCATCTTTTATCAATAAAACTAGTTTTAATTTATTACTTATTGATAGCCTCCTCGCAATAAAGTTATCTGCAGGTATTCTCCATATATAATCAGATGTTTTAGAAATAGACAAGGGGCAATACCTACAATACTGAACAGTTGTGAAGGTTTATCGGGTCTAAATGACGGACACGTTCAGACACACCTAAGGGTTTTATTTTTTAGATACCGATAAATTTTAATTGAATAAAGAAAAAAAAAACGTGATACGATTTTGGTGACACCTTAAAGAATGTTGAAGAAAAAAATATATTTTTTGAAAATTCATACAAGCATGAATGATGTGATATTTCATTTTATTCATTCTGAAAATGAGAAATGATTTGAGCTGAGTGTTTTGATAAAAGTTTCTTTATAAAAAAATAAATATACGTTTCAACTTTTGGATATTTCAATTGTGAACTTGAAATCGAGAGAAACAATCGCTGTCGATTTCAAAAAAACAGCAATTGACGTCTTATGAAAAGTTCCAATGACAGTTAAGAAATGGGAAATAAGTAATTCGTTTAATTTTATCCAATTGAAATTTTAAAATATTTTATATTAACAAACACTCGTCTTATTATTTTAACTTTTTAAAATATAAACAGTTTTTAAAAATAATATAATAAATGTAATTTTTAAAGGGTTATTTACTTCAACCCTAGCAAGTTTATTATAATAAAACCAGCGAAACACTTAATGCGTGTATAATAATATGTGTTTCACTTAATATGTTATTACAGATTGATATATTACGAATTCACAAAATAATTAGCATAAGTAATAACGTACTAAAACACCATTAGCAAGGCTTCAATCACCTCAGAAGCTGTATAAGTAACAATTTACATGTACTAATTAAAATCAATCTACATAAAACAACTTGAAGAATTTCTCGTCCTTATATAATACACCTAAGCTGACAATAAATATAAATGCGACAGAACTTGACTGCCAACTTACATAAATTAAATAAACCAGGTGATTACATAAATACATAGCCCTGGTTCTGGTTTATTACCAGGTTCTTATTAGCATTTCGTACTGGACTGTTTCCCGTAAAAGATAGCCTGATACTGAAACAGACTGGAAACGAGATATTATCCAACATAGTTGTATGCATAACATCACAAAAAAACCTTATTTGCCGATTCAAATGGGCTTTTCAACTTTATTCAATTGGATATTAAGCTATATACAAATACTGTTATCGAATATATAACAGATAAAAACGTTGTTGACATTCTTTCTGAATAATTTGATGCAATGTCTTTACAGAGAATTTATTGCAGGATTTACGATACTAGTATCCTGAAAGATTAAATGAAATATTCTACGGAAAAGTTAAGAGGCGCTTCTCTCGAAATGCAACAAAACATACTCAGTTTAAATGTATATTAAGTAATTTCCAATATTAATAAATATTATTAATAATCAACAACAAATTCCATCTTTGGTCATTTCGGTTCTGAAAATAAAATAAATAAATTTAAAGTCTGATTTAATTATTTGTGAAAGACAAGTTACTATTGGCATTTAACTTTATATTTAAAAAAACATTTTTATAATATTGCCATCGACGTTTTGAAGTCCTTCTTCGTCTTGAGGATGTTTATTTTCTTTAAATACACAGTGCCCCCCCCCCTCCAGTTCCCCACATCCGTACAATTCGTCAATATTTATTTATTTATATATTTATTTATTATTCGTAATTACATGTTACATTATAAAATATTCTGGTTAGTGATTCTACTTTCATATTCCTGTCACACTGCACTGAAAGTAGAGTCACTTTTCAGAATATTCTATAATGTAACAAGTAATTATTGACCAAGTAAAATTGTACGGATGTGGGGACATGAGGGCACTACGTATTTAAATAAAATAAACATCCTCAAGACGAAGGACGTTCGAAACGTCGCTGACAATATTAAAAAATATTTTTTTAAATATAAAGTTAAATGCCAATGGTAACTTGTCTTTCACAAATAATTAAATCAGACTTTTAATTTATTTATTTTATTTTCAGAACACAAATGACCAAAGATGGAATTTGTTGTTGATTATTAATATTATTAAAAATATTTATTAATAGTATTAATAATATTTGGAAATTAGTTCATATAAATTTAAACTCAGTATGTTTTGTTGCATTTCGAGAGAAGCGCCCCTTAACTTTTCCGTAGAATTTAGAAGAAGGACTTCAAAACGTCGATGACAATATTATAAAAATGTTTTTTTAAATATAAAGTCAAATGCCAATGAGAACAACTTCTTCACAACTCTTTCACAAATAATTAAATCAGACTTAGAATTTATTAATTCTATTTTCAGAATCCAAATGACCATTATAAAAATATTAAAAACGTCATTTATTATAAAAATATATTAAGCTCTGAACCCAACGTTTTTTATGTTTAAACGAGAGGGAGGGGCATCCCAAAGAGGGATTTAATCACTGAGAAAAAATATTTAATATAACATTTATATATTTATTCAACCTTGTTTTATTGAAAACGTGGGAAACAGATTGCAGCAAACAAATGTAATTAAATACAACGAAAATATATCCAATATAATAATAACCTGTATTTTTAAAGGTTATTAACCCTCTGAAATACTAAATAATCAAATAATTGAATTTTTGTGTGTGAATGTGTATGTGTATGTATTTTTTTTTCTTACCGTTCGATTTAATAATAAATAAAAATTAATAAATGTACCTCTTGTATGTACAATCGGTTTCGGGTTAGAGTCTCACAATAAAAGATATTTTTCATTTCATTACAGTGGCGTAGATAGTAAGTAGAATGATGCATTATCAGTTTACAGCAATATTCGAAGATAACAATCACGTATTGGATATTTAAATATCCTGTAGACAGAAACAAGAACATGCGCCCAGGCTGGCCCAGTTTGCAGATGTTCTTCATAGGATGCACCGGCGGATGGTAATGCTATGCTAAAAGATGCAGGCAGCTGCAGTGGGGTTGGGACCGGTTGTACCGTTAACAAATCTGACGAGGAAGTACACATGGCCCACCAGGAACTCAGGAATTTCAGGAAACAGTGTGGTCAACATTATGCTAATATCTTGAGCCGGCTCCACACGAGTGGTCAACCGTTTGACAAAGGACTTGTCAAATGTTTGTTAAGTATGAAATGTGAAAGCACAAATGGCGCATCCACACTCATGACAAGCCGTTAAACAAAAATTGCTTGGCAATTTTTTGTGAAAATATGTGGTTTAGTTAAACTAAGGCACTTCTGTAATGGATTCCGACGATGAACTAGCTGCCTCTGCCTTCAAAATAGCATAAATAGCGATCAACACTGTACGCAAAACTAAAAAGCTCTTTTAGTGCTATAAAAAAGTACGAATTACAAGTAATTAATCCAATTAATAACCAAAAGTATGAAGTTATGAATCATTCATAATTACAATATACACTTTAAAGTAACAACAATTTTAAAATTCAAATATGTTTTTTGATTTAAAGTGAATGTAATATATATAAATAAATGCAGGCTGATACTGTTTCACCACAAGTTCATTTATTCAGATGGAAACTTTCAGCCTACAAGCCATCCTCAGGCATCTCTGTAAAAGGCCCTTATTTCGTTAAATTTACAACACACCACACTGTTAAAAATTTAAATTAAATTAATTAAATTAAATTAAATTAAAATTTAAAATAAAATTAAATAAATAAAAAATAAATAAAATAAAAATAAAAAATAAATAAAATTAAAAATTAAATTAAATTTTTATTTACATTTAAATAAAAATTTAAATATTCTAATAAATAACCATATACATACTTAAAAAGATTTTAAAATGCATATAATACCATATTTAAGTCAAATCCGGACCAAGTCCAATTATACAGCGTCACTAAGAAATAAATAATTATAATATAAAAACAATAACAAAATTGAGGTTGGATCAAATTTCATTGCAGTTTAAAATGCAAAAATCAACCAATGCAATGTCACAACCAATTATGACAACTAAATAATTTACTAAGCAATCATTGATGATTATGCAACAATAAATCTACATGCATTGATACCCTAAAATACCATCTATTAATTCATAAATCTAATTTTTATATTTATTTAAATAAATTAAAATTTCAATTTAGTAATTATATTAGCATATGTGCTATTCAAACCATTAGTATCATATTTAAAATTGCACACTCTATTAAAATATTTTTTATGTATATGGACTCAAGTATTTTTATTTTATGATTATTATTTTATATTGCAATAATCTTTATATTAGTTAAATCAAAATTATGCTTGTTTTCAAGGCTATGAGTGGATTATACTTTTTAATTTTGGAATTACAATTACTTCTATGTTTTATATATAACCATATACCTACTTCAAAAAATGTGTTAAAATGTATACAATGCGATACATAGAGTCCATGCCTGAAGATGGATAAAAAGGCCGAAATTTTGCATCTTAAGAAATGAACTAGTATCAACCTGCATTTACTTAAAATTTATTATTTAGGTAAAAATAAGGAACCCGTTGGCAGCTGGTTCCCCACACGTGTGGAAAACAACTACTGGGTCAATGGCAAGAGAAAATTATTTTGATTTGTGGAATAAACCCACTGGGCAACGACTAGGACGAGGGTCAACGCAAATATTGGCAAACTTTCTTTCACCAATACACCAACATTCACAAATACTCTAATCCACACCAATGCCAAACGATATTAGACAGTGAAGGTGTCAACAAAGTCTAAATAGAAAATAAATTGTATTATTAATCTTTCAACAATCAAATGTACGAACTACCAAATAAATAAATAAAATAGTGCCAATATAATAAAGAAGGAGTATTACTTTAAATAATAAAAACGAATAATTGAATGTATTATATAATTGAAATTGAAGATGAAATAAATATAAATTTTGAAATTTTTTTTAGTCTGTGTTCGCTTTTCTTAAATAAAAACGTATAATTGTGAGAAGGCAAATCGCCAGGCCACTTAACCTCTCCACTAATAATTTAAAAAACTCAAAAAGTTGGGAAATTTGTGATTGGAGAACCTACTTCAAACTGCGAAAATTGTAGTAAAATATTTTACTCAAATATTTAGAGTGATGTGGGGTAAGTGCGTAATTGCATCGTTGGAACTCGCAACTGGTAAGAACTGTACTTTATGGAGTATGAAGTCTAAAAACTGATGTATCAGAAATTAGCGACGAAATTTCCCTAAGGTGAAATATAGCGAATTGTAAAACATTAGTTCCATCTTATTGATAAAGTTGTATCATTCAACTTTTGCGGTACAGCTGTATTGGTGTTTATGTATTAGTATCACTTTTTTTTTTCAATGATCGGAACCTACAGAAGCTATTCTTCAAAATACTGTGATTTACGTTTCTCCTTGGCAGTTTTATATTTTTTAAGCCCTTGTCCGGAGTCACCCAGCATAACATGCCAGTAGAGGCAAGTGGAGACCTTTTTTGTGTGATAAGTGCGCTTGGTGTACACTTACCCTTACTATCACGTTTCGTCGAGGCAACTACGGACTAGCGAATTAAAATAAAAATTATTTTTTTCAATACATTCATTCAATTATATTTCACATCCCACTTTTGTAACTCCATGAAGACTGTAAAATGTGAATCTCAGACAAACTATAACATTTTTTTCGGAGATTACACCAAATAATGATCCTCCGGAAATTGAATTATATTTCACTTACTCCAAAACCGCTCTAACTTGAATAGTGTTTCTTCCAGATACCTTGTACGCAATTACCCCTTAAGGCAGGGGCAGTTGCGTACTAAGTACTATTCATCTGATCAAAATGGACATGGTAGAAACGTAGGCTTGAATGTAATATTTAAGCATAATCGCCTAAGGAACATTTAAAAAAAAGAAAAAAGCAAAAATCTAGCATTAAAAATAAAAAATTACAGACCTGTAAAGGAGAATTTTGTAAAATTAATCTCATGCAAGCTATAACTTTTTTTCGGAGATTACACCAAATAATGATCCTCCGGGAATTGAACTATATTTCACTTACTCCAAAACCGCTCTAACTTGAATAATGTGCCTTCCAGATATCTTGTACGCACTTACCCCTTAAGGCAGGGGCAATTGCGTACTAAGTACTATTCAATTAAATTATCAATCTGATCAAAATGGACGTGGTAGAAACGTAGGCTTGAATGTAATATTAAGCATAATCGCCTAAGGAACATTTAAAAAAAAGAAAAAAGCAAAAATCTAGCATTAAAAATAAAAAATTACAGACCTGTAAAGGAGAATTTTGTAAAATTAATCTCATGCAAGCTATAACTTTTTTTCGGAGATTACACCAAATAATGATCCTCCGGGAATTGAACTATATTTCACTTACTCCAAAACCGCTCTAACTTGAATAATGTGCCTTCCAGATATCTTGTACGCACTTACCCCTTAAGGCAGGGGCAATTGCGTACTAAGTACTATTCAATTAAATTATCAATCTGATCAAAATGGACGTGGTAGAAATGTAGGCTTGAATGTAATATTTAAGCATAATCGCCTAAGGAATATTTAAAAAAAAAAAAAAGAGGAATAATAATAATCTATTTATATAAGGAATAATCTACCTTCAAAAATAAAAAAATTACAGACCCTGTAAAGGAGAATTTCGAACCAAAATCACTGATATTTAAGTTAAAAAATTGGGATTTTATCGATGTTCTACTGTGTTTGAATAGAAAAAAAAATATAGTTGTCAAGTGCCGACATTCGCAACAGGTAAGTGAAAAGTTCAAATTAAAAATAGTTGAAAAATTAAAATATTTAATATATTGTAATTGGGAAATCCAGTTAAAAAAATTGTTGGGAAATTTTAGATTGTTCCCACCAGCCCAATAAGTTGCATCTATGCCCCTGAATGAGAGGAAAAGGTTAATAAAAGAAAATTAGTGAAATTAATGTAAGTTATTTACATAAATTCGATTCATTTTGAGTCATTCGAATATTAGCGAACGTGAACTGGATTTTTGAGAACCGCAATTTGTCGAAACAGTTAATTAGTTTATATTGGTCAATTATAATCGATTCGGTTAGCCCAAATTGAAGAAAGATCTTACGAAACTCCCATTGACCGCTCCACTAACATAGTTATTCTGATTCAAACATCATACCATTAAGAGATATACAAGTAGGTCTGTAATGATTACAAAATCAGGCTTTTAAAGTCGGTTAGTTAATTTCCAACCAAATCCGAATGGTCCATCTAAATTTATTGGCCAAAATAACTAAAATGAGTCTCTAAATTTCCAGTTTCGCAGACTGAACTCCAAGAACACATTATATTCCCCGACACTGCTTGTATTTTTCTTCATATTATAGAAAGTTATATCTCCGTGAAATTGATTATTCTAACTGCGAAAGAAGGAAAATAGATATTTCGGTCTAGTTATTCAGAAAATTATTGTTTCTTCTTAAATTATCAATAGATAATTCCAAGATTTATTTCTGAAGAAATACTGTAAGAACATTTCAACAAATAGTTTTGCTATATTTTAGTAAATAAATAAATATATACTTTAATGTTTTCTTAACATCATAATCATTTATAAAAATTTTAATAAATTAATTATAATTAAAATTTTTATTTGATTAACACATCAAAACAATTCTTAAAAATCTAAATAAAACTATAGGGTTAACATTCATTTTAATTGAAGATTTGTAATATCTTTTTGTTAAATGTATTTATTATATATTTTTATAAAAAAAATTATAGCACCAATGAATAATGTTAAAAAAGGTTAACAATAAAAGTAAGTGTCAGTTTAATAAATATATATATTTATATAACGGAATGAGATCTCCAAAAACAAGAGCTTGTGTGGGTGTGTGTGTGTCAATAGACAGATGTCGCGACGCCGAGTGTCGTTTTTGAGATAGAATCGAGATGTAATCTTCAGAAACTAGTAACCAAATTCAGGATCACTTTTTAACCCACCGTTTTATAGTTTGATAGGCGTTCAAGGAAGTCATGGACATCAGATATTTTTTATTTCTTATCTAATAGGTTTTGACCAGAAATAATATCTATTATTTTATACAAAGTTGTTATCCTGAAGGGATACTTTGTATAAAATAATATCCTGAAGGTTGTTAACCTTTGTCCCAGAATAAAGTTCTTTTTCAATTTATTTATATTTATATATTTATAAATAATATATATATATATATATATATATATATATATATATATATATATATATATATATATATATATATATATATATATATATTATATTTTTATATATTTATATATATATATATATATATATATATATATTTATATATATATTTATTATTTTCCACTTAAATATTCCAAAATAATAATATAATATTAAGGATTATATAATATTATAAAGTCCCAGAATAAAGTTGTTTTTCTATTTCTATTTATATATATGTGTATATATATATATATATATATATATATATATATATATATATATATATATATATATATATATATATACATATATATACTGAATACACATACATATATTTGTTAATATTCCACTTAAAAATTCCAAAATAATATTATATTATTAAAGATTTGTGTAATATAATAATAATATTCCACAAAAAAGTTATAAATATTAATAAGAAAGAGACAGAGCCATCTGCCAGGGACTTAATCATCGACATTTTGATTTTGGTTTATGTTTCGACCAGCTGGCAGGGACACCTTGCCTCGAAGAGCATTCCATTCCCCATGGTCTTCTTCTTTTTGAAACCGGCTTCAAATAGAAAGTTCCAAATTAATGTTCGTATAATCTGTTAAGATTCCGTTACAACAGAAAATATCGAAGGATATATTTCAATTTTTCAAATAAAGAAATAAATAAATTAAAGTATGATATAATAATAGATTTAGATAATATTTCACATTCAGAAGTTATTTTACAGGATGATAAATCAGCTTTATATGCTTCACATTTTTTTTTGTTTAATGGAATATTTAGTATATTTAAAAAAAAACAAAAAAAACAGGCATTTAATAGTTTTAGTAATATTTTTATATTTTTCTCTTAATATTACAGAGGAACACGATTTCTGTATACCAATTTAACATTATACGTACATGAAAACATCAATAAAATTTCCAATGTTTTTTAATAGTCATGATTAAATGTGAAAAGTCGATAATTTAATCAATTATTTTAGTTCTAAATAACATCTTAATAACCTGTTTATATTAATATGAAGTAAATTTCGTCGCTGTAGAATAACATATGTCAATTTTTAATGAAATTGAGATACCAATTTCCCCCCGAAATAAGGTTTTTAATTATCAAAATTCCAAAAATAAACTACTTATTTTTCATTAACTTTAAAATCAATTTTCATTGGAAAAAATAAATGATATATATTTAAATCGAACTTAATTATCATCCGCATTCCTTCTTTTTTTTTTTATTTTGTCTTATTTTATTCGGCACATATATATCATTGTATAATTTACGATAAATGTAAAGCAAACTAATCCAAAAGTATTTAGGTAATTTACTGCAAATCAGAATCGATTATTTGATATGCTATGCATTTAAATTGTCCATTATAGTAATTGTTTATGTATATTATTTAATCGTTATTGACCGAAATATAGACGAGGACCTGTAAAAAAAGCTATAAAACCCGAAATGAGGTCATTACTGTCAATCCAACCTCAATCAATCAACCGATTGGAGGTTGAGGTTGTAAACGAGGCCCTATCATATTCTCTCTATCCTAAATACATATATTAATCCCCCTCTAACATCAAAATTATTTCCATCAATATATTATTATAAACTAATTACATACTATCCAAAAAGCTATTTCCACAATAATTTATCAGGAAATCGTTAAGAAATTCGTTAAGTATATATTTTGTAAGCGAAATGTCCTTGGAAACTAAATAAACCAGAACAAGATAAAAATATTATAGTGTGTTCGGTTATCTTTGAAAAAAATTATCACAACGGATTTAGACCGTAAATTAGCACTCTTCCAATCTTCCGTAGTAATCTTTAAAGAAAACAATATAAACATTTATATAAAAATATGAAATAATTCGAATACATTTCTCATTAATATGAATATGGTCATTCCCCCATTAATATTTCTTATCATTTATTTCTAAATAGCAAAGAAGAAGTTAATACATAAGATAAGTGAACCTTAGCCTATTTATCAGCCTGAATTTGAAAAATTAAAGCAATTAATAGTCATTAATGGCAAATATACTGTTTTATTCAACAGAACGTCGATCGATATAAATAGGATATTTTTTCATTACGCTTTTCCGAGATTTTTTTTTAGTCAAAAATAGCAAAATTAAATAGAATATTAAAATTATAACTAAAAATTATTTCCTAAATATTAGAGATTTCCATCAACGTCTAAATTAATTGTGATAATTTTATTTTTGCTCTATTAATTAGTAATTAAAAACATATATTACTGAATTGATGGAAAATATAAATTAATAGTATTGGGTATCCTAAATTATGCTTAATACAAATATAAATTAATCAATGTTTCGAAAATTCAGGCTACTTTAGAACCAAAATTTTCAGTGAAATCATATAATTAAATAAAAACATTAAATAATTAAACCATCAGTAGTTGCGATTCATACAAGTGATAAATTCTATTACAGGCTAAAAACTTTCCAGATCTTATCACATATCATTTAAATTAACAAATATTAAAAGAGATTACCACTTGATGATATGTATTAATAAAATATATTGTTCTTTAAGATGTACTGGTGAAATAGTAAGCATTCTGAAATAAAATTTAGATGTTTTAATTTAGAACCTCCAATTAAAATTAATATTTGGTCTTTACTTAGATTTTTACTCTTAATTTATAAATTAAAATATAAAGAAATATATTTTGTTAAAAAATATGAAATACCATAAATTTAATTCATGAACTAAAAATACGAGAGATGTAACTGATTTAATTTAAAATTATTATAATGAACGAGAAAAAAAAATATATATAGAATAAACTAGAAATAATTTTAAATAACGCTTAAAATATTTATTAAATTGTCAACAAGAAGAAAATCAATTATGAAAAATATGTACATTTTTTAATTCTCTAGATAACATTGACAGTACGCATAGATTTTTTTCTTCTTTTTTAAATAAATAATCATGTCTTCATAATTATTTCTGGTACAATAAAGAAAGTGATTTTAATATTCGAATGTATGTTTTGAATAAAAATCCTGATGAAAATGTTCCTGCTTACTAATCAGTTTGAACGACCTCAAACTCGCTTAGCTTGGTAAATTAGTCTCTTACAGGTCATGGTCTTGTGTAAGAATCCACTTGGCTCGTGTTAAATTTTAAAATAGCTTTTAATTTAATAATAACTCACTATTGTATAAAGAAAACTATTTTTTATAATGATCTAAATTTAAATCGAAAAAGTTCCTGTGAAAATACTACAGGCGATTTTAACGTTTTCTTCCCGGTAATTGTATCGGGTTAAAAAGGCCATCTCGTAAACAAAAATAAGTGATCAAGGATAAATCTACTGGCATTCAGGAAATTCATTAAGAAAAAACAATCCAGTCAAGAACCAAAAACTGACATTTCTCTGCCATAATCTTATCTAATGGCGAGCTTGTAATACCCGGACAATTTTCGACAGAATGGGTATGATATAATTTAAAAAAAACTGATTTATTACTAAATAAAAAACAAAATAAAAAAAACAAGTTTAATTACTGGATTTTCACCTCAAATGTCTTATACTTATGTACCAACAACTCAGTAGTAGACACAGATATACTCAATAATATATATTGAAGTTTGTTTTGAGAGGTATAGAGAGCTTAAAACAGTTACTTCATCGACCCCCGTTTGTATATTTGGATATAGATCTACCTTGGGTTAGATATGCACTTATCCGAAGCCGACAGAGTACGCAGCGAGACGTGCGCCCGCACTTGAAGAGGCCGGCCAGAGACCAGAAGGAAACCAAGTTCCACATGCCAATAGTGGTTGTATTGTTAATTATGGCACAAAGATGTGGATAAAAACTACCTAAACTATACTTGTTTCTGTAATGCAATGTTTGTAATCTGCAAATAGAATCATAATGGAAAAAAAAAATAGATTAGTAAAAAATTGATATTTTTAAAACGTAGAATTTCTTATATCTCAAGAAATTATATTCGAATGCTCTTCGCAAATATATATATATATATATATATATATATATATATATATATATATATATATATATATATATATATATCGAAAACGACACCCTGCTTGTTTAGGTAGCTCAGTTATAATTCACCCTTTTCTTACTCCCAGAATAAAGGATTAAGTACACTGATCAAATTTTATATATATGAGATTTTTTAAATAAAACACTTTTTTTTCATTCTTTAGACGAACGAAGAAGCAACATTATGTCCTAATTTTAAACCTTGACAACTTCTATAACCTTTAATAGCATGCAAAACACTAGCACCCTCTTTCAAGAGCACTATTAATGTGAAATACTACAGTAACCGCCTGCAGGTATTTATAAGATGTGGCAGGGAAGATATCATTGATCGTCTCTTTGATTGAATGTTGTTTAGATTTTTGAACACGTTCATGGTGCAACGGCCTTACCATCGATGCTACTCAATTCCTCAGCAACCATAAAGAACATAAAATATTATTATTAATAAAGTAATTCCACGGGGGAAAAAGAAAAGGAATTTTTAAATGATTAATAACCAAAAGAATCGTGACCAACAGGAAATTGTTAAATAAAATCTTCAAACCGTGTTTTATCGAATTTTTTTCCTAAGCAAAAATTAATTTTTTCATTAGTTTTGTGTTCTATAGGCACATTATTATTAATATTAATCAAAAAATATTACCTAAAAAAACCAACCTTCCCGTAGAGGGCCGACCTCAAAATGGTAAATAAAGGAATCAAAACTGAAACTTCATCAAAGCTAAAGTACAACTTAGAAACTGAAATTTTAAATTGAAATCGAAGAGACATTTTGGGCAAAGTGTGACAGCACACTTTGTGTACAAAACGCTTAGGGTTTGGCCAAACACCTCTATCGCTGGCAATTTCCTTTGCTTCTCTCTTTTCCCAATTAAATGTCCGATACCTCTGAATCGCATTGGGTCAGAATGTTTCGATGGCCGAGGTTTTTTTTAGGAGGTCGCCTAAGTGAACTCCGAACTAGGAAGCTTCTGAAAAAACTTAGGCACTTGACTACTGAAATCGAGCTGCTAATTTGATTTCATTTTATTTATTTTTTATCATTAAACTGATTATACAGCATATTATCGTTTATGAGTACAATAGGCATATCCAGCATACGAATGAATTGGACATTATACAACTTTTGGAGGAAGAATAAAAACGATATAATTGAATTTTTTTATCACTTATAATAAATTTGTTTAATTTTGTATTTAGATTTGCATATTTTTATTTTTGTAAATTTAGTTTAAATTAAATTAGTAATTTGAAATCAAGTTTCTAGATTCATTTTTTCTTTAAATATTTATAAATCACCTGCCTCTATGAAAATAATCATGAAATCAGCTGGTCATTTAGTGTTGTGTTCAATCAGCTGTTCAAAATCCGCCATATTTCCAATTGTCACCAGGTTTATGGTCAGCGTGTAGATAAGGGCACTGCGCACAGTGTCGTTACAGTAATAGGGTATAATAACAGAAATAGGTTATATTAATGCTTTATAAGGTTAACATGTGAAAAATTATATTTAATAAGGCGATATATAACTTCACTCAAAGACTTATTAACCCGATTTCGTTTCGGTAAAAATATATTTAGTTGGATCAGTAGTGGTACAATGACCTGCAACTTTCGAGTTTTTCGGATTTTTTTAGAACTCAGAACGATCGGACCCATTGCTGTTTCCCTACTTTTCTTTATCTTATTTCTTGCACTCTTGAATTCCAGCTGAACGTCATCCATGATTGGTGACAGTCCTAGCCGTGTCTAATCTCTGACTGCCATTCGAGATTGTTTTTTTCTTCAGAGAGGCCAGTTATAGAACGGGTTGGGTAACTGGTCAATGAGTCCACACCGGGGCACTGGGCTCTTTACACATCGCGAGACCTTTTGTTCAGATAGGGTTTATCATCTAATATAGCTGTAAGCATTTCAGGAGATTTTTAATTAACGAAAAAATAAAAATTATAAGATTCGAATTAAAACAAGCTTTAATATAACACCTTCGGGCAATGGAACGAGATAATTATAAAAATCTCATTAGAATGGAAAGCCATTTTGAGACATAAGGTGTTTTACAAAAGCAAAGTTTACTAAGTTACGAAACCTGGAGATTAAGAAAAAAAGGCGCACATAAACTATGAACAAAAAAAACGTGGCATGTTGGGTATAAGTCGAAATGACAGAAAAACTGAAGTATGGATCAGAAGCAAAACCCATATGTTAGAGACAGTGGAAATGGGCAGGCCATATCATCAGGATGAACGAAGACAAAGAAGATCATGCATTGGACAGCAAGGCAATACAAGAGAGTAAGGTATAGGTATGGACCATGAGCTGCGATAAGTTGAGAGAAACATACATGAAGTACCTGAAGCAGGGTCGTAAAGAATGGAAAAGACTGGTCCATTACCTGGTTTGGTTACAGGAATAAAAACAGTGCATTCATTAGCTCATTCATGTATAAATAAATACATTACAACTAGAAAATCCTCACCTATAAGCTTATTTTGCATACTTTGTTATAACATTTATTTCAGTTTTAACATTTCGTATAAAGTTGCAAATAATTATTATCGCTAAGCTATAACACCAGCACCTCAATATTACTGAGTCGGAAGCGGTATCGGTTCTAATCCGTCATGAGATGGTTGACTTTTCCGTATAATTACGAGACAACTGTGGTGTCTGAACTACTGTATAACCGACTGCGATTATGTTTGTTTGAAAAATATTTTCTCCAATAATCATAAAGCAGATCCCATTTTCAAAGATTACTGGCAAATCTATCGAATATTTTCCATAGATTAATATAGAGCACAGGTGACTGAATTAATCAGTTGACATCCGCATGATGGTATAGAAGGATCAATCTAATTAGGAATTGATAACTTATTTGCCACTTCTATAAATTTGTTTTATTGAAAACTAGTTTCGAATGTTATACATTCATCCTCAGTTCTAAAAACACACAAAACATTCAAAAATAAGCAATTCAAAATATATAAATTCAAATTTATATTTTGAATTGCTTATTTTTAATTTTTTTTTTTTTGTGTGTGTTTTTAGAACTTATTTTTCACATGAGATTCTCAGCATTTGTTATACTTAATGGATGCTTAGACAGTTCGATGCTCTACAAAAACTAATTATATTGAATTATAATTACGATTCAATAAAAAATAATTTAATTAAAAATAAAAATCCCGATTAAGAAACAACTCTTATATTTTACAACTAGAGCCCGGATTCTCATGCAATTGCCCTTTGTATTCGGTTGCTTGAAATCGAGCAGGATTAAGGCATAATTTTAAACAATTTTGGATAAATTACACGTTTTATGCTTTTACTGCATTAAATTGCACATTTAGCCGTAATTAATAAGTATATTTGTAAATTTCTTGAAAATATAAATATTGAACCAAAATTACGTGGGACAGAGTCACGAAGTAATACGTTACTGTTTATAACATATTAAATATAATTCAATTTTCTCGAAAATTCTAGGAGTTAAACTAAAATTGAAATTTATTTTGCTCTTTTTAGATTCGTGAAAAGCCAGTTAATCCTTACCAGTCCATTCACTTCCTACACTCAGTCTATAGTTGGCAAAATAATTATGCAAACAGACACTTTTTCGAAAAAAAAGTTCAATAATTTATTGAAAATAAATTAATTAGTGGATATCTTAACAAACAACATCTCGTATAAATTTTTAAAAGAGAAGGGATTTAAAAATCCGTATAATAAATATCCGAAATTGGTCGAGGAAAAAAATCATTCAAGCTGTAACAGCTGTGATATTAACTAGTTAATTAGTTATCTCCTCATGGCTTTCATCTAATTAATTATATCTTACTCAAATATAAACCCAAAATGGAAAAATGATCAGAATTGAAAGGCAATCCACCAAAATGGATCGTAAATCCAAAGAGTTAAGTTTTACAGGCAAAGATGAATGGTTCAACTTTGTCGACAAGGATTGAGTTATCGATATATCGGCAGTAATTTGGGATTGTCTCACTTGATCATGCGATACGTTTTTAAAACATTTATCAGTTGGCAGTAAAGAACAATTAGCAGAAAATGCGTCACCGTAGTGAGAGAATTACGTACGAAAAGTAGCAAAAAATACCATAATAAGAGCTCGGAGGTATTTTACTTATTACTTAACAATGCTCCAACCTGCCTAATTTATAAAGAAAAAATAATAATTTATGAAAGAAAACAAAATATGTAGATTTTTTGGGTTGTTTTAAGCATAAACGACGTAAATGTCAGAATTTTATTTTTCATTAAACATTTTGGCACGTTTTGGTATTTGCACTGCACGAAATCCGGGCTCTACTTATAACCCGATTCGTTCAGAGGATGACAGACAGACCCAAGGTTTATTACCGCCCCATCGGAGAGAGGAAGAAAGGCATTTTTTCTCAAGAATATAATCTTTATAGTGAAAATTTTAATTCTATTGCGTAATGACATAACTTATGACTTCATAAGAAGTTTTTCTTATTTCATCATAAACATTTTCTTAGTTTAAAAAACAGTTTTTAACGTGTGCCCTCCTGGCATTTTGCGCCATTGAGAAGCAAGTATCTAATAAGTACAACTATTAAAAAAAAAATTAATGTTTATAGAAAAGTATGCTCATTCGTATTAGCTTGTAGAAGAGACATCATGGGACAGTAGTGGAATGCGATCCGATTGCAGCTTACCATATAACGACATTGGATCCTTGCCCTTTCACCGGTAATATGATAGGCTGCATCAGGCCGTCAGCGTCAGGGCACTCTAAAGAAATTACATAAAAGTCCTGGTTCACTTTCACCATTGCTTTTGGACCAGCACGTTCGGAAATCAATAAGAGACCAAACAAAGACCGTGGTCAGCGATTGTGGTCCGCGGAAGAAAGTGGCCAGGAGATGATCTGCCAACGAGCTTCCTGTGGTCGGATCAAGTCCTCATTGGATAGTGATCGTTTTCGATATCCGGTAATCGAGATTTCTAAAGAATAAATCGATTCTAAAGATAATGAGTTATTACGTCACTTAATTTGAATGTAATAATAAAACTATAGAAACCAGAAAAGCTTTAAATTAATAATAGTCAAAAATTCACATTTCTTCAATTCACTTCACTAATTGGGACTAGTCTAGTTCGATCTTATCTTTTTAATTTTGTATATATGTTCCAAGCGACTTTTTTTACAGCTTTTCGGAATGATATTTTGATTTATTTTTTTAATTTATTTACTGTTTAAGGCAAAATTTTATATATTATTTAGCTTCAAACAATAAATAATTACTTGCTATTGCATAGCTATTATATAAAGGCAGTAGCGGATCCAGGATTTAATTTTTAAGGGCTTACATCGGGAGTCTGAGATTAGAGATACCTCTTAGCAACACGGTGGTTTGTGTCCTCCAGCGAGAAAGTTTTGAAGGTCACTGATTAAAAATGCCTTTTTAACACCATAGTGAACTTGAAGTTTTCATGTTTTTTTTTGTTTTGGTTTTTTTTTTTTAATAACGGTAATTATAGGAACAATAATGTTTTTAGGGAGAAAATGTTTATATTTTTTCTTGAAACATTATTGCATTTATTAGCTGAAGTAGTTCTTAACCCATCATTCAGATAGACGCCACGTATTTCTTTATTACTTGCGCTATTAAAAATTGGTATATATAGGCCATCAATACTAAATTAATATAAATACTATCAACGCCCTTTAGTGTGTATACGTTTGTGATAAGCGAATACGAGCATTTGATGCAAAATAATACTAATAATACATAATATGATAAATAATACATAATACATTGAAATAAAAATTAATTACAGGCCTACATTAACAAAGCATTTTTTGTTATGCGATATGATATAAATAGATAACATATTTTATAATAATAATAATAATAATAGTGTTATTCTCAATATTTTTTTTAATTACAAAATCTCTGTGTAATCATGTTTCGGGTTTCACATCATTTACATGATTAGTTATTTTTAAAACAATAATTACGATTTTATATATTTACATTGCTCGTATAATAATAGTAGAAAAAATAGAAAATAAAAAACTCACATAGGAAAAATAAAAACAAATGAATAAGGAGTAGGTGGTTGGTTCTTTTATGAGTGTAACGTCGAAGGTAATTTTTATTGTAATTACCGATCTCTTTTATCAATGGGTTTTCGTAATTATTTAATTATTTGCCTCAGATCATTCATGTATCGCATATAGATCATTCATTAATATATAGATCATTCATAAAAAAAAATAAATCAGTATAAAAAAAAATTAATTTTTTGTTTTGGAGGACTTCAGGACTTCTTTTTAAATCCACTAGTGTGTAAAGGTATAACGTGTAAAAAGTTTTTTTTTTTTACTACGACTAACAATAACTCGCTAATTACTCCGAGCCGTTAAATTTAAATATTTTCTTGATAAAACGTTTCGAGGCCTTCACGGCGTATTTTTAAGTGAGATCACGTAAACAGCAATTATCGCTTACTTCACATACCCGAAGGTCGCATCCGTTTCTCTGTCCGAGAAATACAGCCCGTGTCATAGAATACGCAGTTGGAATGCAGGTTGGTTATCTAATGGTCGGGATGTTCTCAGGGGCGGGTAACCTTGTATTGTTATACAGCTCTGTCCTTCACTGTTAATCCGTAAAATTGTTTTTTGTCCTGAACTGAACTCTAGTCTCGAAAGAGTTCTTTGTAGAAATATTGTATTACCTTTTAAAGAAATTTTGGCAGAATATATTTGAAATTTAAAAAAAATTATTATTCCTGAAATGAATAAATTAGAAAAATAAGTAGCATTTATCGCCTTTTATCTTCCATTTCTTGAATTTCTCCACGCGTCCAAATGTATTATATCTATATTACTGAAATAATCGCTTTTCCTACTACTGACTGTATATCGAAAGTGTATAAAAACATCCTAAGTCAAGAATCGGTGTTACCGATACGTTGAAAGCAAATATCTATGGTTTTAATTAATACGTCTATATTTCCAAAACACCCGTGTCTGTTAGCCATCCTTATTCGTGTACTACTATTTTATATTTTATCATGTCATATAATCCACTATAATAGCCATTTCTAATCACTCGTTTTCCAAAATGTAGCATTAATATTACTTTTTTTCCAGGCAAGGAAAACTAAATGGAAATGGGCTGGCTGGACATCTCCTGCGTTTCAAAGACAAGAGTGGTATGTAGTAATCACGGAGTGGACGCCAAACAATCCAAAAATTAAAAAGAAGAGATGGAGTGCTGCTGTCAAGTTCGAGATAGGATCGTTCTGGTAGAGAGCTGGGACAGAGATATTTGGAAAAGAAAGTGGTCGGAATATACAAACCGCTTCCAAAAAAATAAAATAAACTATTAATGTTTTTTACATACATGTATATTATAAAAAAAAAAATGTGAATTAAGGCTATACACGTCATTTTACTATTATTATTATTATTATTATTATTATTAGATTTATAGAAAAATTTAATATGTGTCTTACTCATAGCATGAGTTTACCTATAAAATAAAATAGCAATATGTCTGTACATATGCAATGCCTAAGGATTAGGAAAATTGAAATTTTTAAATAAACTCTATTTTCGTAGTATTGGTATGGTAGGATTATTATTTTTTTCTTATTTCTATCTTTTTTAATTCTCTCAAGCAAAACACTGTTGGCAAAATATAGACAAACATTATAATTTTAATCATCAAAAAATTAATCAAAATCATTCATCAAAAAATACATTCATATTTAAAAAAAGTCGAAAGTCAAGCATCGCTTTCACCAATACATTGGTCTAAAACATCAAAGCAAAACATCGATGGTTTCAATAAAAACAGCTATGTTTGTTAGTCACACAGATGTCCATTTACGTTGATGTCTTGGTTGGCGATTAAAATTGTTTAAAAACATGTTATGCGTTACTGATTGAATTTGACCTACAACTAAAACGTCTTTATCATACTTCATCTTACTTCGACACCCTTATAACTTCCCCTGGTCGTGTTATTAACTTTCCTCCGTCGTCGTGTGGGTCGTTTCGCTTACAAGATCCCTATGATTAGGGGCCTAAGGCTGCCGAAACCGGATTCCACCGTATCAAGAAATCTCTCGAGTGAAAGTTGGCTTTTGAGTCGGAGTTCCACAATCCCACTAGTTCCTGTTAAGGATTCACTTAAGTGGGAGAACGATTTTTGCATAGGTTGCTATGGTCAACGTAAATACATAGGTAACATCAGTTTGGAAGGAGACTGTCACCTAACATTTTTTTGTTTGCTTGATAAGCTTCCATTAGCCTATGTCAATGTGAGATTTTTAGTTGCGCAATTTATTTACTGCAATTAAAAATGATCGTTAGTTTAGCTTAGCAGTTAGTTCTAAGTTTATTTATTTATCTGATTATTGCCTTTACCCCTAAGGGTCATTGGCAAAAATAAAATTTATATTGTATCGCAATACTTGATTTTTTTTTTCAATAATTGCAGCAGAATCTCTGTTGAACCTTCAACTTCTAGAATACCTTACAGGCTACTTTTCATTTCCGATTAAGTTTACAGGTCAAGGATAATAGGTCAAGCATAAGTAATTTTATAAAGAGTGTCTTCATAAAGATAATAATAAATTATTTTTAATCTTGTATTAATATTATTCATTAGGTGGGCAAAAAGTATAATATTCAATAGAATATTTTTAATTTATTTTTATTTTCAAATTCAATTTATTGTTTAGTAAAAAAGCTTTTTTTTTAAAAAAATGTGTCTTTATTATGAATTAGTTTTGAAGGAGCTTGATCTGTTTTCTTAGAAAATAATTCCATTCATGATTCAATGTTCAAAAAAGTAAGATTAACATTTAAAAAAAAAGGTAAGTAGTTTTGACTGTCAGCGAGTTGTGGAATAGCGATAAACTTAAAGATGAAAAGTTCAAACGCTTCTCTTGTAATTTTAAATATGTTCTCTCTGTTAGTGATACGTGGATTTTTTTCGCAATCTTACATCTGACATAAATGTGCAATGCAGACCATCTCCCAGTTAGAACCGTTAAGTTTTTAGAATCCTTGTCTGCATTAAAAAAACAGTAACGTAGTAAACATATATTTTTTTTTTGTATTCCTATACACCAGGGATCCTTCGTAGGCATTTAATCCGTTATCGATAGGAACTGAATCGCAGCAGGTTAGTGATTGACTTCCGCGAGAAGAGAACTGAATCGTGACAGGACTGCCAACTGTAGATGATGGGCTAGGAAGTGATGCAGAGGAAGCTGATTCGGTAGTCTGTATCACTCTACTGCCTCCTCTATCGGTATTATCTAGACACCACTGCTTGGATATATATAAACACATCACACACACACGTACATGAATATATATAAAATATTATATGAATCGGTGCAGAATTTTTTTTTTTTTAATGAATATTCAACAGTAAAACTTTCTAGAGTAAAATCCTGTGGCGTACGTTGGTGGGAATCATACGCACCGACATTAGATTTGTATTTTGAGTAATAATATTAACATTTTTTGTTCCAAGTTTCTTATCATTAAATCTTACACCAAATTCGACGATTATGTACATTTAGGTGATTATTTGCCTTCTTCATATTAAATTTTCTCACGAAAAAAAATTGAAATACACCTCCGAAGTACTCGTGAGTAAAACGAGTATGTTCAACCCTCAGGCGGGTCAGCACCACTTCTTTTCTGGACAGCAGGATGTCTCGGGTCCCTCGCTGAGCGTAGGGCTTTACAGCCCTTTAATTATTGCAATCGAAGTCTTTATGGCTTTTCTTTTGTTAGACTAGAACATGACAAAGACAAAATTAAAAAAATAAATGGCCTTGTAGATTTGGGTTTCGATGGGGTTTGGATGGAGGCATACAGAGGCGTAACTAGCAGGTGGCAAGGTGGCAAATACCACGAGCCTCAGCCCAAGGGGGGTCTCAAATTGGCCTTTATAACAATAAAATATAATATAAAACTGTGCTTATGTGTAGTAATACAATATTATATGAAGTAATACAATTAATAACTATAGTAGAATATTATTATTACGTATAAGGATAGTATATTATAAACTTGTAATACCCTTTCATAGAACTGCCTCTTTCAAAAGAACCTTTACCTTTCGAGCTACTTCATTTTGGAATTCCTTACCCAACTCCATTCGAAAATCCTCATCCTTAACCTCCTTTAAGCATCAATTATTTCTCCACCTCCTTAACTATCAATCTTCCGCATTTATGTAAGTACTATAGTTATATATATATATATATGTATGTATCTTCATTTTATGTTTATATCTTGTATTTACTGTTTATAGTTTTATGTTTATTATTATTATGTCTATTGTTTGTTAGTTATTGTCTATTGTTAGTAGACAGGTGTACATATATATTTAATTACGATTTAAATGCCTGTAATTATTAAAATTTCCTTTATTTTATTTTACTACTTAACTTTTCTTAATTATTTACTGTATGTAAGCTAGACAAAAAGTACTAGTACTGAACATTTCTGTTATTCTAAGGGGACTAAAAGTCGCAGAATAAAATTTTATTTTCATCATTTCATTCATTCATTTATATAATACACAGCCACATCTTCAAATTTTGAGTAAGAAGCTTAGGGGGACTCAAAACTTAGCTGCCAGTGGCCTCCAAATTCATACGTGCGCTACTATTCATATTTGCGTGCCTAATATTTTCGGCATCGAATCCTAAGGTTTAAGGCTTTATTGTTTATATATCAGCGAATGATATTCTATCAAAAAACAATATAACTATTTTATCTGTGTACTAAATCATAAGAGAGCATCCTCCACGGTACGTGACATAAGTCAATAATTGTCTTTGAATAATTGATATTGCCCTCCTAAGTCTGCACGCACCCTCGTCACGAGTGTCAGGGAATCGAACTTGGTTTATATCAATTTCAACTTTTGCGGTTTTATGTTTATAGAGTGTAAAAATTTTGGTAATTTTTGTTTTACCCACCCGTTAGTCCAGGCAAATGGTAATATCACGTTGCAAAAAATAACAGTAGTCGGATTTATTATCATTCCTTTTTTGGGGGGGAGAGGGAGAGAGGGAAAGGATATTGAATCTGAAGTGATTTAACAAAAAGTTCCAGGCTAGTTTTGAGATGTTCGCAAACAAAAAAAACAACGAAATATTCGCACTTTTATTGGTTTTTCACATATAATTTCAACAGTATGTGCAATAAAGAAAAAAATAAAAAAAAATATAGAAAATTGAATTTTAAACATTAATATTTCCAACAAATTTAAAGAGGCTCGAAAATTAGCAAAATAACCGTTTAACCATACATTCCTTATTATAATAAAATACATTATAATAGAACTATGATATAATTATAAAAAATTATAAAAGTGTGTGATATAACGAAAAAAAAACAATAAAAAAAATAAAATAAAATTGGAATTTAAACTTTAATATTTTCCAAAAAATAGACAGAAACTCAAAATAAATTTAAATAAATTCGAAAATTTGCAAGATAACCATCCCCTCCTTATTATACCTTAACTCATTCGAACAAAATACATTATAATAGAACTATGATATAATTATAGATTATATTATTATAAGAGCTCTAGGAAACTGTACCCAAAAAAATGAAAATCTTCATTTTTAGAATAGTTTTCAAGCCATGGAAAGGGGATAGGTAGGTCAAATTATCGGAAAATACAATTCAATTTTCACAGTATTTTAATTTTTTGCTAATGATATGTCAACCATTGGATCTATAGGCGTCGTTCTGTGCTTGAATCAAAGCTAAATAGATTTTATAAAACTGAACTCCTAACACTTTTACCTGTAGAATCATTCTTTTCTCCAATATTCTCATAATTTGACCCAATATTTAAAATATTACTTGACGTCCGCATGATGGTATAGAAGGATCAATCTAATAACAGATTGATAAATTATCTGCCACTTCTATAATTTTGTTTTAATTGAAAAATGGTTTCGAATGTTATACATTCATCTTCAGTTCTAAAAACTCACAAAAATTCAAAAATAAGCAATTTCAAATACACTTTGGTATTATTATACATATTAAATTAAATATTATATACATTAGTATTAAAAACATTTATGAATTATGAATTTATCATAAATGTTTTATAATACTAATTTATATTACATTTAATTTAATATGTTTAATAATACCAAACTGTATTTTGAATTGCTTTTATTTGAATTTTTGTTTGTTTTTAGAACTGAAGATGAATGTATAACATTCCAAACCATTTTTCAATTAAAACAAAATCATAGAAGTGGCTAATAATTTATAAATCCCTAATTTGATTGATCCTTCTGTACCATCATGTGGACGCCAAGTGATATTTTAAATATAGGGTCAAATTATGAGTCAAATATTGGAGAAAAGAATGGTTCTACAGGTAAAAGTGTTAGGAGTTCAGTTTTAGAAAATCTATTTAGCTTTAATTCAAGCACAGAACGACGCCTATAGATCCAATGGTTGACATATCATTAGCAAAAAATTAAAATACTGTGAAAATTGAATTGTATTTTCCGATAATTTGACCTACCAATCCCCTTTCCATGACTTGAAACCTACTCTAAAATTGAAGATTTTCATTTTTTTGGGTACAGTTTCCTAGAGCTCTTATAATAATATAAACTATAATTATATCATAGTTCTATTATAATGTATTTTATTCTAATAAGGAGTTAAGGTATAATAAGGAGGGGATGGTTATCTAGCAAATTTTCGAATTTATTTAAATTTATTTTGAGTTTCTGTCTATTTTTTGGAAAATATTAAAGTTTAAAATTCAATTTTTTTTTTATTGTTTTTTTTTTTTCGTTATATCACACACTTTTGAAAACCTAAGCGAAAACCAAAAATAAAATTAAACTAATTAAACTACCACGTTTTGAGAAAAAAATTGACCAATTTTTTAATCTAAAGCTGTATCTCGGGAACTATAAGACCTACAGATCGATGGTTGAGCTCCAGCTATGGAAAATATTGATTGGTCCCTTGAAGTTTAAACACAATGATATTTAAGTGGCATAATCTGTAAGATAAATACAGATTGCAGTTAATCATTACTATTTGAAGAAAATGATTTAGTAACTTTTGGAAATAGGCTACTGATTATACACTCTACACTCTCCACTCTACACTCTACTCGGTACATAAGTTGCAGCTTTTAAACACGTACTTCCTCTGGCTAAACTGTTCATTTCCATTATTCGCTCTCTCTTAAGGAATCAACTCATTGAAAAGGCACTTTATTACCCCCATGTCCTTTCAGGAATCTTGTCGTCCTGGAAGCTCTCACCCCTAGCACGGATTCCGCAGTGTTGCTAACGGCCACTCTTGGAAGACGCTGTAGGACCTAGAAAGCTATGGGAGGTCTTCGGCGGTTTCTCTAGCTCCTGAAGGTCAGTGGTGATGTTACGGCCGCACCTACACCAGGGAGGGGTCACATACCGTCTGTATCTTTCGGTAGTTCTGTCTCGGCCTTCTAGTTATATTGTTCTTCGAGGTAGTTATAATATATGGTTTTATATATATATATATATATATATATATATATATATATATATATATATATATATATATATATATGTATACACACATACACTATTATATAAAAGGACATGTTTTTCATTTCTAGCCGCTACGTGTGAAACTACAGAACTTTTTTTTTTTGCCTTAAGACTTCCATTGAAGTCCTATACAGCAGAACTAATCTTAACCAAATTTTAACTGAAGCATCTTCAAGGCCCCCAGAAGGTTTAGCCATAATAAAATATACAACAAATCTTGAATAAATGTGAAGTTATTGGGTGAAAACGTTATTTTGTGAAGAAAAACGTAGGATAAACGAAAAAAAAAATGGTGTGAAAACTTGAAACATTATTGCCGTTTATAAAAATTTGTTGCATAATTGCGAGGCCGAACATACAAATGCGTTAGAGTAAATCTTCTTAAGGAATGCTTCTGGCCAATTGTATAGTATGTAGGTTATTCCAGAACTGAAAATCCTAACAATCAAATCATTTTGACACCGAAGGGAGACAAAACTGGAATTTTTTTTTTTTTTACGTACAATAATTGCATCGTTCATAAAGGACAATGATCGTATTTTTGTATAGACTTTGGAGAATACATATATATTTTTTTTTAAGGCACAATTATACGTTACCTGTTTACTTGTGGAAAAACCAAGGAAATTGTTTCAATATATACCTGATAGAGTCAAAAAAAGATTGTATAACCAAGAGCATTGCAATGAACTTAAACTGAATAAAACAGTAATTGCATTCTATTTGATCCAAAATATAAAAATAATAATATTTATGTAAATATTTGATTTTAACTACATACAATAATTAACTTCAAACTTTCAATCGTGTTCATTTAATCTTTATATATACTCAAATGTAGAAATATCAAAGCATTGCCGGTTCAGCTAGTATATGTGTGTATATATATATATATATATATATACATATGATAATATTATTAAATATATATAATCATCTCTTACGGCTGGATTGGATATTCTGAAAATTAGATCTGTTGTACTATTCAGACTAAAGCTGTCAGAAGATATATGACTGAAGATCTGAACGGAAACACCACAAAAAAAAAAAAAAAAAAAAATTCTGAAACACGTTTTATCGTCTTATATTGGGAATAAATCTAAAATCACAAATACTATCATAATACAAATTGACTTGATCCTCGGAACCCGAGATTGCCATCCGCCTTTCGTTAAAAAACGCCATTTATTAAAGGTATCATACGCCCATGTGTCTCGGCCATCTATGGACATAGAGGAAAAATATAAAGTTTTTTAGAAACATTATACCAGTCTTTAAAAAGAAAATAAAACAAAAAAAAATATTTGTTTGATTTTTAATTCGTTATATAATTATTTGGAAATAATGAACTATAGTATAATAATTTGCAGCGTTTTTTTTTTAATTCATAATGGTTTGTAATTTAAACATATATGGCATGCTTGTTGCATGATATTTATATATATTTTGGAATAACTTCTTCCAACGTAGGATAAACATTTCAAAGAAAGAATGGAAAAGTGCCCGCAAAAAACCCTCTCTATTACTTAAAATTTAATTGGCAAAACCTTCTGAAGCAAACAAACAATGACTTCAGAATGAAAAGTCAATGATATAATTATAATAAATAACACGAATGTACGGTTATGTATGATTATCTCTCGAATGGATACAGAAGGTAATTACGAACAGGTGAATTTAAGACCGTTTAGAAGGGAACCAAAGTGGCAGTAGGGAGCGCATAGGAGGCCAAGGACTGGATTCGAGGCCTGCTGCCGAAGGTTGTGATCCTCCTACTTATAATTAAATAGAGGCTTCTTTTACCTTAGCTAACAGTTTAACGATGATGGACTGTGAAAGATTTTCATTTCTCTTGCAGTGTCTTCAAAAGCCGTCTTGTTTAGCTTGGTGAAAAATATATTATTAAGAATTATAAAAGTTAAGTTAATTTTTTCATTATAAAACTCAAATTAAAAACGCATGAGACCGATATCAAATCAAGGTATGAAATTATTTTTTTTAGCTGCTGTTTATTTACGCATTTGTCAAATATTATAAAAACGTTTTGAAAAAAAACGTTCAAATGTGTTGTGGTGAGGATTTCCCTTCTCTTAATATAATAATAATAATAAAATGCAACGAAAAAAATGTAACAGGCAGTATCATTGGGAACTGCAAGTTTTGTCGGGAAATTCATTAATATCAAATAATTTTGAAAATTTATTATTGTAATATTTGGTTGACAAAATACGGTCCCCAACTATTACATAGGTCAACATGATTTTTATAACATCGATGAAAATAAATTTATAATCCTATAACGTAATTTGTAATCCTAAATTCGAAAATAATGCAAATTACGGTAACAAGTACAGTATTGTTTTTTGTTACAGAGGTGGGTGTTGATGAAAAAAAAAAAAAGGATACGATATAGTTTCACAATCTTATATGTATTTAATATAAACATGTAAAATGTGTTAAATCTATGTTAAGGGATTACTGTTGAATATGTAAATAACACATATATTAAATGAGAGGTCATACAGTGACAAATCAAAGAAGGCATATTATTAATATTGCACCACAAAAAAGGAATTAAATAAAAGAAATTGGATGCTTGAAAGTGTAGTCAAAGGATTCTCTAGACGACGAGAAAGATGAAAACTATAAAAATCTCATAGATCCTATGAAGCAATATGTTGTCGCATGTCCCAAAAGAACGTAGTCCAAAACGTTTGTACTCGTATGTGGTCAAACGGATTTTGTGTATTTCAAGATCTGTTGTAATCGTTCTAGTGAAAATCGTTATATAGATTTTAATTATTGGTAAAACTAAATCACGCGTAGTGTGACATTGTCAAACGTCCGAAGCAGATTTCGATAACGGCATTATCTTATCGTTGTTTGTATTGAAAAGATAAATTGAGGTGGTACTTGATATGTAATACAAGTGCAGTAAGCTGTCTGTGTATTATTGCAATAGATGAGGTGGCAATAAACAACATTATATAAGATGTGTAATAAGTAAGATGTACATTTTATAAGATGAGTGATAAATAAGATGAATATAAAAAAAAAAAAAGAGATAAATAAAAGGTATAATGTAAAACGAAAAGAGACAGGTGAGATGTGCAAAGGAATCCGAAGGTCATCCAGGTGGGGTCACCACTGTTTACTAACGCCTTCGGGTCTTCTGCATTCCTTCCACCGTCATGGTATAAATACAACAGTTGTCCTATAATTACCATAAATAAAAGCATAACTTTTATGGTTTGGTATCTTCTGGAGAAATATGGCTTTCTTCGTTAAAACTTATATATTATAAAATTGTAATAGATAATTTATACCTACACTTATTTATAGATAATAAACAAGTAGAGCCACTGTTGTATTCCTGGCTATAAAGGTTTTACAAAAAGACGGTTGGAGCTTCATTATGACCCTTATGATTTTATAGCGTTTTTGAAAATACAATACAAATGTACAAAAACTTCGTTTTCCGTTTTTCAATGTGTCTTTTACAATTAAAGATACACGGGCTCGATTTGAAATGACAATATCGAATTTCTTAAATTTTAATCATTGGAACTCCATAAATTAAAGCAATAATTCGAAAGGTCATTTGGAATTATCCATTAATTTCACAAAAAATTATGAAAATATCTCATTTTTTTTTCCACAGGAAATGATAAAAATGCCTTCATTTTAATAAAAATAAAATGCTTCAGGTTTGAAGAACAAAATAACACTAGGTAAATTGTGCTCTGGTCAAATGATAGAGAGAGCGTTTTTTAATTCATTTTTTCATAAATTAACTTAAATATCTACGGTCACAGGAAATAAGTTGGTTAGTCCAAAAATGGTCCTCCTGAGTTATATCTATTGTTATCTTTTCCCAAGCCTTCTGCAAACAGTGAAGTAGATATGGCCAAAAAGAACGATTACAGAGTATTTTACTCGGATATTCTCACATTAAATACGACAATGGGATGGAAGGGGGTAGTGAAGACTGACCTAGCCATCCATCCCTAGTGAGAGTATTCGAGAAAAATAATCGGTAATCGTTACTCAAGAGTACTTTTTGCCCATTTGGTACTTTTTTGGTAATTTTTTACTTTTGGTACTACAGGAGAAGGTAACTCACAGCTCTCCTCTATACGTCGGAAAGATTTGGAGCAGTGAGCTGCTAACCTCCAGATTTTTTTTTTTTTTATTGTTTATTGAGATTACAACCAAGCTCATAATGAGCTTATTAGCAATTTAGTTCTAACATAATTACAAAAAAAACACAACTAAAAGCAAAACAAATATGCATAACATTGTTTTTATTTTCTCTCAACTTGGACTCAATTTGGTCTCAAACTATAACTATTTGGCTATCACTTTAAAGAAGCTCATGGGGTTTTCGTCGTTTAAATCTCCTAACTAGTTGAGGAGATGGAAGGCCTCAGCATTAGTGTCATTGTAGTCGCTCTTGATGTGACTGAGCGAATTTTTTAATTTCTTCCTGAACTGTAGCTACACGAAGATCTCGATGAAGATCTTCATTCCTGATGTGCCAGAGTGCCAGACAATTCCCCTAATAACTTTATTTTGAAACCTGTTAATAATTTGTTGGAATCTCTTGTGCATCCCCACAGTTGGATTCCATACGTCCAGATAGGCTTCAGGACTTGATTGTAAAGAAGAAGTTTATTTTCTACAGATAGATTGGATTGTCTACCTAAAAGCCAATACATTTTTTGATACCTCAGATCTTCACAGTGAGCAGAAAGTTTGGGAGATGATCACAGTACACATTCCTCAGGAGGACCATTTTTTGAATTACCAACGTTGAGTTTTATTACTGATTATGAATATAATAGATGAATTTCATAATTGTATCAGATTATTTTAATAAGTAGATATTGAAATGAATAAATATTAATATCAAGTTTCAAAATTCTACTATCAGATAAAACCGTAACAAGGAGGATAAGAAGAGATGCAGTGAGCGGTAAGATAACTGACCTAAAGAAATGGCTGTCCCAGATCTGGTCAAAGCCAGGCAATACCGTTAGACCATTTCGGTCCTCATCAACTCAAATAATTCTTATTTAGTCCTTCTTGAAATATTTCTACCTTTCCAATTTGGCTTTGAAACGACTTTCTATCTCCAAGGCAAAAATAAAGACAAATGAGAAAGAACTGTTTTATCATCATTGATTTTTTTTTTGTTTATAATACGAAAATATGAAAGATATTTGTTAAAAAAAAAAATTAAAAAAAAGTGTAGAACAAAAATAGATTCACCAAAACTGGATTATAAGCTAATAATATTGAGTCCTGATGCAAGATTGAAAAGACAAGAAACTGCTCCTTGTCTCTGACTACCTCAATATTTATAAGGAAAACGCTTTTAAAGCTATACGACTCTAATCCTATTGAGATTTGTAGCTCCATTTTGAAACTCAAACCTTCTAATCCAAAATTCTTCGTAAAATCTTCAATACCCTTAATTTTGTCATAAATAAAATTATCCATTATGACTTCAATGTCTTATATGTTGAATATAAGAAAAAAAAATCTTTTATCATTATAAATCTTTACAAACTCTACGCCCATATTAACCCATAACTTTCCAATCGATAATCCGAAGCGTCTGAAAATAAAATAAAAATCAACCTTCTAATATACGACTAATATTGGAGTCCTACCAACAGGTAGTTTCTCTACAAGCCACGTTCATATTAATTAGACAGCACAAGGTTATTGTATTTTTATACAATAGTATACATCAACAAAATAAATGGAAATAAGCAAAAGTATAAATCGACAGTATACCTGCAAAACCTCTTGGGTCCAATTTTTATTAAAATAAAAGTTTTACATCTCTATGAAAAAGTAAAAACGTTTTAAATCGATGGAGTGCGTCATTTTGACGTTATTAGCTTTATCAGCGTTATCACTTGGCTATGACCAGTTTTAATAACCAACAAGTTTAGAGGGCTTCAGAAGAGTTGAAGTTTTTTTCTTGTCTCCTGAAAAATTATGTCAGAAGCACTTACGAGGTTTCGCAGGTATACTGTTGATATTTTAATTAATAGTTTATCGCAACTATTAAATAACGTTATGCAAATAAAGTTATTTATTGATCTTTTCTGAGTAACTACTTAACGAATTAACGGATGGGATGTAAAACCACTTTATTTTGATAGATGGGAAAACACGGTTCTCCTACTTTGTAAAATATTATAGAAAGCTCAGCTATTAAGAGAAAATTTATTGTTCCAAAGCGAGGTTCGTCCAGCATTGTAAATAATAATTATAGAAGTCCTCTCCACACTAAGCTACCTCGCTAACTTAAAAATAAAAAATTAAGAAAAATTTAACCATAATTGAAATATTTTAAGTTAAAAGTTTTCTTAAAGAAGTTCAAATAAAAATATATAGCTTTTCACAGAAAACGAAACAAGATCACAATAATAATGCTAATATTACAATTATTTTAAAAATAATAAAAATCAGGATAGATGGTTTAATTAAAAATAGAAACTATGAAATAAATTTTTAAAAAATTAGAAGTTTGAGCATTGTTTTTTAAATGGATGTAACGCTATATACAATATATTATACATTTTTTAAAATATAAATAAAGACAGGTTACCAGTAATGGAGAGTTGTAATAGAGAGGTTGTAGGAACGTAAAGACTCACCTGAAACAGAATAAAATAAAATTGAATCAACAAAATAAATTACAATGCTTTAAAATTAGTTTTATAATAATAGTTCTACATTAAATATTAGTTAAGATCAATATATAATGATTTAATTATTAGTGAAAAACAACTTCCCGTGACAATTATATTTATTATTAAAAAAACATTTCTAGAATAGTGTCACCGATGTTTCGAAGTCAAGGGAAGGCACTATGTATTTTTGAAGGTAATTTTTTTTGTTAATAAAGATAATAGTCACGTGAAGTTGTTTTTCACAAATAATTAAATCAAAAATATTACTTGAAATGTATTGTATACTGTTAAATACATTAACCTAATTTTAAGGGGACTTTATAATAGGGAAGAAAAACAAAATAATAATAACTTATTATACTTAGTAAAATTGATCAGCACTCCACCTGTTTTTGTGAAAATATAAACTTTTCCACATTTTGGTAAATTAAGGTTTATTGAGATATCAAAATTATTAAGAAAAGAAAATAAGCATTGAACTGATAAAATGTTTATTTTTAAAATTTACTCAACATATTTTATTTTTATTTACTTTGAGAATAGTGCATAAACTACAACGAATGCTTAAAATGGGAATTAATACAATTTTTTTTTCTTTAATTTAATAAAGATAAAAAATTAATTTAATATTTTTAAAAGTATATATATATATATATATATATATATATATATATATATATATTGAAAGAAGCAAAATTATTGTTTATATAAGATATTTGTGTCTTGAGAGAGAGAGAGAGAGCTTCCATTATAGCAGCTTTTAAACTTCATTGATTCTAGCCACATCTCACCCTGTGAGGTTTTATACAAGTTATAATATCAGACCACTCTCCAGAAAAAAAGAAAAAAAATTAAATAAATGAATAAAATAAAAAAAAAATCTGTTTGCTTGTCTTTCCTATTTTCTGAATTTATAAATTTTATTATCCATATAAATTATTGGTTACATTCTCTCCAAGACATTTGCTTATTTTTCATTGGTCTTTAGTATCCATGTTTCGGAACCAAATATGAAAAATACTATTATTAAGATTTTATATAACAGAATTATATTCGTCTGGATTAAAGCGAACATCATAAGTGTCTCCTTATCCCCTAATAACACCATATTGTCATTAAATATTCCCTAGTTTATATTTAGTAATACAGTTTATATTTAGTAATACATCAATAGATCTCACAAGTGTGATGGTCGAAATTAATCGATTCCATGAGTTGCCAACAAGCCTAATATGCACAGTCTGCATAAGGTCTTCGTTACACTATTTCTACCTGTATTTCTTCTACTTTTAAAAATTAGAGTTTTTCACAAGAAGATAAAAAAAACAACATCAAATTGTTTTCACATTCATACTATTACAAGAAGTTGGAAATGAAAGGAAACAATCAATCGGAAAGAAACTGAAGATTTTACGCCTCCATAACGAGTCCCAATTCATAAAAAAAAAAATGAAGAAAATTGTGAATGAACAGTTAGAGACGTAACTGATAGATACGGTATGACAGAGTTTTATTTGGTAGCGGCCTAAAAATCTGGAAGATAAGCAAAGCATTACTTGAAAAGTTTGAACTAATCTGGAAAATAAGCAAAGCATTACTTGAAAAGTAAACTAATCCGAAAATCAGAGCCACGAAATGTAAGTAAAAAATTGGAAATAATGGAGATTTATATTGATACAGAACGAATAAATTGGAATAAAACTAAATTTAGAAATAAAACCTGTCATTTTTACCGATTTTTAGTTCAGAGTTGTCTGAACATTTTATCAAAACGCCTAATGATGTTTCTACTGCTAAAATCTGGCATATAATCTGCAGTTTGATGGTTTAAACCAAATATGTTTTGTAGATTTTTATCGTTTAGAATTTTAAATAAATTATTTAAAAGTTTTTTAAATTATGAATGGTATTTTGCGTGAAATCATGAAAATGTTACATGTGTCATTTCTGAAATAACAGATTCTATTGTTAATCAGTGTTGCTAGATTGGGTTTTTTTTCCTATAGATTTTGAGTTTTATTCATCTTTTAAGGTATTTTTTACTTTTCTAATTATTTATTCTTATCTTGTACTAGGGTTTAATTTTAGTCATACTAATAGAAAATTAGAATTAAACATTTTAGATTAAAGTTGGTGAATTCAGGGGAAAATGTAGAGAGTTTTAGGGAGAAAATACAGGGCTGACCTGGCAACACTGATTGTTACATAACCTACAGTATCGATGCGATTTATGTTACGGCGTCGTACAGTGGAATGAAGCTGTATATTAACTCCGATCTGTATTACTTCAACTGGGCTTTACTGTTTTACAACCTCTGACGGTTACGTTTAGGTCAACGACCCGTACCAACCAGGGTGGGAGTGTCAAGATTCATTTCTCGGGACAACCGCGAAATAAATATTAATTGTTTCAGGTGAGAATCGAACCCACACCGTTCCGGAGCGGAAACTCTATGAACCTCGTCCTAACGTGTTCGGCCATCACGGCTTCTACATATAATGTAAAGGTGGTGTATACACAGTTGCCATGCCTAGGGAAATCAAATGCGAAAAGGGGGTAGTTTTGCTTGGCTTGGATTGGCTTCTCTGTGTTTGAGCTCTTGCGGGAAGCGCCATATCAGCGCTATCCACCCATTTGTGTATTTACATAAATTAGAAATTTATATGTTTTTATTTTATATTTTAATTGTATCTTTACAAAATAAAACTATTTTAAACCGAAATTACCAGTTGAAAAAAGATGGAATAGCCGGAATAGCAGCTTGTGGATAGGTTAGTTTATATGCTTGGCGTTTGACTTGCCTAGACTTGGCAAATGTGTAAAGGCACTTTAAGTATGTGTTGAATTATCTAGGATCGATGTTATATCTAAATTTGGTGAATTTTTTTTAAACTTTAGGTGTGAAGTCATCACTTTTAAACTCTCATCATATTTTTTATGTCCTGATTATGTCTTAATTAGTTAATTATTTAATAGTTTCAGTATATAATAGTACTTGAGAGATTAAGGTTTTGTTTTGTATCCAATAAAAGGCTTAGCGAACCCGAAGGTTCGATCCCGATACCACCAATCGCTGTCCACAAACCTCGGTCCACCAACTACCCTCCAAACCCAAATCCATTAGATCTCCCTTAACACAATTCTCCCACCTACATTTCGGTCTACCCCTCGGACGTTTACCAGTCGGCTCAGCGTTTATTAACTTTTAAGGAATCTGTTCGTTACTGAACACAACAACTATACAAGCCCATTTCAGCCACTATTTCATATCACTTCGATTATATTAACAGGATGCATGCTCCGCAATTCCGAGTTGTGTGACCTCCTAAATTCTCCAGTTGACTCATCCTTTTTCGGACCAAATATTTCACGCAATATCTTATTCTCGAAGACCTTAAGGCGTTGTTCGCCCTTCAAGGTTAGCGGGCCACATTTCACACCCGCAAAGAACTGTAGGCAAGATAATATTTTTGTATTACTTTTAAGTTTCTAGGCAAAATACGCGACCTAAGTAATGTTGATACCGAAAAATAACAAGCATTTACCACCTCTAACCGCGCCTTTATTTCCTCTTGAATTTCGTTTTTTCTCGTAATCGTAGACCCTAAATACATAAATTTCTCAACGTGTTCAAACCTATTCCCTCCTCTATATATATATATATATATATATATATATATATATATATATATATATATATATATATATATAATCAAAATCGCCGCTGTTTCTGTTGCAAACCATATATTTTTTCTTAGTTTCCAATAGTAACCTAAAAATAATTTGTCTCTTTTTTTTTTTTAATTTTATCCCTCTCTATTTATTGGAGTTTATTTCAAGTTTATTTAGTCTTTCATAAAAATACAACAAATTATACATCTCAGTAAATTATATTACATATTATTTAACATTCAACTCTCTAGTTGTCCTTATTTCTAGCCAACCACGCAAGAAGAGAAAGTTCGTTAACCGGAATCACATGGAAATCCGTCGATGAAAACATTAATCATCCCTGAGACTGGAAGGACAAGATAACACTAATGAACCAATCTCTTACCAAATAAAGAACACCTCTTCCATCTATCTTGTACCGAAAGAAATTTAAAGCACCAATGATAATATGAATCTAAAGAAGAGTGCCTATGAAAAAACTATCACTATAAAAAGTTTCCTAGATACTCTGAAGCACAGATAAGTGTTTCCTGGTTACTGTTTATCGTTTTTTCTTCAAGACTATTCAAAATATTTATTACTTCCTCGACCGCCTAAGATAGAAGCAGTAAAGTAGTCGAATAAAAGCATATATGGATAATTAAGAATTAATAGTTGAGAAAGCACTTAAGAATTACATTTATAACGATTCCCATCGCCATCTTGGAGACCACCCTGATCCCGAGGAAGGGTATTTATCCTATGAAAAAAAAAAAAAAACCATAGCGGTCCTGGAAGCGAACAATCCGTCTAGAGCTACGTGATCCTCAGATTGTCCTACATTATCTTGAAGGATCTTCACCGCGACAGTCATCCAGGAAGGTTCCTTTATTCTTGTGTAACCGTTCTCTTCTCCTGGTCAGTCGTTCCATCTCTCTGATCATGGAACAGAAACGGTTACCGCATTCAGACTTCTTTCCCTAAACGTTTTGTTCAAAGACACCTTCTTATTTGTTTGATTAATAAAAGAGTGTCTGTAATCCATTTAAAAATACTATCTTTATTGAGATTACCTTAATCGATTTATTACTGTAAATAAAATATTGAGCAATACCTACAATCGAACTAAAGTTCTTGCCCACGATCGCATCTGAATTGATTTTACAGCAATCCAGACCCCACAAGCTATCGCTATATTTCAATGTTTTCGTTATATTACGCGATCTTTAAGGGAAAAAACTTTTTGTCAGTTATGATCCCCACCATATTTATTTCTTGCTATTTTTTTAAAAACAAAATTTTTTTTTTTTCTGCCTTGGTTATCTTTCTGCCCGATGATATTAACGACTGACGGTAAAGCGCCTTATATTTCTAGAAAATAAAGGTAATCTTCGGAGTTTCATCCTATTTCCTCGAAAAAAATTTTAAATTGATTTAACAACGGCCATAATGCATACCTGAAAACGAAAGAAATACGCTTCGATGATACAGTTTGATGACAGTTGAGGGACTAAAAGATACAGTTAGGAAGAGAATCAGCCAAAAGAATTTTATATAAATGACAAAATAATGGTGAGAAACCGATTTTAATTAGGAAAATCTAAAGTTTGAAAAACATCGATACGTAGCCAGAAACAAAGAGCCAGAAACTCGAACAGTAGCCAGAAACCGCGTTTTAGTGTATTGCGGGTCCAAGCACAGACAAGAGCCATATTTTATTATTATAAAATATTGTATTAAAAAAAAACACGTAAGCAGTGGAGCTCCATCATATATATATATATATATATATATATATATATATATATATATATATACATATATACACACATCATACATACACATATATATATATATATATATATATATATATATATATAAAACATATTTTAAACATTTTTTTTTATAAATTAAACCAAAAATTTAACACTCTTGGGCTACTCTATAAGACTGACTTATCAGAAGTTGCCTTTACCCCGTGCGAAGGCATAAGAATACGTGCAAAACAAATGCAAACAACAAATGTGTAAGTGACGCATTTAATGTTTTAATTGTTTGTTTCAGGTAATTATAGTGTATGTATATATATATGTATATATATATATATATATATATATATATATATATATATATATATATATATATATATGTATAATTTTTTTTTTCTGTTGGCACTATTGACTATGAAGATCTTTGGCCGCGCGATGTGGTTTTCTTACAGACATTTTATCGCTTGAGGGAGCTCAGACATCCTGGAGTGAGTCACGCAACCTCACGTTGCTGCGAATCATGGTTTCCATGGTGCAGCGGCAGGCTGCCCATTGCTCCATAGCCAGTCACTTTGGGGCCAATTGGGCAGTGTCCTTCCCACTGACTCTCTCGGATTCAAGGACAGTGACGAATTGGTCTAGACCCACAGGTTATGACTGTTCGGGGTCAGCAGGTGCACGATTTCTTTTCCCGAAGCAGACTGTCCTAGGACCAAACCTCCGGGCGGCTATTTAACATCCTGGAAGACCACAACGCGATTCACAATTTAGGTACACGGGATAGGGTCTTCAATCCTTCGCCCGATCTGTGTGAGTTGCCTCCAGTAGAATAACGGGCCTCACATGCCCGGGGAAGGTGGGATAATCGCAGGCTGCATGGATTTTCCCCGGTAGGCGGTCACCCATCCAAGTACTAAACACGCTCGACGTTGCTTAACTTTGATTACCTATTGCAAGCGCCTTGGCCTGCTCGGCCACCCCGACCCCTTTCCCCCTATAGATATATCAGACATCTCTGAAAACCCCAAAACTGTGTTTTAGATGTTTAAAAGGATATAAAATCTCTTTAAGATGACCTTCGATACGGAACAAAAGTATTATTTTCGGTAAAAATACGACAAAAAGATTTAAAGGTCCTAGATAATTCCTATTAAAAAAAAACTTGAAAAAATGAAAGTACTTCCTATTTTTTTTCTATTCCGGCACTCGACCGTATATAATCGATAGAATGGCTCCTGGTCGACTCTTTGTGCTATCGATAAAAATAAGAATGCGAATCCGAGAGATGCTTCAGCTGCGGAGCTATCGACCAGAAAAAGCCCACTAGCTCCTCAAGGTCCTGCCATCCTTTGTGCCTCCGTGATCGGTCGATTCGGTCTACAAAGGATACTTCAAAGGACATCTTGCGTAATCTTTTTGCACGCTTTATGTAACTCTCTTATGAACTAGCCGGGGTATGTCACACCATCGACGTGCTAACACTTGGCAGGAAACCTACTTTCTAAAATAGTAGGATGTTAATTCTTAATGTAGTTAAATGCGTAATTAAGATATTAATATAATTTGAGTTACTATAGTATTCCAATTATGAGATATGTTTTAGTTTAGAGGCAGAGAGAGTGGGTGAGAGGGGGGACTTGGTCTGAGAAAAAATAAACAAGAAAAATGTTTATTAAAAAGTATATAACTTTTAACTATATACTGTTGATATATTTAAATAAAGTAAATGGGAAAAACGATAAAATAAATGGTAGTAAAACGTGACAAGGACAGATTTTTTTTCACTAAATCCACACGATTTCCGCGCCAAATTAGAAAGGAGCCAGGATGAAGAATATTACTCAGCAGTTAGCAGGATAAGTGCCTCGACTAATGATATTTAAATATAGCTCTGGGTGACTTTAATAGTCTGCTGTGGTACAGGTAGCTCAGGTGTGCCCAGCACCTGCCAAGGTAATTATTGGATAATTTTTGTTTACCATACTATCCGCTCCAGTTATAACTGCTGATGGAAATTTAAAGTTTTAGATTTACAGACATTTATAGGTTTTTATTTATTACTTAATAATTAATTTTAATTTACTTGGTTTTTATTTATTACTTAATTAATTACAATTTAATACTTAAACTTAAATGAATATGTAAACTTATTTTTTATCATTCGTGTAGTATATATGATATATAGTATATATGCTATATATTGATATATATATTTATATATATATATATATATATATATATATATATATGCATATATACTATATGATATATAGTATATATGCATGCCTTTAAGGCATGCAGCATATATACCTAATAAACGGTCCATATGTGAGTTTATCATGCAAGGAAAAGAAGTAAAAAAAAAAATAGTATATATATGCATTATATATATATATATATATATATATATATATATATATATATATATATATATATATATATATATAAACACACAGATAATTTATAGGTCTAACAGTACAGCACTAAAGAAAACAAAATTTTGGGGGGTAATATTACAGTTGCAGTGGTTGTCGATGTGGTTTCATTGGTCAACCGACAACTGTGCCCTAGTTAGTTGTTGACTAGATTTCCTCTGTTACTCTCCGGTTCAAGTGCTAGAGCAATATCTACCAGTCATAAAAAAAAAAAAATACCTATATTAAATAAAATCCTAATTTTATTTACTTTGATATCAGTACATGTCCAACGCGAATGAAGAGGGTACATTTCATATTTCCAACACAATATAATTCCTAAAAGTAAGTTATTTCTTAAAATAAACATTTTCGGTGATGTTAAAAATAAGTTAAAAAGATGATTCTGTCTTCCTTTCTTGGGCAATAAGAAAAAGCAATAAAAAAAATACAACCTTGGAACAAACAGACCACCTACAAATAATCCTAATATACAAACCTATAATTATCTATGTTGGTACAATTACCAAACAAGTTTTCTTTCCTATGGCCAATTCTCCGAAGGTAATTCCGTGCGATTTCCATATGATTTTCCCAAGACAATGGACCCAGAGGAGCAGAAATTCTCAGTCAGTAATTTCATTGTTCTCGGTAATGACCTGTCCAAAGAAAGACTATCTTTCGAGGGAGCATCACTTTCTATCTCGATGTGAGGACCGTTCGTGCATTCCAATAGTTTTCGAATACATCGATTATATAATCATTTGGAATTACATTTGTAAATTTATTAGTTTTAGAAGAAATTTAAAAATCAATACAGCATTGGGTTGGCCGAAAAAATCCTAATGAAAAAATAAATAATTTTTCTAAAATATAATGTTAGCATTTATGTTATAACGGACATTCTCGTAGAAACAGCGAATCCTTGTCCCTTCGCTTTTATGGCTTCTCTGACAATTTAATTTGGCAAAAAAAAAGGTTATGAATTAAGTTATGATTAGTAGAGTAATAGTTAAAAACAAAAAATGACGCCATTATAAAGATTTGAGAAAAATAAATTTTAATAACAAATTTTTCATTTCCTCACTCTGTCCTAAACCACGTTTTGAAAATTAAAAAAATTACAAGGGCTAGCTAGATAATTATTTCGTTTCAGTATTATCAGGACTGATAAGGTATGATTAAAAATTCTAAACAATTTCTCCTTAGAGTTTTAAATATATCGTAAAACGGTAGATAGCGTATTAAAAGAGAGTCTCAGAATTTTGATTCATTCCCTCACTAGGTAATTTGAGTTCTAGCAGGGACTTATCAAATATCAAATTAATGGCGGTCATAGTGCCGATGCTTTCAAGTTAAGAAAGGTACATGGCATGTCCTTACCTGTTCATTGAGGACAAGTGGTACCACCTATTTTCATTTGTTTTGAGGCGATTCCGTATTTTTATTTTAGTTCATTCTCTCGCTCCAATTAAACAATTAAATACGTAATTTTTTTTTTCTTTAGCGGTATAAAAGTTTCATTCCCTCACCTCTTAAACGTGAGTCTCCTCAGAAGTACAATAATAAACAGGGTTCAAAAGGACGTAATCCATATTTTTGAAGAGGACGACAACTCAGGACAAAACCAATGGTTCTTGCTGATGTTACCGAGCTGCACAAAAAGTTTTTGAAAACAGTTGTTATAGTAAAAGCTATTCGTTTTTTTACTGGTTTATATTGATTTGGATAATACGTACACCCAAAAGCTACGAAGAGAGAAACCTGTCAATGTGAAAACTTCCATTACTTATAGAAGGCACTTTTAAAGTAAACGTTTTTCCTTCATGGAAGACAATATTTGGAAAATTTCACGTTCAAGAAATATTCATGGATTTTGGGTTATATTAACATTTTAATATTCAAAGAAGCACTCTGAATGCTTTTTGGAAGAATAATTGTAAGGTAATGTTTGCAAAATTTCAGAACTGCAATTGGCCCGTTCCAGGAGAATGACCCATATACTTAATTTGATTGTATTTAAATATTAATTGCAACTTTAAAAAACAAACGAATGAGGAAAGGTTTTTAAAAAATATATGTTGGGTAAGCAGCTGTTTTTCTTGAGCAATGCCTTCTTTATGTTAGTCACGATTTGAGCAGGTGCTTCCGGTCATTCCTTTGTTTACAGCATGAAATCAGCATCAAATATCTTCACACCAGAATATTTTTTTTTTCGCTTTAAATTGTCTGACCTCTAAAAAGACTATGTATTATTAATTATGTAATGTATTATCTATAACTCCTCGCCAGAATGTTTTTTTATTGAAATTCTTTGCCTTCTTTATGACACTGGATATATTACTGCAGATTCGTAGTAAACTGCCTAGTAGACAAGGAGAAATCGTTCTCCGAATTTATAAATTAAAAAAAAGGACATTTTTGGGACTCAAGTGATCCTTAAAAGTATGAATTAAGTAGAACCTCAACATATTTTTTTTTTAATGATTACCAAAATCTCTAACTTGGCTAGACAATTAAAGCAGTGAAAATTGGCGATTTTCTTCATCAATAAATACAATAATAATTGCCTGTACCACAACAAACCATAAAGGTTCTAAGATTCGGTACTTAATTTGGAAGGGATTGATAAATTATTTGCCACTAATCAATCCCTAATTAGATTGATCCTTCTATAACATCATGCGGATGTCAACTGATTAATTTGGAAGTACTGTTGCTTGACCAGCAGTTAAACAAAGAGGTGATGCCGTTTTTTTTGTCCATAAAACAAGCAAGTTTCTGGGCGGCAACCTCTAGGTAGCCATCAGAGGTTGCAAAAAAGAATTTAAAGCCCAAACTAGACTCTCCACTAGTACTAGTACCAGTAACCCAATGAAGGGTCAGATACCCACTTTATTGAAGCTTTGTATGCTTCTGGAGGGTCTTATCTTTATTAGGCCGATATTCAGAATCGTCCAACGACCGATATAACTCGAACTTGGGTCTGAGAGTAAAGAGTCTAGCGCCTTAACCGCTGAGTTATTATTGATAAATAAACTTTTATAGATCAGTTCGTATTTTTTTATGAAGACGAATATTTAACACTAATATCGTAAGATAAATAAACATTTATGTGTATAAACTATATAAGTATATACCACTATACGTATTGAATGTATTATATATACTTTATACCTCCTCACGTTCCAGAAGATGGTACGCAAGGACGATCCAAGTGGTAAGCGAACAAGCAAACAAAGCTCTTGGATAAAATCATCTTCTTAACACGTTCGATGAAGGATAACAATATATTAAAAAATATTATTGAATGCATCAATTATAATATGAATAAACACGACCTACAATTAATAAAAATAATTCAGGATGGTTACCGTGGTAAGGGCAAAAATACAGTGATGACTGACAAGAATCAAGTTGAGCTCTATCAAGCCAAATTTATTGCTCTGATTGTAAATTTTAAAAAACGTACTTCAAACTGAAAAATATTGATGCTTTTCTTCATTGTCACATGAATTCAATGTGTAAATATCTACTATCGATGAAAACACATTTATTTGTAAAATTTTGTCGTGCAAATCTTGCCGTTGCTGTTGTTATGTGAAATTGATTAACTACTGATTTTGAATTTTATTTTCAATTTAATACTTTCCCAAGCAAATTTACTGTAATATACATTGTATTGTTTGATAAATAAACTTTTGTAGATCAGTTTGTATTTTTTTATAAAGACGAATCTTTAACACTAATATGATAGATGGCCTAACATGACCTGGTACCACTGTAGGCTTTAATTACTCCTGTACGCCCAGTTACCTGAAAATTGGAAGTAGTACACATAAAGGCTGAGAAACCCTAGATTATAATTTTTTTTTATATTTTCGATTACATAAACGTTACCTTGTGCATAAATCTGGCGCCAGATAATATAAAATAAAATTGCTTCATTTACCAGCCACGATTAAACTCTTAACAGCCCATCTAGGGCATGCGCTTGCGCAAGTTTCTCGCAGGCAAATTAAGATGGTTCACTCAGGATCAGTCACGAACGCCTCTAGAGTGAAACATAAAACTTTTACCGTTTCCCAATGATGGCGAAATGTCTACCAGCTGCTCTTTAATGGGTGGATAATTTTCGGAAACTTCAAACTCAAAGCAACGATTAAGGGTATTATAATATCAAAATGGTAGTATCATAGTAGCTGGTAATAACAGCTATCAATTACAGGGAACGAATTACTAAATAGGAGACTCTTATAATGGCAGGAGGGGGGGCGAAGAAATTGAAAAAAGTTACAGAGAGGAAAAAGTGTAACAAGATAAATATTATTCTCAGATTCTTAATAATAATAATAACCATAATAAAATGCTTAGCGAACCCGCATATTCGATTCCGATACCGCTATTCATACCGCACAGTGAATGAAAATCGACATTTTTCCGAGAAAAAAAACCTGTCAAGCCCGATCTATGAGCCGAAGAAGAATAATTTTAACACCATCATAATCACAATAAAATTTTGATTAAGATATACACTTTCAAAAATTTTAACCACTAATGTAGCAGGCGAAGTTTTGAGATTTCTATTCTGGAAAGAAAAACTGGCATTGTTTCTCACTTTTATAAACTACCTAAATAAAAGCTATTTCGCGATTTTGCGGAGAGATGGATGGTCGACATATTATTTTGGGTTAAATACCAGAAACTCCAACGTATAAAAAAAAAAATTAAGGAAAAATAGATTTTCTCTATGTAATTTTGTAACTGAGAATTAACGAGCAAAGAACATAAAATATTTAAATTGCTCATAGTATTCAAAGGTATCCTCTTTTATATCTTATATCTGTTTTTGCAATTTTTAAAACTTCGTTTCTCATTCTTCAAGAATTAGAATTATAATACAGATCTGAATTAAATTCGTGGGATCATTTAATTTTTATAAAACAGCAATATTTTAATTTAAATTTATTTTCTTATTATATTTGTTATTTTATATATATATATATATATATATATATATATATATATATATATATATATATATATATATATTATATTTTATATTTTTAAACGTTTTATTACATAAGTGCATCTGGAATGTTATGACGGAAAAATTAAGACACTTTCGGAGTCATATTTAAATGCTGATAGCTCCACTTTTGTAAATGCTAGAAAGCAACAATTGGTACCAATTAAAATTAAGAAAAAAATAAAACAATAGCCCATTAGAAATAACAAAAACAATTTTAGGATTTGGACTTAAGGCGAAAGTACACTAAAGTTGACCAATTCTGAGTTTTGAGTTGATGACCTCACCGCTTCTCGTTCACTTAACGTAATAGAAACTATTTCGATTCGATTTGATGATTTTGAAGTTAGTTATTATTTACTCCTTTACTTTACGCACTTCTAATTCAATTTTCAATGAATACAATTTATTACAAAAATAACATGAATTGTTTATCACTAAAACATAAGCAGACTATATAATTCTAGATCTCATGGGAGGCACAACCTCTGCCCAATTTCATTTTTCTTCTATTACTATTTTGATATTGTTGTTTTATAAAAAAAAAAGAAATACTTCCATGGATTTTATTCAGATCATTATTATTTTTATTCAAAGATGTAGAAACGATGATTTGTAAAAAATTGAAAAAAACAAAAACAAATTGCTTTTTCACAATCATGATTTTAATGCATCATATCATGCATGATTGAAAATATATATCTTATCGATTTTGAAGTTTTCAATGAATCATACACTGCCACATCATTTGAGTTCAAAGTTCAGAGAAAAATGTTATATTAGGAAAAAATAAAAACGATTTAAAAAATTAATATCACAACGCCGAGTTCTTAATAATGTAGAAATCACCTTTAAAATATTCGTATATTAAGGGCATTCCACCCAGTAGCTAACAGTAGCATGGTAATCCAAGACCCGAATAACTGAGCACCCTCAAGAACAAAGATATGCCGCTCTGTTATCCGCAGATTAAGGATATTTCACGGAAAAGGTGTAAAAGAAGAAAACCGTTGGGAAGTCGAAGACCCCGATGTACTTTCCGTTGCAGCAAGAACAAGAACTACGGTGCCTTCAGGAGTAAAATAGCATCGGTTTCCACGGCATCTGGGAGCGGAGTCGCTCAGTGGTAAGGCAATGTGCTATCATACTCCCGGTCCCGGGTTCGAGACCGGCTGTGGCAGATAATTATTTATTTTGTTATCAGCCGTGGATCGACCCTGCGGGATCGGGAGACCCGACCTCCTGGGGCTTACCCAGCCTCTATAAAGTGGGTACCCTTAATTTGAGAGAAAAACCTGACGGTTGAGCGTGATCTCAGCCAAATGACCTCCTTGCACAACCGTTGGCTTAGAAACAGTATGGTCCTTACCAAGTACTGAACCAAGACCCTTCATGGGTTGTAGTGGTACAGGTTTTTTTTTCCACTATATCTGAAATTTTTTTCTAAATTTTTAAATTGTATCTATATTGTGACATTAGAGAAAAAAAAACATTGAGCAGCAGAGCTCTGTCACTAAGGTCGTTCTTTAAATAAAATACAAAATTGAAAATACCAAAATGGCGGGAGTGGGAGAAAAATTGAAAGCTTCCAAAAGACATTTTCCTAACACCAAATCAACTCACATACAAATGTTCAACCCTCTAACTATATTTTTAGAGACTTCTGAGATGCTTAAACCTTAAAAACCGCCAAAAAACCTAACACACCGAAATTTTTATTGAAATTTACTCCCACTTCAATGGTATTGTTCTTCTTAGACAGCCATACAGACTGAATTTCAACTTATTTGATCCAAAGGGAACCGCTGGAAGGGTCTAAACGTAGCGGGGGAAAAATAAATAAATAAATCGTGTTCTTTAAGAAACGGATTTCAAATATATAACCCCACCACACTCCGATGATCTTCAATATAGTGCAAAAGTAAATTATTTTAATAAGTAGAGACCTGTGCCCTATTTCATAACAAAGTACAAGTACAAGTAGAAAGGTTCGTGTTGAGAGGTTACAAGTTACTTATCGTCATCAGATAATAATAATTTTACTATTTATTTTTTTTAGTATAACTATTTTAGATGTTATCGTGTTTCAACATTATAACAATGTTTTAACAATATATAAAATCTAGTATTTACTTTATAGACACTCCCCTGTTTCAGTGCAAAAGTACAAGTTAGCTTAAGGCTCACTACGCCTATGACTAACACTGAAAAATGTTAAAATACGATAAAATTTAAAATAATTATATTAAAAATAGTAAATTTAAAAAGAAACATTGAATAAGACGATAAGTGACCTGTAACCTCTGAAAAAAAAATCTTTCCACTAGTATATTTATCACTTATACTTGTACTTTTGAACTTAATTATGAAATAGGGCCCTAATGTAACAAACGCAGATCATGTTTGTACAGAATATGACAACAACATATTATCATAAGAGACCGCATGTTTATGCAATTACACATTTAATATATTTAAATATATCTATGAGCAATTAGTATGAATTATTAATTTTTCATTAAAGTACTCAATTTATTAGAATAGGTAATAAGTGTCAATTTGTATTCTATTTGCTTGTTCTTTTCAAATTAATTTATTATAATATGTAAAAAAAGTGTTAATTTTCATTCTATTAATTTGTAATTTTAACCTATAATAATTATTTACTGTAAAATTTCTAAAATACCTCTTTTTCCACTGTCAGGGCATGAAATGATATTAATATGTGTATATATACACACACATTTATATATATATATATATATATATATATATATATATATATATACACACACACACTATATAATTACCCGAACCATATCGAAACAAACAAAACATTAATGTGTCATTTACACATTTGTTTTGCACGTATTCGCATGGGGAGTGCTACAGTTGCAAAGGCACCTGCCTGCTAATAAGTCAGTCTTAATGTCTTTTGTAGCCCAGGATTGTTAAATTTTACGCTTAATTTAAAAAAAAATAAAATGTTTAAAATACTTTTTAGACAGACCATTCTTTAAAGAATTCTCCAGGGAAATAAAAAATATTTCCGGACCCCCCGTACTGTGCACTTTATTCGTGCGCCCCCTAATAAAGAATGCTACGCACGCTTATGAATGCATTATATTATATTGTATTATAATTATATTTATATATAATTATTCATAAAATGTTCAATGACCTTTATCCAAGTCATGGCAATATCTAGTAAACAGATTACATAATTTTATTTGTACTTGTTCATTTTAATTATGTGAATTTAAGGACATTTACTGATTTTGATTTAAAGAATAAATATAATTATTATCATGTATTCATCTACATATAATGACATTTTCTCACATTTAGTATAAGGTCATCATGTTTTTAACACTTTATTTAGGTCAATAAACTCATTACATAAATGCATTATTTAGCGGAAAATAAGCGGGTGATAAATAGAGTTTGAATCTTAAGATTCTCATCTTAAGATCAAAATTACATCCTTAATATTTATAGTGTTATTTTCGTGCCCTGCGAAATACGTATATATATATATATATATATATATATATATATATATATATATATATATATATATATATATATATATATATATATATATATGCTATAATTACCCGAAACATGTCGAAACAAACAATTAAAACATCAAATGTATCATCTACCACACTTAAATGTATCATTTGTTGTTTCCAATGTACGCAACAGAGTTGCCAGACGTTTTTAGTAAAATTTTTGGTTTATAATGACATATAAATCGTGTTACTGATGATGATCATAGAAAAAGTGATAGATAGTAGAAAATATTCTACAGCTTTAATAAAAAAATACAGCACGAAAAAAAAATACCACAAACATTAAGGAAGTAATATTGATATTAAGATGAGAATATTAAGATCCAAGATCTATTTATCACACGATTATTTTCCGAGATTTAAATGATAAATAATACTTTTATGTAATGAGTTTATTGACCTATATAAAGCGTTAAAAACATGACGACCTTATACTAAATGTGAGAAAATGTCATTATATGTAGATGAATATATAATAATAATTAGATTTATTCTTTTAATCAAATTCAGAAAATGTTCTTAAATTCTCATAATTAAAATAAACAAGTACAAATAAAATTGTGTAATCTGTTTATTAGATATTGAATAAAGGATATAAGTTAATGAACATTGTATGAATAATTATATATAAATATAATACATATAATATAACACATTTATGAACGTGCGTAGCATTCTTTATTAGGGGGTATACGAACCATAATACGGAGGGAGGGTCCTTCCGTAGTCCTCAGTCGAGCGTAGGGTCCGAGAATATTCTTTACTCTCCTGGAGAATTATTTATAGAATATTCTGTCTAAAACGTATTTTAAGCATTTTTTTTTTCTTCAAATTAAACCAAATATTTATACTTCTTGGGCTACAAAAGACATAAGCCTGACTTATTAGCAGGTGCCTTAGCACTTCCCGAGCGAAGGCCTATGAATACATTAAGAGTTGATATATTTATATGATTTGAAGCTAAATTACAAATAAGTAACACTCCTATAATATTTTCAAATTAGGACACGGGGCCAATTTTCTAGGTTATTATACGAAAAGGCAGACTATCGATTTTAGATCCAGAAATACAGATCAATTCCACAGCAATAAATCCAGGATGCGATTGGATTACAAAGCTTATTCGCTGATAAGTTCATCATAACCGTCGAACTAAATAGTGTATATCGATTTTTTTTTTATCTTTTTAATACAATATTATAATACCTATCGAATTATTAAATTAAAGGGAAGAAATCGACTTTAGCTTGGACAGATAGATGGATTGACCTTAGCGGTGCAGTGAGGATGCAATTGGCTTGGCTGATAGACTCGAGAAAGTCGTAATGTAGCCTCATCTCAGTCTATTTCTATTGTTACTTTCCAACGCGATTATAGATTTTTCTCTGCGGTCGATAAAAGTCCTTTCTTAAGCGAAAGATATCCTTTCAATGTCATATTTTTTTTTTTCTTAATAAGGAAATAGGAAACCATAAAACATAACAAGGTTTTTGATAAAGCCTTAATCTGTTCTATCATAAATCCACTCTCTTGTGGTTTTTAAATTTAAAACCAGAAACCAAACGAGAATATGTAATGAATATTTATTTATTTTCAGATTATCGGGAAGATCTTCAAATATCAGTGTCAAAAATCAAATATCAGTGTCAAAAATCAATATAAATATTTTTGAAAAGTTCTCATTGATGAAAGAACTGTTTCATTAATTAGACATCTTAACAACTTAAGATAGAAAAAATTAAATCAGCCAAAAAAATAGATTTAAAAAATATTTTTCAGCCGTCTTCGTCCTCAATTTGGTCTTCTCCCATTCACCTAAACTATCGAACGGTTTTAACCTTTAAGGCTCCCTTACAAGGTGACAGTTACTGCAATGGCAGCAACTGTCGCGGTGAATGTTGCTATATAACCTGTAAGGCAGTCCAATGGCGTGCCAAGGTCTTCGTGCGTCTAGGGTGGTCCACTATTTTAATCCCTCATTTAAGGGTATAAAACACTCCTCCAGCCCTAACTAAAAATAGATTTTTTGTAAACCTCTAATAACAGTGCATTTATAGTAAAGTAATATTTTCACATTGTATAATAACTTTCATTAACAATTATTTATTCTTTTTACTTTATTGTAGGCAGTAAAGGAAGTGTAATCGCGAAAATTTCCGGTTTTCAGATTTCAACGGAAATATCCATTTTAACCATCCTTGAATCCATTTTGACTAGTTTCATCGGGACGTCTTTACGTACGTTCGTTCGTTCGTATCTCGCATAACTCAAAAACGGTTAGCTGTACAAATTTGAAATTTTGTATTTAGGATTTCTGTAAAATCTAGTTGTAAAACTCCCTTTTTGGTCACTGTATGATTACCGGAAGTAGCACTTTACTAGAAGGTCATTATTGATTTTCATCAAAAATTATATTAAAATATAATGCAAAATTTCTCAAATTAGGTATATAAGACTTACATGTTAATATAAATAACATAATAAATTTTAGTTAAAATAGGTGTGCCGAAAAGGTTACTTTACCTGAAGGTCATATTAGACTTTCATCAAAAATTACATTAAAATATAATGTAAAACATCTCAAATTTGGTAAATTACACTTCTATATATAAATAATATAATAGATTTTGGTTGCAATTGAAGAGCCGAAAGGGGTACTTTTTGAAGGACATAATAAAATTACATCTGAAGTATATTGACATTTAATGCAGAGATTAAATAATCATTTAAAGATTCGGTGAGAAGTTTATAAACGCGATTTTTTTCACTCTAATTAAACAATTTTATTATTTGTTTTAAGTGTTATAATTGAGTGTAAAATACTTTTTTTTCCTACACATTTGTGGGCTGAAAAAGTCTACAGCAGGAGAAGAAGATATAAGTTAAGCGGGTTCCTCCGCTTAAAATGTTTAAACCGTCGATTTCAAATGCTTTATCTAGTGACATAGACAGTTTTAATGTTGTCAAGGAACACGAAGAAATCTTTTGGGAACTTGTTACCAACTGAAAGAAAACGACATATAATAACGGAATGAGCCCTCCAGAAAGAAGAGCTTAAGTGTGTGTGTCTTATGTGCCAATAGATGGACGTCGCGACGCCGAGTGTCGTATTTGAGATACTGCAATCTTCGGAAGCTATTAACCAAATTCAGTGTAACTTTTTTATCCACCGATTAATATTTCAACAGGCGTAAAAGGAAGTCATGGGGTGTCCACATCAGATATTTTAATTTTGCATTATATTATTTTTAAGATTGGCTACAACCAACTTGACTGACAACACTCGCAAAAGGCTGAAGAGGAGCTGGATGAGGGATCTCCTAGCCTAACTATATACAATAATCACAAAGGAAAAGGTGCCGCTGGATATTTCTCTCTACCATGCCACGATAACATTTTTTTAGCCAGCAAATTCACTGGTTGTAAACATTGGCAGATGTGAATATAAAAAATAAAGCCAAAAAAAAAAAAAGAAAAAAAAAGATTTTTACATTTCATTACAAATAAGAGTAGCCTACATCGTAAAATGGATCATAAAACGTTATAGACAAATCACGAAAATAATGTTTGATATAAACTTCCAATTTCAGAAAAAATATTTTTTTATTCTCCACTTTTACGCCCCTCTCACATGGTGTATAGGGAGGACCGCCTTCTGTATAGGGAGGACCGCGCTCTCCGCTCCACATTGGCAGGCCACTAGGACAGTCGCAGTCATGACAGAATTTACGGTCGTGAGAATATTATCGCACTATCAGGCTTAACCTGATAGTTCACAATACACATCGTGGCAGTAGCTATCAACCTAACCTAACCTATTTTTGAACTGTGTTTCGATTATTTCTGAAGTTGAAATTGATTATAACCAACTTTTTTAATGTTATTTATTTCTTGGATAAGTAATACAAACCAAAAGTATAAAATTTAATTTTTATGATGACCAACTAACAGTTAAAGTTCAATCAGGTGTTCTGCATCCGCCATTTTTTCAACTCTCACAAGGTTTATTGTCAGTGTCTAAAGAATTCTTAGCTCTTGGGGTCTTCTTTCACCTCTTTAAATAGTTCTCGTGACTAATGGGAGATCTTGTATATAATTCAGAGACAAAATGTGATTTTTCTGCATTAAAAATTAAAATTAGTACTAACTACTAAACGATAAAGACTGCTTCGTCACGAAAGTTGTCTCATTCGATTAAAAAACAAAAAAACTACCAGAAACGATGCCTCGCCTGAAATTTTGCAAACATCCCACCCCCTATTTCGAGCCCTCCAGAGGGGGTTATCCCTCCGAAATTTGGGCGGAATACAGATCTCCATTTCTACTACCAAGACGAAGTTATGAACAAAGTTACCCGAATGTACAAATATTTTGGTTTATTTGGGCTTATTTTTCCTCCATTAATACCAAATATTCTAATAATAACCTAATTCACATAATTCCTATTGTTATTATTTAAATTGATTTATTTCGGATCTAGTTCATTAAAATAGAAATGTTTTTATTCAAAAACTTGAGCATGCAATGAAGAAACTATGCATTTAAAAATCTTGCAAAATCTCCAAGCGCTGTAATAGGATAAACGCAACAAGAAAATTTAATTGTCCAATTGAGGGCTGATGTATTCAAGATGTAGCCTGGATTCCTGGGAGGCCAGAAGACCGGTTTGTCACCGATCTGGCCTTCTTGGAGAGGGCGAAACGGACTTTAGGTTTTGGAAAGTTGTTGACTATTTAATCTACATCGATCGATAAAAAGAAACAAACAGATCTATACTAAAACAGAATAGATTTTCCAAATTTTGGGTTAATGTAGGCAATCAGATTAATTCATAATTCTGATAAATATTTAAAAATTGGATAGAACATATTTATTTTCTACCATCATAGATAATCTAAAAAATCGCCTGTAATCAGGAGCTAGCTAAATTTGATGAAACTTCATGGAATATATTTTTAAAAACTGACGAATATTTAAGATGATCCAAAAAAAGATTTTAAGAGAAATCACACCTGATTAAAAAAACATTTGAAAGTAAATAAGATAAGATATAAATCTTCAAAACCCTTTAAGCAGATTTCAAATGTTTTTATGAAACTTAAAGTGGTTAAAATGTACAATGGTTGTGGAAAACTATAATGGTTAAAGAAGACAAAAAATTCAATTTCAGATTTAAATTTATGACAATTGAAGTTAGCGGGGAAAGTTATTTAAGAGAGGAAAAAACGGAAATAATATGTTTCTTTAACATTAAATTGTGTTAAACATTTTTTAAGTATGCAAATAGACATGTCGATATGTTGAGCCTAGGGTGAGAATGGTCATGAATTCATGAATTCGATTTACCACAGAAATGAATCGAACTTTGACTAATTTTAGAAAATTTGCTAATATTTTCATTTAGGTCGCAATAATCAAATATCGAGCGCAGGATGAGTATGGTCATGAAATCATTTGATCATAGTCACCCTACAAATGAATCGGACTTTGGCTAATGTTGGAAAACTTGCTAATATATTCATTTAGATCACATAATAATTGAAAAAAAAAAAAAACCTCACCTTTATATTCAAAAGGAATTGTTCTAGTATCAAAACAAACGATAAGGTAATCGGTTCAATGAGATAGCTACTATACAAGTTTTATCAATACCTACTACGAATTTTACTTAATTTTTTTTCTGCATGGAATAAAATTATTGAAAATATTTGTAAAACTTTTATACAATTAGTTGACGTCCGCATGATAGTATAGAAAGATCAATCTAATTAGGAATTGATAAATTATTTGCCACTTTTATAACTTTGTTTTTATTGAAAACTAGTTTCAAATGTTATATATCTCCTGTTCTAAAAATATAAAAAAATTCAAAAATAAGCAATTCAAAATACAGTTTGATATTATTATACATATTAAATTAAATTTAATATAAATTAGTATTATAAAACATTTATGAATTAAGACCTGAAATCAAATACATGTTGGTACTCACCAAAGTTTGAGTAGATTATATCAAACAGAAAAGTTAGTATTGGTTTGTTCTCGCACTGAACTAGTAAAGGAAGAAAGGTGGGGTATTTATAGGTAAACGGTTTAGGAGTCAGGGCTTTTACAGTAATTCCTGTGAGTAATTGTTATTTCTGTTATGGATGGGAATAAATTTAAGATCGGACTATTGGAGATATTTATTTGGTCATTTAAGCAAAAATCTGGATTGGATTTGAAGGATTTTATTATTTCAAGTGCTTCATATATATCTAATTTTAGGCTGTTTTCAATGTGATGTATTAATTTAACTCCTGAGTCTTTGATGAATTTTATAGCTTTTTTCATTTAAATGAATAGCAAAGTTGGAATTCTCTGTATTTTTATTATATGTTTTTAGAACTGAAGATGAATGTATAACATTCGAAACTAGTTTTCAATAAAAACAAAATTATAGAAGTGGAAAATAATTTATTCCTAATCGTATATGATTATATAAGCTCACATGAGCCACCTGTAAAGAAAAATTAAATGAAAAAAATTACTGGGGAGGTTTTGAGAGCCAAATTCATATTTTTCCGAGTTTTGACCATTCTCAACCCGGTCGACGGTACTATGAGTTAAGAAAATAGTATAATAGAACAGAGAAAGGTCAATTGCACAGAGAGAAATTGGGTTTAGCGAATTGCTTTTGCAAATATTAAATGGACCTGAGGTTTTTGTTTTCCTCTGGCGTAGTGATATTTATAGGTCGGCGGCCACAAAGAGTTATATTGTCGGTTTTGCAGCTAAATGCCTCCCCCCGCTTCAGCCCAAATCGGATATCCATGTCGATTTGAAGTTATTATTTCTAAAACCTGTTTCCATATATATATATATATATATATACATATATATCTATTTCCTTTCCTATCTAAAGTTCAAACGTTTCCTACCCTCAATACACTATCTGAAATAAACTGCAACATGACCCAAAAACGCCCGTTAGTAAATCCTGACAAAACATCAATAAATACCTGATGCCATCATTCAATGAAACTTAATTAGTGCTATGTATTTTTTATTTACTATAAGCTCTACCAAATAAGGCGATTGGATCCAACCATGGGGCAAATAGATAGAAATCTGTATATTGCTCCATCGACTTCATAATATATGGACTACATAGTTGGTTCAAAATTCTAAGGAAAGAAAAAAAAATATGTTGGAGTAATAAGGAAAGTTAAATGTTAAATAACGTAAATTAAAACCGTTACTTAGCAAATTATGCAGTTTTGACTATATTACTTATAAAAAAAAAGAAATTGATACGTAGGAGCTCAAAAATATTTAAATTTTCAAGGTTACGATGCATTTGAATTGCATAATTTATTTTAAAAAATAAAAGGCTGAATTCGATAAAAAAATCTTTGGGTGATTTAATAAAATTCTTTGGTAAATAATAATACGAAAACCATCAAATCTTTGCAAACTTTTTGTTTGTATATAATTTTGTTGTAGGAGAAGAAACATTTTTTTAAAATTTATTTATTGAGTAATATTACATAATATAAAGTATAAAAATATAAATATAAAAGTCGAAAATTTAATAATTGTTATTAAAACATTTAACACAATATCGAACAGAGCTTGCAAGACTTTTGGGGAATACATTGCAACCTTAAAAAATACTATTAAGCCTCTTTGTAACGATATGTAGTATATTCGAAATAAATAATATACTTTTCTAATAATAAATCCAGCATTTTTCTATTTCATTTATTGTTATTATTATATATTATTCTTATTATTTTTGAGATAAGAGGGTAAATTGTATCATAACTTCTTTCATTGAACTCTCAGCTAAAATAATTTCTTAGGGTCTAACCGAAGTATAAGCCTTCAAATAGATATTAGATATTATACCATTTCAGAATGTGGTAATTTTTAAAAATTAAGAAAATATTCGTTTATAATTTTTAATTTTTTACCCGCCCTTCCTCCCTCCCTCCCCCCCCCAAAAAAAAAATCGATCAAATGCATTCTAACCTTGAAAATCTAAATATTTTTGTGGCCCTATACATCGATTTGTTTATTGTAAGCAAAAATAAAGCTTAGTGACGGACTTCAGCAGCTCACACTTTTTTTATATACTTATACTATACAGTACTACCTATGTATGTTATTGGTACCTGTATTCAATATTCGCAATTAAAATCTGCAATTAAATGCATAATTTGAAAAAAAAGATTAGTTCTTAAATCTCGGAAAAACATTTAAATGTTTTTTGTTTTTTTAAATGGTGAATATATTAAAATTTTCTATTCATTAATATTTCTAAATACAGAGTTATTTCTAAAAATAAAAAAAAATTGCAAAAAACAATTAGAACTAATGAACATTTATTTAAATGCATCAGAATAATTATCAAAATTTTTAATTTTAAAATTATTAGTAAAATCTTTGAATGATGCTTAATATTATAAAACGTTTTCGTTGGCGTTTTGCTTTTAATTTAATTTCTTTTTAAAAAAAATTATAATAATTAGGGTTAATTGATAGTTTATAAAGCATATACAATTTATTTATTTTTATTTTACGATATGATGTTTTTGTTTATACATTTATATGCACTTAATAATTTCATTAAAAATAAATATTTCATCGACTGAATCATAATATAAATTTTTCCTACTATTAGAGCTTAAAATAATGTTAAACTTACAATTTAAATCAAATTTTATTTTCATGCTAAAGATATCAAATCTAAAATTGTTTGATTGTAAGGATGTAGCATCCGTAATCATGTAAAATAATACTTTTTTCTGTAAATTTGTAAATAAAAGCTGTATTATTATTATAATATAGCTTTTATTTACAAATTTACAGAAAAAAAAGTTATATTATTATTATAAATATAGTTGTTTAGATATATTACCTTCTCTGAATATTCTTGTTTAATACCCTGAACTTTAATAATTGTACAGTAATAATGATTACAATTTGGCCAATCATTCGGGCAAAGTTGCACCTGCCGCAAAAACATATTCTACATTAAAATATATTTTCAATTTTTAAATTTCAACAATACAAGCAAACATAAGGAAAAGATGTTTCAAGCTCATGCTTGAAAGATATATTTTATTTATTGCCTCCGTGTGATCATCCAATACTTTCTAAACATCTTGAGAAAAAAAATAATAAAGTTCTAGAAGCTCTAATGGGGAATGCAATCTTGTAGAGAAATTGTCACGAAAGGTTTCCGCATTGCAGGTTAGATCTCCTAATAAAATGGATTCTAATTTTAACCTCATGCAATTCCTCCTGTCTCTTTATTGCCAGAAAACAAATCATGTGGGTTTTATATGTCGTCGTTTATATTATGTAACTTTCCGCATTCGGTATTTTTTTTCCTTGTTGTTTATATAAGTGTTTTGTTTTACACAGATAAATATAATAATCTATTACATTTATTATCAATATAAACACCCATTAAGTTATTTAAAAAAAATTAGTTCCGCTTTAAACATTAAACTGATTATTAAGACAAGTGAGGTAACAGAATAATTCAACAATAAATAAATAAAAAGGCTTAGCGAACCCGAATGTTCCATGTCGATACCGCCAATCTCAGTTTACACACCATCCACCGACTACTATCCAAATCCAAATCCTTAATATCAAGCCTTAACGAAATCATCCCACCTATGTTTTGGTTAACCGTAATGAGATAATAAATTAATTCATACACTAAATTGACAAAATAAATAATTATTAAAAAAGAAAATTAATACATGAATTATATATTGTTACCCCGTCCTTTCTCAACTTTTTGTTAACCCCAAAGATGGTGATAATATAACTTATTTGCCATTTTAAAATCCACTTATGAATTTTACTCAAAATACTAAATACATAAATTAAATAAAGAAACAAACTTCTAACTAACAACAATTACTGCTAGGATATGTATGTGTATAATAAATGTCCCGTAAGTGAACGAGCAGATTCCACACAGAAAAGGAGAAAATTTAAGTTTTTTTTAAAGGTTATCACATTTTTCTTTAATAGTAGCAATAAGTAAAAACCTTTTTAAGCAAGATAATCCCCAATTACAGCATCGTAAAGTAGAAAAAAAGTTCTTTAAAAAGAAGCGACATTTTTCTTTCTTAAAACCATTTGTAGGAGCTTTTGAGCTCTGTTTTTCATAAAGCCATGGATTATTCCTGATTTTTTTATCGGCCTCCTCCTGGACTGCAGATTCCTTATATTTTACAAAATATATATATTTATTTTAATGCAGATTTTTTAAAGAATTTTTCTCGCAACTTTTTGCGTTCTTTACGACTCCGAATAAATCACTTACATGTTCCTAGAAAAGAAGGAAACTAAAAAATAGGGAACGACGGCGACCAAACGATTTTTTTTTTTATATTACTATTTTAAAAACGTGTTAAGCAAGTGAGATGTAGAACACAAATAAATAAAATAAATTATGAATTATAATAAGTCAAACATAGTTAGTTAAGGTTAGTTGAGTGATAATATATACATAAAAGGTTATGCAGAGCAAGAAAGGAATATATTCCTAATCTGTTTAATAATAAATTAAAAACGTTATTTAACTAATCTTATTTTGATCTTATCATGTTTAAATAAGAAACTGCATAAATGAGCGGGATAATACAAGCGTAGACATCAATTCCCACTCGCCGCGGATAATATTTGAAATGAAAAAATTAAAAAATTAGCCTGGAATTTATTTAAAAAAATTCACGAATTTGGACGGATGGGATCCCCGTCAAAAGATGATTACTGGGCAATTGCAGAATGGTGGTCGAATAATTATTTTTTATAGATTTACAATTTTTAAAAATAAATAATAATAATACTAATTATACATTTTATTGTTTTGTAATAGCCATTGTAAAAAAAAAAACTTGAGCCCTACGTACCGCAGTAATAACAATAATCCACTAAGAGGTCCTATTAAAAGCGGATCCCTGTCATGCTACGCATAAAAATTATAAAAAGAAAATTATCTTAAAAGAGCCTATATTATAAATATTTTTTAAGAACACCAAAAAAATAAATCTCCTGGTATAATTAAAGCGATTAGTTTGTTTCTCAATGCCCCAGAGGGAACGGCACACAACATTGTGCAATCATTGTCATAATTTGCTAATGGCTTGATTAGGGGAGGAAGGAGGATTAAAAAAATAGGTAATTTTGTAATCGTTGTCATGACAACTTCATAAACGTTGAAGCAAATTCACTACAAACACATTTTAACAAGAGTGCAATTATTGTGTGAAAGTGTCATTTGTTAATAAAATCGGAGATTAAGGGAGAAAAAGTGTAAAAACGTGAAACTTTATTGCCGTTTTGACAAATTTATTCAAGATGTTCCTAGAAAACGTCTAAAAGAAATGAGAAAAATTCTAATCAATGCAGTCGAATACCGACAGAAATTTTCACTACTTTGGAAAGAGTATTTAACTCGCGATTCTTTTCAGGGGCAATGCCGTACGGGTACAGCTAGTTTTATATAAAGCTAAAGAGTTTGTTAATATAAACGAGCTAACTTCAGAAATTACCAATCCGATTTGAAAAAATCTTTTTGTGTTCTATAGACCTTGCATCGAGGAAGGCTTAGGCTTTATAACACCACGCTACGACCCATAGGAGCAGAAATCATAAATAAATTGCTAAGAGAAACTTCATCTATCTATATTATTATATAGTGCTAAAGAGTTTGTTTAAGGAACTGCTAGTCCGATTTGAAACTTAGGCCGAAACGCTGGCACACAATAAAAAAATAAGTTCCACTTAAGTTTTTTTTTCATTGATCGCACCCCCCGTCCAACTTTTCCTTAAATATTTTAAAGGCTTGTAGCACTGGTTAAGGCCAGAGTGACAACTGAGAATCGTTAGTATTTGGTGTTGACGTCATCAATATTCGATTTTTAGACCATTTCCAATTTTATTTTTTCGATATATCGTGAACGGGAATCAGCCTTTTTCAAAAAACGACGTCCATATATTAAAAAATCCTTGGAATTTATTCGTCATTTCAGTTAATTAATACTTTTTAATATTACATTATTCATTTATGATTTCTAAGCTTGTTTTATTACTTATGTTCTAACTCTCCACAGTTGACTGGACTGTTATTTTGTAAATAAAATCGGACGATAAGAAAAAAAAATTGTGCGAATACGTGGAAGTTATTTAACTGTAATTTCATTGCCGTTATAAAAATTTACGGTCGTTTTGACCCTGTTCCTTGAAATTGTCAGTAACAAATGAGACTGAACAACACTTTATAGGTTATTATGTAAAATGTTATTTTGTATGTTATGACATTATATTGTTATAATGTTCCGCTCAAAATAAACTTTAAAATAATATGATATCCTTAGCAGCTTAGCTTCAATTCTACAGAAATCAAATGTAACAAGGTAGAAAGAACACTAGTAAAAATAAATAGATGTATAAAAATTTATTAAAATATTAAAACAAAATCAAGTTTACAAGGCATTACATCCCCGTCTCCAATTCGAGACCCCCTTGGACAGAGGCCCAAGGGATTTGCCACCTTAGCACCTGTTACTTACGCACCTGAACCCGACGTAATCCACTAATTACGATTAATTCACTATTGCGTTATCATCAGGACATCTGAAAGTCTTCCAGCTCCTCTTGAGAAGTAAGGGCACCAAAATTTGGTGTAATATTAATAGCAATTATACCAAGGGCTAAAAAAAAGTCATGTAAGGCAAATGCACCAATAGTGGACACAGTGGAGGAAATTGTTTCATTGTTTTCTCTGGCTCAATTCTCAACAACAATGCTAAGTTTGATAACCTGAAACTTATTCAAGTAAAAAAATAATTATCCTTTTGACCATTTTTCTTGAAAATGTCTGCAACAAATGGGACTGAAAAACTTATTATAGGTTTCTCTGGGTACTTTTCAGATATAAAACGTATCCAATTATTGCACGAGCTATTCCTCCTCCAATTCATGACAAATAAAATTTTAATTGATGTAATAAGTTTCTTTTTTCCTTACTTTTTCTAAATATCTTTGCAATAGTGGAGACTTGGAACAACTCTATCTTGGAAAATCTAATTTTGTACTACTTGAAACACATTAATGTAATGTTTTTATTTTCTGGTACGCTATAAAAGAAATATCGTAATCGCGAAAATTTTAAATTTTCAGATTTCAACGGAAATGCCCATTCTGGCCATCCCTGAATCAATTTTGACTAGTTTCGTCGTGACGTCTGTACATGCGTATCTCGCATAACTCAAAAACGGTTAGCCGTAGAAAGTTAAAATTTTGTATTTGGGATTATTGTAAAATCTACAACAACTAGATGGTTGTGCACTTCCATTTTTGGTCACTACATGATAATCGGAAGTAGCACTTTACATAACGATCATAATATATTTTCATAAAAACAAATATTAAAATCAATACTTCTCAAATTTGATATATGAGACATAAATATTAATTTAAATAACAAACTAGATTTTGGTTAAAATTGGCAAACCGAAAGTGGTACTTGATGGTTATAATAGACTTTCATCAAAAATTATATTAAATGCAAAAATTCTCATATTTGGTATATAAGACTTTTATGTCAATATGAATAACATACTAGATTTTTGTTAAAATTGGCCAACTGCAAATGGTATTTTATCTGAAACTTTTTTTCCGCCATTTATTTTTTCAGCATCCGATTAATAGTTTAATAGGCGTACAAAGAAGCCATGCTGTGTCCGCATCAGATTTTTTATTTTTTTTACAGTGCTTAGGGTCTCATAAAAGGTGAATAAAGATAAAAACAAGGAAGATAGTGCGCCAAATTAATAATTTAGAGCATAAAAACTTATATTTATAAAAGCATTTAAATCACTGCTAGATGGTATCAGCTGCATTTACTACATGTTTGGAAGCTGAATCGAAGCCAAGCTGTCTTATTTTCAAAACTTAATTATTCTACTGTCCACTATCGGTACATATTTTGGTATACGATTTTGGTATAGTTGGTTCGTTTTAGCTTTATTATTATGAAGCTCACCAAAATGTTTTAGCTTTATAATACGTCAACAATTTGCCAGCCGGCTAGCGATAAATATATACTATAGTCGCCTAATATATACTAAGATATATATATATATATATATATATATATATATATACATATACTATATAATAGTATAATATTCAATGTATACTAGGATCGCCCACTGGTCGAAATTCGACCAGAAAAACAATATTATTTCATTGTCTTCTTTCTTATAATTTATTAAGAAGTTCCTATAATTATTTTATTAATTATATTTCAACTAATGTTATTCAGTGACTTTAGACTCCCAGCAATATGTAAAATAATAAATGCAGAAACTTCAGTTATGGGCAATGGGAGAGAAATAAACAGAAGGGTAAAGAAAATTCTGATGATGAGGAAATATTTCCCCGAAACGTTAATGGAATAAAGAAGAATATTACACCTGGAAGTTATATTTTGGCCTTTATTAAAATATTATTTCACTTTTGTGATTTATTTTATAAATAAATGCATCATAAATTTTGTGATATATTATAAAAACTATAAAATAAATAATTTTATTTTTTTTATTTTAAAATTGGCATTGGATTCCTCCATACAGCCATAATAAATAACTTATTGGGAGATAATCGTTGCTCTTTTACTTTGGAATATTATTTCAGTTTTGTGATTTATTTTGACAATGCAAAAAAAATGAGCTGAAAACATTAATTTGATTTATTTTTGTTTATTTAATTTAATTATCCGTAAGGGACAACTCTTTTATTTTTTTATGTGAGATTTAACATCCTTACTAACTCCAATGAAGAATCACAAAAAAAAATTGTAAGCAAAATCGGCGAAGGACACATCGTGCACTCCACTTGTCTGTGATGAGGGTGAGTACAGATACGTAGAAAACTACACCTCGAAAATTTGGCCTGCAATATTTTTGCTATAGTGGGAAAGTAAAAACATGGCTACAATGTTCAATACGCAGTATCCTTACTAATAATGGTCCGATTTAGACTTTTTTTTTTTGTACTTCTCAAATGATCAACGAAAAATGTATACTTTACGTGCAAATATAATATTATTTTCGTTATACTTTCCTGCGTTTTCTATACGACGTACTATAGAGCTTTTAGTAGAAGACTTTAAGCAAGTTTTATCAAAATCGTTACGAGCTGTTTTGGCACTACAGTCCGTAGAAAGTTTTTATTTTGAGTAAATCTATAAATCTATCCAATGATATATCTATTTTGACCCTCACAGCAGGAATAATCGACACGACGAAAAAAGTAACTGCTTGCCTATTAATATATATATATATATATATATATATATATATATATATATATATATATATATATATATATATATATATATATGCATATAAATATTTGGTTGATTTTTTCTATGCTGCTAGTATAAAAGATCACTTTAAAAAATGTCTATGAAGTCCAATACGCTGTATCTTGGCTAATATTAGTCCCATTTAGAATTTTTTTTTTTGTTTTGTAGAAAATATAATTCTTTTTCAAATGATCAATTACGTAATTTACCATTAAAAAAATTTTGAGTTATTCCCGAATATAATTTTATTTTCAGCATAACTTTTTTCCTTGTTTTTTTTCGGGGATGCACTACATATTTGGATAGTCAATGGGCTTTATATGAAGACTTGAGACAAGTTTCACCAAAATAGTTTGAGCCATTATGGCCCTATATATGAATACATTATACATTTATTAAAAAGATTAATTTAATTTGGCCAGAAGTGATTTATGCTTTTTTGTTGTCGGTTAAAATTGAGTTAAGGTGCAAAATCAGTTGGTTGTCAAGGCTATATATATATATATATATATATATATATATATATATATATATATATATATATATATATATATATATATGTATGTATGTATGCATACATACATGTAAGTGATGAAAATTTGATCTTTTTTATTTATCTGATTTTTTTAATTGATAGTTTTGTCCTATGCTGCTAGTAGAGAAGTGGAAGGTACTGACCATTCTGTCCCGCCGGTAAGTGCCTCCTCACATGATCCACAGCTTCGTGAAGAGAGTCCTCCCTGGTACAGTCGAGCGGCATGAGGACGACCGCCCCGTGGGCCTTCCCTTCCGCCTCCATCTGCTTCACCTTGGCCTTGAGGACCCTGGCGGGACTACCGTCCGGTTCATGGAGCCCCGCGAAGACCCGGAACCCGAGCTGGGCCAACCGAAGGACGACCTCCAGACCTAGCTGGCTCCCTGCAGCGGTGACCAGAACACTCCGCCCCCCGGACAGACCGCGATCACTAGAGGACCCCCGACGAACCTTCCAGACGAGGTACAAGAGGAGGCTGCCCGCGATGCAGCAGAGCGCGGTGAGCTGTAGAGCCAACACGAGAGCGGTTTGGTCGTCCATGGCAGACTGGAGTGCGGCAGCTCCCTCCCTTCGTTGGCCGGTCTCCCACCTCCCGCCACTCCCGCCGCTGAGGGGATCTCTTATCTCCGGCTGGCGAATCAGATCGATCATCAAAACATTGTTAAGAGGACGGATTTTTATGTAACCTCATGTTTAGAATACACTCACCAGTCTTAGGAAATTTAAGAAAAACTTATCAAGATGTAAACTTTATATCAAAACAAAATAACTGATGTGACACTACATGACTTCCTTGTACGCCTAGTAAACTATAAATCGGTGGTTAAAAAAAAATACGGCATGTAAAAAAAAAGTTTCAAGTAAAGTACCACTTCCTGCAGGCTAATTTTAACTAAAATCTAGTATGTTATTTATATTGACATAAAAATCTTATAAATCAAATTTGAGATATTTTACTTTAGACTTTAATATGATTTTTAATGAAAGTTTATTAAGACCTTCATGTAAGGTACTTCTGGCAAGCCAATTTCTACCAAAATCTAACATAATATTTTTATTGATATAGAACTCTTATATATTACATTTGAGATATTTTGCATTATATTTTAATATAATTATTGATGAAAGTTTATTATGACGTTCAAGTAAAGTATCCCTTCCGGTTGCTAATTTTTACTGAAATCTAGTCATTTATTTATGTTGATGTAAAATTATTATATACTTAATTTGAGATATGAAGTGATTTGGCCGAGATCATGCTCAACCGCCAGACTTTTTCCCCAATGAAGGATACCCCACTTTATAGAGGCTGAGTAAGCTCCAAGGCCGATACACGACTGAAAACAGAATAAATCATTATCTGCCACAGCCGGTCTCGAACCCGGGACCTTGAGATTAGTAGCACAGTGCCCTACTCAGCTTCCCCGCTCCCACGAAAATGATAATTGATGATATCAATAAAACTTCAGATGAATAATAAACATTTTAAAATTGTTAACCCTTTTAGTAGAGTAAGAAGATCCTGATTGAAGCCGGGGTCAATAAGGATATCTCATAGCGTTTTGGCTCGTGAAAGAACTAAATAAGTACAACTAGTTCAGGAACTAGTTTTTTATCATCAATGTCTACACGACCTTGGGAAGTGTTAGGCCGTGTGATTTTTGTATCGTAGTAGCCCAGGCGAGAATAAGAGAGAAACTGGGTCCTGGAGCACGATGCGTTGCAAAGACTTCCACGACCTAGGGATGTGGATATCGAAAACATATATCGATATATATCTTATCGATATTTTTTAATATATCGGAATAGTAGTTCGATATATATAAATCAATATTTCGATATATTGGGTCCGATATTTTTAATCTTAAGCGATCTTTTAAAGCGACGCAGACATATCGATATTTATGTACCGATATAATTAAGATATTATTTTTATAATAACCGAAATTTCTTCACCGATCTAATTAAGCTATTATTTTTACAATATTGATATTTCTGGGACGATATAATTCAGTTATTATTTTTATAATATCGATATTTTAAAAAGTATTACATCTAAAACTTGCAGGAAATTTAACTTTTTTAACGAAATTTAACCACACTGGTTACGTTCTTTTAATTGGTTATATCAAAGTTGTACATAAAATGCACTGGAAGCGAGTTATTGAGGAAAATCTGAAAAAAGTAACGAAAATGACAAATTCGTTGACCTATAAAATTTGAATGCGATCGTTATGGGCTGGCTGACGTCCATATTTCCTTTCTATTACAAGAGAACTTTCGGTCTAGACGATCAAAAATTTTCTTGAAATAAGACATATTTTTTGGCCTTAGCTACCGGACTACTAGCTCAAAAACGAAAAGTTGTACAAAACTGATATTACGTATTTATGATAGGTATATTCCTGCGAAAAACGAACTAATTTACTAAGAAAGTAAATTTACATTTTCAGAAAATAAATAAATAAAGTATCATCGTCAGAGACATATCTAGATCTTGACAATACCCTGGAAGATCCGATATTACGTCCCCTTTCATTTGGTTAGGGGGGGTTACAGCCTGGAAGTTAATGGAATACTCTCCAAGAGGGAAAGGGAGCCCTGGGGCCCGTTAGGGAATCCCACCCTCGGAGTAATTGGAAATTGTGAGGCAAAATGGCAGTATTTTATGCCATTTAAGCGTTTTATATTTACTCTCAAAACTCGTGTATCCAGCTTATAACTTGAGAGGTTAGATGTAAACAAGAGAATACCGGCGTGTTCGCGCTGTCATTGTGACTCCTCTACCAACGGACAAGAGCTGACTCCAGGCAATTATTGAGGGAGGAGGCGGGGGCAGTTACAAGGAAATTATGACAGGATATGGCGGCCGGAATGCGGACAAAATTTCATTCGTTTCTTAATAAGCTACGTCTACACTGGTCGATTTTCGATGCGTTTTTGTTTTCGATATCGCTACCTAACATAACCTTGAAACTTTGAGTTCCTTTTATAAATTATTTCTTTATTTTATTATTATCACTACTTATTTCATTCGTCATATTTTTTTATAAATAATATATTTGTTTTTCCGAAACTATCCCAAAACAATACATAATGTTTTGTATTTTTACTACAGATGATATTTCAGGTAGAGATGGACAAAAAGTATTCTTGAGAAACAAGTGCTTAGTATTTTACTCCAATATCCTCAATAGTCATATCTAATACTCTAGTGAGAGTACTCGAGCAAAATACTCGGTACTCGTTACTCTGAGTACTTTTTGCCCATCTCTAATTTCTGCCACATATAAGCCATTTTTAAATGTAAAAATAAATATTATAGTATTATTTCATTATAAAATAGATATTTCGTATAGCATTACTTTCTAATTTTAATTAATCCAATTTATTAATTAATCAGAAAAAAAAGAAAAACAGATACAAAACCCATAACTTGTATAGTATTGGTAAATTAAAAAAAAAAAATTCGAATCTCTCAAATAGCAGTAATTAGCTGACGCCACAGAACAGAAAAACATAAGATCGCATAAATCCTTACCAGAGATAGTACTTCTTACATCAGCAGCTATAAAATGACTAACCAAATAGACATAGCACATTACTTTAAAACAGATTAGCATAGACGTAAAAGGCACTAGATAACATTAAATAACTCTAAAACAGATTAGCATAGACGTAAAAGGCACTAGATAACATTAAATATAATTCTAATGAAATTGTTGGTTACCACTTTTTTACTGACAATTACTAAAGATATTGCTATGTTTTTATCTAATTAATTGATAAATTCGATCAATTCAAATTAGAAAGTAATGCTAAATATATTAATTCCCCAATGAAAATAACACTATAAGCAAACCTTTATTTTTTATATTTAAAAATGGCCTGTATAAGGCTGAAATATCATCTCAAGTAAAAAATATCTGATGTGGACAACACATGACTTCCTTGTACGCCTATCAAACTATAAATCGCTGGCTCAAAAAGTGATCCTCAATTTGGTTACTAGTTTCCGAAGATTGCAGTATCCCAAAAACGACACTCGGCGTTGCGACATCCACTTATTGACACACAAACTCTTGTTTCTGGAAGTCTCATTCCGTTATTAAATGTCGTTTTGTTTCAGTAGATTACTAGTTTCCAAGATATTTCTTTATGTTCCGTGACATTAGAACTGTCAATGTCACTAAATAAAGCATTAGAAATCGACAGTTTCGACATTTTAAGCGGAAGAACCCCCTTTACTCTCTTATTCTCCTACTGCAGACTTATTCATCTCACAAATGGGGAATAAAATATTTATAAGTATTTTACATTCAATGTTAATAACTAAAACTAGTAATAAAAATGTTTAATTAGTGGGGGAAAAAACTCGCGTTTGTAACCTTCATTACCGAACCATATGATCTCTTTATTTAATTTTAATATAATTTTTTTATGTGAATTTATTATGAACTTCAAGTAAAGTATCTTTTACCGCTCACCAATTTTAACTAAAATCTAGTAAATACATTTATATTGATATAAAAGTCCTATTTATCAAATTTGAAATGTTTTACATTATATTTTAATATAATTTTTGTCTAATATGACCTCCAAGTAAAGTCATAAACACTCCCGGTAATCATGTAGTGAACAAAAATGTTCACAACTAGATTTTACAATAATCCTAAATACAAAATTTTAACTTTAACTAATTTCTACGGCTAACTGTTTTTGAGTTATGCGAGATACACACGTACTAACGTACGTACAAACGTTACGACGAAACTAATCAAAATGGATTCAGGGATAGTCAAAATAGATATTTTCTTTGAAATCTTAAAACTGAAAATTTTCACGAATACAATACTTCCTTTACTGCGTGCAAGGAAGTAAAAACAAACAAACAATATATTGTTTTGGGATAGTTTCGGAATACAAATGAAGTATTTGATTAAAAAAAAAAAAAAAAAAATGTGACGAATGAAATAGGTAGTAATAATAATGAAATAATTTAGCTTATTACTTGCGAATCACTATTTTTAGTCATTTCATTTTAGATGGTTCCGGGGGAAATCTTAAATATAAATCAAAAATTCATAAGTAGTTTATAACTCATTTATTTCATTTTTGTGCAGTATGAGAATTCATCAGCATTTTATAATTCTATTATTTAATTTTTGTATAAGGCTCTGTGTTTCGGCAATCTTATCTACGAACTATGAATTCGTTTGTAACGTACAAGTCATTTATTTAATTGTTCTATGGTGGGGGGCTCTGGCGGTCGCCCTCCTGGATCCACTACTGATTATCGTGCTCATTATTTTTCGCCCGTTTTTAACATCAATGCCTCAATTATGGCTCTGCTCTTGAAGGGAGAGAGCTGGCTAATAATATTCGAACGCATATAATATTAGGTATGATTAAGACAGAAGAGCAAAAGCTCAAAATGAGACATAAATGATTATTGGGATATAAATGGAAAGTTCCAAACACGAAGCCAATAGTCACAAAAATAAAAGAAAACAACTAACCTTTCGATGTCATATAACCTCCGTTTTCTCTCAGTATGTGTCTGGGTGTATTGGTGTGGGGTGCTGTCTCTGGAAGGTGTCATTTGGACTGTGGATGTAAGATTCGCTGCATTTTGTTCTTTATATATATGTTTTGTTTTTTCCCCTCTCCTTCTTTCTTGAGGATGCCTGAATTGGCGAAATATCGACAGGTTTGTTGTTTTCTGTTATTTTTGAGACTCATGGATAGCCAATGTCTTATTGGTATGGATCTTCCTCTTCTGTCCATTTTCACTTTCCCTTTTTCTTTTACATTTCTTATTTTTCTTCACTTATTTTATTACTTGATTTATTTTTGTGATCTTTTGTACGTTTTTATGATCAACTTTTTGTCCTTTTTCTTCAGTATGTATCTGGGGCTCTTGGGATGGGGTGCTGTCTCTGATTTATGTCTTTTTGGACTATGAATTTGTTTTGTTTTTTCCCCCTCTCCTTCTTTCTTGAGGATGCCTAAATTGGCCAAATATCGACTGGTTAGTTGTTTTCTGTTATTTTTGAGACTATTGGATTCGTGTTTCGAACTTTCCATTTATATCCTATCAGGTATGATTTCACAAACTTTATCACACAGACTTGTGAAAAACTGACCAAGGAGTGAAGAGGTGAAGGCCGTCTTCTTACCAGTTTGTGAGAAACATTTGTCACTTTTAACTCTTGAAAGTGTATATCAACTTTTTTTTTTTTGAATTTACAAGAGCCGGTTTTACCCGGTACGCAAAAGATTTACAAGAGGACGAATACCTCAAGTTGTTCTTCCTTTACGATTTGCACCCTTAATGAACAGTATGGAGGTTAATAGTCTTGAAAATTCTAACTTGCAAATTTCTGAACAGCAGACGCGAACTTAGTAATTTTTTTGACTGGAAAATAACAAGCATTCGCCTTTAAATAACATCATCCCCGTCCCACGGGGAGATGCCAAAATAATGTTTTTATCGAAAATATTTTTACAAATTATTGTATTTTTATAGTGTTGTGTTTATCTACGTATAAAATAAATTGAAAAATTTTCTTTAAAAACATTACAAAGACCCCAAGAGCCGGCACTGAATATAATTATTTATTTATACGATCTCTGTCCTCATGAGTCTCTTTTAACTTGTCTCTTTAATTGAAGATAAATAAATTATTCAATGTATTACAACAGTAATAAGTTTGTGAGGATCTCAGCTTAAATTATTGCACAGGAATTATGTATAAATAAATAAATTGAATACAAAGAAAGAAGGTACCTTCTATTATGTACATCAGGGGGACCCACAGGAGGAAGAGGGGTTACGACGCAAGCTGAGTCGTAAAAATTCTTGGGAGAGGGGGAGGCGAAAAGGGGCCTTTTTTTAGGTTTTCCAGAGGGGAGGATTGTTTGATGAACAAATAGAAAAAAAGTACACTAATAGTAAACTAAAATAATATAAATGGTGGTCCTTACAAACTAGAACAGAAAAGGGGACGTTTTCTGGTTGCATTATATTGGCACAGGCGTATGCAGAGGGTCTTGAGTCTCCTCCCCCAAAAGGATAATTATTGCATAATTTTCAATTACATGCGAACATATGCTGAAATCACAATAATGAAAAACGTAGCGATACATTCTGAAATTAAAATTGAATTCGAGCTGAATTCTTCTCACAACAGCAGCAAAACAGTCGAATTCGCTTCAGATCAGTCAAAATATCTGCCAGCAAAGCTCAGATTAATGTAATATGTTCATAAATAATAAGGGATTCAAGAGCAGTAGCGGTAAGTTTGGAAGGGGAGGAGGAGGTGCGTTCTCGATTAAGGGGGGGAGAGGGGAGGGGGTGTGCGTTGTTGATTTAGGAGGGTGGGCACCTCTGATGTATATAAACATTTTAGCTTTACCTTATTTGATTGTATTCTGAGATAATAAAGCCAAGATAATGGAGTTATACTATGTGTATATATAGCTAAGTAGCTCTACTATGTGTAAATATGCTAAACAATATCATCTGCACTATGATTTTTAAGAAATATATAAATATGTATAACACACATCTTGTATTATGATATTGTTAAAGACAATGTCCTTTGAATAAATATAATGATTCAATATAGTATTTCTTAATAATATTCTTATTTCCTTTACAGAAGTGGCAGGAAAACAGCTTAAATGATTAACAACTTGTCCAAAAGCTGAACTACCACTTCTCTAAGCACATAAGTTAAAACAACTACAAACACAATTAATAAAACAATATACTCAAAATAAATATCAACTACATTAATATCATTCATATTGATACCATTATTAAAAAAAAAAAAAAAAGACCTGAATCACTACAATCTATGAAGGTTGGGTTCAGTACTTGGTACACAGGTTCGATCCACGACTGATAATATAATAAATAATTATCTGCCACAGCCGGTTTCAAACCCAAGACGGGGAGCATGGTAACACAGTGCCTTACCACTGAGCTACTCTGCTCTCTATTGTAAACCCGGAAAATATAAATATTCAGATTAAAGAAGGTCTTACCTGATTTTTGAGTGCGTTGAGCATAACTGAAGAGTGAGGTGGCAACACAAATTATAGAGGAAGGGTGAGTTAGGAATATTTTAGGATGTCTGAATAAATAGATGAATAAATAAACATGTTAAAAAATGCAATTACAATTTTTTGTTTTATGAACATAAAATTAAGAAAAAGATTAAAAAATTAAAATGAAGTTTCCTAAATAAAGCATAGTATAATATAGTATAATAAAGCATACTATATATATATATATATATATATATATATATATATATATATATATATATATATATATATATATATATATATATATATAAAATATATAGTATAATAAAGCATACTAGCCCCTGTCCCTGTAATTGAACTTTAGAGACTAGGTATGTATTAGAAACTCTATACTGTTTTCAATGAATAATCAACAGCATTGACCAAGATTAGAGACTCCTCTGTGGATATAGTTGTGAATGTAGGAATCCTCCTGTGTTGAGTTCTAAAGTGTACTACCTTGTGGAATATTTATTCAAAATAATTTAAGATTTTTTTATTTTTAAAATATGTTCCTTTATTTTTTAGTGGTCTACCATACATTGGTATTCTTTACTTGATCAGTCCCAATTATAGAAATATTGACTGGTTACGAAATTACTACTATGAAAGAGATTCAAGGTTTTGTTTTTTAATCGTCCAGTAAAATAAAAAGAAAGATATTCACAACAAAACAATGATTAAAAAAAATTTATTTAACAACACATAACGAATAAAAAATAAAATTGAATAAAAAGTTGAAAAGTATTCAGAAACTATTAAATTGAGCAACAAGACAAGAAACTTTGATCTATTTATTAATGTCATTTATAGTACCTACAAGAATTAAAATAAACTAATCTAAAGTGCAAATTTATGAAGTAAAGATATGTATACAGTCGAAACTCTATATATCGAACATGAAGATTCCTTGAAAAAAATTCGATATATGGAAATTTAGATATATAGAAAGATTGAATTGTTTCATCCTTTTCAGACTATGAACAATTACATCTATTCTTTAGAGTTAAAGGAGTACCAAAGGCAATTTTTTGAAATTAATGATGTTACAAAGGCAATTTTTTAGGATCAAAGAAAAACAAATCTGAACGATCAATAACACTTATTTGAAAAATTGTACAAATTATATCTGAGATTTCAGATTTTTTTACAAAGGTATATTTATAATTTAATAAATGCATGTATTAAAAATACTCAAACATACATTAAAATTAATACTTTTTTTTTTGCGCAAGATAGCTTCTAATGTTTATTTGAGTATATTTCATCACCAAAGTCATGTTTAGGAGCAATGTTCACAACAAGAGAGGCAAAGTTAAACTGAATTTAAAATGAAAATTTCATTCTATGTTAGGAAAGAGATTCACAAAATTTACAGTACCGCTGTGTTTCCCTGAATTTCCATTGCTTTGCAAACCAGATAAACCTTTTTTTTTCTTTCTTATTTTATTAGTACTCATTCTTATATACGTAAACTGATGGCTCTTTTTGAAGACAATCCCATTTTATATTTTTTTTTAATTGAAATTTTTTGTTAAATATATAGAATATTTAGTTTTAATAAAAATTCAAGGTTCCTAAAAAAAGTTCGATATATAGAGATTTTCGATATACGGAAGTTTGATATACAGAGGTTCGACCGTATATTTTTTAAGGAGAACTCAGGCATGATATTCCTATAATACTTGAAGATTGTGCTTTCAACACCAGAAAGCGGTCGTTTAGAAACTTAGCTAATATCAACAAGATATGCTGTACAATTATCATCAATTATAATTCTATTACCAAGCTAATTTTTGGTGTTTAAAAATAAAATTAGACCTTTCAAGAATTAAAACCAACCAACCTAAAGTGCAAAAGAATACCAGACTAAGTTGGATATAGTAGAGAGGTATTTTTTTTATGAAGACAACTTACCATGGTGTTCCTTCAACATTTTAAGATAGTGATTTTGATACTTAAAAGCGATTATTAAAAACTTTACCAAATATGAAAAACTAATGTTGTACTATTATTATTAGTTATTGTGTTATTAAGAAGTTAATTTTTGATGTTTATAAATAATATTAGAGCTCTCAAGCATTGGAATAGCCCAATCTAAAGCGCAAAAGGATACCAGACTAAGTTTGATATAGTAGAGAGGTTTTTTTTTATGAAGAGAACTTAGTATGATATTCCTTCAACACTTGAGGATAATGCTTTCAACACCTGAAAGCGATTGTTAAAAACTTTATGGAATATGAAAAACTAATGTACTATTATTATTAGTTATTGTTTTATTAGCAAGTTAATTTTTGATGTTTATAAATAATATTAGAGCTCTCAAGCATTGAAATAGACCAATCTAAAGCGTAAAAGGATACCAGACTAAGTTGGATATAGTAGAGAGTTTTTTTTTTTTATGAAGAGAACTTAGTATGATATTCCTTCAACACTTGAGGATAGTGCTTTCAACACCTGAAAGCGGCTGTTAAATAATTTACTGAATATGAAAAACTAATTTTATACTATTATTATTGATTATTTTTTTACTAACCAGCTAATTTTTGATGTTTACAAATAATATTAGAGTTCTCAACCATCAAAATAGACCAATCTAAAGTGCAAAAGGATACCAGACTAAGTTAGATATAGTAGAGAAGTATTTATTTTTTATGTATAACTCTGCACAATATTTCATCAACACTTGAAGATAATGCTATCAACAGCTGAAAGCCATTGTTAAAAATATTCGCGAATATGAAAAACAAATGTTGGACTATTATTAGTTATTGTTTTTTTAACAAGTTAATTTTTTATGTTTATAAATAATATTAGAGTTCTCAAGCATTGAAATAGACCAACACTTCAATGCGGCCGTTTAGCAACTCAGCGAATTTCAAAAAAAAGATATGCTGTGCAATTATCATCGATTATAATTAAATTACCGAGCTAATTTTTGGTGTTTAAAAATCAAATTAGAGTTCTCAAGCATTGAAATAGCCCAATCTAAAGCGCAAAAGGATACCAGACTAAGTTTGATATACTAGTGAGGTTTTTTTTTTATGAAGAGAACTTAGTATGATATTCCTTCAACACTTGAGGATAGTGCTTTCAACACCTGAAAGCTGTTGTTAAAAATATTAGCGAATATGAAAAACAAATGGTATACTATTATTATTAGTTATTGTTTTATTACCGAGTTAATTTTTGGTGTTTACAAATAATATATAAGCTCTCAAGCATTGAAATAGACCAACCTAAAGTGCTAAAGGATACCAGACTAAGTTTGATATAGTAGAGAGGTATTTTTTTTATGAAGACAACTTAGCATGGTGTTCCTTCAACACTTTTGGATGGTGATTTCAACACCTGAAAGCTGTTATTAAAAACTTGAGCTTATAAGATAAAGGTATGTTTTATTATTATCATCAGTTATTGTTTTATCACCGAGCTAATTTTTTGTTGTTTGCAAAACAAATTACAGGTCTCATGTATTAAAATACACCAATCTAAATTGCTAGAGGATACCAGATTAAGTTGGATTTTGGTAGAGAGGTATTTTTTTTTTGTGGACAACCCAGCATGATATTCCTACAAGACTTGAGAACGTTGCTTTCAAAGCTTTAAAGAGATTGTTAAAAACTTTATCTAATATGATAAGTTGTGCTATTATAACCGGTTATAGTTTTATGGTTATTTTAAGTATTGATATATGGTTATTTAAATTTTAATTTAACAGGAATGTTATTTATCAGTAATCGAAAATAACAAACACTAATAATATGAAAATGAGACAAAGAATAAATAATAAAAAAAATCAATGCAAACTGGAGGTAAGTTATGATACAGTAACAAGTTGTTACTGTTACTTATCTGTAACTGATATATTTGCCTAATACTTCTTGACAAATGTACCAACTAGTATCCAGCCAATAATTCTTTAGTCTATCCAAGGCTGAGGCATCCAAACACTCTGTTATATAATTAATTAAAATCCATATTAAGAAGTCAAATCTAAATAAGTAAGATATTTTATTTCAGACTCTGTACACATAGATTACACTGGAAACAGAAAAAATTAAACATTATTATCAAAACTGAGAAGATTAATATAATAAAAAAATTATAAGAACAAAATTAAACAAGAGTAAAGGTAAATAGGTATCTATTGGTAATTATTGGGATCTCACGCTGCTTATCAAAAGGGGGCGTGGCCTATGTAAGGTTATGCATCCTCACGTCACCAGCTACCCCCACCATTTTTCCCCTTTCCCCTACTTTTTGAAAAAACCGCTCCTCCACCAAACCGTCTCCCCAACAACATCAACTTCCTGCAATTCTTCGAATGTAATGTCTTTAATTTTTTGAAAATAGCGCCATTCCCCTCCCTGCCCTCTACCGTCAACAGGAAATTTCACAAATAAGGATTTCCTTTCCGCCATAATCTCCTCACTTCGTTTCAAGCTGTTGTGGCTAGCTCTCCTTTCAACATGCAACCAATGAATCACAATCACAATCTTTGACATATTATAACATTTAAAATAATAAAGCTTTAAGTTAAATGAAACTATTAACCTTCAAAGTTAAAGATATATAAATATTATATAAGCTTTAGATATTCATCTACTTTAGAATTGCAGTCTAATATCATATTATAATTGACTGTAAAGGTAATATTAACCAATTGATAGGAAGCTTAACTAGCCATAAATAAATTTACAATTTATCACCTATTATTCAGTCACCGTATCAATATTTTGAATAAATGATTATTCTGAACTAACCATAAAGATATTGGAACTTTATATTTTATATTTGGAATATGATCAGGAGTAGTGGGATCAGCCATAAGATTAATTATCTGAATTGAATTAGGACAACCAGGAAGATTAATTGGAGATGATCAAATCTATAATGTTGTAGTCACAGCCCATGCCTCTGTGATAATTTTCTTTATAGTAATACCTATTATAATCGGAGGATTTGGAAATTGATTAGTACCTTTAATAATTGGAGCCCCAAATATAGCATTTCCCCAAAAAATAAATTGAGGTTCTGACTATTACCACCATCATTAACATTACTTATAATTAGAAGATTAACAGAAGCGGGAGCAGGTACTGGCTGAACAGTTTATCCTCCTTTATCAAGAAATTTATCTCATAGAGAAGCTTCAGTAGATTTAGCTATTTCTTCTCTACATTTAGCAGGAGTATTCTCAATCTTGGGAGCAGTAACTCTTTTATTAGAAATAGCAATATGAGGAAATATTTTAACTCAAGACGCAAATTATTCGCTAATAGAACAGCTTATATTCTTTCATGATCAGACAATTATGATTTTATCCATAATCACTGTTATAGTGGCATATATTATAATAACATTAACTAAAAATAATTTAATTAATCGATATTTACTAGAAGGACAAACAATTGAATTAATTTGAACTATAATACCAGCAGTTACATTAATCTTTATTGCCTTACCATCCCTACAGTTATTATATATAATTGAAGAAAATAATAATCCCTCTATTACTCTAAAAGTAATTGGTCATCAATGATACTGAAGATATGAATATTCAGATTTTAGAGATACTGAATTTGATTCCTATATAAAACCAACAAATGAATTAAAATCAGAAGAAATTCGACTTCTAGACGTAGATAATTGTACAGTATTACCCCTAAAATACACAAACACGTGTTGCAGTTACAGCAGCAGACGTTTTACATTCATGAGCCATCCCTTCATTAGGTATTAAAATTGATGCTGTGCCAGGTCGACTTAATTAGGAAACTATTAATATTAATCGACCTGGATTAATATATGGACAATATTCAGAAATTTGTGGTGCCGACCATAGATTTATACCAATTGTAATTGAAAGAAGAACAACAGAAAACTTTCTAAATTCATTAATAAGATTATTAGGAAATAAATCATTAGGAGTAAACAATATTGTATTAGTATTTATTATAATAGTACAAGTTATGCTTATAATATTTGAAGCAGCAGTGGCAATTATTCAATCATATGTATTTTCAGTATTAACTACACTTTATACTAGAGAAGTTATGCAATAAATATGAAAATACACAAAAATCACCCTTATCATTTAGTTGATTATAGCCCATGACCTTTAACACGATCTATTGGAGCTATAACTTTAACCTCAGGTATAGTATTATGATTCCATAAAAATGAAATGCACTTGTTTTACTTAGGAATTACAATTTTATTATTAACTATAATCCAATTATGACGAGATATTATTCGAGAGTCCACATTTCAAGGCCACCATATAATTAAAGTAAGTAATAGTTTAAAAATCGGAATAATCCTATTTATTATCTCAGAAGTATTCTTTTTCTTATCATTGTTTTGAGGATTTGTTCAGAGAAGATTAGCTCCAACTGTAGAAATTGAAATAATTTGGCCTCCTAAGGGAATTGAAGTATTTAATCCGATAGAAATCCCTCTACTAAACACCATAATTTTGTTATGTTCAGGAATAACAGTAACATGAGCCTACCATAAGATTAATAAGAAATAACTTTTCAGAAACAACTAAAAGACTAGCAATAACTGTAATATTAGGAATTTACTTTTCAATATTACAAGCTTATGAATACAAAGAAGCCAGATTCTGTATTAGTGACTCAATTTATGGATCATGCTTTTATATAGCAACAGGATTTCATGGATTACATGTAATCATTGGAACTATTTTTTTAATAATCTGCTTAATACGACATATTAAATGCCACTTTTCTATAAATCACCATTTTGGATTTGAAGCAGGAGTCTGATACTGACAATTCGTAGATGTAGTATCACTATTCCTTTACATTTCAATTTACTGATGAGGTAGATAAATTATCTTTTTAGTATAAACAATATATTTGACTTCCAATCAAAAGATCTTAAATTTAAGAAAAAGATAATATTTTACATTATTACATCAATAATTATTTAAATTATTATAACATATATATGTACAATTATTTCAAAAACATCAAAAAAAAAATCGAGAAAAAGTTCCCCATTTGAATGTGGATTTGATCCCAAAAGTTCTGCACTTACCCCTTTTTCTATCCAATTTTTCCTAGTCGCAGTATTATTCTTAATTTTGATGTTGAAATTCCAATTATATTACCAATCAGTATTACAATAAAATGAAGATTAACTAAAACATTAATTATAACTATCATAATATTTATTACTGTCCTAATTTTATACCATGAATGAAATAATGGAGTACTAGAATGAGCCAAATAAGTATATAGGGGTTGTAGTTATAATTTTAACATTTAATTTGCAATTAAAAAATAACTATAAATAAATAATCTACTTCAAATTAGGTAATGATGTAAAATTTACATTTAGTTCCGATCTAAACTTAGGCTAAAATTTAATCCCTTACCTAATTAATTGAAGCCAAAATTAGAGGCTTTTCATTGCTAATGAAATTATTTATTAATACTAAAATCCAATTAAAAGGGAGTGAAGAATCTAAAAGAAGCTGCTAACTATCTTTTAAAGCGGTTTAATTCCGTTTTTCTCTTATTTATATAGTTTATTCTAAAACCCCTCATTTTCAGGGAGGAAATAAGATTTTTAACATTTATAAGTACCTGGGAGAATAACGCCTATATTAACTACTTCATAGTTAAACTTTAAAATTTAAGATACCCAAATTTAAATTAATATTATAAAAAAGAATATGAAAATAAAATTAATTAAATAAATTTTGATATTATTAACCTCATATAATGAATAAAAAGAACTTAAATAATTCATTAATTTAATTAATGAAGATGAAATAATATATTCACCTCAACTAAAATCTATAAAAGATGATCTTATCCTTGAAAAAGATAAAGCCTTATTATAAGTTATATAAGTTCTAAAATTAGGCATAAATGATATGCAACTTATAAATTCAGTAAGGTAATTATTTAAAATACCAAAAATATTATCATTAGTGTATAATAAAGATAAACTATAACCTAATCAACCTTCTAAAAACACAAAAATTAAGGGAAGAATCTTTAAAATAAAAGGGAAACATAAATTCAGGATATGGGAATATTAGTAATCTTAAAATTCTTCCAGCAAAAATAGATACAATAGTTAATAAAATTAATGATAATAATATAATTTTATATTCATTATAATTTAAATTTGATATTAATCTATTAGATCCTCCAAAGCAGAAATAAATTAAACGTAGACTATACCGTAAGACCAATAGAAATATAAAATAAAATAAAAATATATACATTATTAAATCCATAACTTTAAAATTCTAAAGCTAAATGTTTTCTATAAAACCCAGATAAAAAGGGGAATCCACACAAAGACAAATTAGAAATACAAAATGAAGAACAAGTAAAAGGAATACAGGTAATTAAATTACCCATATGATGAATATCTTGAGAATCATTTATACAATGAATGATCAAACCTGCACATAAAAATATTAAAGTCTTAAAAAAAGCATGAGCTAATATATGAAAATAAGAACCAAAATAATTTCCCATAAATAAAATTCTTAATATATAGCCCAACTGGCTTAAAGTTGAAAATGCAATAATTTTTTTCAAATCATATTCAAAATTAGCAGCCAATCCATGGAGCCTCTTTATTCTTTATATTTTCATATTGGACGGGCTTTATATTATGGATCTTATAAATTAAGAATAACTCTATTGGAGTTTTACTATTATTTCTAGTAATAGGAACCGGTTTTGTAGGGTATGTTTTACCTTGAGGACAAATGTCTTTATGAGGGGCAACAGTAATTAATTTTATTTAGGAAAAACTTTAGTAATATGATTATGAGGAGGATACTCTGTTGATAATGCAACATTAACACGATTCTTCACATTATATTTCTTATTACCATTTATCATTGCAGCAATAGTAATCATACACTTATTATTTTTACACCAAACAGGAAGAAATAACTCATTAGAATTAAATTCAAATTATGACAAATCACCATTTCATCCTTATTTCACAATTAAAGACCTTATAGGAATAATAGTTACACTATTATTATTTATTTTATTAATTCTTTTAGAACCTCCAACTTTAGGAGATCCTGAAAATTTTATCCCTGCTAATTCTTTAGTAACACCAGTTCACATTCAACCACAATGGTATTTCTTATTTGCATATGCAATTTTACGGTCAATTTCTAATAAACTATGAGGTGTAATTATATTAATATTAAGTAATTATATTAATTTTAAATATTCTATTACCTTTAATTAATAAAAGAAAATTTCAAGGTAACGCTTTTTATCCTCCAAGAAAAAGAATATTTTGATGAATAGTTACTACATTATCCTATTAACTTGAATTGGTGCACGACCAGCTGAAGAACCATACATCTTTACAGGCCAAATCTTGACAGTTTTATATTTTAGATACTTTTTAATTAATCCTATGACAATAAAAATGTGAGATAAATTACTAGAAAAAAATTAACATTAGCCAATAACTTTTAGATAAACCTATACTTTGAAATTATGTGAAGAAAGTTAAATTCTTTCATTGAATTATTTACACTTAATTTAATGGAATATATATTAATATAATATAAAAATTAATAAACCTAAATAAAAAATAAATATATTTAAAGATAAAGGTAAAAATAATTTTCAAGTTAGGTATATGAGTTTATCATAACGAAACCAAGGAAGAACCCCTCGAACTCAAATAAATCAAAAAACAATAATTATATTCTTTACATAAAACAACAAAGACCATAAATCACAAGCTAAAAATATAATTCTAGTTATCAAACTCATAAAAATAATATTTATATACTCTGACAAAAAAATAAAAGCAAATCCCCCTCTACTGTATTCCACATTAAATCCACTAACTAGTTCTCTTCCCCCCTCAACAAAATCAAAGGGAGATTGATTAGTTTCAGCTAAACAAGAAGATAATCAACTAAAAAATAAAGGAAAGCATATAAATATAAATCATCTTAATTCTTGATAATATATAAAATCTAATAAATTATATCTTAAAACAAAAATAATTAAACATAATATAATTATAATTATTCTAACCTCATAAGAAATAACCTCAGCCACAGAACGTAAACTACCTAGAGAATAATTTGAATTTGATGATCAACCCGAAATTATTACACCATAAACTCCTAAACCAGTACAAACTATAAAAAATAAAACTCCATAATCAAAATTATATACATTGCATAAAAAAGGAAATAATGATCACATTGAAAAAGATATAAATAAGAGAAAAATTGGGGAGATATAATAAATTAAATAATTAGATTTATAAGAAAAAATTTGTTCCTTAAAAAATAAGTTAATTCCATCAGAAAAAGGCTGAAGAAGACCTATAAGACCCAATTTATTAGGTCCCTTACGAAGGTGGATATATCCTAAAATCTTACACTCTAAAAGTGTAACAAAAGAAACACAAATTAGAACACAAACAATTATTAATAAATAAATTAATAAAAACAATACCATCTGTAATTTAAATTACATAAATAAATTCTAAATTTACTGCATTAATCTGCCAAGATAGTTAATAAAATTCAATATTTAACAAAATATTTGATATAAATGGTCCTTTCGTACTAATTTATGTTAAACCTAAAAAGATAGAAACCGACCTGCCTCACGCTGGTCTGAACTCAGATCATGTAAAACTTTAAAGGTCAAACAGACCTAGAAATTATAAGCTTATGCACTTAAATGTAATTTTAATCCAACATCGAGGTTGCAAACTCTTCTATCAATAAGAACTCTCCAGAAAAATTACGCTGTTATACCTGAGGTAATTTAAACTAAATATCCTTAAAAAAGGCTGTTTAAAATAGAAATTAATATTCTATTAATTATGAGAGTTAATAAAATCTCAATGTGACCCCAACAAAATTAATTATTAAATAATTAAAGAAATAACCAACAATTAATTATTAAATAATTAATAAAATTCTACAGGGTCTTCTCGTCCCATTTAAAAATTTTAGCTTTTTAACTAAAAAATTAAATTCAGTATATAATATAAAGAAAGATATTCTCTCATCCAGCCATTCATTCAAGCCTTCAATTAAAAGACAAATGATTATGCTAACTTCGCACAGTCAAAATATTGCGGCTATTTAATTAATAATGATTGAGCAGACCAGACTTAATAAACATTAAACATTTAGGCACGTGTTTGTTAAACAGGTGAAGAATAGATTTGCCGAATTACTATACATTAATTAAATATCGTACTAATTTTATCATTATAACTTTCAATAAATTATTTAATGAAAATTTTTGATAAAAATCTAAAATAAAATAACAAATAAATTTAATTATAACGAAATAGTTATGATGAAATTGATTATTTGTATATAAAGTGGAGATAAAAAGGGAGATATAAAGGGATATAAAGTGGAGCCACAATATAAGTAAGATACATACTTCAACATTTTAGGAAATTTATCAAAATATGTTAACTTTAAACTGTGTTTTCACAAAATTAGGAAATTGTCATTTGTTCCCCTTTGATTCTCCCTCCCTCAAATGATTTTTCAAAGGAAGCTGTTGATAAAGTGGATGCAAATATGGTGTTCAAGGAGTGCTCAGAGGAACAGAAGGAAAGGATACCATGAATGTATTGTGGTTTTCGGATTCTCATATGTTGATATAGGACGGCATCCAGCAAATAATGCCATTAGAACTTATATTTTGCAGTATGGGTTGGATGATATTCTGGGATGAGAATAAAGGTGTTTGGCAGATTCTTATTTCTGATCTGATGCAGCCTTAGATCTTTTGTTATCTCCAAGAGGATAGGTAATACAATGATATTTTAGGCTATTTTTTGTTAAGATTCCACAGGCGGTTATCATAAGCATTACTAATACTTTCATCTAAAAGTAGGCAAGTTCTTTTTTTATTGGTTTGGAATGGTAGTTACGAGTATATAATCTGATTGTGATCTGATAAACATCTGAACATTTGCTGTTTGCCTGAATGATATGGAATGGCATTTTGGAGCACTGTGAAAGCTCTTGTGTTAAACGATTTTTCTGATGGTATTCGGGGAAGGATGTAGTCCGAACTGCTTGCTGTTTCGAGTTAATGAAGTAATTATAGCATTACCTATTTCAGGTGTTTTCAATGTTATTCTGAGGTCTTTGGAGCCAGTCAATAGTCTGTCTATCAACAATATAGCAAATTGACAAACTAGGTTCCAGTCAGTCCTCCGATAAATGGTGGGAGGAAGTTTGGGAATTGGGGGTAAGGATAGGATTAGGACTAGTGTTAAGATGAAAGTCCATCAGTATGTATAATAGAATTTAGAATTAGAGAACCTAAACTGACAAAGGCAAAATAAATCATAAACAAGGTTTTCCGATAAGTAGGGGTGAGGAGTGAAATGGTCTGGGAATTAAGTGTAAAAAACAGTGTTCATCCACGAGAATAAGTGTTTCTTGAAACCTATTACTGATTACATCATGCTTCTTTTTTCCTGTAAGCATGAGCATAGGTTTAAATGTGTTGTATCCAAATTTTCTCCAGAATTACATAAATTGCAGAGTGGAGAGTCTACCTCTCCTATGCTTTGCAGATGTTTCATTGTACAAACACTGAAGAAATACCATAGCAGATTAATTACAGCAGTTCAGAATACTACTGTTTTGGTGTATACAATAGTTAACCCTTTTCTTTAATTGTTTGGGGTCCCTTCATATATTCACTTGAGGATTTAGATGATCACTGATCAATTAATAATAATAAGGAGTTTTGTTTTTAGGTAACTTCAGTTTTGTGGTAACACACCATTATGAACTATAGCATGAGTATAAAATAATAGAAAAATCATCCAGTCGCAAGACTGATTAAAATTTATTAAAAATTTTAATTCAATTGTAGGATCAAAAATGACCAACTAACAATTTATTTATTAAAGCCCTACTCAATTAATTAATTTATAATGAATTTAATCAGAATATCGTGATTAATGCGATGGGGAACATACAATTTTATTTATTTTAACTTTGTTATTGTTAATAATAATAAAAATGTGTTCACTTCGATGTAAACATTATTATTTGAATTAAATTCCTAGTTGGTAATTATTGTGGTTAATTTTCTGAAAAAGCGGAGACAGTCGTGATTATCTTCAGTGGGAAACGTAAAATTATGTATATTTCGGTAAATATTTACCAGGAAGAAGTGAACATTTCGAAAAACAGTGACGAATGTGTAGGTGAAGGTGCTGGAGAAGGTGGTGGGGACGTAACCTCAATGTCAACAATGTAAGCCACGCCCCAAAATTTTAGCAAAAGTTTATAAATAAGTAAATAAAAAAGATTTACTTATTTACTTGAGTATACATCTAATGTAACTTTGATTTGTAGCATTTCTAAGTTACCGAAACCAAAATTGGAACAATCTATATCAGAGGGTCCAAGTTGTGACCGAAAGTACCATAACATTTGGCTATCTATAACTTAGTAGTCAGATCATATTAGCAGTAATCATATCGGTGTTACATTCAGTGAATAATGTTTAGTAAATATTTGTGCCACTTAATAGTCAAGTTTAGTAGTTCTACAAAGCAAAGTAGTCCATTTTTAAGCAAGAAATCAATGAGGTCTTAGAATCTTACTTTAATCATAAAATCTTGATATAGGTTTTGTCTATGCCATGTGCAACCATGTATTTTAAGAGTATACTGCTATATGTAATGAAATATTGCGGTACAAAGATTAAGTAAATATTGGGGCACAGAGTTAACACTGAAACCACTGATCTATTCCAAACTGTTCTAAACCGCGACCTGCTAATTCTACATTTTCTGAGATATAAATTCACCTTATGTAACAGTATGTAATTCTAAATAATTATTGAATTTAAATTTCGATCGCTGTATTCCTAAAAGTAAACAAAGAGTTTTTAGTAACAACCATATAAATCACTGAAATACAACCAATCAAATCATTGAAGAGACCAAAATGGCTAAAAAAATCAATTGCAACTTTTCCTTATTTAATTTATACTCAAATAAGTTCAGTAGATAATCTTCATTACTTAAAATAATTTATTAGAAGAATAATATGTGAAATTTTAGATATATTAGAAGCACAACTACAAATACAAAAATGTGTGTGTGTGTTTGTGTGTCCATTTTAAATACCTAACATTGCATACTACACAATTTTGTTGTACAGAATATTATTACATCTATTTTTAATTAAAATATATTTAATCATTGTTTAATAAATATATTTATTTTAATTTATGAGAGTAAAAAAAATAATAAACTAACTGGAAAAAAAAAGAAGGCATTACTGGAAGATTCCAACACAAAGTGTTATAGCTCAAATAGCAGTAAAGCAGTAAATAACTAATCAGTCAATGTTTTGCCAGAACTAAAATACATAATATCACTCTTAATCTGACTTTTATTTTATTCCATCATAAAATCAAATATTTTCAAACCGAAGATATCAAGTCTCACATCAACAGCCTAAAGAAGACTTAGCAAATAGATTTTTTTTTTCTAGTTTATCAGTCTTTTTCTAAACTATTGATGTTAGATGTGCAATACCTGGTCTTTGTTTATACGATTTTATGTTTTTTAGCCCTCAACATTATCATCACAATGGCTCTACAACATGCTTTCGAGTCCTCGCACCCTCCAGTACTTTCCACCATTCCTTCCCGTCCTGTGCGGATTCCATCCAGTTCCTTATTTCCAGAACACACCTACCATCCTCAGCCACACCATCAAGCCATCTCAATCTATGCTTTCCTGTCCTTCTAGTGCCATACAGTTGTTGCGTCAGGAGCTTCTTTGGTTTTTTCCTCTCCTCCCATACTTGAAACATATCCTGCCCAAGTAAGCCTGCTCAATTTGATAGTCTATCAGACGTAAGGTTTGAGAAATATGACATATAATTCAAGGTTGGAGCACCTTCTTTATTGCCCGACAACTTGGACAGCTCCAAATATTTTTCGAACAATCTTTCTTTCAAAAAGCAGATCATGGTCATCATTTTTACTGAGTTTTATATTTGAATATGTTTTTCAGCAATAATGATGCCAAAAACGTGGACCGCTAAGCCCTTATCGCCTATTTAAGAAATTTAAAGCTTGGTCATGGAATCATGGAATCATCCAATAGCATCCAATATTTATTTTATTAATATTATTTATTTTTTTTTTTTTTTGCAACTCTAGTATATTTACTTTCTATCATATTAAATCTATTCATTGTCCCTGTATTTTACTTGTGTATTGCATGTCTACTTTTTTCTCTGTACTATGATGGTTTTAGTAACAAAAGAAAAACCTATGAAATTTTCATGTGTTAATAACTTCCTGGAATGGAAATACATACTTTAATAAATGTATACATTAAATATATTTCAAAATCTATGAAATATTTGGAATAATAATAATTCCAAATGTTTTTGAAATAAAATGTAAAATCTAATGTTTAATTGGAAATGGATTTGTGAAGAAAAAAGGATTTTTGGATGTGTTGCCGACCCACCATCTTGAGTCCACAACCGAACACTATGAAGATAAATTTCGTTATAATTTACGACCGATTAAAACTATTTAAAAAACACTCCGGATTCTTTAACACTTCAACAAACAAGAAATCGTTATAACTGACTCACTGAAACGGTGTTTGACCGCGGAAATCAAATTGTCTGAACAAAATAATTTCATTACTCTTTCTTGGAAATTGAATCCAACAGTCCGACCGAGAAAAGACTTTTTCTACCAACTGTCTATGGCAGCTTCATAAAAATCATAACTTCATAAATAATTTTATTTATTTTAATTGATTTAGTAACAATAATTAACTTTTAAAAGTTAAAAATTAAATAATTATAATTAATTTACACAATATAAGAGTTTAAACACGAAAATATATTTTCAACTATAAAATGATCTGTAATGAATACTAATTTCTATTGAAAATAAAAAATAGTTAAAATTTTGAATAATATATTTCAATGTAATTATTTATCTTAAACGCGCGATTATTATCATTATAATTTTATTTAAATGAATAAAGAAATTCAATATTGCATGGCTAAAAGATTTACAAGATTAGATTTAGACATTCTTATAAATATAGAAATTTATTTTTAAAATATGTAAATAAACAAAATATTTAAAAAGTTTGGAATATCGCCAATTTTTTTTATACATCTTAATTAAATTATATACAATTTTGCGATTACCTTAACTTTTTAAATTATTATTTCATTTATTTTATAGCAATACAATGATTTATGGTATATGGATTTCTTTTCATTACAGGAACAAATAAATAAGATTGGCTAGCTTGATGATGAAATGTATTATATTAATGATATTAATAAATCTGGGTAAGTAAATAAAAGAATGAAAATATATTTTAAAGAATATTAATAATTATTTTTATATATTTAAGGATTTCATAATGTAAATATTGATATTAATAAACAGTATTGTAAGCTTCCTATCAAAACTTTTGTCATGGGATTTGTGACTATATGATACCAATCTAGCTTCTATCACTGATACCAATGAAGAATCTTGAGTTCAGTACATGTAAGGAAGTATTTTTTCTTTTCTAATTGTTATACTATGTAGTAGCAGATTCAGGATTTAATTTTTGAGACCAAAAAATTAAAGGGGCGGTAAAATAAAGCTTCCCCTCACTCGCAAAAATCCTAGTTCCGGCCCTGTTAAAAGAAACCTATGAAGACAGAGACTGAATAAATAAATTTATATCCAAAAACTGGCACTGGACCGCATCGGTCACCAACACAAGCAAACATACCCAAGCCAATCTAAATACCCCATCTACACGGTCCTTGCCATTGTTTGGCAAGCGTGTAAACTCATCTTAATTGTTAACCTTCCCTTTCTTAAATTCTTCTTCATATATGTGTGTGTGTGCGTGCGCGAGTGTGTGTGTGTTTTGTGGACACCTACGTACGCAGGATTTTTACTATGTAGATAATAGTTAAACCAAAAAGATGCTGAAGAATAACATAATGCTAACTAGCTCATGTAGAACCCCATCTGAAGCAATGCACACATGGGCACAGTGTTGCCAGGTAAACACTATATTTTCCCAATAAAACTCTCTAAATTTTCCCCTAAACATCTAAATTTTCCTCTAAATTCACAAACTTTAACCCTAAATGTATAATTCTTATTTTTCTAATAGAGTAATCAAAATTACCCCCTAGTATAAGATAAGAATAAATGATTAGAAAAGTAAAAAATACCCAGAGGGTGAATAAAACCCTAAATCTAGGGGGGGAACCCCAATATAGCAACACTGATTTGGTAATGCGGTAGTTACATCAGAAATAAGGGTCTGGAGTTTTGGACCTGAAGAGTTTCGTGCACTTGCATCAAAAATAACTCAGATTTTATTAATGTCACCACGGGTCTTGAAAATAACATAATGAGTGTAATTTCATGGTATTTAATAAAAAACATGCCGTTTAAATAAAAGCTTTTCTCATTCATTATAACTTGTCTCATCAATACCGTCAATTCATTCTCCTAAGTAACTCGTAACCTTCCTCTAGGCCAGCCTTACACTACATCTCTCTTTCTATAAAATAAAAAATTCTTTCATCCTTTAAAAAAAAAAAAGATTTAAATGCGAGTCTGTTTCTCTTCTAGGAACCCGAATTAGCCTAGCCGCTCCCCCCTTCCGCGTCTTGGACCCACCACCTTTGTCCAAGGACCGTCTTCCCTATTGGATTTTTATTTCTTCTTTTCCTCATCAGGTTCTTCTCTCTTCCTTCTCATCGGATTCTGATTGACTAATGTGGATTTTAAAATGTTAACAAAGTATTTAATGTTTTGAAGTTGTAAGGAGGGGGAGGATGATTGGAGGAAGGATTGTTGGAGGGAAAGATCTGTACATGAGTGCGTCTCCCCTCAGGCAATTTCTAGATCCGCCACTGGCATTTGATGACCATATCTTTCTTTTTGAATCGACTGAACTTTTCCCTTCCAACCTACTGGTACTTATTCACTGATGGAAGTATTATCCTCAAGTTACACCAATACAGTAATTCTGCATGACCAATACAGTAATCCTGCAGGGGAAAGACTCGCTAAATTGGGGAGTTTTTATATTCTAAGAGAACTAAATTTGGATTAATCGTATGAGGAATGTAATGCGGCGGAGTAACGGAAGCACAACTGGATGGCACCATATGTTCTTGATGAACATAGTCTTTCATAAACTCAGAGTACTTGCATTTAGATAAAGGATCATCCTTGAACTTTCTTAAAAATTAAATTTTGAACTTTCTGACACTTGCCCAAGCTTTCCATCTGCTACCGATAGAAGTCACTTCCGTTGTATCAAATCTTACTGGTCGTATTATTCTTATCCATTACGATTGCGTTAAATATAATATCTAAACTTATTATGAAGAGTTACTTAAGGAATGTTGATTAAACACACTGTAACTTATTTTAATCGTTTATTAATTTCCAAATAAAACATCACAATACTTAAATATCTCATATCAACAGCCTTTCCTTCTCCAGTGTTGACACTAAAGTATGTAGTTTCCTTTTGTTAATAAAATCCTATTTAGCATAATATTTGAACTAAGAACTAAATAGAAAAGTTATAATTGTTGTTTTGTTCTACTGAAAATGCAGTTTTTAGAAATACGATCTTTTGCACTTGGAGTTATATTATACGTGTTTTGAGCAATGGGTTGAAAAAGCTAATATTCGTATTACCGCTTAAGTAATTGTTGTTTTTTATAATTTACACTACGATCTATGAGTCTGAAATTTTATTTTTTCGATTCACCACTCCATTAAGAAAACAAATACAACAACAAATATTGCATGGTAAAAATACTTTATATGAACTTCTCAGTTGTTTGGTGAGAAAAACATGATATACTTTCTAACACCTCTTTGGAACCTTTACTTAACCTTGCCGTTTATAACAAAGTTTTGTGGGCTACTGACAATAATCTCTTTATAATCTGTGAAGTATTTGTTGGATAATAATGGATAAAATAGGTAAGAAAAACTTTAGCCCATATTTATTTATTTTGTATCAATCGTTGTTAGAAGTTCATATTTATGATTTGGATGATTAGATTGTTGCTTTTAAAGTGTTCAGACCTTAATTGTTTAGGGATCCATTATCTGGTTATTTTTTAATTTTAGCACAAATGGAGTATGCAGGCCGCCCAATATTGGAAAATTTAATGTATACTTAATCGGTAAAAGATTGAAGTTAAATTTAATTTATGTTTGAAGAAGTAATATTAATTTAAAAAAAAAACAAATATCTCAGCTTTTCATTTTTTAACAATGATAATGGTACTAGTTCATAACTATCCATCATGATGGTTGGGCATAAGATCATAGGATCCCACTGTAGATGGAATGTTACAGTCAAGTCTGAATACCAGAGATAAGAGGACTTATCAGCTTTATGGCTGCAGCCTTTGATAGATTAAAATTTAATTCAATAAAAACAAGTTATTATATTAATTACTGGACAGAGATCAGAAAATATATTAGATTTTAGTAATAATTATTACAAGAAGTTACATTTGTTAACTTCTCTGTAAAACTAGATGGGATTTACAGATTTTGTTTTTTATTTTTCATCTTGGCCATTTTTTTTTTGTTACATCAGTAAAAACCGAGTTACTTTACAGATTTAACTTTTCATTTATTTTCTCAATTTAATCATTATTATTTTAATTGAATTACTAGTTTCGTTGTCATTATATAATAAAATACAATTAAATGATTCCAAACACAAAGCCTTAACTCTCTAAAATATCGTTAGATGAATAATCAGTCATCCTTCCCCCTATTAAGGCATCATCAGGACATACACAATAAAATTGCATATATGAAGATCAAATACAGTAAATCTCATATTAACAGACAAAATAGACTCATCAGCTAGAGACAGCACATCACTCCAAGATGTCCGATCACATACTGGGCATCTTTGTAATTATTGTTATTCGTAATTATTGTGCTCAATAATCTGAAAAAGTACAGAGTATCCTGATTATCGTCGGATGGAAACATAAAAATTGTATATATTTCCAGAAAAGAAGTGAATGCGGTGGGAACTATAGCTGATGAAGATTTCTCGTCCTTAATACAGCTTAGACATTATTTATAAGTGAGTTCACTCTCACCCGCCATGTTGGACTGACACTTCTATAGTTTTACCAAAATCTATAATGACATAGTTTCCTTTGAATTTTTCTCTTAGAACGAATTATGCAGTTAGATAGATCTAATGATTGCTTAAAATTTAAGTTTTTTTTAAAGGATAAGATGGTCCGGGTTAGCAGTCAAGGAAAATTCAAAAATAGTAAACACCGTTTATTAGAAAACCGATGTTTTGGTCCACATTTCAGACCTTTGTCAGGGTTGCAAAGAAAAAGATATGAAGAAGTTGGAACTGTTGTAGGATTATAAATATTAACAGAGTAAAATTACAGAAATAATAAGAAGTTGAAAAATGAAAACAATATAACTAATAATGAATTAACTGATGGAAAAAAACAAAACCAATAAGGTATAATAAATGTTCAAGACAACGAATATTTAAAAGAAAAGGCCAAAAGTTAAATACAATAGTGAAAAAGAAATACTAAATAAAAATAAGAAATTAAAGAAGTATATATCTAGGGAGCGAATTTTCATAAAATTAAAAGCTAAATATATTGAGAAATATTTAAGAAATGAAATCCTGAAATTTAATGAAAAAAAAAGAGTCGAATATTTAAAAAAAACTTACGAAATAAATTTACATTTAAAATTCTGTAATAATTTAAAGGACCGGATTTATATATGAAATAAAACTTCAAATATATACGTATGCATGTATTTTTTTTTTTGATAAATTAATGTGAATATAGAAAAGATAATAAAAAAATTAATGTATTCATATTTTTTTTCTTTTCCTTGTGTGAGGTTGTTGAAATATGGTGTGTAACCCCAAATCTTTGAGTTGTTGCCACCTTTTTTCCATTGCTATCACAAAATAAAACATCAGTGTTTCCAGGTTTAAGTTTCATTAAAAAATTTATGAATGTATTTCTGCACTAGTTCTTCGGGATTAATTTGATTTTTGGCATTCTAACAGATTAAACAAAATGAGTAAGAAGAAAACGAAAAGGTAGGGGAAACAACTTTAGGCATTCCCAAAAAATCTATCAAGAATTTCAGACTCAGGCATGTGGTGTGCTTTCTTACCCCAAATTTCCTTGTTTACATGTTCAAATACTTTCCCTATAAAAAAAAACTTTCCTTCTGTTTTTTCTCGATTTTATAAATTTTCAATATGAATTTTTTTTGTTGATTAAACATGGACAAAAATATGTAATATGTAATGTAATGATGGAAATATGTAATAACATCCAAATATCTAAAATAAAAAATGCTTTATCTGCTTTTAAATTATATGAAAAGTAAAAATGTCTGAGAAGGGTTTACAAGGCCTTTTGCCTATAAATTGTCAATATAATTATGTCTATCAATGTTTATAATTGTGTAAAGCTTTCTATTTTATTATGATAGCTTCTTCATATATTTTTTTTTGTTTCAGTTCCCACAATCGATATCAAACAAGAGGAAGGTTCTTCGACTTATTACAGTAAGCCAAATTTTTATTTTATGAAAATTCATTTCTGATTATGATCATTGTTGAAAATAATCATAGAAGGATATATTAATGTTAACCTTAAGAGTTAACACAGAGTCGAAGACCGACATGGGATATCAAACTTGGGAATCGAAGATTCGGATCACATTTATGCAAAAAAAAAAAAAAAGAAGAAGAAAAAATAAATAAAACTAAATAAAAAAGGTTAAAAAAATTAAAATGAAAAAAACAACATGCATCTGTTATGTATTATACTCTATAATTATAAATGCTAACAAAATTCTATTAGGATTTAAAGTATTATGCTGTCTGTATAACAACTCAATACAGTTGGGCAGCACCCCTTTTATGAGTAAGTGTTTCTCTCTGTTATAGGGCAGGGTTCCCTCAATGCTTATGTAATGTGTTAAGACGCAATTCGCTTTCGTTCTCGCGATTTGAAGTTCTACATGTACTTTAAGTGGCGTAGTGGCAACGCTCTTCCTTAGTGAGCTGTAGGTTGGCTGTTCAAGTTCCGGTTTAAAATTTTAAAATTATTTTTGTTTAATTCTCTGTTTTTTATGTTCCTATTGTTTATAAATGATTAAATATTGGATTCATTAATTTTTTATTATAATTCAATTTACTACGGATGACAATTTTTCAATTGAGCCTTTTTCTAGGGTCATTATATATTTGTTATTTTATTGCAAAAAAAAATTAAATAAAAAATAAATAATGACTATAAAAAAAAGTTCAATTGAAAAATTGTCATCTATATTAAATTAAATTAGAATAAAAAATTTAATGAATCTAATATTTATTTATTTATAAACATTAGAGATATAAAAAACAATTAAAGAATAAAAAATAACTCAACCGAGAATCAAACAGCAGATCTGCCACTCAGTATATCAAGAGCGTTGCCATTACGCCAGTCAGTGGTTACTACTGGTATAATGGTCACTTCTACTTAAATGACAAGTACAACTTCAAATCAATATTTTTTGAAAATGAAAGCGATTTGTGACTACCAAGTTTGATAACCCCCTAGTGAGTTTAAAGCGAAAGGAAGCAGAGGGGTACGAGATAAAGAGTGCAGGTTAACTATTATATTTTTAGTAAAATATTTTTTTTTCTGTTTCAGTTCCCACAATTGATATCAAACAAGAGGAAGGGTCTCCGAGTTATAACAGTAAGCTAAATTTTTGTTTTATTAAAATTCATTTCTGATTATGATCAGTTTATGCCATATAGGAAATATCGACTGCATACTTTGTTAACTGGTACAATAAAATAACTAATTAGAATAATTTTGTCTAAGTTCTCACTAAGCTGAATAGTGATTTTCTTGTTAAGTTTCTTATATTTGTAATGAGATGTTTCTCTTAGTAATCTTGTTTTAAATATTACTTTAATCTTGACAGGTGAAGAGATTCAAGTGAAAGAAGAACGAGAAGAGCTTATTTCAGATTATGGTGAGAAACATCTAAATTATTAATTAGAACTATATTTTCTAATTTAATGTTGCCTCTTTGACTTTTCATGATCTATACCTCAGTCTGTTTGTTTATCTAACATTCTTTCTATTTTCAAACGATTAATGAACAAGCAGATTATAGTTCAGGCAGTCCCTGTTTTACGTTGCTCTGTTTTAAGTTGTTTCGAAGTTATGTCGCTAGTCAATTTCTACTGGTGACTGTCAATTACAGAGTGATGGCTTTTTGTAGTATTATGAATAGAAAATAGAAGAATTGAAGGTATATCTCTGATTTTAAATTTTATTACTATGGACAGTAATATATAAACAGTTCCTGTAATACAATAAATAAAATAAATATATTTCTAATGAAATCGCAACAGGTAATGTTTTATCATTATGTGTTATTAAATCAGTACTTTAATTTAAAAAGACATTATGATTTTTCAATGTTTGAATTTGTGTATTTATTTGAGATGAAATTTTCTTTCATTATTAAATTTATTTAATGTTAATTTAATTTATACTTAAATCCCTTTTTCGACATTATGAAAAAATAACTAAAGATAAATGTAGGAACTGTCACAAGATGGTCGTTATTATCAAAACTCTTTCGACCTGATAACATGGCCTAGGACTGTCGTACTGCCAATCGTCAGACCACTTCAAGGGTAGTTGAGGCCCTGCAGTTGGGAGATGACTTCATAGCTTGACTGCGGAGCACTGCCAATAAAATATTTACCAATTCCCTCAAAGCAGTAGTCAATCAATTTTCAGCCGCTACGTTAGGTAGTACCAGCTAAAGTCTATCTTTACAGATTTCCAAACTATTTTAGCCAGAGTTAGATTTTTTCTTGGGTTTGCCATGAAGTATAAGTCGAACTCCACAAGCCGGATTTGAACCAGTACCCATTCTGGCTCAAGAATACTAATGGGCTTCATCAAGACGCACAGCCTTAACAGCTTCATGACAGTTTTTGATTGAGGATCAGCTCAAATTGAAATTAACAATTAATTTCCTTTTCGTTGACCTAATCAAAAATTCTCTCAGTACTCTTAACCGTTGATTGATATATCTAACCCACTTACCATTTAACTGGCTCTTAAACTTAATTTCACAATAACCTTTCAATCAGATTCTCAATCCAACCTAAAATCTAATCAATCATTTCCTATCCTATATATTAACATACCATAGTATACCAAAAAACTAACATACTCCAATTACAATTAAAAACTAGACTTCATTCTTATAATTTTCTCCTTAAAATTGCCAATGACTTCAATTACAATCACCTTTTATTTATTTTTAGTTGACACAATTAGTCAGTTTATTTATCCAATTATTTCTTTTCTTGGGAATGAGCAGTTCATTTTTAACTGATGGACTCTTACTACTAAGTGTCAATCAATAATCAATGATTTAAATTTCTATATTAAAAAATATTTTAGTTTGTAAGTAACTAATGTATATTCTGTAGGTCGCCCACAATTAGAGGACAAACTCACTGGGCATTGAGTTGAAACTAATGTTGTTGTTTTTTTTCCTTACCATCAGATTTTATTTACAAAATATTTATTAATATATGCCTATATTTCAAGATAATATTGCTTTCTTGTATATTTGTAAATAAAATCTAAAGATAAGGAAAAAAAAACATTTGTTTCAACTTAGTGCTGTAAGATTTTGCTCTCGGACTGCCATCTAACTGTGGTTGAGCTATACATAAATTAATAGATAAACTGAATATTTGTCATTTGTGGTATTTTATTTTTTAGGTATGAGTAACTGTATTTTTATAAAACAAGAAAAGACAGAAGAAACTGAGCCTGAATGTAAGTTTTTCATTTTTATATTTGTAAATATTACTGTTATTAGAATTTTTATTGCATTATCTGACAAAGATTGAAATTGAGATTTTTTTATTAGGAAAAAAATCAAATGATGGCAAAATTATTGTTTTTATAATTTAAAAATCATATTTGATTTTTGTCGAGAAATAACTCTTAACTTATTTGACAACAGATTAGCACATTCAGTGCGGTATGAAGTCAATTGACCAAAAATTAGCTTGGTAATATAACTGTAACTGATGATAATAGTATAAGATATCTTTATCATATAAGCTCAAGTTTTTGACAACGGCTTTCAGGTGTCGAAATCATCATCCTCAAGTGTTGAAGGAACACCATGCTAAGTTGTCTTCATAAAAAAAAATACCGCTCTACTATATCCAACTTAAAATGGTATCCTTTTGCACTTTAGGTTGGTTTATTTTAATGCCTGAGTGCTCAAATATTATTTATATTGATTTGACCAATAAATTAATTGTATAATTCAACCTCTGGTTTCTGAAGTTAGAAGGACAGAGGAAGGGTTATATTCTTTAAATTTATTGTTACAAGGTTTTAATCCTGATTGATATTTGCTGGTTTAAACTTAAAATAATTATCTCTTATGAATGTTTCTAATAAAAAGGATTATTTAGTTGAATTGATTCACGGTAATCATGGTGGTCCATTGAAGTTTGTGCTACTTACATCAAGCATGGACATTTCTAAGAAAAATTGTTTATCTCTATGCCAGACACCTAAATAAAAACTATATGGACTCAGAAATTAAAATTCTTTAGTTCATTATATATTTCACATTCATACATGAATAATCAATGTTCAAGCATGCAAAGCTCCATGTTGGCCACTGAAAGTGAACTGCCATATGATCCTCCCCTCCCTCAGGGTATCTAGCGACTGAGAAAAGTCAGGGAATTATTTAATTCTGAAAAAGTCAGAGAAAATAACGGGAAAACAGTGCTGGTGAGAAAATTCATAGTTAAAACTCAAAAATGGGTAAAATCTACAGTTTCTCCAACAGATAGATCGTATACGACATCGAACGAAAGGTTTCTTTTTGGTTTATTATTTTCAATAATAAAAACCTTTGTTGCCAGCCAAGAAATTTTTTTTTAACACCTTCTCAAAATTTGAGCTTTCTACATTGAATACAAAAATCTAATGGAAAAAAATTGTTTTTTCTGCAGCTTTTCTCTGAGACTACTGGGTCGATTTTTTTTTTCAAATTTTATCCCGAAGTCACTGATCACCCCAGAATGATCCTCAGAACTTGACACTACCATCAGCCGTTTTGTTTCAAAATGGCGACCAATTACCCATTTATGAAGATGGAGAATTAATATAATTTGTTTTTTAAATTGTCAAAGGCTAAAAAAAAAAATAAATACTCTTTGTATAGTCATATCGAAACACTTTTGACAATGTTATAATGGTTAATAATAAATAAATTAATAATAATAAACCATTGTGTAATAATTGTTAATGTTTTTTTTATTTATTATTTTTAATATCTTACTTACGTACTTCTGTGGCGCTACAAACCCTGGTGGATCTTGGCCTCCTCAATAATCTTCCGCCATACAGCTCTGTTGTGTGCAGCCGTTCTCCAATCAGTTGTGGTCCCAAGAAGTTCCTCGCATCGGCTGCCACCGCATCCATCCACCGTAGCTTCGTCGTCTGGCTCTCCTATTGTGATGCAGAACTTTGTTCAAACTTTTTCTTGGGAATCTCTGTTTCTCCCATCTTTTCCACGTGATCCGTCCAGCTCAGCCCGGCAAATAGATCATACAGTTCCTGATTTTTCCTTTTTTTCCAGACCTCTCCATTTTTAATAGGCTTCCACTCTAATATGAGGAGGTCCTTTTCGTTGCACTTCAACAGGGTCCAAGTCTGAGATCCATATGTGAGGACTGGACTTATCAGATCTTTATATAGTCCAGACTTGGTTTGCCTCATGATGAGCCTGGTCCGTATATAATTAAGGACGCTAAAATAGCATCTATTTGCCACTGCTCTTTTAAGCTTAATTTTTGCAGATATATCATTTGAATAATTAACTTGTGCTCTTATTAACTTGACCCTCTCAAATGTGCACGCCCTAATTTTTAATATCTGTGTCTAATAAAATAACTTAGTAAAACATTTGATTTGTGTTTTCAATAGTTAAGAAATGGTGGTTGTGAATAAAGTATAATCATTAGTATTTGCCTAATGATAACAAATATTATCGGTTTGAGTAAATTTTACTATTTTTGATCGGGAAAAACTTGTTAAAAATATGGAAAAGTCAGAGAATTTCTTCAGACTTCTTTGCTAGACACGCACTCCCTAATGCTCGGCTTCTCTGCCCCATTCAACAAACCAATTTGGACAGCATCGACAATTTGTGAGCAATAATGGATTTAATCACATGCCGGATTTAATTTTTCTCGCATAATATTTCTTAAATGCTTTAGTCTAATAAATGTAATAAATAAAATTTTGTACTGCAAAAATTACGGATTTTATTATAGTTTCAAAAGCATAATGCTTCTCTGTCCCACCCTGTATAATTGAAAAATATGTAAGGGGAAATTATTAAGAGACTGTGAGATGTTCCGTTTCTCCAGAGAGATAGTATAACTGGGTGACTACTTATAGGTACATCGTTACAACCTGCACTGTTTTTGAGGTAAAGAAGGCTACTTAGGGAATGAACTCTGCATCATCACAGAGAACATTTTCACTCAATTAGTTGCCAGGGAAAACTTCAAGTATACTATAAAAACTTGGTAAAATAAAATAAAATTGATGAAGGAAAAATTTATGGTAGTACTCTGCGAGTTTGTCACAAAAAAAACAAACTTACTCCAAGCATATAACCTTCTAGCCTCTTTTTTGTCCACAAGCATGAATTGAACTGTTCAGGTAAAGATGCCAATGAATGGTAAAAAAAAAAAAAGAAGTTTCCAAAGAGATAAACAAAACGAAAAAGACTTGAAACTTTATTGATAGTCAAAAAGACGACTTCAAAAATCCCAAACAACAGGTATTAAGAAGCCTTAGGGCACAGGTGGAAGGCATCAGTAAGGTCAACTGATCTATGCAAGCATTTACTTAAGAAATAAAAATAAGGATGTCACCAATGCTCCGGAAGAGTAGAGGGATAAAAAAAAATAAAAAATCATTAGTTGATATTTTTAACTTTATAAATCCACACCTATCTAATTTACAAGATTGAAAATCAGTAGATTGCCTGTCAAAATCAACATTATAATAATGGCATGAGAAAGAGGTTGTATAATTAAATGTATATAATATCATATTTTGCTTTTATTGATATTTATATTTACGTTTATGTAGTAACTGTGTGATAAATTTTAATTCTTTAAATTTTTTATTATAATATTATCTATTGTTTATAGGCATCCAGGATTCCTTGCACCCGCCACAGGACATAAGTCAGTGTGAATTAGAAACCATTATGAACATGGATTCAAAAAATCAGTCTGAATTCAATTATCAGACAAAAGTCTGTCCCCTTTGTGACCATAAAACGGACAACAGCAGCAATTTGAAATTGCATATAATGTCCTGTCACAAAGATGTGAAGCCTCATCAATGTCCACATTGTGATTATAAAGGGGTAGCTATTAGTCAGTTAAAAAGACATATACAGTACCGCCATACAGGTAAAACACCACATCAGTGTCCTCACTGTGACTATAAAGCGGTAGCAATTAGTATGATAAAAAGCCATATAAAGTACCGTCATACTGATGAGAAGCCTTATCAGTGTCCTCATTGTGAATATAAAGCAGGAGAAAATAGTAATCTAAAAAGACATATAATGGCCTGTCATACTGGTGAGAAGCCTTACCAATGTCCTGATTGTGATTATAAAGCAATAAGATTTAGCTGTTTGAAGAGGCATACAATGGCACGACATACTGGCGAGAAGCCTCATCAGTGTCCTCATTGTGACTATAAAGCAGTAGGAATGATTTCATTAAAGAGCCATATACAATTCCGTCATACAGATGAGAGGCCTCATCAATGTCCTTATTGTGATTATAAAACACAATATACTAATCGTTTGAAAACTCATATAAAGGGCCGTCATACAGGTGAGAAGCCTTACCAATGTCCTGATTGCGATTATAAAACACTTAGAGTTAGTTGTTTGAAAACCCATATAAAGGTCCGTCATACAAATGAGAAGCCTCATCAATGTCCTTATTGTGATTATAAAACAGCTCTAAAAGGTAATTTAATGAGACATATAAAGCATCATGACATAGATGAGGAACCACAATGTGACTCGCTCGACCAATTATGAGAAATTTCCACATGAAGTTTTTATAGGCACATTTTTATTTATATAAAATTAGTAATTTATTTTTTTATTGTTAATATTAATTGCATGTATGATATTTATTAGCTTTTCGTAAATGTTTTAAATGAGCTAAGAATTCAATTAAAGAATTTAATTCCAAAAAATATAGACCCATCTCTACCATAAAAAGTTTATTGTACTAGCCTAGCTATTTCTAATATTGTGTAAATATACTCCATTCATGTTATAATGTTTCACTTTATTATGTGAAGTTTGTAAAGATATTTTTAGGGTGACCATCTTTAACAAAATTATATCATTATTAGGAAGGTTATCTTTAATTCTGTTCAATTGAAAATTCATACTAATTATTTTTGGTCATTAATATTTGTTATCCAGTTTAGCTTATTATTATTTTTTTTATATATATATTTTTCATAGTTAATGAATTATTATAAGCAAAGCATACTTACATGTGAAAATATAATTAAAAGAAAGAATGTTATTTGAAAAATCTTATTTCAAAGCAATTTAAATTTTCCATGGGAACCTTACTTAATCCAACTCAGCACTGGGTGCTGCTGTTGCCCAACTATTAATAAATGATGTAATGCATTGGGAAATTAATCTGTGGAAAGTAATAATATAGTAATTATTTATTTTGTGGCATTTCACCCCTAAATGAGTGAAAAATTATAAAAGCTGATACAGTTCATACCTCTATATGATAGAAATATATGACATACATTTGGTTGCTGCGACTCGACCCAGTCAAATAAGATGAAAAAAGGCTAAACCTCAGAATGAAAGATACTGAGCTGAAATTTTCCATGAACCTTTCTTATAACATTGGCTAAAAAGTCTCATAAAATCTTGTATTGGGGTCTCAAGTTATTAAAGTCCAAAGGTCAAAGAAATTGTTTTGTTTTTGTTGTAAATATCTGGTTTTATATGGATCAGATTTAGGTGCTGTTATAAAACTCATAGAAAATTAAATTCTCTACAAGTTTTGTCTTATTTATTTTTTTTGCATGATCAAACATTCTCGGGTATAACGCGGACAGCCCTGGAACCCGGTACTCATTTTTGGAGAAGGTTTGAATGCGAATTAAGAAAATGTAGGACATTCTAAGTAAAAGTAAGACTTATCGGCCATTCCAAAGTGGCTACCATCAAACATATATTTTATTCAAGAAAAAATCTAACATTTTTCATTCCTTGCTCAATATCTTGAAGACTACCAACGAAGCGAAAAACATTATAAATACATTGGTTGAAAGGAAATGAAATTGGATAAAATTTGAGCCTCCTCCGGAACTATTAGGCGTATGCATGTCCATTATCACTAAAATAAGAGCCAGCAAAATGCACCATAAAGTAGCTTTTAAGGATTATCGTCGTAGAAAAAACAGCTTCCATGATATTTACCAAAAAAAAAAAAAATAATTCACAAGATGTTGTTTTCTCGTTTTTTTTTTTTTTTTTTTTATTAAATACTATATCTCGGGAATTAGTAAACGTAAAGAGCTCTATTAGGGCTCAAATTTTAGCAAATCTCATTTCCTTTCAACCAATGTATTTATAATGTTTTTCGCTTCGTTGGTAGTCTTCAAGATATTGAGCACGGAATGAAAAATGTTAGGTTTTTCTTGAATAAAATATAAGTTTGATGGCAGCGGCTTTTGAATGGCCGATAAGTCTTATTTTACTTAGAATGTCCTACATTTTCTTAATTCGCATTCTAACCTTCTCCAAAGGTTCCAGGGCTGTCCGCGTTATGCTCGAGAATGTTTGATCATGCAAAAAAAAAGAATAAGACAAAACTTGTAGGGAACTAAATTTTATACGAGTTTTATAATAACATCTAACCACGTCTGGCGCATATAAAATTAGATATTTGCTAAAAAACGGATTTTTGTCACTTTTTTTTATCTTTGATAACTAGAAACGCAGACACGAGATTTTATGAGACTTTTTAGCCAGCATTTAGAAAGCCGTAATAAAGGTTCATTCAGTATTTTTCATTCTTTTGACTGTGCTAATTATAATTCATCAAATATTGGCGCCTGAAGAGAGTCAGCCTCAGCATTTCCTACCCCTTAAGCTCGTGGTAACTGGTTCAGTCATTAGTATAATATAATAAGTGACCACCTCATACAAGAACTATGTATGCAATGTATGAATTTCAGAAGAATCTTATCATTGAAGTTAAGAATGTTTTACCTCAATTCTTAACATCACTGATAAGATTGCAGTCACTGTTTCCTTAACTTTGCTCTTTTCAACCACTGAGATGATATTACTTCGATAATATTAATGGGTGCTAGCTCCGCATTTTATAATTTTCTAATACAGTAAAGGAGTTCACTGACGATCACTCCAATCCAATGACTCCACACCAAATGGAACAAGGAACAACCGTGAGTGTGAAATCCTAGGTGGAGTTGTTGGAATAGAGGGGAATAGCTGGAATTCCATCACTTTTAAAATCCACCGCATTATAACAAAATCCAATATCTCCACTGATCATGAGTGTGGAAAACGGATGGAATGGAACAATGAACTGCACAATTATTAAGCTGTGCTATACTAATAATAATAAAAATTATTTGCCACTAAATGCAGTGTTGTTAAAATTCACGATATTGATTGTATAAACTATTTTTAAAAAATTGTTACTCACCGGCATTACTGGAAAAACCCTGACCCTTAAACCGTTTACTTATAAACATGCTACCTACCTTTCGTTCATTGCTAGTACAATGCGAGAAGAAACCAGTACAAACTTTTCTGTTTGATGTAATCCATTTAAACCTTGGTGAGTACCAACATGTATTTGATTTCTTGTCTAAATTAAATTCATAATTGTTTTATAATACTGATTTATATTAATCTAATTTAATATGTATAATAATGCCAAACTATATTTTGAATTGCTTATTTTTGAATTTTTTGTGTGTTTTTAGAACTGAGGATGAATTTATAACATTCGAAACTAGTTTTCAATAAAAAAAATTTATAGAAGTGGCAAACAATTTATCAATCCCTAATTATATCATGAAATATTGAACCTTTGTAATTGACCAAGAAACAAATTTTATCCACCCTCAAAAATTTACTACCCTACATTTATGTGCATATTAAGAGGTTTAGAGAGAAATATGTTTTGAAAGAATTAATTACTTACCTCCATGTGATGACCGACCTTTCTTCAGCCAAAATCGACCTCGCATGACAACATTTCCAGGATTTATGAAATTCGTCTTTCAAGCCATTTAGCAAGTACTCAAATGTTGGCACACTCATCCTCAAATAATTGTAGAAGCGCTCGAGAAATATATTGTTGCTAAAAATAAATGGTGATATTCTCCTAACTGTGGGCGCTGCGTACTCATAGGATGAATGTAATGTTTAGACGTTTTGAGTATCCACCACATAGTTACATTTGAACATTCTAAAGCAAATTCATCATCTGAATCACTTGAGTAATGCATAATTAACTGTAGTAAAAATTAAATGTTTCGTTTCTAAATAATTGAAATTCTAGGATTAAGTTATAAGATAGACACTTGTCCCTGTTATTCGTTTCATTCGACTTCCGCAGCTCAACTCTTCTACTCTTTCTTATCTGAATTGCCTCGCGTCTCTATCCTCTTCCCTTGCTGCTCTGTTATGTTTCCAGGCTGAGCAAGCAAAACAGCAGTTCCAGCATGTTTGAATAAAATTCCTGTGTCCATGAAAGCAGATCCTATCCACCATTTTTTGAACAAATAGTGTTTATCCCTACAAGAGTTCAGACTAAAAAAGGTGAGTTAATTTCAGCGATGGCCACTTAGGAATTTGAAAACTCCTTGTAGCGCAATTTCGCCACCTAGGCCGAATGAAAATTGAGTAGTCCACAACTGCATATCACATATATATCATATCATATAACATATCACAACTCCTGTCACTAATGAAATGCGGCACACAGGAGTTAGAAGAAGAATAAATAATTATCTAAATACAGAAAAATAAGGAAAACAAAATAAACAAGAAGTCTCTATTAATTAAGTCTATTAATTAAGTAATTCTTTAGCCAGAGCCTTCAGCAACACTACATAAAGACACTCATTAATCATAAAAGAAACACCATTGGGAAGAAGAACTTCATGAAATCAATATCTATTAGATTTTATTTAATATTGTATTTAAAAAAAATATAATGATTACAAATTGTAAGAATAAAAATAAGAGTGATACTCTTTGTTATTTGCTAATATGCATGATAATGTTTCTTCAGAAATACCAAATTTACAACATTGTACAATCATTTCTTGTTGAGCATTTTGTCCCAATATAGAGGAAGTCATAAAATTATTTAATAAATACATACTTAGTATATATCTTTAATTGTAGTTTTTTATTTTTTTAAATTATTATTATTATAATTTATTTAATGAGATTTACAATTCAATAAATAAATAAAGATAAAATAAGAAAGTGCGCTATACAGACTATTATTACATGACAATGATGAGCCAACCAACAGTAGCACAAGGATGACTATTCTATGTTAAGAGATCCCGTGGCCATCTTCTTTTCAGAAACCTCGCAGGATAATCAGAAATAGACTGAGATAAAAGATTAGAAAACATATGGCTTTTATTAAAATAATAAAAAAGTAAGGTATCTATGTTCCCTTTTTCCAATGATCAGCTACATTTTTTTTTTAATATATCATAATGCAATGTGTTGATACACTCAATATTCATTTAATCCATCTAAACTTCAATATATAGGGGACCATTAACGATCGCTTCACATGGAACAATGCAGTGTTATGACACTAGCGTGCTTGGAGTTAAGAACATTTCAAGGACCCCACTGATGACCACTCCATTCCATCATTCCTTTTTTTAGGGACATGTAGTGATTCACGCTCCTATAGGTCATTTATAAAATTATTCTAAAATCATAAATACTACAATTCCAGGCATTAATAAGAAACATTTTCTCTGAATATTATGAAGATTATATTAACAGTGAGAAGGGTGGAATTAGCAATTTTGCTACTCACAATTTCTAATTCGTAATTTTGGTCATACTTTTTTTCCAATAAAATGGAAAAAGTTGGTAAACAGGTATTTCATAATATTTAGTCTACAAATATAATTCTTGAGAATTAATAGGATATAAATAATGCTGCTGCAATAGCAAGAACATTCAATAAATTAATCTTTACCCCGCAAAAAAAAGGAATAGTGAAAATTTTAAGTATATTATCTAAATAATAAAAATCTTATATGCTGCATATGTACGTAGATGTCCATAATCGTCATGACAACTTCATACCCATGAAAAAAAGTTCATTAAAAAACTTTATATTTTAACTTTGGGCTAATGTTTATTAATTCTTGCTACTTATTTCTCATTTTTTGGTGGAAGGGGGGTGGTGAAGAAAAAGAAAAAGCCTTTATTAACTTCATTCTCCTCCATAATTATGTATGACTGTAGAATATGCTCTGTCTTTATATATATATATATATATATATATATATATATATATATATATAGTAGAATATCTTCTGTAGTTGCCAAGGAAGGTTCCAAACTTCCTCAAATCACCTCCATACCTCGACTGGAGGAATTTAAAACTATAAATAAAGCATCAATTCAGCAGAGGTGGAACAATCAACATCCAGACTTTAAATCCCAGGATCCTTACTACTTGCTTTCCAGAAAAGAACAGGTTTTAATTTTCTGTCTCAGAACTGGTCATAATCGGCTTAACTCGCACCTCCACAAAAAATTTAAAATTGGCCCAACTCCTTTGTTTGAATGTGGAAGAGGCGAACAGAACAGATTAACTTCATTTATTAGGTTATTTAGTGTTTTAGGGGATTAATAACCTTAAAAAATACAGGTTATTACTATCTATATTGTTATTGTATTTAATTATTTTAGTGCAGTTATTGTTTACTGCAATAGGTTCTGTTTGTTTTTTACTGAAACAAAGTGGAATAAATAAATATTATGTTTTGTATTTTTTCTAGTGATTAAAACTGTTCTTGGGATGGGTCCTTCCCCTCATTCATTATAAATCCACTAAAAATATTTATTTCCTTTTAATTGATATTTTTTAATATAATTAACAGTAAAAAAATAAACAAAATTGTAATTTATTCATATCACTATCTTAGTAAAATATTGTATACAATCAATACTGTATTTACTGACCAACATTGTTATCATTATTATAGCACAGCCAAAAAACTGTTTGATAAACACATGATTCATAGAGGTATTCTTTGTTAAGTCAAAAATTCTGTAATTTCTAAAAGCCGTTCAATTTCCTTCTTATAAGCGGATATTGTGAGCACTTGTCTTGCAAATTTCTTTTAGTAACAATGCTGAATCACCCCTGTAGAGGTTAGTCAGTCACCTTCTACATTCTTCTCATCTTCTTTCCATTTTTGAAGTTTTAAACTGATGGTAGTGTTGACTACCCATTGCCAATGTGCTTTTATCCTTGCAATAGTCAATTTTGGCGATTAGGATTCTCAATTGTATATATTGGCCATTCTAAATAACTCATTGTTACTTCTTTACAATTTTATGTTATTCTGCTTCATGCTTAAGTATAACATGTGGTTTTAAACCACCCACTCAGGTCGCTTTATAATCACGAGGACAGTGATGAGGCTTTTTTTCCAGTATGTTGGGCAGTTATATGTCTTTTTAAACTGCCCATTCGTGCCGTTGAATGGGCACAATGAGGACAGTGGTGAGGCTTCTCACCTCTATGAATGGCCATTATATGTATATTTAAATTACTCTTTGAACCAGTTTTGTAATCACAATGAGGACAGTGATGAGGCTTCTCACCTGTATGACGGAACATTATATGTATTTTCAAATCTGTAGGTTGAACAGATTTATAATCACATTGGGGACAGTGATAAGGCTTCTCACCTGTATGACGGGCCATTATATGTCTTTTTAAATAACTCATTGTAAGAGCTTTAAACTCACAATGAGGACATTGATGAGGCTTATCACCTGTATGCTGGGACATTATGTGCCTCTTTAAAGTAATAGATTTTGATGCTTTATAGTCACAATGAGGGCAATGATGTGGCCTTTCTAATGTATGGCGAGCCATTATATGTACTTTTAAAGTACCAGCTAGACATGTTCTGTAGTCACAATGAGGACAATGATGAGGCTTCTCACCTGTATGAGTGGTCATTATATGTATTTTTAAATTGCCCATTGAAACAGCTTTATGCTCACATTGAGCACATTGATAAGGCTTCTTGCCTGTATGCTGGGCCATTATATGTCTCTTTAAAGTGTTAGATTGTAATGCTCTGTAGTCACAATGAGGACACTTATGAGGCTTCTCACCAGTATGAATGGCCATTATATGTCGTTTTAAATAACTCATTGTAACAGCTTTATACTCACAATGAGGACATTGATAAGGCTTCTCACCTGTATGCTGGAACATTATGTGTCTCTTTAAAGTGACAGATTTTGATGCTATGTAGTCACAATGAGGACACTGATGTGATTTTTTTTCTGTATGTTGAGCAGTTATATGTTTTATAAAATCATCCACTGTTACCGCTGAATAGGCACAATGAGGACATAGATGATTCTTTTCTTCTGTATGGTCAGCAAACATATGTATTTTTAAATTACTCATAGTAACCGCTTTATGGCCACAATGAGGACATTGATGAGTCTTCATATATTCATGATTTCTATTTACGTGTTTTTTCAAATTAAAGTAGCACTTTGTTTTATATCCGCAATGATGGCAGTGAAAAGGTTTCTCACCAGAATGTAGAGATGTTACATCCATGTTCATCTTACCTTCAAAGTCATTCTGACTGATCCATGTCTTACTGAGTGAATCCTTAGCACCTGAAAATTGCATAAGAATTGTAGGTATTATTATAAAAAACAAAACAAATTAACCAACAGTAAAAACTCATTTTGTTGTTAATTATGTACTCCAACTTGGTCAGGTTACCCAATATATTCTAGTGAGAATCTAGTAAAATCAGATTGTCACATTCAGACTATTTATGTCTTAATAAAAGTAATTTTATTGAGTACTTTCCATAACAGAGCATATGACGAATATTATCATACTACAAACAAACAAGAAAAATGAAAAAAATGTTTACTTTCCAAATCTAAAACCTATATAAAATAAATTAAAATTCATTTAACATTTAAAAAAAATATACAATGTTAAATAAAAAATGTACTACTACAAACTGAAAAGGGTCTTGAATGCATGAATCTTAAATTTATCACTTGGAAAGGAAATGCTATTTCTTGACCAAAAATTATACAACGAGGTAATCCAGCCACTAGGGATATTTCAAAAGTAGTGGATTTCTTTCCCAAGTAAAGGTTATTTTTGGGATTTTGTTAACTGAAGACATTCCTCCGCTAGAACGTCATAAAAAAAGAGAATCCATCATAAAGTAGGCAAAATTTCCTTTAAGGAATAGAGTTTGGTAGACTAAATCCATTGTAAGGGAGCTTTTAAGAGCGGACATTTTTATTTTATTTTTAAAATCACACTTTACTTGTGAATGTTTTTCTCACCTGGCCCAGGAGCATAAAGATGCACCACTTCTAAGAAAACTTCTACTTTTATTTGGCTTTAATTTTTTTATAAATTGGCTCCTGATTTGCCAAAAAGTGTGGTGTGCAATTAGGTTTTCCCGACAAAGAAGTATTTTGAGAACGAAATTTATTAAATTTCTAATCCATAAAACAACAGAGAATGCAGAAAAAAAAGCTTCTTTGTGAAAAAAAAAGGTATTAACTAACCAAAACAATTCTGAAATTAAATATAAAATGAAACTGGCCCCCGAAAATAAAAATAAAATAAGCATTGAAAATGATTAATATTAAATATTTAAAAGAAGAAAACAATTGTATTACAACAGCACAAACGAAAAAATTACAAACCATACTTGGAATAAAAATATCATGACCAAGAGAACAAAGAAAAGAGAGACGTTGCTTTAAACAGAGCAATGGCGAGAAGAGTCTTCTCTGGCTTTTTTGAAAATTTAGTTTAATAAGGATATTTTTATTTTAAGTATGCTTTGTATTTTTATTGTCAGTGATATATTTTATTGTTATTAATTATATACAGCTATCCAACTAGGAGGTGATCCTATTGGAAGGTTAACTGTACTTGATCCTCGTGGATCTCTATTCCACAATCCTCCCTTCCCTTCTATATTTAAATCCTGTCTCTTTGTTTATCTCTTATCTTTACAAGAATCATAATTTCCATTTGCCACGAATCGATATAAATAATTAAGTTTAATTTCCTTTTAGTATATATATTTTATGTTAATGATTATGGCCAAAATATTTGGGCCACTGTATCATTTCAATAAAATTGGTTATGAACTTTTTAAATTCGAGATGAGGAAACTTACAAGCACACTCAGTTTCATCTGGCATTTCTTCTTTTATAGAAACACAAGAGTCACTCATATCTGAAAAAGTAAACAACAGGGATAACAAAAATATGATTAATTCCATACCTATATAACTTTGAAAGATTGAAAATTTAATTAAATAGCATAACATTTTAATTGGGATTAGCAATAATAAAATAAAACCAATAACGATTCATTAAACATCCACATTAAAATTAAAAATGGTAACAACTAGAAATTTTAAAAAGAGAAAACTTAATTGTGTTGTAATTACTGTAACTAATATTCTTATATTTAATGATTAAGTATACATAATAATGAACAAACTAATAACTATTTATTAGTAAAATGAAAAAATTAATTTTCTTAAATGGCAGAAAACATACTCGGTAGGACAACTGTACATAGCAAATAGACAGCAGTCTTATTAAAAAATAAATAAATGAACAGGTTTTGATCTATCATCAAAAATAAAAATTCTCACAAAACCATTAAACTTTTTTATTCAAAATTTTAATTTATAAACACCTTATTTCTATCAATTATTTAAAAAACAGAGTAAACAATTTTTCATTAAAAAATGTTATGTTTCGAAATGTGATGTTTAACTCCTGAGCCAGTAACAACAAATCTATCAAAAATTGTCAAAACCAATCAATTCAAACATATACGATTAAATAAGAAAAAATTCAGATTAACTATACAATTCTCTCAAATTTGGTCGGTTTTATAAATAATTGATATAAATGAAGTATTTTATATAGTTTTCAAGACAACAGTTTTAAATTAGTATTAATGTTGGAATATTGAAATCTTGTGATTTTAAATAGCTATATCTTCCTAACACTTTTGTTCCTGATTAAGTCATTTATACATGATGTAGAAGTCAGCTTTTAACCCAGTTATGGATCTAACTCATTTTCATTGTATGTTGAGTTAATAACTTATATACAGAGGATACAGAAATATATTGTGACCAAGAAGAGATAGCAAATTATCAAAATATATAAAAACATTCTTCGTAAGTTCAAAGGTTACAAAGAAAAATTTTGCTCACCATGATCTGGGAGAAGCATTTCTTTTTCTTCTTTCACACGAACAAACCCACCTATTAACATGAAAATAACACTGAAAATGAGCTAATCAAATAAAATATTAAATTACATAATAATAAACTGTAAATAAAATTCAATAAAAATGACAGAATAGTGGTATGTAATCAGGTTTTCAGGAATGGCATTATTAGAGAGTAGAATAGGTAGGATCAAATTAGGAACACATACTATTTCAAATAGCAATTTGGAACACAGTGTTAGAAACTTTTTTCTTTTGAATAAAAATTTCAGAACTCATCATCATCCATTAAAATAACAGAAACTTACAAGTAGGTTCAGTTTCTTCTGCATTTTCTTCTTTTATAAAAACACCACAGTTACTCGTGCCTGAAAAACGAAACAAAAGAGATGACAAATATACAGTTTATATCATAATGTATAAAGAGTCTAAGGAAGAAAGAGGGAGAGACTCATAATATTTTGATAAAAACAAGTTTTAAAGTTTAGATTTCTTTTAAAAAACTGACCATCCACATTTCCAGCTATTTCTTTTAACCATCTTATTCCACTAAACAATATGAACATATTGATGTGTATAACTCCATTTAGGAAAAAATGTTACTCTTCCACTTTCTTCCATGGACTCTTCATATTCATGTTGTAATAGGTTGCTAAGAAAAATATTGCTCACCATGATCAAAGACAAACATTTCTTCTTCTTTCACATGAGCAAGCCCACCTAGTGACATGGATATAATGTTAAGCACAAGCTAATCAAACAAAATACATAATTACTTACTAAGAAACTTTAAACAAAATTCAATAGAAATGATGGAATAGTGATGTGTAATCAGTTTTTCAGCAATGACATCATTAAAGAGGAGGGTAACACTTTACTTTCACCATGTGTTATCAGAGGTCGGCCAACAGTCCATGAACAGAGTGTACCTGAAAGTAGACGGGGCCGACCGATCTCCATATCTTCCTTAGAAATAGAAAACCCGGCATTAATCACAATAATAAATACATTGAGGAGAATAATAATAAGTTCATTTCTACCTAGAAAATACTTATTTTAGAATTATTAAGCAAAATAACGACAACAATAAATACGAAATCCTGAGAGGTACCCGTTGATACAACAGGTAAAAGTTTTGATAATAATGACATTAATTTTAAATGAATTTTAGATTTAAGGGAAGATCTTGAAAATGAACGAAAATTCCGAAACGTGGACCAAGGAATATGATCTGAAAGAAGAAATGTAAAAATAAGGGTTAAATTATACATGAAAATGTATGATTATTATGAAAATCATTTTACCCTTGAAAAATTAATAATGACTTATTAAAGAATATTTTAAACATGAATTCTTAATAAATTATACATTTTTTTTGGGCATTAAATAGGTTTAAAAAAAATGTAAATTCTCTATCGGCTACAGCCAGGTTAAAGGTTGGGTACCACTGCTACAGACCAATACCTCTCTAGCTAAGGGCTACCAACCTGTCCATCCCTTTGGTGCAAAGTTTATTTAACTAAATAAACGGCATATCTATGTTTTTTTTCTTTAATTTTTTTTACAAAAATAATCTACATATCTATCCCTAAAGTTATATAATACTTCTTTTTTTTTAAATTCAAATTCTAAAGTCCATTTTTCTATTTAAATATTTTTACTACCCTGGTTTTACATAATAAATCTTCAAACATAGTAAAAGCAGTAAATTGTAATTTAGAAAATGAAAATTGGACATGCCATAGATTTTTAACGGAATTATAGACCTCACTATGCTAGCAGGTGATGAGATTGAAATTTTTGATGGATTTGGACAAGGAGGAATTGGCGCAATTGTTGCCCAGTTACCTTCATCTGAAGCATCATCACGATTTTAAGAGGAAACCAAGGTTTTTGAAAATGGCACTTTTTGTTACTGTAGCAAAAAATGTAAAAATGGAGATATAATTGACTGTAGATGAATAAAACATGATGGTTCGGGATGCGGTCAGAAATAAAGCATGGTGTAATGAATTAATACATAATAATGAATTAGCTGTATAATGCTTTCCACTGAAACAATGCTAAATGTGCAGTGTAATTTAAACATTAATCTTAAAAAATTAGCTTGAAATTAATCTCAATATATAGAATTCTGCTTACTTGTGGAAAAAATCAAAAATTATAATCATAATTGTAAAGATAATCAAACATAATACCCAATATATAAAAATTTTAAAAAGGGAAAACTTACTTTCATCTTCCATTTCATCTGCCTTTTCTTCTTTTATAAAGATATAAGAGTTATTCATTCCTGAAAGAGAAAACAAGACAATTGATAATCAGTTTACGCAAAAAATATAATAATAGAAATATTATGATACAAATATATAGACTTTAGATGATACAAAGGTGATAGTTGGAGGTGAGGTCAGAAATAAAACACATATTAATGAATTAACACATTCTAATTAAATTCTACATTTCATTACTATAAGTAATGTAAACAATAAAAAATCATTTATTATTGAATTCAAGACGATTGAGATCACAGTGTAATATGCATCAGTACATGTACACTGAATATAGATACGCATTCTAACAGAAGAAATTGTGTTACACAGATTATAACATTGTGTTAGAAATATTAATCATTAAGGAAAACAACAGAGAAAATTGAATTCTATGAAAGAAATAACCAATTGTTGCAGGACTAATACAAACGACTGAAGTTTACATGAACTCTTAGTTTTAACTGGAAAATATTTTCCACTGGAAATATTCCACATGAGCATTATCATTAAAAATTTACTTTTAATCTTAAAAATTAATTTTAAATTGATCTCAATGAGCCAATAAGAATATAATCAATGTAAATATTTTTTCTTCTTTGAGGGAAAATTTAGAAATGTAATCTATATTGTAAGAATAATCATTTATATTGCGTAATATTCAGATATTAAAAAAAAGAGAGAGAGAGAGAGAGAAAACTTACTTTCAGCTTCGATTCCATCTGCCTTTTCTTCTTCCATAAAATCACCAGGGTTACTCGAACCTGAAAAAGAAAACACTCAGATGATTGTTACGACAAATATTCACTTTATGTGTTAACTAGAATACATATTAGTTTTGTTACAAACTATAATATTAAGTAAAGCAGTAAGCTAGTTAACCATGGAGTAGCACGTGGGGTACAGGCGTCACCCAGCAGCCTTCAACACAGTATAACTTACCATCTGTTTAAATTGGGGGTGTATAATTCGAAACAAGTAGCTGCCTCCCATAACTCCATCTAGGACTGTATATAACTAATCCACACCTCGCTTCCATTATTCAACCATAACTTTGCTTTTCAAGAAAGTTGAGATACAGTTGTCCAACAAGTATCAAATTACTTTTAATTTTTTTTACTTTTAATTTTTTCCTATGAATGAATTATTTTATATTATTTCAAGCTTTGTATACTGATTATTTGTATGAGTATTTTAGAAACACTTCTTCTCCTTGTTTTTTCAAAAAGTATTTTTGTTTAACAATTTTAATATTAATATAATTTCATATAAATACAGAAATAATATTATTATTCAAATAACTATGATTTTTCACATCAATTTTAAAATGTTGTTTTATAAATTAAATCTAATAATTAACTATTTAATAATGAACGGTTTTATTTCTTTTAGTTCAAACTATATTTTTAAAGTCAAACGCTAACATTATACTGATACTAACATCTGACTAAAATGGCTGAAAGTTTTGAAAAGGAAAAGGAATTAAAAAATAAGTCAAATGCTTTAATATAAATTTTAAATTGGTAAAAATATTTTAAATAAATTATAATACTTTGTTTGACTTAAGTCTAGCAAAAAAATAATTTGACATAAATAGAAGAAAAATAGATTCTATTTTGTTTGGGACACATCCATCAAACTATATTACTAGAAATCACATGCCTACATCAGGGATAAATAATCCGAATTTCTCAGTTGAATGAAACTAGCAATAAATAGAATAGTTGAATTCATATAAATAAATTTTAAAAAATAACAATTATTGCACAACCAATGCAAACAACTATAAATTTAAGTGATTTATATAATTTAACTAAAGTTTTAACTGTATAATAATTTCCACTGGAAACATTCCAAATGGAGAATGTAACTTAAAGATTTATTTTCAAACTTAAAAATTAACTTAAAATTAATCTCAATATACCAATCAGAATATCATCAATACATAAAATATTTCTACCTAGAGGAAAAATTCAAAAATGGTAATCATAATTGTGAAGATAACCAAAGATTATAATAATATAATACAAAATTGTAAAGTACCTAATATGCAAATATTTAAAAACGAAAAAACTTACTTTCATCTTCCATTTCATCTGTCTTTTCTTCTTTAATAAAAATGCAAGAGTTACTCATTCCTGAAAAAAATCAAGAGAGATGATAATTGGTTTATGCGAAAAATATAATAATAGAGATGTTGTTGTGACTGTAGATGATATAAAGGTGATGGTTGGAGGTGCGGTCGGAAATAAAACACAGAGTAACGAATTAACACAAAGTAAATAAATAAATAATAATAAATTAACATGCTGTAATTAAACTGCTTATTTTATTACTATATGTTTTATTTCTTACTACAACACCAACCATCTTGAAAAAATGTAAGCAATTCTAGATGATGATGATGTTGTTAAATTAAAAACAAATAAATAAATCAGTTCTTCAAAATTTTATGGCCACACTGTATTGCTGCTTTTTCATACATTCTATTATTCTATTAACTCCTGTAGCTCCCAGTAGAGCAAAGAGCCTCAATGAACAACTTCCATCCATCTCTATTCCCAGCGAGCTCCTTCACCTTGCTCCAAGTCTTTCCTGCCTCCTCCGCCTCATTTAGTACTGATCTTCTCCAAGTGATGCAAGGTCACCTTTTTCGGCGTACTCCTTGGGGTTCTAATCAAGTGGAGACCTTTCCACTGCTCGAGGCTGTTTTCGGACTGTATAGCCAATCCAGTTCCACTTCCTTCTTCTTATCCCTTGCTCAATCGGCCTCTGCCCTGCTCTGCACCAAAAAAAACTCTTGATTTGAAACTTTTTCAGGCCGTCTGATGTTTAGGATACGGCAGAGACAGCGATTGGTAAATACCTGTAGCTTCCTGGTGACACCCTTGGTGACCTCCCAAGTTTCCGAGCCATACAGAAGTACAGACTTTACATTGGTTCTGTAGAGCCTCAGTTTGGTATGCACGGACACACTCAGGTTTCTCCAAAGCGGGTACAGCTGGATGAACGCAGTATTGGCTTTCCAAATGCGTTCTCTGACATCTTCATTGGTCCCTCCTTTCTCTGAGACAAGGCAAGGAAAGACTCGAACTCTTTCAATAGTTTCCTCGCCTATCTGGAGACTGTCCTCGACACTCGAGTTTACCCACATCTCCTTCATCTTCTTGATCTTTATTGAGAGGCCAGCCTCTCCTGCTTCCTCCTGGAGTTTTAGGAATTTAGCTTTGATGTCCGAGAACCTCTGGGCAATAATGCAGACATCATCCACAAACTCCAAGTCCTCCAGCCTTTGGCTTAGTGTCCACTGGAGTCCGAGCTGCCGTCGACCCAGTACTCTTCTGTTTATGGTGTCGAGCATGATGATGCAGACCTGAATCTGTCTTGATGGGGCCTGACAGTTTCCCCCTCATGCAGAACCTTACAGTCAAAGTCTCTTTACATCTCCTTAATAATCCTAATGATCTTCATGGGAACTCCGTACTTCTCCAGGATAAGCCACATATGGTTTCTGTTTACCGAATCGAAGGCCCTCTCGAAGTTTATGAAGGCTAAGTATAAGGAGAACTGCCACTCACCACTCTGCTCCATGATGATCCTCAGAGTGTTGATGTGGACAACTGTGCTTTGGTGCTTCCTGGAATCACTTTTCATACATAATGAACAATAAAAAATCATTTATTATTGAATTTGATGTGATTGAGATCACATAGTCCAGTCAAATTAAGGTGTGTGGTCCACATGGCTTACTGAAGTAGGAAACCAACATCGATATCAAGGTCACAGGTCACAGTTCTTTAAGTCCAAGTCCCAGAAAGGAAGAATAGTAATCAAAAGAACATTTCAATCAGTATATTATTTTTAAACAATAACATTTTTGTCTGTCTCATTATTATGTAAAAAATATTTCAAAACTATTTATTACGTTACTAATAGCAGTCATTAATTAATATGTTGTAATATTATTACCTGTGAATTAATTTGAATTATTATTTGTATTTCTCATTCTGTCTTTTTTGTCTTTGATTTAGAATGCTGGCATACTGACTTAAACTGTCATTACTACAACTGTATAACTGAACTTGAACTAATTAAAAATTGCATGTTACTAACACATTTTTCTAGAGAATTAAATGCTCTACAAAATTGATTCTGAGCATTGTTATCATGAGAGGCACATCATGACGTATAAGCCCATTTCCATGGGAAGAAAGTTTGATAGAACAAATTTTCAAAAATATCCCATTTTTCATGAGAGATTAAATCGAACAATGTTAGATGTACAAAAAATATAGAGAATCTTTTATAAAGAGTTTTTAATGCTCTTTAATTTTATCTATAAAAAGATTTTTGCTAGATTTGGCCGTTTTTGAAATATTTCTAGAAACCAAAAAAAAAAAAGACACATTTTTCCATTTTTTTTTAGTTTCTGACTCTGGCTCACTTCCTATTAATTAGGACTTGACATTCACTAGACATCATTAAACAAGTGTAAAATATAATTAAAAATATCATAAATCAGTGTCAAAACATAACTCTTTTGAGTACGAGCGACATTTCAGTGTATTTTGACTGGACTAACGGCGTATATGATGAAGCACATTGAAACAGAAGAAAATGAAGATTCAATTTTGATTTATTAGATTACAATTTTGTGGTGGACTGGTGAAATAAATTTTTACCTTCCCACTCATGTTAAATAGATTGGTAATAATAGCCAACCATTGCAGTCAATGGTAATGTATTTTAATTGAAACTGTACACATTAACTATCACATCTTCTTAAGAATCATATATGCTAATGACATATCATAACATACGTGTTAATAGGTACAAAATACTCATTCACTTCAAGATTGGACAGAAGTCACAGAACTTATATAATGTAATGTATCTTATTTGAAACTGGATTTCCTATACACAACACACAAGATTCCTACACACAACTATTGAATCTTCTTGAGATTCATATATCAATGGCCTATAATAAAAAATGTCAATCTGCAAAAACAAAACTTTACAGGAGGTGAAAACAACTGTTTTGAAAGACTTGAATAAATCCGACTTAGGTCATCTTTCTTTCCTTATTCATATTGCTTTGCATGCATTACCTATCACGGCTGTTTTTGAACGGAACATGACCAGCTTTCATACAAAATACGTAAAACTCCTATTTTTGTAGATAGACATTTTTTATTATAGACCATCAATATGCTAAAGGCTTATCAAAACATGCATACAAAAGGCATATCAAAGGCATGAACATGATACTCATTCATTTCAAGATTAAACATAAGTCACAAGACTTACATGCTATACCTAGCGGATGGACTAGGATCATACCTTTAGACTTAACATTTCATAATAAATAATTATATATTCATAACTTAATCTTAATAAGATTATAGAATTAGACATTACAATCTCACATAATACCGTTCTACCCTTACAACAATTCATAAAATATAAGGTTAATAATTTGTCGACAAAAACATACTTGACTCTTTTTCACAAAGTTCCATTGAAGATAAGAGTGGATGAAGGTATCTAACAAATTTTTAGTATTGATTTTTTCTAACTATACTCAAATAAATTATATTGAAGACAAGGTTTGATCTACAATCCAAAGAGCTCCTAGTAGAAAGATAAATCACACTTAGAGCCTGGAGATAGAAAATTTCTGTAACCCTCACCACTATTAGTCCAATACTGCAATGTCCTAAAAGTTAAGATTACCTACATGCCTAAACCTTTTTTTCTCACAGATTTCATCAAATACTCATCTATTAGTCTCATTATCTTCATTATTTCATAATAAATTATTAATTAAAAAGTTTTAAACACAAGAAGTGTGCTCATAATTAAAATCTTAATTCGACAGAACGTAGAAACAGAAAAATGGAAAATTGTCAAAATTTTAACAATTAGAATCTATGATAACACAATTGAAATTTTACTGCGCCATCATCAATCTCTCCATCTTTTCCCATTTTAATGAATTTTGAAAGTCATTTCAAAATTTCGGTCACATTTATGTCTCAGGCCTGTAATAGGGACAAATCACAACTGAAAGGAGGTACCGCTGCTGATCGCTCAAACGGTAATTTAAATTTCTGTAATACAATCTCATTATTTGGTAATAATTTCGAGTTAAAGCATATATACATTTTTTTTAATTAATGAAAATATCATGAACTATTAAATGAATATCAGTATACTATTAACGGAGTATGTGTATACGATTAAAAATATTTATGTACATATTTAAATTACAAAAAAAATGTTTACGATGAGTTATTTCAAAATTAATTTATTTCAAAACCCTTTCAGGTTATTTCTAAAAAATTGTTTTTTTATCCATAATAGGTAAAATATGTGGAGCAGAGTAAAGCATAAAAGTACGAGAGGAATAGACTAATTTTTCGAGGAAGATATTTTAAAATAGGGGATGTAATAAGGACATACTCAGGAGCTTTGCGGGAAGGTAATCTGTGAATAATATTAGATATTTCTGAAGGATGGAAAGCTTTTGGCGGAAGGGTCATTTGGGGGGAGGAGGGAAGGTATTTAATTCTGCTTCGATAATTCAAGGTAAATTGGATTAAGTATATCAAGGTGCAGATTTAAAGTATGAAAGAGGTGCTGGCCGAATAGGGCTTTTTCTTCGTCACATCTGGACAAGGTTTGGGATTCAGTAAGGAATGGATGATTACAATCTTTAAACTTCAGAAGCTTAATGGCCGTCCATAGTGATTTGTCAGTAGCAAGATTTTCATTTAAGTTTAGTAAATTTTGAATTTTAAGTTTTATAGCAGTAAATTTTATCTGTTGGATAATTAGTCCTGTGGCACTTCGATCGTGCTCTGAGTTTTCACGTAATAAGATATGAATATGCTGTGGACTAGTTATTATTAATTTTATTGCTTGAGGTGTTATCATTTATGCTGCTTTTTATTGATGATATAAGTTTTTATAGGGCTAAAGATCTTAATTTGTCTTAAGATGAATTTTGAAGTCCAATTCATTTTCCAAATCATATCGAAATTTGTCCCAGTTTGCTCGTCCTGTAATCAATGTAGGAGGGGAGGGCTTGGGAGCGTAGTTTGAAAGTAAGAGAAACAGAACTGGACTATGATCTGAGGAAAGGTCATACAGGGATTTGATTATGGCTTGGAAGGAGGAAATCTGGGAGGTGACAAATATATCCGTTTTTAGAGGGATGTAGGCCAATAAGTAGGGTTTATGAGCCTCTCGCTCATGAACCCTACTTATTGGTAGTCAGGGGTCGCCTTTCCTCTCGAAAGACTAATAATAGGAGGTAGGAAGTTACCACGGAGTTGGATGTTCGACAACCCCATCATTGGTGTTTAGCATTACAGCAATACAGTCTCCTCCAGTAATATAGCACTGTTCAAGGAATCTGAATAAGGAGTCAAGAAGGTTATAAGAAGGGGTATTACCAGGAGTACAGTATACAGCTGAGAATGTTATTTGGAAAGGACGAGTTGAAATGATAACAGAGGTTGATTGAATAGCCTCAGCTGGAGCGGAAAGTAAGAGTGGTCTGATCTAAGTGTGGTGTAGTCACGTATGCAAAAATGTGATCGTAGACTGAAGTGTTTAAGTCATAGAACATTACCTATGTTCTTGTGAGAAGGGTGATATGCGGTTTGATGGTCTCTTGAAGATCTAAAAGGAATGATGCTAGGATATAATTTATGTCGGTTGGGTTTTGGAAGTGAAGTGGATATAGATCAGGAGCTTGGAGGGAAGGGAAGGGTATAATTTATGAGACTAGGAAAACTGGCTGGGTTTTGAACCCGTCATGGGATACGAAAAGCTGAATCTACTTTTGATGTTTCTTGTGATTGGTTGAACTTGTTTGAACAGTTCGATGAGGTGCCGTTAGATGAGGATGCTGTGGCGGTAGTTGGGTTAGTAGTGCCCGTAAGTGCAGACGATGGATCTCTTTGGATTGAAAATAAAACCTTACCTTCAATATAGTTTTGTTGTGCATAGTTGTTTAATTTGAAGTTATATCAGAATGGATGAAATTGGTAAGAAACAATAATCTTTATTTATTTTGTACTTATAGCCATTAGCAATTCTCGGATGATTTGATTGTTTTTGGTTCTAAATTGATTCAACCATTTATTGATTAGTGATCTTGTGAAATGCAGATTCCTTCCAATTCTGCTCCTCATAAACAGCCCTTGGGTTTTGCTTTAATTTAATATAAAGGATAATACTTGAGAAGTGCATATCTTGAGTTTATTGTCTTTATAATATTTTTTATTTAAAAAAACACAATAAACTGATAATCCTCACATTAGTTTTTAGTAGAATGAATTGAAGACATGAGTGGATTTTACAAATTTAAAGTTTTGAGAAAATTACTGATAAAGTATTTTTTATGTAATGTTTTAGAGATGTGATCTATCCAATCAACTAAGAATCATGGATTATTAATTTTACATGATGAAAATAAGCACATACCACCTTCATTCACAAGAAATATCACTCTCTGAAAATTTGTTACACAGCACCTCCATCCACTCATGTCTTTAATAGAACTTCGTGAAAAAGTGCTAAGTATGTTTTGGTCGAAATACTATTAATGTTGTGTTTTATGAATTGTTGCAAAGATAAAATGTATATGAGATTGTACTGTCTAATTCCATAGTCTTATTAAGATAAAGTTATGAATATATAATTGGCTATTATGAAATTTTAAGTTCTCAGTATGATCCTACTTCATATAGTAAGTCATGTGACTTCTGTTTAATCTTGAAGTGATGGAGTATCTTGTTCCTATAAATGTATGTTTTGATTTGCCGTTAGCACCGAATTTAAACAGTTTTTTCACCTTCTGTAAAGTTGAGTTTTTGCAGATAGAAATATTTCATTGCAGGCCATCAATATAAAAATCTCAAGAAGATGCAATAGTTGTGTGTAGAAAAGTAGGAAATCCAGTTTCAGTGGAGACACATTACATTATATATGCAAGTCCTTTGATTTTTGTTTAATCTTGAAGTTTGTTGTTTAATGCTATGATATGCCGCATTAGCATATCACCAAATTATATGACTCTCAAGAAGATGTAATAGTTAATGTGTGCAGTTTCAATTAAGATGCATTACCATTGAATTGTAATAAGTTAGATTTTATTACCAGCCTATTTAACATGAGTGGGAAGGTGGAAATTTATTTTCACACCACAAAATAGCTTACGACTTTACAATTGGGACGCCTTATCACTGCCTCTACCGAAGTTCCCCGCTCTACCACTCTCTAGCATCATTTGTGATAACGTAACTGCTTTGTATTCAGTTCTAACATTCGAATTCATGGGAATTAATAAAATTTTTACTGATTTAATCCGGCATTATTTTAGATAATTACTGTTATTGACTTCCACTCACTGCATTCACCCAAGAGATTAAAAAAAATACCGACCGATCCTTTTCAGTTGAGGTCAGGCCCTTACCATAATTTTAATTATTACTGCTTAATTTAGATCACAGCTACCGATTTCCGCTTGCTGCACTCGCTCAAGAGATATACAAACCCCCAAAAGTTCCTTTTCAGTTGAGGTTGGGCCCTTACCATAATCTAAATTATTACTACAATTTCCTCCTACCACCGGAAGATGACAGCACTGATAATTTTAGATAATATCTAATTTAGGCAGTAATAATTTTAATAATTCCAATCAATATGAATTTTAGAATTGAATAATAAATAATTAGTTAGCACTAATTGAACTAAGAAGTGGTAGTGCGGTGACCTTCGGGTAAGTTCGGTATGGGCCAGTGATAAGGCGTCCCAATTGTAAAGTTGCATCCAAAATAGTGATCGACTCTAACAAACCAAAATTGAATCTTCATTTTTTTCTGTTAAAATGTTCTGAAGTATATATATAAATAAATAATAATAATATACATTACTGTCCTAATTTTAGGATTATATCGTGAATGAAATAATGGAGTTCTAGAATGAGCCAAATAAGAGATTGTAGTTATAATTTAACATTTATTTTGCAATTAAAAAATACTATATTATTTATTATTATTATATATATATATATTGTGATATCAGTTGCTTCAAATTCAATAATAATTAATTTTTATTATTATTACTATTTTTATTAATTTTGTATTTATTGTGTATAAAAAAAACACAAATAAAGTGTATCCATCAAATTTTGAAGAACTGGTGTATTTATTTATTTTCTATTTAACAGTTTTATCATCATCTAGTATTGCTTACATTTTTTCAAGATTGTTGGTAGTGCGGTCAGAAATAAAACTTATATTATAAAATAAACAGTTTAATTACAGTGTGTTAATTCATTACTGTGTGTTGTTGTTTTTTTTACCACACCCCCAACCATCACCGTTAATTCATTTACAGTCACAACAATATCTCTATTATTATATCTTTTGCATAAGCTGATCTTCATCTCTCTTGTTTTCTCTTTCAGGAATTAGCAACTCTTGTATCTTTATTAAAGAAGAAAAGACAGATGATATGGAGGATGAAAGTAAGTTTTTCCCTTTTTAAAATTTTTGCATATTGGGTATTATGTTTGATTATCTTTACAATTATGATTAACATTTTTGAATTTTTCCTCAAGTAAGAAGAATTTTATGTATTGATGATATTCTTATTGATATATTGAGAGTAATTTCAATCAAGCTAATTTTTAAGATTAAAAGTAAATCTTTAAATTACACTGTCAATTTGGAATTTTCCAGTGGAAAGCAGTATTTAGTTAAATCTATAAATTTACTTAAATTTTTTTTCTTGTTTCATTAGCCCTACAACAATTTATTTATTTTTCAATCATTTATTTATTTCTTAGAATTTGACTATTGTCTATTTTTTGCTAGTTCCATTCAAAACATAGTTCGGTCCATGTGTTCCAAGCAACATTAAATCCATTTTTAACTATTTTTCTTCTATTAATGACAAATTATTTGTTTGCTAGGCTTAAAAGAATATGCAGACAGTGAAACAAACTATTTAAAATTTTTTATCAATTTAAAATTTACACTAAAACAGTTGAAAAGTGATATTTGATTTATCTTTTAACCCCTTTTCTTCTTCAAGTTCTTTCAGCCATTATATACATTAGAATCAGTGCTACATCTAATGTTAGCGATTGATTTTAATAAAAACAAATAACGAAATAAATTATATGTATAACAATAAAATAAAGTTTGAACTAAAAGAAATAAAACAGTTCATTATTAAATGGTTAATTATTGGGATTAACTTAAAAAAGTACATTTTAAAATTCATGATAATATGCCTTCTGTATTTATATGAATACAATTCAATAATATATACTTACTATAATAATACAAAGGTTGTTTTTTGAAAAAGAAAGGAAGTGCTTCTAAAATATTCATAGTAATAATAAGTATAAAAACATGGAAAGAAAGTTAAATCACACATTCAAAGGGAAAAAAATTAAAAGCGATTAGATGTGTGGTAAACAACTGTACCCCAACTCTCTTGAAAAACAAAGTTGTTGGTTACTAACGGAAGTAAGGCGTAAATTAGCAATACCCAGTCCTGGACAGTGTTATGGGAGGCAGCTACTAGGATTAGTTGAAGACTGCTGGGTGACACCTGTACCCCACCCGAATACTCCATGGTTAACCAGTTTTCTATCTACATAACATTATAGTTTGTAACAAAACTGATACGTATTCTAACACATAAAGTGAATATTTTTCATTTGGGTTGTTTTCTTTTTCAGGTACGAGTAACCCTGGTGATTTTATTGAAGAAGAAAAGACAGATAACATCGAAGCTGAAAGTAAGTTTTCTTTTCTTTTTTTAATATTTGCATATTACATTGTATTAATGATCATTCTTACAATATAGATTACCATTTCTAAATTTTCTTTCAAGGAAAAAGAATTATTTGTATTGATTATATTCTTAATGACATATGTAAAGTTAGTTTTTAAGATAAAAAATAAATTAAATGTCACTGTCCATTTGGAATTTTTCCAGTGGAAAGCATTTTGCTGTAAAAACTAAGAATTTATGCAAACTTTAGTCGTAGATATTAGTCCTGCAACAATCATTTATTTCCTTCATTGAATTCAGTTTTCGTCTGTTGTTTTCCTTAATGTCTAACACCATTTAGTAATCATTCTCAAGTTCTCAATTTTATAGTTATGGTTGGCGTTTCAAGTAAAATAACTAATTTTTTTTTCTTACAGTTCCCACAATTGTTATCAAACAAGAGGATGAGTCGCAGTTTCATTACGGTAAGCAAAAATATTAAAAATTATAACATTATAATTTTAATAGCCATATAGAAAGATATTTTTGATCATGATCAATGTACGTCACATGAGAAGTATTGTAGTTGCATATTTTGTTAACTTGTACAAAAAAATAAGTAATGATTATAATTTTTTTTTCTCAACATTCAACTATATTTAGATTTTCTTATTACATTTCTTCTATGTGTATTGAGGTATCTCTTTTGATTATATTGTATAACTATTATTTTAATTTCAGAAGGTGAACAGTCTCATGTGAAACACGAAGGAGAGGAGTTTCTCTCGGATGAAGGTAAGAAATATTTAAATTATAGATTAGAACATAATATTTCATTTTATTTATCTTTGATATTTGTTAACTTTACCTCAATTTATTTGTTTATCAAACCTTCTTACTATTACTTTCCTATCGCTATTAGGTAAAGATAGGATTGTAATCGGCTGAAATTTTTGATATGCAGTTTCCAATAGATCTATGCGTTTCAGAACTACGAGTCCAAAAAACTCATTTTCAGCCATTGATCTGTGTCTGTTTGTGCCCCAATTATCTCTTGAACGGTTGTACCAATTTTTTTTTATTTTGTGGGGATTTGGTCCCTGATGCCTGTGTACTAACTTGGGTACCCTATGCGCAATTGCATCTGCACAATATCCTAAAAACATGTTTGTCTATAGACTGTAAGGAAAAAACGGCTCTAATGATTTTGATGAAGCTTGCTTAAATTCATTTACTTAAATCTCTAACTATTCACACATGAAGTGCATCCTCAATATGAAAAGCAAGAAAAAAATTTTGAAGAAAAGAAAATATTATTTGAGATTAACTGAAAGAATAAATTTTATATATAGTCATTTGAAAGGAAATTTTAAATGACTACATATAAAATTTATTCTTTGAACAGAAATTTCAAGTGAAGCATAACAAAGAAATTCAAAGGAACATAACAAGAACCGTTGAAATCGGACCACTATCATCAAAGATAGAGTGTATTGAAGTACACATGTTTTTACTTTCCTACCGCTACTAGGAAAGGAAAGTATTGTAATCGGTTTAAATTTGAAACTTGGTTTTGTCACACCTATTTGAAGGCTGATTAAATTCCTTATAAAACAAAAAAGAAGTAAAAATAATCATATAAATCAGACCAGTGTTGGCGAAGATATAGCATGTTTAACCTTTACACATGCTTAATAAAGTATTCTGTGTTCTTTTGGAACTTGGTTCACCTTTATTTGGTTTTTCATGACACGATAACTATACATCTCCCAGAACAATCTACAAAGCTAAACATAAAAAAAAAAAAATCTTGAAGAGACTAATATTAGCGAAGATACAGCAAACAATTTTTATTTTGGATATTAACCTAAAGCGGTAAGGAAAGTCGTGTGCGTGCATACACTAGATATTTTTCTTTATTTTGTGGATTTTTCAGTTGTGGTAGTAACTTATTGAAATATACTGAGTTGAGTGCCAATTATCAGAGATCTTAATTATTTATTTTGAAAACCTTTTACTTTTCTTGTAAAGAATTAATTCACATTGTAAATATATTTATCAGAATCATTGAGTCAGTCTTGTTGCAAATAATGGTTGAAAAAGGGAAAGATATAAAAGATGCAATTGTTCTCATTGATGGAATTATTCTGATCAGTTTATTTAAATTACTTCCTTGAATCTTTCTTCTTTTTCTCCTTTCTCTTGCTCCTTAATGCCTTTCAGTGTTGAGATGCCTTCAGCCAAGTTGTCGACATTCTATTGTTGATTTTAGAAAGGGAACTCTAAGTCCTCTTATTCTCTCATTTCTTATTTTGTCTGGTTTTAACCAATACAGTGGAATCTCGCATAATGAGCATAGTTCGTTCCAGAATCTCACTCGTTAAGGGAAATAATTTTTCCCCTATACATAAATTAATGTAAAATACAATGTAATCACAAACGGCACTAAAATACTAGCATGAGTGCTATACACAGATGTAGGTAGCACTGGCGAGGAAAGTTCCAGCACTTGTGACTTGAAGAGGAGACTTCCATTTTCTGAGTCACTCGTTAACAAAATGTTGCTCGTTAAGGGAGCCATTTTTCTATGATTTATTTTGCTCATTAAGCGAGGTTCTACTGTATTCTACACAAAAAATTCGTTATTGCATAATCCTGCTTAAGTGTAGATTGCCTTCACTATGCTGTTAGTTTTTTTTCTTATTAAAACGTTATCCAGAGTAATTGCTTCCGAGCTCTAACTAGTCTCAACATGTTATTTTCTTGTATATTTTGAATATTTTCTAATAATAATAATTTATAACGGTGATTATTTAGATATATTTTATGGATTTACAAATTTATGAATTGGGAGATTCATTTAATATTATACCTATCATTAGTTCCTTTTATTTAAAATTTTCATTTTAAAGTGATCTATGTATAGATAATATTCCTGAAGAATTTATTCTACCAATTAATGAACGATCATTTGATTTCGTGATCAAAAATACCAACTCTACCATCTGACTTTTCAGCATTGCTGAAAAGGCGATTACCGGCTGAGGATGTCAAAGAAGAACCACCAGTAAAAAAAAAGAAAGGGAGATGTTATATTTGTGGAAGAAAAAAAAACATTTCAACAACTATAACTTGTGGAAAATGTGAAAAATTCGCATGCAAAAGCCATGTGAAAACTGAAATAGTGTGTGTTCTGTGTAACTGTAAAGATAAGTCTGAGTAGTTTTGAAAATATTGTTTAAATCTAAGTTTTTAATAATAAGTATTATTAAAGCTGTGTGTATTATTGATTTTTATTTAAGCCTAATAAATATATATACGTTTTTTAATTATGCCATTTTTATTTTCCTACCTCTCGCAACTCAGTAAAAGCATGAGCAGCTCTGTTATTAAGGTGGTATTTTAAATTATCTTTAATAGTAACTAAAGTGCAATATTGAAAATATCAATCAATCTCTCAGCAGGAATGAGAGAAAAAAGTTGAAATCCCCAAAAAGCGCTTACTTCTCTAACATCGACTCAATTCTCATACTAATTTTCAACCCTCTAACTCAATTTAGAGGGACTGTAGGGGGAGGGGATGCACAAAACCTTAAAAACTGCAAAGAAAACATTTACATATGCAGAAATTTTGACTTAAATTTACCCCCACTCCTATGGTATTGTTCCACCTAGAAAAAACCTTTCATACCGAATTTCAGCTCATTTGATCCCTAAATGTAGCGGTAAAATAGATATAAGGTTCTAAACTGTACCCCCATTCCCTCTGATTACTTTCGAGTAATTGCAGTGTATATGTCATAATAAAATTAAATAAAATTACAGTGTAAAAGTCAATTATTTTGGGAGAAAATGCAACTAAAAATCTGTGAGTAATAAAATAATTTTGTTTTATATAAAGGAAATGAGATGAAAAAGAGGGTACTGGAAAATGCGCTAACTGGTATCATGGATTTTAGCAGGTCTAGTGGGAGGTTAATACATAAACTGAATATTTGTCATCTGTGCTGTTTTGTTTTTAGGTATGAGTAACCCTGGCGAGGTTAAAGAAGAAAAAACAGAAGAAGCTGAACCAACATGTAAGTTTTTCATTTTTAAAATTATAAATTATAAATGAGGCACTCAGTCATAAAACATGATAATTGACAAAATGAAAATTTTTACGATGTTAAAATGTTTGTTAGCTACCTATAATGGTTTACCTTCAACCAGCTGTCACATACCATATTTCAATACCAAGTTAATTCTTTAAAGAATCAAATTTCCTATAGATTATATCAAAAACGTAAGAAATCGGCTATAATGAATCCAAAAACTTCAATTAAAAAAAACTTTTAGATATCTTGTTTTACGACCGAGTTCCTCAAATGCAGGTGTACTCACCAATAATATTTGAATGGCCAAAATATTTATATTTAAAGTAAATTTTAAAATTCAAAATTGTCAAGTATGTTACTCTCCACACTGGCATACATTGACAAAAAAAAAATCCTAGCTCAAATTTAAAGTACCACTTACAAAGCAGAAGTGTGCTATTTATAAAAAAAAAATGAATGATATTTAAATTTTTGTACATTTTCAATGGTTAGGGGGTCATCGAGAACTTATATCTCTTGTGAAACAGGTGTTAAAGGATGTATGGGTGCTCCTCAAGTATATCGCTTTGATTTCAGTTTTAGGTTCAGTTTGATACAAATTCTCTGGATATCAGATTAAAACTGCTAAATTATGAGACATTGCATCACCCAAGTTCAGAGGAGTTCAGGTTACCACATTATTAAACGAATATTACCTGAAATAGTGGTTCACCATTCCTTGGAGACATAAGCTATTGATGACCTCCTTACCGTTTTAACAACCACAATATAGTTTAATTGTAAATATTTTGGCCATTCACTATTTACTAATGATAGCTTTACTCGCCAATAATATACACAAAAACTGGAGTAAATTCCATAATAATTAGAGGTATGTTAAAACAACCTCAAAATCAAAATATGCGAAGTCTCATGAAAATGACCTGACTGCTGTTTGATCTCCTTCGATGTATTGCTAACATAATATTGCCAATCTACTGCATTCATTGCTAATGTTTGATAACCTGCATATCTCACCATTCCAGAATGTACGAGTATATTATCTGTGGTGGTACAGCATCCTCTACCAACTGTCATATTTCTCTAGTTCTTTACATGCCATTTAAAAATATTTCCACTTTCACTTTTATATTCATTCAGATAAGAATGGTTACAGTGGTGAAGTTTATTTATCTAACTTTTCTGCAGAAATAGAAATAAATATGGAATAATCCATCAATTATTTGCTGAATAATAATTTAATTGATGGGGTGTTTACAAGAGTTATTATTACTCTTGCCTTTGCGAGTTATCATGCTCAAAATTAAAAACTCAGATGATCTTTAGGTAATAAAAATTATGCTCTTGTTTATTGAAATATATTATCTTCATTAATAAAATTTACTTTATGGTTTTTATTTATAAAAAAGTGAGGGGCAAAAAATTTCTAAAAAATAATAATGATTTTTAAAACAGAATTTCTGTATCATATCCTTATTTTTATTATTAAAAAACAGAGAGTCCTTTAATAGCAATAGTTGGACTGATAAAAATTGTGTTTATTTCATTGTTAAAACTGAAAATTATTTATTTCATGTTAGAAAACCGGGTCTTTTCCGTTTCGAGTACCGCAGTTACTAGCCGGTGATTTAGGTGATCACTAGTGTAACATATGATGCTAAAGTTTAGGTTATTATTAATGCATGCAATCACTAAAAATAAACATTTATTTACATTGTTAAATCATAAAATAAATATGGAATATAAAAAGCTTTATAGATCCAAATCTTTAGATTTAAAATGCCTCATCTCCTCAATGATTTTCTGATAAAGGTCCACTTTTTATGTACAAATTTTTTCTCCATCATATTCATTCATTTTCATTTACCCTAATTTAGAACTTTGGAGTGTAAACAAAATAGATAACGAGGTTAGTTGATTATAACAATAAATGTTTAAAATTAAGCATGCAAAATAATAGACATTATCACATAAATCACCAGTTAGTAACTGCGGTATTCAAAACGGAAAAGACCCAGAAAATCTACCACAAAGTAATAACAATACAAGAAAGTAAGGTCACTATGGTAGAGACAACATTCTTCACAATACATGGAAATAAGTCGAAAGTAGGCAGGAATCCGTTTTGATTGCTGGCAGGCTACTTATTATTGGATCGTGGACAAGAGTTTTAGCACAATTTTTATTGCTGTTTCTGAAATGTTTACATATGCCTGTAGTTGTTGATCTAGACCTCAAGGTGCCCTGGGCGATACAATATTGCATAGCTCTCCTTGGTTAGGACCAGCAACTGCCAGTGGAGGTGGAGTACAAACTATTAAATATTCATCTTATAACAGATTTATTTAATTTTGTAAAGTGTGGGGTCCTGCGATGAGACAGTTCGGTGTTTGGCTCTACCATATAAACTGAATTTGTCGGTACTTTATAATTTTATTATTTGATTGTTTTATATGGGCCTCGTAGGCAATCTTTGATATGAATAATAAATTTGTCTGTAATGTATGAATCATTTCGCACCTCTGCTAGGAAGGAATATTTCCATTTTGAAATATTCCATCACAATGCTTTGTAAGAAATGCTTTTCATTCTCGATTAATGTTATAAGCCTTAGTACAAACGCAATCTCCTAGATATCGCATAATACCATCTTCCGCAACTAGGAGGGGGAATCTGCTCATGCTCTAAGAGAATGACAAGTTCAGGTAGGACTCAGTTTTTGATCTTCAAGCCATAAGACCCAAGTTTCACTATTCAGGTTTAAGTCTAAGCTTAAGCTAGCGATCTACAATTTAACTATGTTTGACCTAAATTCTAAGATAAATTCATATTTGGCATGAAGATGAAGTCATTGAGATCACTTCTTGTGTTTACTCTTTTATAGCTTAAATAGCAATGAAGAGGCCCAAAAATGAAATAGAATTTATTTTCTACACAGATAAACTGCCAAGGTCAGTAGAAGAGCAAATTTTTTATCTGTCTTCGATCAGTTTATCGATTTTAAAAATTTGTCAGGAATAATTGGCCAAAACTTTAATTTGAACATTAAGAAAAAATATTAAATTTTAAAGATATTCAAGTTTTCTAAATAAAAAACAGAAATCCTGTTTGGATTGCATTACTAAATGTCTTATTTACAAGATAAATGCAAGAAAGTAAACACGGGCCTCTCTTGAGTTTTAGCAAGAATCTGACTCAATGACTTTAGAGAGCAGATGGATTCATGGCAAAAACAGAAAGCTTACTCAAAACCTACAGGCATCTGAGCCAATAAGAAACGAGACTTGATGTCTTTCGTCCCATTCCAAAAGATTTGAAATAGTGTTGAAGTAATACATTAGTATCTTAGTCAATTATTGTTGTGATCAATGGTGCTATTGGTAGCAATACTTAATACTGCTTAAGACTAAAAAAAATGTTCGTATAATTATGCTTCAAAACAAAGATCCTTAACTTTACTTAAATGTTCTTTGTTATTTTTAATTATTATTATTATGTTTAAAGGGAGAAGTTGATCGGGGGTGCGGTCAAAGAAATAGACTTAATAAGTGTGGTCTTATATAATTGTGCCAATCATTGTTATCCTTTTCTTTTTATTCTTTATACTTTTTATCTTACTTGTATTTTCTGTTTTTTATCATTTATCATTTTTACTGTTACTGGTACTGCCTCTTTTCTCTTTTTTCATTGTTGTTATTTTGTTTTCATTTTAGCCCTGAAGATGGCCTAAAATTTAGGCCGAAACGTAGAAGGCACAATTATATAAGGCCACACTTATTAAGTCTATTTCTTTGACCGCACCCCCGATCAACTTCTCCCTTTAAATATAAATATACGGTCAACAATAACTCCCTCTATTATTATTATGAAATTTTCATTCAATTTTTTTCATTTTTTTTTTTTAAATTAAATAATCATTCTTGCTGTGTTCCTTTCCTATTTTTTATCTAGCCTGTTGTTCATGTTATTGAGGTTTTTTTACTTCCTTGTACGAAGTAAAGGAAGTATTGTAATCGCGAAAATTTTCGGTTTTCAGATTTCGACAGAAATATCCATTTTGACCATCTCTGAATCCATTTTGACTAGTTTCGTCGTGGCGTCTGTACGTACGTTCGTATCTCACATAACTCAAAAACGGTTAGCTGTAGAAAGTTGTAATTTTGTATTTAGGATTGTTGTAAAATCTAGTTGTGAACCTCCTTTTTTGGTCACTGCTTGATTACCGGAAGTGGTACTTTACTCGAAGGTCATAATTGATTTCCATCAATAATTATATTAAAATACTATACAAAACTTCTCAAATTTAGTATTTATAATTTATATATTGATTTAAATAACATACTAGATTTTGGTCTAAATTGGAAAACCGGAAGCGGTACTTTACTTGAAGATCATATTAGACTTTCATCAAAAATTATATTAAAATATAATGTAAATTATCTAAAATTTGGTAAATATGACTTTTATATCGATATGAATGTATTTACTATATTTTGGTTAAAATTGATGAGCCGAAAGGGGTACTTTATTTGAAGGTCATAATGAGCTTACATCAAAAATTATATTTAAATTAAATACATAAGTCATATGTTTCGGTAATAAAGATTACAAACACAATTTGGTTTACAATCCAATTAAACATTTTTATTACTTGTTTTAAGTGTTAAAATTGAGTGTAAAATATTGGTTTTCCTCCACATTTGTGAGATGAACAAGTCTGCAGCAGGAGAATAAGATATTATTTAAGTGGGTTTTTCCGCTTAAAATGTCGAAACTGTCGATTTCCAATGCTTTATCCAGTGATATTGACAGTTTTATTGTTGTCACGGAACATGAAAAAACATCTTGGAAACTAGTTACCTACTGAAGGAAAACGATATGTAATAACGGAATGAGACCTCCAGTAACAAGAGTGTGTGTTTTTGTGCGTGTGTGTCAATAGATGGATGTCGGGACGCCGAGTGTCGCTTTTACTGTAATCTTCGGAAACTAGTAACCAAATTCAGTATCACTTTTTAAGCCATGGATTTATAGTTTAATAGGCGTACATGGAAGTCATGTGTTGCCCACATCAGATATTTTTTTATTGTGAAAAGTTTAGATTGATTGTGCATTAGCATAGAGATAATATGACTGTATTCCTTTGGACTTTTCAGTCCATGTTGACATATATTTTTGTCTTCTGAAGTGATTCCAACAACAAGTTCCCCAAAATTCACTTAAGCATTCATAAAACGAGAAATGAAATTTCAGTCATCTTCTTTAACTTTTCTTGAAAACTTGGCTATTTTGAGATGTAACACTCTTCCAGCAGAGGTGCGATTTGTTTAATTGCGAGTTGTTCTTTGGCACTGGGCCCTATGCAATTGCCCCCCTCATCCCCTCTGTTTCTGCTCCTGTGTGTCTACACTGGAGGCTAAGTCATGTTCCTATGGCCGATCAAACTTGTTTGTTTTCAGTCCGGTATAAAGATCCAACGCTTGAGAGGATGACAGGAAAAATTGACCGACGATTATTGATAGAGCTAGTAAGGGATGAGCCTCGCCTGTGGGATCAGCGGAATAAATCCTATCACAACAGGGACATTAAATGTGAACTGTGGGAGTCTATTGGAAAGCAACTTCACCTAACAGGTAAAGTTTTTTTAACATAGCATAATTTTATTTATTTTTCATTTGCTTGATAATAGCACACTGGTCAACTTAATTATCAGTATTGTAGTTAAGGCTCATGCACTCGGAGTGTGATTTGCCCTGGCAATTAGCGATCTCTGCTTGCGGCGAGCTGGCCATCTAGTCATATGACTTTCCATTGCATTATCCATGTCATACAGAACATGACCTATCGCTGTGAGCCAGTTTTGATCGAGGCTGGCAGGGTTCATTTGTGTAAAATTATCGTGGAGTTAGAACGATCAGTTCAGTGCATTGGAGAAAGAAACAGACACTCATAGAAAAAGTTAGGAAATATGTGTATTTGTATGATACTTCCCACGGCCTGAACAAAAATTGTGGTGAAAAAGGCAGGTGCATGGAATTAGATTTTTAGTTAAACATTACAAGTAAGTGCCATTAATTATTCATTTATATTATTATATTATACTCCTCAACAAAATTAAAGGATCACAGCTTAGCTATTATTTTTAACAGGTTGATAAATTAATATAAAGAAGGCATTGAATCAGGTAAAAAACATGTACTTTATAGAAAATTTATGGAAAAAAAAAAACTAGAGAAAATGAAGGGGAACAACAGAATAAACAATATCACGAACAATCAAAACTGATTTATGTTCATTTAATGCCTTCTTTTGACAATGGTATCATTCAAATTTGACTATTGAGTTTGAATTTGACTATTGAGTAAAGAGAATATAAAATGAAATATTTTGATTTATTATTTTCAATATTAGATCTTTGTAATCGGCCAAGGAAAAAAAAAGTTCAGCTATGTAACGATACCGATCGAAATTGAAGGTTCTATATCACCTAAAATTGAAACCTCCACCAATAATAGAATCAATGATTTGAAAAAAAAACAACTTTCCCCAAATTCTACGAAAATACTTGGAAAAAAAAATTAAAACTTAAAAAAAATTATTGGAACTTGGACGTAAAGCCCAAGAAAATGACGTCGACAAAGTCATTGAATTTTTGCAAAGTAAGCTTACTAAATGAGATTTTGATGGTATATATCATTTGTTTCTTAGTTATGCCGACACAGTCAGAAAATTTCAGTCCATGACACAAGCACTGCTGAAAATAGAATTAGTCAAACTCTTTGCACTAACAGAAATAAAAGAGCCTGATAAATCTCTATCAGATACCACCAGTGTATTCTATAAACTCTTCGCATACTTTTAAGAGTGCTGTGGAATTCCAACTAGATAGAGAATATGCATTCACCAATCTACACAGAAATGAATAGCATTAGCTCATCTTTTAACGATGTTTCATTCGCATCAGCTTATGAAATTTATGTATAATACGGACACCATTTGTAATTAATTACTTGTATTATAATTTTTTTTTTGTAATATTGATTATCATATATTGTAATAAATAAGTTTTACCTAATAATTTTAATTGTGTTTATAAAATATATTTCCATAACTTATCTCTAAATTTTTTATTTTTTTTCAGATTGTGTGCACTCGATTTCAAAAATGGAATTATTTGAAGAATGGCGGAAACATAAGAAAGAAGAACGAAATTATCGTCTAATGGATTTTGTTATACAAACATTTAGTGTTACAGAAGTGACTCCTGATTCACAGAGGAATATGCAGTTAAAAATTTCAAGTGTTTCCTCAAAATTTGCTAAAAAGTGGGCTGCAGCCAATAAGATGATGAATCGTTTTATAAATAAAAATAAAGGATGGTTAGAAGGCGCAGATATAGAATTTACTATAAGTATGCATCAGCCCTGTGCTTCATCATCTAGAGGAAGTCGTCCTCAGGGTCGACCCGAAAAGAACGTTTATGGCTCTTCTTTCAAAATCAAAAAACATAGTGCTGAAGACTTTGTTCACTCGCAAAGTGCCAGTGAGTTGACCACTGAGACTGCAGTAGCAAATCATTGGTCGGATCACAAAACCGTAGCTACTTCGTTTAGAAAATCTTCAGTATCTTTAGATAAAGGGAAATCTAGTGATGTTATTTGTTGTGGTAGGAAATTGAACAGTGACGAGGCCTTGTCTTATTACATAGACTCCAAGTGCACCAGTCACTCTTATAAAGAGACACGAAAGTGGTCATTAAAGGTTGGACATAAAGTGTTTCCATCTTATCGTAGTCTATGCAAGTCAAAAAAATTATGTTACCCTTCAGATGACATATTTCTGTTACAGAAACACGCGCCGAAATTAAACTTCAAGCCATACTGGATAAAACTGCTGAACGTTCTTAGTGAAGTTCTTAAAAATGTACCTTCTAATTCGTCATTCACATTAATTAGCAAGTGGGGATGTGAACAGGGTTCTGGCAGCAGCACTTACAAACACAGATTTGAGAAATCCAATGCTACTGATGAGTTTCTCTCTGTCTGTATTTGCATTTGTTCTATTGAAGTTGTGCAACGGCCAAAATATAATTTGGCAAAATCCGTGCTCATCATCGACACTCTATTGCCGACCAATGAAGTTTATTTTTGCAAAGGAAACAAATGAATTTACCACAAGAGAAATCAACAAAGTTTTGGAAGAAGCATCTAGAGTTCTCCCAACACTTTGTAGTGTTGGTGAATCTCAAATTACTGTGAAGCACGACCTTTTATATACAATGACAGACGGAAAAGTATGCAATGCTTTAACTGGCACAGGTTTTCCACAAAAATGTTACATCTAAAATGATGTGCTACTCCTAAAATGATGAATGGCGAATTAAAAGATGTTAAAAAAGATCATTATGGTTTTGATTTGTCTACCTTGCATTTGTGGATTCGTTCCTTTGAGTGCTTGTTACATATCAGCTGTCATTTGGATATTAAAAAGTGACAAGTTAGAGATGATGATGATAAATCTAGTGTGGAACAGCGTTCGGAACAAATCAAGTAACAGTTTAAAAACCAGATGGGGGTCATTGTAGACAAACCAAAACCTGGTTACGGGTATCAAAATAATGGGAACACAGCACGCAGGTTCTTTATGAATCCAGAACTGAGTGGTGAGATTACAGGATTGGATGTTAATCTAATTAAAAAATTTAGTATTTTATTAAGAATGCTATCTTCCGGATATGGCATTAATTTTATTGAATTTGAAAAACTGTGTTCTGAAACCAGAACCCTTTATCTCAATTTATATTCATGGTACTATATGCCTGTAACTGTGCATAAAATCCTGGTGCATAGTACGGAGGTTATTAAAAAATGCATTCTTCCAATCAGACAACTCTTAGAAGGATCTCAGGAGGCCCGAAATAAAGACTGTCTCAGATTCCGTGAGCACCATACGAGGAAACAGTCACGTATATCCATGAATATAGATTTACTGAATGTGCTTTTGATTACATCCGATCCTGTAATCAATTCAATTAGAGAAGTGCCTAGAAAGAGAACCGAGAAATTACCGGTGGAAATCATGAATTTGATTGTCCTGCCTTCAATAAAAACACATCAAGTACAAAGTGATTTTCATCAGTCCAACGACGAAGATTACTTAGCATCAGATTCGTGTGATTGTGAGACTGATGATGAGTCATATGATGCTAATTATTAGTCTTGAGTATTATTTCTTAATTTAATGTTATAATCTTGTTTGTTGTAAGAGAAAAAAATTATTGTATAATTTATGCTTTATTAAATTGTTTGCATCATTTTCTTGTTAAAATAATACTGATTTTTTTTAAAATACCTATATTTTTTATTCCGTACTTGAGTTTTTTATTAGGTGGAAATGGGGAGAGACCCCTATCAAGGACAATTTTAATCACTGGGAAAAAATACAAAACATAATACCTGTTTATTTATTCTTTGTTTCAATTAAAAACATAAGAAGATTCAATACCTTCCAATTCAAATAAATGTTAACATAATAAATTTGGTGTAGTGAGCTTGCTTCTTGGGGTATGAAGTTGTCATGATGGACACCTACCTATGTACGTATTATGTAGATAATATAAATATTCCTCAAGCTTCTAAATTAATAAAAAATGTGCAATTATTCAATACAACAATTAAATATTATTTGTCGTGACCAGAATAATGAAAACTATTTTTGTCCATCTAGCTTGTTCTTGATGATTGACAGTGCGGAGGATCTATTCCTCAATGGCTTCATCCCTCAATATCACCTTCAATCGATTTGAGAATTCTGTAATCCTAATTCCAAGATTTTCTGGAACTTCTCCTGAACCTTCCCTTTTATACTTCAATTGGGTTTCATCTTCTCGCAGGAGTAGGTCGAGAAGTGCACCTGCTAAGGCTGGTTTCACACCAATTACATCAAGCCCATCCAGTCACATCTGGTTTAATCAACAAAAAAATCCAACATGCAACCGTCTTTTCAGCCTTAGGTTAAGAGGTGTAGATTCCATTTACATAGGCTGCATACCGGTCAAATCCGATATAAACCATTCCCGTCAAGTGGAAGGGATACCAAACTGGTCTTGATTATACTGAGTCAGTCCTGTTTCTCAACGTTTGTTAAGTGCCTGTCATCTCTTTGTTACGTTTTCCAGTTATTTTTATTCAATTTACTACGAATTATGAAAAATTGATTGAACTGGTATGAGAACGGGAGGAAATTTACCCATCACAGCAATAAAGTCTTGATAGCTACCATTTGTAAGATTATAGTGAATAAATTGAAAACTTCTGGTAAGTTTTTTTTTTTTTTAATAATACCTTTATTTCAAATTTTATTTTTAATCATTCCTTTCATAATTCACTTCAGTCTTTAAATTAGAAAATTAAAAATGATGCAAAGAGGGAAAGCTTCGTCACCAACTAAATAAAGTGGGATTTAAAAATTTGTCTCTTGAATTTCCCGAGAACCAGGGATGCTTAAATTTCTGCGCACAAATATCTTTCCAAGAGAAGATTCTTTGAAAATTCTACTGGGTACTCCTGATCTTATCCGAAGGTCGCCGGACTAGCATACTCTAGCGCCATTTGTGTTAACTGCTTTTTATTCTATTGTAACATTCATATTCATTGAAACTATTAAAATTATTACTGCCTTAATTACATATTATTTAACATTGTTAGTGCTGTCGACTTCCGGTGATCTAGGAAAGTTGTAGTAATAATTTAAAGGAGTGATAATTTAAATTACGGTAAGGACCCGACCTCAACTGAAAAACAACTTTTGGGGCTTGTTTATCTTTTGAGCGAGTGTAGCGAGTGGAAGTCGACAGCTGTGATCTAATAAAAGCAGTAATAATTGAAATTACGGTAAGACCACCGACCTCAACTGAAAAGGATCCGTTGGTGTTTTGTTTATTTCTTGGGCGAACGCAATGAGCAGAAGTGGAGAGCACTAATAATTTTAATAATTACATTGAATAGGAATGCAACACAGTTAGTTAGCACAAATGGCGCTAGAGTATGCTAGTCCGGCAACCTTCGGGTAAGTTCGGGAGGAGACAGTGATAACGCGTCCCTATTTTACCGAAAATACAGTTATTTCTTTACATTAGTCATTATTGATATTTTTTCAGATGTCGGGGCGAAAAAAAAGTGTCGAGGACAACAACAACCAGCAAATTCAAAGGAAAAGATAAAAAAACATTACAGTTTAGTCGATGACAATGACAGTTTGGACAGGCAATATTTGAAGCAACTCAAAAAACTGACTACTGCTGCTATTGACAACAATGATCCCGATATTTTATTTTTTAAAAGTTTGTTACCTCAAATAAAGCAACTCGACTCAAATCAAAATTTGAGTTTCAAAGTGGAGGTGGCTCAGTTACTTCAGATGAAACTCCATCCAGCTGCCCATGCCTCGTAAACTGGTACCTTGAACATCACAGGACCTTTTCAATCTTTTACCCCAAAGTTTACAACAGAAGATGGACAAGTCCTTTCCCCCAGAATATTATGAAGAATAACATCAGTCTCCTGATTTTTAATTTGTTTTTTTTTAATTTAATTTTATATTTGTACTTTGTAATTATTATATATTGTAATAAAATTGTTTATATTGAAATTAATTTTTGTTCGCTTTTCTCCATTGGTTAATTGTGTGAGTAAAATTATATTCTTTCTTCTATAAGTTATAGTAATATTACTCTTATGCATGAAGTTTTGAATCTTAAAAAAGACAATATGCAAATCAAGGAAAATAGAATGAAAAATATTACTCGTTCAATTATAAATTTATGTGCTGTATATTTTAGTTATTTTTATTTTGGTGATGTATTGAGCCCTCAGTGTAAAAAGTTAGCTAGCAATATTTTACTATCAAACACGGATAAAACCTTTATAATTATTCTAATTCATTTCAAGTCCGAATTGTACATTCCTACCAAACACAGCATTTTATGGTTCCCATTTTTTTTCAACTTTAACCTAATAGATTGAAGAAAAGAGCCTTGAATTTTACAGTTTACATACATCCTTGAAATATGCTTGAATTTTATTTTGCTATATCATTGGACACTCAGCATGTTGACTCGTTATATGTCGTAATACAAAAAAAAAAAAATTAAATCACTATTTAGCATACGAGTATTAACACGCCAAACTGACCAGTTAGCTAAAAATTAAAAATCCCAGATCCCACCAGTTTGCATAACGTAGTCAGCCATGAACGTCGAAGAGGAGCTAGATGCTGAAGATGCTAAAAAGTTTCCTATATTATTTGATCCAAGTGAAAAGAAATATAGCAATAAAAAATTTCCTAATGAAGCGTGGGAGGAAATACATAGTGCAAAGACTTGAAATACAAGGTAATATTAAGATTTATTTATTTAAATATTCATTGCAATGTTGGGCCTTTTGATATATTTAATAAATATTTACACAATTTATTAATATATTTATAAATTTTGTGTTACATTTAAATTTTAATAGCAAATAATTTGTTTGTTTCATATTAATAGGTTTTCCATATTATGTTTTTAATGATCTAGTAGCAACAGTTGGTCTCTGATCTTGTAAAATGTAAACAATAAACTTTAAATTAGAAATAAAATAAAATTGAGAATCTTTCAAGGTTTCAGGTATTTTATCAAATACCTGTATTACTCAGGGTCACCTATGCCTTCTAGATACTGTTAGGTCATTAATGTTTTTATTAAAATATTGACTAAAAGAGAATGAGTCCTCTTTTAGACATTATCACCATAAAAAAAAAAAAAGAAATGAAAATATTGTAATTATCTTCCAATTTATAGAACATATTTCTAATTTTTTTTATCATCATTTCTTGGATAAAAACAAAGACAAGAAAATCTGTTGCTGTTCATCACACAAATTTCACTTACCATCCTACTTGAAATTAATTTGAAAAGTTCCTTTTAGTTTCCATGGAAACATTAAATAATATAAAATAAATTATTAACTACAACAATCACTTAAGTTTATTCTTTTTTCTTTATCGACTCTACAACCTTCTACAACTTTATATGTTAAGTATAAGATAATCAGCATAAATATGAGCTAAATATCATCCTTATAATTTTATTGATCATTATCATACAAGGACCAGCGTTTCGCACTAGTTAGTATCAATTTTGAAGTTAACAGTATTTATTATGTTTTTGGTTATATGTACTGCTTTAAATATTCTACTTTTTGTATTTATTCTCTATTTCATTATTTTTTGTTTTTGAAATAAAAATTTGATGTAATCAAATATGAGAATGATTAATAAAATTATAAGGAAGATATATATAGTTCACATTTACCCTGATAATCTAAATAATAATTTTCCAAAATAGGTGTTAATTATTAATTAAATTTTTTTTCTAAAGTCATTAGCTTTTCAACTGTATATTAGACATCTAGATATATTACTGCTCTGATTTCCAGAACTTTGTTTTCATTCTGAGAAAATATTTCTCCTTTCATTATCAAGTTTTTTAATTGGTTTTATCTATCCTTTTTTTAATCACTGCTAATAATGAGAGATGATTAACTCTTGATGGTTAATTTTTAGTAATGATGGAAATTAAAGGAAGCCATTTTGAAACTTAGACAAAGTCGATTATATAAAGTGGTACTTCTGGTTGGTTGATTTTGGCGAAAAAGTTTATTTAACGTCTTAGACTTATACTTACTTTAAATACCCAATTTCAGTTTGGTACAACTTTTCGTCTTTGAGCTCTAGCCTTACCCACATACACACCACACATACCATTTTTTTGGTGGACTTGGTTATTTGGACTAAGGGGACCTTAAATTATTTTCATTGAAAACTTAGGTTCGAAATTTTTCACACAATACCCACTCCCCTTCCCTACAATAAATTTCATATATATGTACGTGAAAGTAACAAAATATAGATTTAAAAGTTTATTGCTTCAATTTCGTATACAATTTATTTAAAAAGTTATATTTACAATATTTGCCTTGCCATTCTACTTCTTCCTTAGCTGATTTGAAAAAGTTTTTCAATTCGTCTTTTATCATTAAACATTTGTCACCGGGATGTTTTTTTTTTTTTATTGCACAGCACCTACTGGTTTATTTAAAAAGTTATGCAAAGCGCAGATTGCGAGAACTACCCTGTCCACGTTTTCTATAGGGATTTGTCAGGGCCTTTCATAAACTCTCCATCTAGTGACTAGAATCCTGAAAGCGCTTTCCACTACTCTTCTGTCTCGAGAGAGTCTAGTTGAAAATTCTCTTGTCACGGTCCAATGATGGCCCACACATGGCCAAAACAACCAAGGAGCTTTTGGACTTATTCGGTTGGGACATTTTGAACCTCCCCCCATACTTCCCTGACTTGGCGTCTTCAGACTTTCATCTTTTCACCTCTCGGAAAAATCGCCATAGGTGGAAAACAAAAATTAAACCGACGAAGAGATGAAACAATAGGACCTGGAAGAAGGAGATGGCGGCAGAATTCTTTGAGGACATCAAAAAGCTTGTGCCATGCCTCACATCTTGTATAGAACGAGAAGGCGACTACTTGGAGAAATTACTGGCATATTTAACAATAAAATTCTGTAATTTTTTTAAATATAAAAATCAAGGACTCATACTTTCTGGACATGCCTCGTATCATCAAATTCTTTGTTATGCCTGCTACTGACCTATGGTTTATTCGGTAAACTAATTATAAGAATTTCCAGTGGTCAAATAATTAAAATTAAAAATCAAGTAAAACGAAATGGAAATTCACAGAGAATATTAATAGTCTTTGTAATAATTATTGTAGGATTGCACTATAAAATCACTGTTTGGATACAAAATAAAAGGAAAAAGTTTACATTAATTTTAAAAATGGTGACTGGAGTGAGCATACAGCTTTGTATGCATAGTGTTTTGGAGAACTTTCCATGTTGCATCTAATTGGCCTGCTTATGCTAGTAATAAAAACATTTTAATTTTTATTGTAATTTTGAATTTTAACTTTATTTTTTACATGTACGTAGGTGCCGCTGCCAAAGAAGCTTGGATGAAGTTGAGAAATGGATATCGCTATTCGTTAAAGAAAAAGAAGACATCGAATAAAGCAAGAGGAGCTTTTGTTCATAGTCAAAGATGGAGGTACGAGCAACTAATGGAATTCCTCCAGCCATACATGAAAGACAGGCCTCGAGTGACGACATTAGAGCAGTTAGGACCGTCCCCCTGCTCTCAACAAGCTTCTTCCCTAGTAGATACAGCTCTATTAGAATAAGAAAATCCTGATGAGAACATTATGGAGATCCCATGACCGATGAAAAAAAGGACCAATCTCTTTTAAGTTTTTCAAGAGAGGATACGGAAAAAAGAGAGGGAAGAGTTTAAAATGCATCTTCCCCAACCTGAAGACAACTTAAAAGCATTTTTCGATTTGATGTAAGACAATGTGGAGCAAGTGTGCACTAAATTTTACGAAGTTCGACTTTACAGGACTGTAAAAGTTTTATTACAATATTAGTAATATTACATTCAAGCCTACGTTTCAACCTCGATAATTTAATTGAATAGTGCTTTGTGCGAATAGGGGTAAGTGCGTACAAGGTATCTGGAAAATTCATTATTCAAGCCGAAGTGATTTTGGGAAAATTGCAATATAGTTCGGTTTTCGGAGGATTATTATACTGGTGTAATCATCGAAAAAAGTTGAAGCTTGCCTGAGATTCACATTTTACAATCTTCACTGAGTTATGAAAGTAGGATGTGGAATATAATTGATAAAAGTGTATCGAAAAGAATATTTTTTGTTTTAATCCGCTAGTCCGTAGTTGTCACGACAAAATATGATAGTAAAAGTAAGTGTACACCACGCACACTTGTCACACAAGAGGTCTGCACTTAACCTTACTATCATGTTTTGCTGGGTGACTGCGGACAAGCGCTTAAAAAATAGAAAACTGTCAAGAAGAAATGTATATCACAAAGTGTTTTGAAGAACAGCTTCTGTAAATTCCGCTTAAGGCAACAAAAAAAAAAAAAAATGCACAGGTACAGTTGTATTACAAAAGTTGAAAGACTAAGAAACTACTACAACTTTATTAACAGTTGGAACTAATATTTTTACAACTCGTTATACTTCACCTTAGTGAACTTTCGTGGCTGATTTCTGATACAGAAGTGTTGCATGGCTTCATGCTCCGTAAAGGGCAGCTCTTATCAGAGGGTTTGGATATTTAGGGAGACAATTACGGGCTTTCCCGATATCATCCTACATATATATCAACGAAACAGTTGCCTCCACATTTGCAACTAAATGCCAAAAGACAACTATCTAAAATTGTTAAAAGAGGCCAAAGAAGCAGCATGAGCAAAAAGAAGTGAAGTAACTTATTCGCAAATGTAATTAAGTTAATTCTCTGGTGTAATTATTGTGAATTCTATTTTGTATCTTTCATGTTTAACTAATACATTAATTTAGTAGTTTTTGAAATATAAGGATTTAAAATAATTTTTTTTTTCTTTCTCACTTACCTCCAACAAATCGCCAACTTCTCTTCAGCTTCTATAACTTTTCTGTAATTTATATCCATAGTTGTTGTATCGTTTTTTATCATGTCAAATATTTCTTGAAATTGATTTCTCTTCGTTCTAAAATAATTTTTTAATTATAGTTCGTTAAAAAGCGTATGAAATTGTCCGTACTTCAATCGCCTTTTTAAATATACACTTTCGCAATTTTTTTTAGAATATAAACTAGCAAAAGGTGTATTTTTATTATTTCAAACGTATTATAAAACTTTTAGATGCAAAACAGATTTCTTTAGGATCATTGGTTTAAAAGATATTAATTTTAAGGACTACTGATAAGAACAATTTGATTGACAGTGGGTGCCGGTATGATGTCACACCTTCTGGAAGGTTTGTTTACATTTCGTTCAGGACACTTCGCCATGTCCATAAAGTTTTCTGTATCTGTGTTGATTTACGTTTTTTTCTGCAAGATGTATTGTGTCGTGCCTCTGTGTACACCTCTACACATTTAAACACCCCAATAAACATTTCTTCTGTTTTCCAAAACTTAAAAGGAATACTTGTATGAAAGCAACAAGAAAAACTCCTTGAGACTAGAGATGGGCAGTAGTCGATTACTTTTCATGATTTCAGTACTTTTCAACGTAATTAGAGTACTTTCACACAGCATTAGTTATGTACAAAAAGTACTCGTGGTTTATGCCTGATTAAAAAAAGTACTCAACCAAAATCATCTGAGTACTTTTCCATTGTTTAACTACCCCATTATTATTAACGGGAATATTTTTTTATTTTAATAATAATAAAGTTTTATTCTCATTTTTTTTTTTAATTACAAAAACTCTGTGTAATCATGTTCCGGGTATATCCTTTACATGATTAACAATTTTTATAACAATAATTAGATTTTACATATTTACATTGTTCGTATAATAATAATAGGAAAAATATAAAATAAAAACCCACATAGGAAAAATAAATAATAAGAATACATAATTAGAGTAAAATATAATAAATCTGACAAACTTTAAAAAATAAAAAAAATTATTTTAAATTTCCTCAACATAGGGGGATTATGTTATCGTAGGCTTCGTTTTTATGAATAATATCGATTTTAAGATCGCCTGCTTATGTATCGATTTATTTAAATTTCTGGATTTCTTTGATATTAATGTTCATTATTACATGATCAAGAGGAAAGCCTTATAGAACAACTATCGATTTCAAGATCGTGCGCTCCAGTATCGATTTATTTTAACATTTTGCTTTTCATTGATGTTAAAGTACGGATCATTCACTCCACTATATCTAAAGTTAGTTGCCTTTACACATTTGCTAAGCCTAGGCAAGTCAAATGTGTTAAGGGGGTAGTTCTGCTTGGCTTGGATTGGCTTCTCTGTGTTTTTTGGCTTTTGCAAAGATCAAAGGTAGGTCAAATGACCTTGTCCTGGTCCTTTCCTTCAAGGTTGGTAAATTCTCCTGTCCTTTTTTTAAATAAAGTAATGGTATATAGGAAAACTTCTTATCAATATAACTTTATTAATTTATATGGTTGATTTATTGGTGAAGGTATAAAATTTACGAACAGTTAATAAATAGAACTACTTAAAAATACAATAATAAAACAAATCTTATGAAATAAATGGACTATCCAAAAATGCAATAATAATAAAACAATGTTAAAAAACAAAAAACAATTTCTTATAAAGTAAATACTATTTTTGATAGAAAAAGTTTTCATTGAGAAATAATTCAATCATTCGCTTCTTATTTAAATAAAAATAGGATAAACCAAAAGCTTCTAGAGTTTGGATGTCCGCCATGCTACTTCTCTAGAAACAGTTCACTGAGTGAACATATACGCCAAGTGGTCTGTTTCCCAAGGTTGTGGTGCGTTTACACTTTTGCCAACCCCTCTTTTACACGTTTTATTTGGCAATTATGTAAAGGCACCTTAATAGTTCTGAAAAGTTTATAAATAATCTATAGGTGAGCGCACGATCTTAATAGTATTTTCAACAACTACGCCTCCGATAACATAATAATGGACCTCGATATCGAAGAAATCCAAAAAAATTAAATATATCGATAGGCGAACGCGCCATCATAATTATAGTATTTTTAAAAACAATTTATCCGTCAACATAGCAGACCTTATTATGTCGAAGGAAACCGGAAAGATTAAATAAATCCATAGACAAGCGCGCGATTCTAATACCGATAGCATTTTAAAAACTACGTCAACTATAATTATGAGGACAACGAATTAGTAAATGTTTCCCATCCAGTGAGGCTAGTTCCATGTATAACTACTATATTCTGCTCCTTCTAGCTTCATTGGGACATGGTATGCACATAGATTCCAGGGTTTCCCAAATAACTTTCCAGCACTTTGATAATATACCCATCTGTGGAAAATCCTAGAGAGAAAAACAATATTATGAATGATTCTCAATCAAGAAATATTGGAGAAAGTTGAACTACGGCAACCGTAAAAGATTTTAATTTTTTCAGTTCTTAACTGATACCCATTTGATTTAAAATATTCAATTATTTCAATAGTTAGTCAATTATTCGAAAGAGTTTTATTTGAAAAATTCCATGAATAGTTCAAAGACGTTATGCTTTAGTAGTATTTTTTTTTTAAATTAAAAATTCTGAATTATGTTTTTCTTCATAGGTAATGAATGTAGGGTATTGTGGATAAAAATCAGAAATGCTTACACCAATGCAATGAAGAGGAGGAAATCAAAATCAGCCCAGGGGACAAAAAACCTAGTCAAGTGGATATATGAGGATCAAATGGGTTTTCTTGTTCACACTCTCGAACGTAGAACGTATGTTTTATAATATATAAAAATCGTGTTTGTGGATAATAATTTATGATAATTATATTTCATGTATTTTTTTTTTAGAACTCGTAGGAATACTGAAGCGACAGAAGAGATCGTGCCGGAAAGGGAAGCATTTTCTCCTACTCAGCCGACCGCATCATTTAAGGAGAATGCATCTCTTTCTCTTCCTTCCTTATCACCACAAAGTCAGTTTCGGGTTTCAACTTCAATATCAAAAATGACAAGTATAAAGGCATCGATGAATGAAATGGTAGCTTTAATAAAGGAGAATAGCCATATGAGGGCACCGACTTCCTCATGCAATGAGATAGACATGTTTTTCATCAGCCTTTCGAAGTCTGTCCAAAGGCTGAGCCCAGAAGAGCAAGTGCGAGTAAAAATGGGGGTTGGCAATGCGGTGTTTCAAGCAGAATTGCGGGAGTTGCAAAGGCTTAGGGAACAACAAAGACATGGAAATCCACTGTGCCCAACTGCCATTCACCCTCCATCTGATTCCAATTCATCGATACATACCTCAAAATCTCCATGATATCGTCATTCCCATGGTAAACTTACGAATGCGAAAATCACTACTTTTTTGGGGGGAGAAAAAAAAAACGTATTCTGTTGGCACCTTCGATATTTTTTTTCTTTTTGGCGAATGCATCACTAACAGAAAAATTAAAATTATGGTGCCTGGATACAACGGATTTTTTTCGCGCTCCTGAAAGTAATGATACATAAAATAAAATGATACAGTGACGCGGAATTGCGGAGTATGCACTCTGTTAATATAATCGAAGTGATGTCGAAGCGACGGTTGAAATGGGCTTGCAAAGTTTTTGGGCTCAGTAACGAACGAATTCCTAAAAAGTTAATAAACGCTGAGCCGACTGGTAAACGTCCGAGGGGTAGACCGAAACGTAGGTGGGAGGATTGTATTAAGAGTGATCTAATGAATTTGGGTTTGGACGGTAGTCGGTGGACCGAGATTTGTAGGCAGCGATTATTGATATCGGCATCGAACCTTCGGGTTCGCTAAGCCTTTTTTTATTACTAAAAGTAATGATATTTACATCAGTAAGTTTACCATGGGAACGACGAGATCTCGACATAACCAAATCACCTTCCATTTCATTCATCCTCATCCTTAACTCCCAATCCCCATGCCAAGTTCCCTTCTCCTGCACCAAATGTGACTTCATATTCATAATATATTTAATGTTCACATTTTTATATCCTAAAACTACAGAAAATGAAGTAAATGTCAATTGGTAATTTGCAGTTTTATTTTTTACTTTTAACATGCTAATCTTTCTTTTGCTGAAACGCTCTCTCTCTCATTTGAGTGCTTAAAAAATAAAATTTGAGTGCTTTTTTTAATTTATTCTGCAATCGTATTAAAAAGTGCACAGAATAATTTTTTCTCATCCTCAATTTCATCATAAAACGTATTCCATCTTCTAATAGCATGGTCATCAGATGTTGAAACTCTGTAAATCAATCAGCAACAATTTTATTTATCCATATTCTCAAGTAATTGTGCGCAGCCATACAAGCTGCTTTTGCCGCAAAGTACCTCCTCTTATTAATTATCCAAAAGTATTCTATCCATTCGGTAAGAGGTAAGCCTAACAACTGGTTTGAATTTATCCGCTTAGGTCTGTAAAACATGGTTAACACGTCAGCTAATGTAATCGTCATAGGGATGTGAATATCGATATATATCGTATCGATAGTTTTTGATTATATCGATATATCGGGCCTCGTTATTTATAATCTTTTAAAGAGATTTACACATATCGTTATTTCTGTGCCGGTATAATTAAGATATTTTATTAATAATATCGATATTTATGGGACGATATAATTAAAATATTGCTTTTATTAAGTTCATTTACAGGATGACTTTAAATATTAAAAAACAGATTATTTCCTATCCTCCTTTCGATTCGTTAGGTTTTTTTTTTTTTAACTAGATAAAGGAATTAATATTTCTGTGCCAATATAATTAAGATATTATTTTTATAATATCAATATTTCTGTGCCGATATAGTTAAGATATTGTTTTTATAATATCGATATTGGAGTGATCCGATACATATACATTTATAATGGAATTAATATTTCTGTGCCAATATAATTAAGATATTATTTTTATAATATAAATATTTCTGTGCCGATATAGTTAAGATATTGTTTTTATAATATCGATATTGGAGTGATCCGATACATATACATTCATAATGGAAATATATAAGAATATAATGGAATTATATATATATATATATATATATATATATATATATATATATATATATATATATATATATATATATATATATATATATATAATATTATTGTACAAACTCTGAAAAGATAAAGGACATTGTATCAAGGCGCAATCCCGATTGTGCCACTATTGATAAGTCCTAACTGTTATTTAATTCATCAGCTCTAAACAAAGATTTGACAAATATAGGTGCAAATTTGTCTTTCTTGTCCAAGACAATCAAAAAATATATTGCTCTAACTGAAAATTTTAAAGTGGTAAATGAAGACATCAAGAGGCTACAAGATCCATCCAGAAGTGAAGGGTAGTCCATGACAGATGACAACAAAAAAAAACCCCAGACCTTGACATAATAAAGAGTACAGCTGATGTTCTCCAGGACTACTACAAACAGGAGGCAGGAGATCCCGGCGAATTAGATGCCAAGAAAATTCCCTCATTTAAGTTTGATACCATTACCTCAGTCGACATTGAAAGGTCATTTAGCGGACAAAGCAATTCTGATGGACAACTGGCAGGAATTTCTGTACGAAAATCTAAAAATGCCTAATTCGTACCAATTTCACCTGAATTTGGTGATTACTAAATACCTGAGTAATTTGAAGTTTTTTGTTGTTTTCCTTTAGTTTAATTTTCATTGTTACCTAATTTTGTTCCTTAATATTAAATTTATTTTACATGTTACAAAGACATGTATATAATATTTTATTGTTGCATTTGTAATATATATTCTTTTTACACATACTTTAAAATATTTCTGAAATAATAGTCACATACTTATGTACATATTTTGGATTTTTTACCACATAAAAATCCTAACCATAGTTAGTAATGACCCAGTAGGATTCACCATCAGCATTCCATCATTACTGCATAATGTTTGAAAATTTTGTATATTTTAATAATAACAAGTCTTACCTGATAATTAATCCAAATTTATTAGTAATTATAAAATATCTTACCATATCCTTTTTATTTATACTATATAAATCTTATTATCAAAACACAGGTATAATTAAAAGAATAAAGTAAAATTTTATTGTTCTAAGTTTTAAAAAAATAATGCCATAGGAAAACAGATTCTATTAATATTTAATACTTTAATAAATCAATGAAATAATAATAGCCAATTTTTATTATATTAATATCAATTCAATTCAATTAGAATGTTAATATTAATTAAAATTAAATTAAGTACAATTTTTAAACAAGTTAATTTAAATAAAATTGTTGGTGACAGCTGAAAACTTGAGATGTGCAGTTTCTTTCTGGAGGTAGATATCTCCAAGATTAGTCTTTCACTAATTGGTAAATTTTCCCTTACATTAGTGTTATTTCTCGTCAGAAGTGGTTTAGCAATTTATCGAAACTTTCTTCCTTATATCCTTTATAAGCTTCCGTCACACTAATCTCTTTAACATGAGAATACTTTTCTCGTTTTTGTAGCCAGGCCTTCATCCAGCATCGGGGTTTAACACTTTATTTTGTGCTCGATGTAAAAAATACTGAGATACACACTTTTGCGTAATTATCCAATCCACTGATTACTTGTTTGGAAAAAAAAAAAAAAAATTTTGGTCCGATTCTCTGTGTGGAAATAAATAGCATACTGATACAAAGTAATATCATTCCAAATGATTGTATAAGGCTGAAAAGTAATGATGAAAGACTTTTGAAGATGGCAATATTACTGATTGTGTAGGGTCTAAGTTAGATGAGCCATTAAATGAATTTTCAGATTATTGGCTCATACTGATTTATATTCCCAGCTCCTGTTCATGATATATAATCAACCTAGATAAGACTTATCACATGTATGACGGGCCACTATATGTTTTTTCATATGTCCAGATTGTACTGATTTATAATCACAATAAGGACATTGATGGGACTTCTCACCTGTATGACGGGCCATTATATGGCTTTTCATATGTCCAGATTCTACTGACTTATAATTACAGTGAGGACATTGATGAGGCTTCTCACCTGTATGACGGGCCATTATATGTTTTTTCATATGCCCAGATTCTACTGATTTATAATCACAATGAGGACAATGATGGCGTTTCTCACCTGTATGGCGGACCATTATATGTTTTTTCATAGATCCAGATTGTACTGATTTATAATCACAGTAAGGACATTGATTGCATTTCTCACCTGTATGACGGGCCATTATATGGCTTTTCACATGTCCAGAATGCAATGATTTATAATCACAGTGAGGACATTGATGGGACTTCCCACCTGTATGACGGACAATTATATGTTTTTTCATAGATCGAGATTGTACTGATTTATAATCACAATGAGGGCATTGATGGGACTTCTTACCTCTATGGCAACTTTCCTTGGTACCTGGAAGCAATAAATTATTATTTAAAAAAATCATTAAATAAATGAAGCTATTCATTTGAAGTCAACGAAATATATTCATAAAAATAAATATATATAGATTACTTCTTAAAATTTAGAAGCTTACGAATTTTATGATATAAATTATTGATACATCTAATAATTACATTGGGAGTGAGGTAGCCCAATGGGTAGGGCATAATGCTGCTAATCTCAATATCCCGGCTTCGAGAGTGGCTGAGACGGATAATTATTTATCCTGTTTTCAGCCGTGGAGCAACCCTGTAGGATTGGGAGGTTCTCCTAGGGCTCACCCAGCCTCTATAAAGTGGGTACCCTTAATTGGGGGAAAAACCTGGCAGTTGAACATGATTTCGGCTGAATCACCTCCTTGCGCAACCATTGGCTTAGAAGCAGTACGGTCCTTACCAAGTACTGAGCCCAAGACCCTTTACATGTTGTAGTGGTACAGGTGTTTTTTGTTTTTAATAATTGCATTAAACTTCATAAAACAATGAAAATTATAATCTTTCCGAGCGCTCAACAATGAGTGCTAAACGTAAACATGTTCTTTATACAGTGAAGAAAGTACTGATTATAAACTGTGCTTTATATCTTGGTGAAATAGTAAAAAAACTTGTGGACGAGTTCGGTGTGGGTGAACAGACCATGTGTGACTGAATCAAAAGAAAAAACGAAATTTTCAAATCATATCTTCTGTAGAATCCACTTCTTCAGCTCATCATCGATGTCATTCTATAAGGTTCATTGTACACCAGTAATGGGTCTACACCTTAGTAAATAAAGTAAATGTTTTTCACCTTTATCAGAGACAAGCATTTCTTCTTCATGTTTTGCATATGTTTCTTCTTGTTTTATATGAGTAAGCCCGTCTGCTGAAATAAAAATAATATTTAAAACAAGGAACAGGAAACATCTCATTGCACACATCGTCAATGTTCTGTAAATAGGTGAATTAAATAAATTGGGTATTTTTTCAATACATCAATAGCTACCGATTTATAAAAACAGAGAATATGTAACTTAATGTAATGTAATAACTTATGTAATAAGTTATGTAATAAACTTAATGTAATGTAATAACTTTCATATTCGTACATCTCCCGATGCAAAGATGGCAAAAATAACATCACATTTAAAAATGTTTTGTAAAATATGCTCTCCTGAAAAGTAATGAATTGTTGAATTCGTCCTTTTTACAGAACATTGAAGATATAACAAATTTAATAAGAGCATTCAAACTCACTTATAACAAAGAAAACAAATTACTCTTCTATATTAGCTAACACATTGTGTTAATAAAGATGGCCTTTAAAGCTTATGATTCGACCAAAGTTTATCTTTTGGATCCAGATTTTGACAACAGAATGTCTTGTACTTGTACGAAACAAACCTAACAAAAAGAGTGAGTAAGATCTCTGCTCCACAAAACCTAAGCTGTCCCAATATCATCTGTTAGCCTAGCCATAGTCTGAGAGATTTTGCATGGCATCTGGCAAAAGGTGAGTGGGAGACCAGCAATACCAAGCCAAGCAGTCCTCCCATCCCTCGTGTTAACACCAAAAACTTCCGTTATTCATACAGACAAATACAGATTAGCTCATTTTTAGTAGAATTTAATGCAGAATGAGAATATATTGGAAAGCTCACAAAACACCATAGTCAGTTAAAATGTCCGTTACTATTACATTAAAACTTAACACAATTATAATATAATAGCAGTTGTTTCTTTAGTATTTACACTAGCCTGTTCATGAAGCAGGTGCCTCAAGTCAACTTATAGGAATTTCCAAAGCAAATAATATTCATTGAGAATCTAAATTAATTTTAAATTATTATATATTTATCTGTAAATACCTAACCACTTTGGGATATGCTTTATATAGGTCATCATTTTCAAATTTGAATCCCTAGAAAATTACTCGAAGAAATTCTTCTTATTCATTAAAAATGTTATTTCAAATTTTAAACATATAAACATAATTTTGTTTGAAATATAAAACTAATATATATAAAAAAAAGAAAACACCTGAGGACCCATAAAGAACTATTTCACGAGTCCCTTTATTTCGTAGATCCCACTTTTAAATTTTTTTTATATACTCAATAAGAATTAAAAAAGGAATTATCTAGGAACGGCTCTTATATTTTCAATCAGCATTGATGCCTTGCATTATCGGATCAGCATCAAATTTAATTTTGTTCAATTCAGCATGCAGAAATTTATAAGAAACGGTACCCAGCACGACATTTCTGTTGGTTGGTGCAACGAAATGACAGCGCTAAATCAGATCAGCTTCAAATTTAGTCGATTCACCATGTAGTGATCGATTGGAAACAATATCAAACAAGACTTACTTTTGTGATTGGTCGGAGCAACGCATCATCGGATCAGTGTCAAAAAATATACAGCAAATTTTAATTCTAAATTTAAAGCCAATAATTTCACAATTGCGATCTGTGTACCCTCACAAATAATAGACCAGAAATTGCAAGGATGTTGGAAGGCCTGACCTCAAATGAGACAGCTGAAGTTAGAAAGTGTCAACCTTGAATCCAAGCCTTCCCCTACCATTCTCAGCTCAGAGGTCTTCCCAAATCTCTCAGACTATAATATTCCCCTTTTGGCACTGTGGAGAGTTGAAATCACGATCCTAACCCGGAAAAAAAAATCTCTTTTGAAGATAACAAAAAAACAAATGAATCGGCATTTTACAATATAATTTTAAAATAAATAAATAACTTGCACCACAACTGCCTATGAGGAGTTTTGGCTTTGGTGCTTGATACGAAAGTAAAAGTTTATCCAATAATACTTTTAAGCATGTGCAGTACTATTGAAAATGTTTAAAAAAGGTAAAACTTACACGTTGATTCAGTTTAAACGGTCATTTCTTTTATAGAAACATTGCAGTTATTTATACTTAAAAAGTAAATCAAATAAAAGATCAAAATATTGTTTATACTCATAGCATAATTACAATATATCTTTATCTCCCACTGACAAGTACACAATGTGTCAATTGCCGATTTTGATCAAACTTTTTTAGGTGAGTCTACACTGAAAAAAAAAGTCAACACAACCGTTTTGTCCAATGGACCCTAGGAGCAGAGAAAAAAAAGAAAACATCCTGAAAATGCTTTAATTTAACATTAAAAAATAATTGATTTTTGGTCAAATAAATTAAAAAAGTATTTAAATCATTAAGTACACTAGCCTTACAGATTTTTTAAACTAAAAATTATGGCAGATTTTCATTCACCAAAAAACGTTAATGTTGAAAATATCATAAAAAAAACAACAAAACAAAGCAGTTCCAAGGCTGCTATAAACTTATAAGCCAAAAAATTACATTCCAATTTGAGGCTCTGTAAACTCGTCTTCAGTGTATCCGATGGGTTGCTTTATACTTAAAGATTTCTGATAGAAATAGGTTGCAGCAGGCTGACTCAACTGTTCCTGATAAGCATTTACAACAAAAATAAAAGTTTAAAAAATGCATACTACTAAGATCTCTGATGATTGACACCTCCTAACAGTATTTTCAACAAGTAACTACAACTGGAAAATTCCCAAGTAAAGAAAATTAGTAACAAGGTTTGTTGAACAAATATTATGAGATTAAGCTAACAAAGATAAAAAATAAATAAGATAACATTAGCAATTATGTTCTAATTAATAATTTTAATGTTTTTTTACCATCATCTGAAAGAAACTCCTCTCCTTCGTGTTTCACATGAGACAGTCCGTCTTCTGAGATTAAAATAATATTTAATTAAAACAATCAAAAGAAATATATCAATACTAATTTTAAAAAATATAAAATAAGAAACTCTAAATTCAATTGAGCAAGACATAATTATTAGTTATATTATTTGTACAAGTTAACGAAATATGCAGTCACAATATTTCCCATGTGACCTATATTGATCATTACCAGAACTGTATTTCTTTTAGGCAATTAGAATTATAATGTTTTAATTGTTAATATAGTAGCTTACCATAATAAAATTGCGATTCATTCTCTTGTTTGATAATAATTGTGGGAACTGTAAGAAAACAAAAATTAATTATTTTACTGAAATGTCAACCATCTCAATGAAATTGAGAAATTTGCATGATTATTAAATATTAGTAATATGGTGCCCCTGCTGAAACCCACGTTGCCGAAAGGCAAGGTAGGATGTTAGTAAATAAAAAAAGTACTAGATTAAAAATATTAATCATTAAGGAAAACAATAGAAAAAAAATTAAGCCAACTCCTCAATCCCATCCACTTCCCCACCCCTATCCATCTCCTTCATCCCATCCAACTCTTCACCCCCAACCACCTCTACACTCCCATCTACTTCCTTCCATCCATCTAATTCTTCACAACCTCTTCTCTGATTCTCTACTTCCCAACACCTTTCCTCCTCCTATCTGGATCTCACGGTCCAGTAATCCCATATCTCTCTCCACCCCACCTGAGCAGGCTGTGGAGGCGGACAAATCCTATGCACCGGGCTGTTCTATGTTGATCAACAAGGATATGATGCAAAAGGAAGCTGATGGTTATCAGCTACAAACTGTTAAAAAAGGAAGATTCAAATAAAAAAATACAGGCAAAAAGTGATTCACCCAATCAACGGCAATGGCACAAGTAAGAATATCAGTCTCAAATTTCCATCACCTCATTACATTATTCTGTATAAATACCCTCTTTTAACTATGATTTCATTGAAGAATTCTAATAAAAAAATAAAAAAACTGAGGAAAAATATAGGTTTATCCACATTTTAATTCTTACATTTAATTTATTTACATTGATTATTATGGATGTAATATTTCATGGTACTCCATTGTCTAATAAGATAACAATATTTTTCTACCAATTTTCTTGTTAATTTGTTAATATTACTATTTTATAGTGGTTATTAAAAACATATCTTTAATAGTATACGAAAAGTCTTTAATTTCATGTTTATATTATTTATCACAAAATCTACATTTATTGTCACTTTCGTTATCTCTTCTCTGTTTCTTTTTTTTTAAATTAAACGGTCCTATTCAATGGAACTGTAAAGGTTTAAAAACCCATTTTAATGATATGCACATGAGAACATTAAAATAATTTTTTTTGAAATCTATCGAAATGGTAGTTTGCACCCTTATCACAGTTGCCGTGGAATTCTAATTGCATTAACAAATCCATGAATTCTGAACAATTCATAATTAATACCCACTTCAAGTTGTAGCAGTTCCTATCCACCTAGGTTTCACATTTTCTGTTTACATCTACCTCACACAAGATCGCTCCACAGAGTTTTAACACTTATTAGATATGAACAACCAGCTACTCCACCCAGTTTTGGATATTGTAGACTTCAATGGTGAGGCTCACCAGACACTAACTTACAGGGTAGAATAATCGAAAATTTCATTGATCTCTCTGATTTACTCCTTCTCAACTCTATGGAATCCACCTGTCTTAGCTCCAGTTACAGAATATATTCTGTCATAGGCATTTCTCTTTGCAGTTCAAGGCTCTATGGTGCAACAGACAGGACCATCCTTCCGGATCATCAGCAGTAGCCATTATCCGATTCTCACTAAACTTATCAATATAAACCCTACATATAACGTATAACGTAGCTGAATATTGGAAAGAGCCAATTGGTCTCTTTTTTTTTCTTTTCTAGTCTCCCCACCTCTAACTACTCCAAATGAATTGAGTATTGAAGAAGAAAGCGAAGGTATCACTAATACTATCATATATATGATGTAAGCGGCTAAAGCATCAATACCAACAGGGGAGCCAAAACGACCAACAGTCCCATGGTTCAATGACACGCATAAAAAATCCGTAAAGCCTATAAAAAATTTCAAAGGTGCATGATGACAGAAAATTTTGTTAAATGCAAAAAACACCATGCCATATTCAGGAAAATGTTCAACAAATGCAAGACTGAATCCTGGAAAAAAATTTTAAGTCTATTATCACATCTACAACTTCGGCTGATGTATGGAATAAAGTTCGCAAAATCACAAAAAAACCTCCTATCCCCGTTATACCATATTAGTTAATGGAAAACTATTTAACGATTCACTAACTACTTCTAATGAATTTGAAAAAAATTTCTCAGAAATTTATAATTCTGGAAGACATAGTACCAGTTCTGACCCTGCAGTAATGGAATCTCAAAACACCAATGATGATACAGTTTAACCTTTAATTCACAAATGATGCTAGTCTAACCTTCCATTCACAATGTGGAAACTTAAAAATGTTTTAAACGCCGTCAAAGAATCCTTACCAGGCCCTGATAATATTCACTAAATAAATGATAAAAGAATGATAAAAAATCTTCCAAACAATACCTTAAATTGGCTCAATTCCTACAATCACACAAGGTCCGTTGGAGAATTCTCGAATACTTGCGAGATTCAGTGATTATTCCTACATTGAAAAACAGTTGCCTAAGGTTTTCGTTACCACCACCCTTTTTTCTTAGCATTCTGTCTTAGCAAAATCATAGAGCGGATGATTAATAAGAGAATAATGTGGATGATAGAATGGCCTAATTCAATCTTTACAGTCTTGATTTCGCAAAGGACAATCCTCAATTATTTTGAAATTAATCTCCACAAATAATTAAGAATATAATCAATACAAATAATTCTTCTTCCTTGAGAGAAAATTCAGAAATGGTAATCATAATTGTATTGATAATCAGAAATGCTATGTAATATGAAAACACTTTAAAAAGAGAAAACTTACTTTCAGCTTCCAATTCATCTGTCTTTTCTTCTTTAATTAAAATAGAAGAGTTATTCATTCCTGAAAAAAAAAACAAGAGAGATGGCAATCAGTTTATGTTAAAAATAAATTAATGAAAATATAGTTGACTGAAGATGAAATCAAGAAGATAAAGGGTGCAGTCGGAAATAATATACATACTAATGAATTAACAAACACTAATTAAATGTTTATTTCATTGCTGTTTTATTTCTGATCACAAATCAGTGGTAATATATCATAATTGAAAGTAGATTCCCTAGTTTTCTGCATTTTAATAATAAAGAATGTGGAATGAGTGAACTTGAAGTGTTACAGACAAATATATCAATAATAAAAACAAGATTCTCAAGCAAACTGTTTATCAGAACTTTGGAGGAGTTATCAGAACTATTCCTTTTACACAAAGAATACTAAAAACACAATCAACTCGAGATAAGCACTGCTTGAGTATTATCCATTAAGTTAAATTAATTATTAACCAAGAGTTGTTTTTGAGAAGCAGAATTGGAAGGAAGCTGCAGGCAAGAGACACTAAACCAATTAAGAATTGAGACCATAACTTCTATAAATTACTAATGGCAACAAGTAAAAATAAAGAAATAAGTTTAATAAAAAAGTTTTTCACCTATTTCATCCATTCTAATAAAACATATACAACCTATACCAAGCAAACTTTACGCGCGTCCAAAGCTTGACAAATCAAATACCAAGCAAAACAACAAACGTGAAAGGAGGTACTGATGCCTAGCAAACTAAACTATCTATAAGCTACTGTTCGCATTATTACAACTTTTGTCGGAAGTCAATTTCGGTTTAAACTATTTTTATTTCATAGAGAAACATTTAACATATAAATATATAATATATATATATATATATATATATATATATATATATATATATATATATATATATACCTGTAGAGTATTTAGCATATATTTAATCATATTAATTAACATTAACACAATTAACGGTGGAGGATCATGTGCGCATTTAATCTTTAATAATCCGTGGAGGAATGAATAAAAAAATTAGGATTGAATAGAGATTTAAATGAGGAAAAAATTACATCGAAAATAAGTGAACAAATTGATTAAAATGGTTGTTTTCCATTGCGAAGTAGAAGTTACATAATTTGGAAATGAGTTTCCGAGTGGATAAACCTCGCAACGCGCAACTCAGCACCAAGTAGGTACGTGGCGATGCTCTATCTTTACTAAAATCTGACGAATACCAGCGTACCGGTACCTATAAAGCTGTGAAGGCGGAAACGCACCAAGAGACATGAAATATTTACTTGCAGCTTTCGCCCTATGAGCAACAGATCATTTAAGGGCATTCCGTTGCAAGATGCGTTAAAGACCAAGCCTATCTTTGAAGAGGAGTCGTTAACTCGTTGCACTGAATGGTGAGGAAGGCAGTAGGAATGTCCGGTCCCTAAAGGTGGCTACTCTGGATCAACATTTGTGACCGGTGACCTAAATTCTGGTATTCCTGAGGAAAGAATGATAGACAGTCTTGAGTTTAGAATTGCTATCTAAATATCGCTCAAATGATTACAGGTGTCGAGTGACGAGCAGCAGGATAAGAATTCCCGGTTTTATGAGCTCTTAAGGGAAACATGTAACGTCCGGAGAGGTCCCGTGCGACGCCTTGTTGGTAACACTTCTGGTCCTCACGGGATATCACACCATGAGAGCAGGCCGTTTTCAAAAACCAAAACTTTTTAGATCCGAATGAAATTGCTCCGCGGTGAAATCGATGAAAGGCTGAGTGACGACTGAACAGGACGGACTCGAAGAGAAGGATCCTCCACTGGTTCATCTGTGTTTGACGAAGAGTAAAGAAGGCAATACAACCTTCGAATTTTGCCCTCATTATCTAGTCTCCTCAGAAAATTGAACTTGACGAGAAATCTTTTATATGTGAACTGGACACATAAAGCACCAGTTTGTGTTCACACGTTGTCTGAAAGGCACAAGGGAGTCTAATCAAGAGGAGATGACTCCTAACAACTGAAGACTGGGCAGGATTTCAACTCCTTAAAGTATATCAATGGATCATTGTCGATAAAAGGAGGGGTATGAAAGGAGTAGCCTTTTAATGTGAGACTAATTGCGTATCGGAAGGGTCCGTGGAGGCAAGCTATCGACGATTTGATCGATAACATAAGGTGTAATAAGACAGTTGAATAGTCTCATAATTACAGGAGACAAAATTGAAACATTTCTGGTATCAGAATGGTCCTTAGGGCTATAAGTTAAAGTTAATTGCTCTATGGAAATTTTGTTGCGAAGTAATGAAAATTATCGTAGATACTGACGACAGTTCAAGAGAAATCTTGCCTCATGATATTTCCGAACATCCAGAATACTCATGTGCTAAAAATTAATTCTACAATAGAGAAGAGACATAAAAAAAAAAATAAAAAAATTAGGGCTCTGGCAATCTTTCTTCACATACACAAAAGAAGCCACTTCGATTCCGGCCTATGTTAGCAAACTGGCATATCGTTGTGAACCTACGGATTAAATTTCTACCTTCATACGTTGGCTGGAATATACTAAGAACTTGCCTGATAACCCCACCTTTCGGCACTGGTTTTAAAACGTAGTGGCGTTTAAGCTACCTCTGCTAAGTTAGTAACACTTAAAACCGGCAGCTTGTGGTACCTTGCCCAATCACGCTCTACATCTGCCTCATTTTCTGTTATTTCTATTCTTTTGATTATTAAATGTTGGGTACGATTTTACAATGCGGTCGCATTATCGCTGACTACACCCGAATTTCACTACGCTCACACAAGAGACAAACAAAACCCCAACGGACCCTTTTCAGTTGAGATCGGGGCCTTACTATAATTTCAATTATTACTGCTTTAATTAGGTTACAGCTGTCGACTTCCTGACGCTCAAGAGATATACGAATTCCCAAAAGATTCCTTTCAGTTGACGTCAGGCCTTTACTGTAATTTAATTTATCACTGCTTTAGGTACAACTTTCCCAGACCACTGGAAGTTGACATCACTCATAATTCTAAATAATATCTAATTTAGGAAATATTAATTTTAATAATTACAATGAATACGAATTTTAGAATACAAAGCATAATGTTAAAACAAATGGGACAAGAGAATACTTGTGTGGTGACCTTCGGGTGGAGGCACTGATTATGCGACCGCATCATAAAGTTGTGCGAAATATTGCAATAAGTATGCATTATTCATATATATTTTTGATGGATAGCATTATTTATTATTATATAAATTTTTTCAGATCTTTCAAATTTTAAATTCTTGTTTCTTGAAGAAATGAAATATTTATCAGATATCTATTTCGAAAGAATTAGATTTGTCTATAGATTTTGTTTTTATAGAAGACAATATCGAATAGTACAAAATAAGAATACGAACTTCACATTTGTTGGAGAGAAGTTATATGATTTACCTTTTCACATGGTCCTCTTTGGACTGTAAATAAAACCTTGCCTTGAACATTTTCAAATTTACTCAATAATGTAATAAGTTATATTTGTTTTATTACAATGGATAAAACTGGTGAGAAACTCTCTTAATTTTTTATTTGTACTTGTAGCCATTAGGAGTTCTAGTATGATCAGATGGTTATTGTTTCTAAATAGGTTCAATTCTTAATTGGTTTGTATGCAACTTCCAATTCTGCTCGAAAACAACCCTTGGATTATATTTTAATTTTACATAAAGGATAATACTTGAGCTGTGCATATCTCGAGTTGATTGTATTTTTGTTTATATAAAAGAAACAATAAGTTTTGATAAACATCACATTAGTTTGTTGTGTAATGAACTGAAATTTGTGAAAATGAGCTTTGTTTAAAAATTCCTAATCTTGTATTCTATAAATTTTTGCAAAGTTAAAATGTAGTTTGTGAGATGCTATTGACCAATTCCATCTATTGTATTGTAAAGATAACATAATTTATATATTATTATTTATTATGAAATGTTAAGTTTATTGGTAAGAACCCTAATCCATTCATCATGGATATAGCTTATAAGTCCTGAGACTTTTGTTTAATCTAGAAGTGAATTGTATCATATATGGATTGATATGTTATTAGCATACGTAGTAAGGCCCATAGGTTTCCGGCCTAAGGAAGAAGGAAAGGTGAAAGAAAAAAACTGGTATTATTAGTAGAAACTAGTTTTCAATAAAACAAATTTATAGAAGTGGCAAATAATTTATCAATCCCTAATTAGATTGATCCTTCTATACCATCATGCGGATGTCAACGGCATATTTATTTGTTTTCAATTTAATAATGTATTTCATTTTATAATGAGATGATAGTTGTGGCTGCGTTCAGTATACTACTATATTATGTGTTTTTTTTCTGACCTTGATTTCATCTACAATCAATTATATCTCTATTAATATATTTTTAAACTATTAGTATAAACTGATTGCCATCTCGCTTGCTTTTTTTTTCAGGAATGAGTAACTCTTGTATTTTAATTAAAGAAGAAAAGACAGATGAAATAGAAGCTGAAAGTAAGTTTTCCTATTTTAAAATGTTTTTATATTGCATACTATCATTGATTTACATTACCAATTATGATTTCCATTTCTGAATTATTCCTCAATGAAAAAAAATTATACATTTGATTATTTTTCTATTGATTTAAATTGCAAACTAATTTTTAATACTAAAAATAAATCTTTAATGACTGTCCCTTTGGATTTTTGGTTTATTATTTTCAATAATAAATCTATGTAATCTATTAAGATAAAAAAATGTTAACACATGTTAACAACCTAAAATTTGAGGTTTTATATTTCAAGATACGTTAAATCCAAAAATTGTATTTAAAAAAAAAATTGTCCATATGCCGTACAGCGTTTTGGAATCATTATACTGAAGCCTAAAAAAAGAAAAGAAAAAATTCAATCCAAATTATTATTTTCAATAATGAAGCTTTGTAATCAGCCAAGAAAAAAATTTAATCCCCCTCAAAATTTGAGGTTTTATGTTTAAAGATAGGTTGAATCCAAAAATCAAATAAAAAAAAAATCCATCCCGCCATATGCTGTCTGTCATCCTTGGCTTTTCTCCGAGACTATTGGAGTGTTTTTTTTTTTAATTTGACAGCTTAGCCACAGGTCACCTCAGGATGATTCTCGGAACTCAGAACATAGTCATCCACCATTTGTTTTCATAAGCGCGGCTGTTAAGAGGTTTCTTACGGCCATAATTCTGCTTCATATATGAAGATAGAGAAAAATACAAGGCAAACCAAAGACAAATCTTTTTTTTTTTTTTTTCGGATATATAACTATTTAAAAATAACTAGTATACCCGAGCGAGAACTCTCGCATTAGATATCTTCTAATCCGTAATTGCAAGTAAAAGAGATGTATGGGAAAAATATTTATTCATAGAAACAATATAATATTATCAAGAAATTTTATTTAATACACACATTTGGTGAGGCGATATAGTTTGTAATGACTATATTGAAGTTACAGTTCATACTTAGTAAGTACTTAAAGCTTATCCCACTGTAAAACATCTCTTCAATTTAGCAGTTAGACAATTAGATTCAGCTATACCGTTTTCTATATGTAGTATTCATACTTAACAGTTACCTTTAAAACCCAACCTATCCCGTCTCGATCCGTCGACTCTTAGTCGTCAAATCTTTGAAACCTCCCGGTTTTTTCATCACTTTTATTTAAGCCCCAGTATGAATTTAAGAAACAAAATTGGAATTCGTCACTTCTCCGTGAAATTCCCTTTCTTTTGATACCCCATTCATCAAAATCCATCGCTCCTGAGAGCCGGAAAAGGGATCTATACTACCGTAATAATATATAGTAGTGATTATTACACTACAGTTTATTATTTGCAGTGTTTTCTATTTGAAAGCATTATGCAGTTAAAACTAGGAATTAACTTAAATGCTTAGTCGCTTGCGTTAGCCCTGGAGCATTCATTTTGAAATCATTTATTTATTTCATAGAATTCAACTTTTGTCTATTTAATTAATTTTCTGTCCTAGATTATCTTATAGTTTGTAGCAATTTAATATATTTTCTAGTTAGCAAATAAACTGAATATTTGTCATGCATGTTGTCACGTGTCTTGTCAAAGGCAGATAAAATCGTAGCTGAAAGTAAGCTTTTTCTTTTCTTTAAATTTTTATTTATTTATAAATCAGTGTCAGAGCCTATTTCATGATTCTATCCCCTATGCCCAACAGCCAAGTTTCAATTTTTTTTTTTTTGTACAAAATGACATTTTTGTGTTCTACTTTCATTCTAAAATGCCGATTTTTTTTTTTTTTTTTTTTTTTTTTTCGATCACAACAGTTGTGACTTTGGCCACTGAGGATACAATCCTCTGTGGCCTTACTTAACTTAATTCCTGTTATCCCTCCATGGGACATAGACCCCTGATGAAGTTCCACCATCTATCTCTGTCTGGAGCCATCTCCTTCCTGCTGTAGCCTCTCTCTTGACCTCATCCAGCACCAGTATAAGCAATAGAGGTGACAGCAAGCAGCCCTGTCTAACCCCCTTTTTGGAATGGAAGAATTCGGAGAGGCTCCCTTCGTGAGCCACACAGCACTTGAACTCCCTATACATTTCCTGGATGAGCTTTGTAATCCTTTCAGGGATCTTCCATCTTTCCAAGGTGGTCCAAAATCTGCCTCTGTACATGCTGTCGAACGCCTTTAGAAAATCCACAAACACCATGTAGAGGAGACTCTGTTATTCTCCAGACTGTTCCACAATTATCCTAATGGTATTTATTAGATCTATACTGGAACAATTCGTCCTAAAGCCATGCTGCTCTTTTCCAAGGTATTTTTCAACTTTGGGCTGCATTCTTCTAAGGATAACCCTGGACAGAGCCTTACTAGGCATCGAGATAAGCGTGATTCCTCTCCTGTTGCTGCACTCGCTAAGTTTTCCTTTTTTCCCAGAATCTTCTCTCCTACCTCTTGGAAAGCAACTTTTGTGTTGGTCCAGATTTCTTTCAAGTCAGCTTCCTGGTCTTCCAGCGCTATAAATTTGTTCTGGAGTGCTAACACGAATTCCTTCTTCTTGTTTTCGTCCTTCAGCTTCCAAAGATCAAGTTTCTTAGGTTGGGCACAGCCTTGTCTTTCCTGATGATGTGCTGCCAATTTTAATCCTATATCAGCCGATAAGAGGTGGTGATCTCTACCAACATCGGCTCCTCTTTAATTTCTAACATCAAGTAGATATGTCCACCACTTCCGACTAATTGCAATGTGATCGATTTGGAAGACTGTTTGGTTGTCAGGAGATACCCTGATGACTAAGGTACATTATAATGACCAAATTATAATGTATACAGAAGTTTAAAAGTCTCTTGCCATTGTCGTTCATTTTTCCCAGACCATCCGATCCCATGAAAGTTTCCACTCCTTCATTGTCACTTCCACACTGTGCATTGAAGTCACCCATGAGTATGATGATGTCTTGTTTCTTCACCTTATTCAGCATACTGTGGAGAAGGCTGTTGAAGGTCTGCATCACCACTAACTTCCATGGGAGCGTAGCACTGCACAATAGTGATCTTCTGAACTCTAGAGGTTATCCTCATAGTAATAATTCGGTCAGATACTGGGATTCACTCAGTCTTACTTTTCTTTGCCTTTTTACTGAGTAGAAATCCAACACCATTCCACCATTCTGGGTTTACTCAGGTCCTTCCAGAATACAATAAGGTATAGCCTTCCGGGGTCCTGTGCTCCCAAAAGTCCCCCAAAATCTCCATATTATACCTCTTCATCTCTTTTTCTACTTGGGCAAGCTTTCCTATTTCTGAACATTCCAGCATCCAGTCTTAGTCCTGAATTTCATGCCAAAGGTCATTTCGATTAAATCCGTCCGGCTTTTCTTCATCTTGGTTTCTTTTATAATATTGTTCTCGGACTTGTGGGATATAAGCCCAGATTTTATTGAGATGGTTGACATTTCATGTAAAATAATTAATTTTTTTTTTTTTTTCAGTTCCCACAATGGTTATCAAACAAGAGAATGAATCACAATTTTATTATGGTAAGCTACAATATTAACAATTTAAACATTATAAATCTAATTGCTTTGTAGAAATAAATTTCTGGTCATGATCAATATAGATTATATGAGAAATATTGTGGCTGTATTTTTTGTTAACTTGTACAAATAAAATAACTAATAATTATGTTTTGCCCAATTGAATTTAGAGTTTCTTATTTCATTTTTTTTTAATTAGTATTGATATATTTCTTTTGATTGTTTTAATTAAATATTATTTTAATCTCAGAAGACGGACTGTCTCATGTGAAACACGAAGGAGAGGAGTTTCTTTCGGATGATGGTAAGAAACATTTAAATTATTAATTAGAACATAATTTTATCTTCTTTATCTTTGATCTTTGATAGCTTAATCTCACTCTATTTGTTCATCAAACCTTCTTACTATTTTTCTTTATTTTTGGGATTTTCCAGTTGTGGTAGTAACTTATTGATATATTCTGTTGTGTCCAGTATCAGAGATCTTAGTTGTTTAAATCTTGAATACTTTTTACTTTCTTTTAAATTATCATGTCACATTTATGAGCAAAAAGTTGAGTCTTGGTGCAAATAATAGTGGAAAAAGCGAAAGGTAAAAAAGATAGAATTGTTCTCATTGATGGAATGAGAACCATCTGATCACTACTGAAGAAGGAGCTAAATCACTTCCTTGAATATTTCTTCTTCTTCTCTCTCTTCCTACTTAGTGCCTTTCAGTCAGGAGATGCCTCACTGTGATCACATATCTCAGTCTTTTGTTTAGTACCTTCAAATCGGCTATAATTTTTTCTCTTGCCTGGTCTAACTGTTGGTTATGTTCAAAATTGGTTCTTCTAGGCCTGATTTGTGATCGCTTGCCTATTAGCCTTGCTTCCAGGCTCTTTCTTGGGTACTGTTTTTTCTCCCATCCTACAAATATGCCCAAACGATTGAAGTTGTCAACATTATCGTTGATTTTTGTGAAGGAATCAGGAGTTCTTCTCTTATTCTCTCATTTATTATTCTGTCCCATCTGGTTTTATCCAATGTTCTATGCAGAAATTTCATCTTTTGTTCTTCCCGACCTCTCTCTTTCCTTCTATAGAATTACTTATTGAAAATTGTTTCTAGGTAGATGTAGTCATCTACGTTCTCCCGAACTTCTCTATGACATATCTGTCTTACTTCCCTAACATCCTTTTCATCTCTGGCTACAATTTTAATCTTGCTCTTATGACTGCTGATAAACATTCTTTTAGGAGTGAGTTCTTGCCTTTCTGTTATGACCTGTTGTACTTTTTTCTGGGGAGTCTGTCATCTGCACGATATCATCCTCATGTTCCACACAATTTTAGTTCAGATAGTTCCTCTGTTAGATACTTCTTCTGCAACTTTTGTGCATTACATCCTTGAAAACTGTAAATAGCAATAGACTCAGTGTATCCTCCTGTTTTACAGCTTGTTCCAAGGTAAATGGCTTAGAATCTCGGTCACTTACGCATACTAATCCTTAACGGTTATGGTATTTAGGAATTCATTGCTGCCAAAAGATCTTTGGGGATCTCCCTTTATCTAAATATTCTCCATATTTCATTTTGGGGTACTCTGTCAAAGGCAGCTTTCAGATCAAGGAAAGCGATGTATGTATGGGGAAAGAAAGAGCTAGATTATTATCAATACAAAAATTCATCATTCATCGATTTCATTCTTGGTCTTTTCTCCTCCATGTTTGCCCATGACTCCATCTGCATCTCTAAAATCCCATCCAGTTCTTGCATTAATGTCTCTACGACAGATATTCCTGCTTATTACTTTTGATCTTGTTCATTATTCCTTCCAGTCAGAGTAGAATTTTTCCTTTTCTATTACAAAGAAATCTCGAGTTGGGGCGTAAGTTTGTACCACTATGATTTTTCAGGATAAAGCTGGAAATTGCTGTTATTATTCAGGGTGAGGCAGTATCCCATTTCTCTGTATTCTTGTATATTTCTTCTTTGATTATGAAGCCGACTCCTTTAGCATATTAACTTTTAGGGATGCCTGAATATATGAGTGTATAAGCCTTATCCAGAAGTCATCTGTGTTGTTTTCTTTTTCAGGTATGAGTAACCCTGAAGATTTTAAAGAAGAAAAGACAGAAGCTGATCAGCCTTGTAAGTTTGCATATTTAAAATTTGTAAATGTTACATAGTGTCATTATTACTACTTTAGTAAAACTATTGAAGCACACCTTGACCTACAACACATTACAACTATTGCGATATATTCTGGACGGCTCTTCGATATATTTCAATGTGTTGCTAAGATTGCATTGCCAATCTGCTCATTTATTATGTTTGATAACCCACGTCTCCCACCATTCCGGTATTTCTATTAAATATGTTGGTAGCAACCCCCTACCGTTATATTTTTGTAGTTCTTTGCGCTGTTTACACCTCATTTATAAATATTCAGGTATGAATGGTTACAGTTGTGAAGTTAATTTGCCTTATTTTTCTGTTGAAATAGAGATGAATATGGAACAATATATCAATTATTTACCATGTAGTGTTTACAAAAAAAATTTGTCCCCTTTGTGGGATAATTATGCACAAAATTAGAAACTTGGAATAATGTTTAGATAGTAAAATTCAGTTTATTAAAATTTATTTATAAGAATTTATTAAATTACTTGATGGTTTCAGATGTAGAAAGAATGAGTCAGAAAAAAAATGTATTTTTATTTATTTTTAAAATAGAATTTGTGTATTATATCCTTTATTATAATAATGAAAAAGAAAAAAACTGTTGGGTCCTTAATAACGACAGTCGGACTGAAAAAATTGTGTTTGTTTCATTGTTAAAACAGAAAATTATTTATTTCATGTTTAAAAACCTACCAAGAAGTAATAGCAATACAAGAAAGTTAAGTCACTTTGGTACAAACAACATTCTTTATAACACATGAAAATAAATCAATAGCAGGCAGAAATCCATTTTGTTTGCTAATAGTCTACTTCTTGCTGAAATTTTATCGCTGCTTATGAAATTTTTAGAGGAAGAAGGATTAAATCCTTTTGGTTATTTTCTTTGGTTTAAATTGATCGTTAATAGGTTTGAATAAAAACATTTAATTTACTAAAAAAATTAAAACTCAGACTACGGAATTAATTTATATCTTATAACACTATTTGTCCTAAGAGATGGAATGTACTTACATATTGAGCGGTGGGTTGTTAGTCTAGTTGACAACCTTGAATATTTAAACTTGATGTTGTAGTTGGTTGCCTTCCACACCCAACGAAAATTATGACTCTTTTTACTCAATACATTGATTTACTTTCTGTATGTTTATATGCACAGATTCAAGGAGTTTTCTGTATTTTGACATGCACAGATGAATGGAATGGAATGTACTTGCAAGGGGCCATAAGTGTAGTGGAAGGCACCCGACTATTACACCAAGGTTCAATATTCATTGGCGCCAACTTAACTAACAACCCACCAGTGCGCTCAAGTAGATATGTAAGTACATTCCATCTCTTAGGACCAGTGGGACTATAAGATATAAAAGTTATTTCCATAAGCGGGGTTCTTATTTTTATTAAATTAAATTTTATTTTAACATTCTTAGTTTTTTTAAATATTGGCTGTTTATAATTAATTACCATATGATCATGAACTTACAAATAATCATCTCTACTATATATTAATATGGTACTATAGATCCCTTCCTGGCTCTCAAGAGTGATGGATTTTGACGAATGAGGTGTCAAAAGAATGGAAATTTCATGAAGAAGTGACAAATCCTAATTTCAGTTGTTAAATTCTAACTAAAGCTTAAATAAAAGTTATGGAAAACTAATATTTTTTAAAGCTCCGATAATGGGGAATCAGCAGATCTACGGCACAGGTTGGGTTTTAAAGATTTTGATGCGGGGATCAAGATCATATAAGTTCAGATGGAATTGCTTATTTGTGGAACTGAAGAGATATTTTCCAGTGAGGCAAGCTAATTACTATTTAAGTATAAACTTAAACTTCAATATAGTCATTATAAACTATATGGCTTCACCAAATGTGTGTGTTAAATAAATTTTCTTGGAAATATTCCATTGTTTGTATGAATAAACATGCTTCCCTGTTATTATTTGCACTTCTAATGTATAAGGGAGAAGAAAGATAGATCTCTACTGCGAGAGTTAGTATAGTAGGTAGTATAGATCCCTTTTACGGCTCTCAGGAGCGATGGATTTTGACAAATGAGGTGTCATAAAAAAGAGAATTTCACAGAGAAGTGGCGAATCCCAATTTGAATTCTCAATTTTTTACTACAACTTAAATAAAAGTGATGGAAAATCTGGGAGGTTTTGGACGTTGGGTTTGGAAAGTTGGACGCAATTTTCGCATTGGTCCAGCTAGTGTAATAAGAAACATCAACAAAAAGCCGAAAATACTTACAATATTTGTTCAGTATTTTGGGCTCAAAATGTTTCAAAACATTCAGGGAATCACCGCTAATAATTCGACCCATCAAACTTGAAAATCGTCTGATCCTTATATTTCTTTAGTATTTTGAGCTCAAAATGTTATTAATTAATTAATTAATATGCATTATTCTTTAAAATATAATTTAGTTTTTAAGTTATTATTCATACTAATAAAATAAAGTAGTCGATTTGTTAATCTGTAGTTCATATCGCGATTTTAAATTGAATTGTAGAATGATAATTAATCCATTTATTTAATTTGTTTTATATCAATATTTTAGTGTTAAATAAACTTCTTTTCTTTTTTTTCAGATATAGTATGCACTAGAGGAGGAATTAAAAAAATGCGAGGACAGTCTGGATCTCCTTTTGAACCTCTTTGTTCTACGTTTGCTTTATCAAACCCCCTTTCTTCTACATCATCATCATCCTCAGCAATAAGGTTTGTTGAAATTTTAATTACAAGCAAAAATTTTGTTTAGTTCTTAAATTCAATAATAATCGATGTCCAAATGTTATTAATCTCATTACCTGTAACATTCTCATAGAATTTGCTCTCCTTATTTATTTTACTTATTTTAAATCAATCCTACAATAGTTCCTGCACAATTTACAAGGACTCTGCCATTTTATCTCAACTGGAATTTATTTTTCTTATTAAAAAAACAAACAATGTGCAAAACAATATTCTCATCCCTAAAAGCATCATAACATTGTTTCTTCTGAAAAATAACGTTTCTGAAGTTTCAAGGGCACAGAGCTCATAATAAACTGCGTAGAAATTTATGAAATTTTAACTAGTTACTCTTTAGTGACATGTCCTGAAGAAAAAAATTGTGGTCAAGAAATATATATTACATCTATAAAAATTTGGCTTAAAAACTCATTTTATTTTTTATTTCTTCAAATTTGACGTATATTAATGTTTAAAAAAATAATAAAAAAACATATTTGAATGAAAGGAAATAATAGTGAATTATTATCGACTTTATCTTTCATTACAGGAAAAAATAAATTAAATTAATAAAATGATGCATACTCTCAGGAAATATTTTTTATAGATTATATAACAAACAAAGAACGCACTTGAATGAAAATAAACAATAATGAATTATCATGGACTCACCTTTGTTTACTGGAAAAACATTGAAGAAAAGATAATAAAACAATATTTGTTCTAGACTTCTAAAAGGTATCATCTTGGCTCGTGCCAAACATCAAGAGATTATATTGAAGTAGATATTTTCAAGACCCTAGACAGGTAGAATGGCGAGCACCCTTCGATGTTAGGCTTAGGGGTGGTTAGGGAAGGAGAACAAAATGCTTAGGAATGTAATATTTATAAAATTAAAGAGGAAATGATCGAAAATAAGAAATAATTATCAAAAAAAATTAACCCTTCCAAAACCAGGTGAAAATAAAAAGATTAAATAACGGGTGAGGTACTTTCGCGTCCAATCTAATTTTTGGTGATTTTTGCTATTCTTCTTGTTTTAATTGCTGTTAACATTGCAAGAAAACATATAAAATGAATAAATGAAATCATACCAAATATTTTACAGGTGTAAAATTCCAAATGGGGTCCAGAAGTATCCACCAATGGTTTTTGTGAGGAAAACAAAATTGCCATAAATTGCACATTTTTTCAGATTAAGAATGGGAATTCATTACAGATATTAAAGAAAAAATGCAGCTGAATTTCATAAGTGTTTTTAAGAGCATGGCATACAAAAAAACGAAGCATGGGGTTCGGTTGGATCCAAAGGGGATAAACATTTTTCGAATTCCCATAGGCCAACTTCTTAATTCAAAGAAAAAAAGGTCACTGAATCGTTCTCTGAATTTCAAGAGAATAAGATAATTTAGGTGATGGTGTGATAAGATTTTATCAAAAAAGTGGTGATCGCTACTGCTGCAACCTCGACCACAGCAAAGAGCATTGTTCATCGCAACTATTGCAACCTCAGCACGAAGGGGATAACATACAAAAATTTAATTGTAAAGTATTAAAAAATCTTATCTGAGACTTTGAGTGAGAACAACTGTTATCTTTATGATAACATAAATGAAATACATAAAGAAAAGAAAATCTGTTTAATAAATAACTCCAATGGTTCAACAGAAATCCTGGTTTTTGTGTCTCCTGAAAAAAATTCTAATTTTTGGAGATGAGTCCTTTTCGAAATTAACAATTCAATTATGTCTAATAAAAAAAAAAATATATATATATATATATATATATATATATATATCTAGAAATATAATTTGATTTTTCTTGGTTAATAATGATTATTTTGTACATTTTTTTAGCTCCAACCAAAGAAGAATGGAAGATCTCAACGTACCTAAGTTTTTTATGGATGAGGAATTCCAACAGATAATGGCAGAGGATGATGAGGACGAGAATTTGGAAGATATTAGAGAGGATTGGGATGATTCTGTTGAAAACACAGATTTTGAAATCCTAGCTGATAGTGAGAATTCAGAAGGAGAGGAGGACTGTGCTGGCTACTTGGTACCTCAGGTAACACTTTCTGGCCCTTCAGCCCCTTCTAGGCAATGGACCAGACAGCCCCCTTCTAGACCTCACATACCATTTACCCAAATTCCTGGACTAACTAGGGACATTTCAAAACTTACTACGCCCCTTGATTTCTTAGAACTTTTCCTTAGTGCTGAATTGTTTACCCTTATAGTGACACAAACAAATTTTTATGCCCAATATTTGCTTAGTAAAGCCAAACAGCCCAATGCTCTTATAAGGAAATGGAAACCCCTTGATTTAGGGGAATTCAAGATTTTTCTTGGATTGCTTTATCACATGGGGACCATTCCTTTGAATAGAATGGCGGACTACTGGAGTACTGACCCCATATTATTCGCAATTCCCTGCTTTAGGAGAGTAATGAGCAGAGACAGATTTTTAGGTATCTTGCAAGCTTTGCACTTTGCACAGAATCCTGAACCAGACAAACCCATACCGACTGACCAACTATACAAAATTCGTTCCCTAATTGGCATTTTTAATGGTACCATGGACCAACTTATTCTACCGACTAAAAACTTGACAGTTGAATCCATGGCCCTCTGGAGAGGTCAGCTCATTTTTAAGCAATTCATTAAAAACAAAGCTAACCCCTATGGCATCAAACTTTATATGCTGAATGAAACTGCCGGCTTAGTACTTAGGTTTATCGTAGAAATGGGTGCTTCTGATAAAGAAATTGGTAAAAGAGGAACTAACTCTGTTGTCCGTAAATTGATGGCTGGGAAATTAGATGTTGGACATTCATTATTTATGGATAAATTTTATAATAGTGTCACCCTCGTACACGAACTTCTTGAGAGAAATACGTATGTTACGGGAACTCTAAGGAAGGATCGGAAAGGTAATCCATCTGAAATCATAAATGCAAAGCCAAAAAAGGGTGAAGTTTTTGACATGCACAGTGACAAGGGAGTATGTGTCCTCAATTGGAAAGACAAAAGAGATGTTCTGATGATCAGTTCAGAATTTTCTGGGCAAATGGTTAATGTTACCACTCAAGGAGTTTTAAAACAGAAACCAGAGATGTTTCTGAAATACAGTGAATCGATGGGTGGTATAGATCGTTTTGATCAAATGATGGCATATTATCCAATTAAAAGAAAACCTTTGAAATGGACCAAAAAATTAGGGATACATATCCTTCATATATGCTTATATAATGCCTTCACCCTTTACAACAAGTACTTTTCCAAAATAACTTTGTATGACTTTAGGAACTCGGTGATAAAATTATTATTACCACCACCTTCGGTATCGCCATCAAAGATCAGACCTTTACAGAGAAGTGGAAGCAGAGGACTGCCCCTCCATTTCCCTGCAGTCCTTGGTAATATTGAAGGAACAAACAGAAAGATGCGAAAGAGGTGCCGAGTTTGTCTAGAAAATCGAAGACGGACGGATACGTCGATTTATTGCCCGGCGTGTCCCGATCATCCAAATTTATGTTTGGAAAATTGTTTTTTAGCTTTTCATAAAGATATAATATTTTAATTGTTAATTTGGTTATTTAGTAACATTAATAGTTTATTATATAATGTAATATAATGTATGTAATGTAAAAATGTAAATAATTATGTAAATACAGGATTCAAATGTAACCGGTGTTTTTTTTTGTTTTTTTACCTCAGTAAAACTTATACAAGTTTACTTATAAGCTGATAGTTTCAGAATTGAAATTATGAAATGGAATTGTGGAATTTAATATGACAGTAAGTATATAAGACATTATATAGGCAAACCCTCTACAACTGAAAATAAATCATTTCCCTCTTACTGCGAGCGAGCGCCTTTTGGTGCTCACCTTAATTTTAGTAAAAAACATCCTATGATTTTTGTAATATTTTTAACTTACATTTCAAAATAAAGAAAGTAGTTTATGTTAAAAGGCAATAACAGTGAAAGTCAAAAGTTTTTCGTTTATTACGCAGTCTGTTTTGAAAATTCAGCAATATGGAAAGGGCTAAGAACGTCTGGTATTCTCCATCCTTACCAAAGTTTCAACAATGTTGGCCTCCTTAAGCTTCCAGATATGAAAATATTCGGAACATTATTGTATAGAGAGAGAGTTGTTTCACTTTCTTAAGATTTCGCATTAAAGATTACCAGGTTTTTGCATCTGGAGTATAGCTGATCGACAATTGGCAACTCTGTTTTCAATTTTCGTCACCCATGATTGGGTTTTTTCTAATGCTTTTTCATAAAAAAATTAATTTTCATTGCTCTTACTGACTTGTGCTGTGAAATCACACATTTTAAAAAAAAATTAATTGATCTATATTATTGATGATAAAAAGTTGTAGGGACCGTTATGCACGGTTATTCATGATTCCTAAAATCTATATTTTAACTAATATTACTTTTTTTCTCATGATGATGGATTCAATAAATTTTCTTAAAAAATCTAAAGTTGCAGCATACTGAAAATTTGAATAACTAAACAATTCCACAAGATTAGGACCCGAAAATCGAAAACAATAACAGAGAGCTGTAATCATGTCTTTGTCAGCACTGCAACTCTTTTTTTTAAATTATCTTAATACAAAAATTCAGTTATGATCGAGATCACAGCAGGAAGCTCCATGGTAATTATGATGGCCAATTTATGGTAGATTTGCTATTGTCTAATATGTATGTTTCTAATGTGAAATATTGTTTATATATCATCCATCTAAAAATAAAAAAAAAATTATAAACTCAAAAATTGAGATTGCTAATAGCAGTAGTCAGACTGATTAAAATTGTGTTTATTTCATTGTTAAAACCGAAAATTGTTTATTTCATGTTTAAAAATTTATCAAGAAATAATAAAAATACTATTGCTTGTCAAAATCAACAATAGTATAGAGGCATGCCAGGCATGAGGAAGAAGTTAATAATTATGTGTATACAATATTATATTTTGCTTTTATTGATATTGTTTATATAGTCACTTCATAATTAATTTAAATATTTTATTATTAGAATTTTTTATTATAATAATATAATTGTTCATAGGCAGCCAGGATTCCTCTGTACAGCTACTGGAGAAGAGCCAGTGTGAATTAAAAACTAAGATGAACAAAGATTCCAGTTATCAGACAAACATCTGTCCTTGTAGTGACTATCAAGCTGACAGCAGCAGTCATTTGAAATTTCATATAATGACCTGTCATAAAGATATAAAGCCTCATCAATGTCCACATTGTGATTATAAAGGGGTAGTTATTAGTAAATTACAAAGACATAAAGTATCACCGTACTGGTGAGAAGCCTCATCAGTGTCCTTATTGTGATTATAAAGCAGTTGAAATTAGTAATGTTAAGAAACATGTTATGAGATAAGAAGATAAGAAACATGTTATGTACCCATCATAAGGATAGGAAGATTCATGAATGTTCTCATTGTGACTATAAAGCTTTAACGATGGCTCATTTCAAAAGAAACATGGTTAGTCATACAGGTGACAAGCTTCATGAATGTCCTCATTGCGATTATAAAGTAACAAAAAAGTTTACTTTAAAAAGGCATATAATAGCCCTTCATACATCTGAGAAGCAACATCAATGTCCTCACTATGACTATAAAGCTGCTGCAAGAAGTATGATAAAAAGCCATACAGGTGAGAAGCCTCATCAATGTCCTCATTGTGATTATGAAGCAACTGATATTAATTCTTTAAAAAGACATATAACAGCCCGCCATGCAGATTAGAAGCCTCATCAATGTTCTTATTGTGATTATAAAACAGTTACATTGAATAAATTAAAAAAACATATAATGTACTGTCATACAGGTGAGAAGCCTCATCAATGTCATTGTGACCATAAAGCAACTAAAATTATCAATTTAAAAAGACATATAATAGCCTGTCCTACAGGTGAGAGACCTCATAAATGTCCTCATTGTGACTTTAAAACTGAGTATACCAGTCGTTTAAAAACTCAAATACTGGCTCTTCATACTGGTGAGAGGTTCCATAAATGTCCTCATTGTGATTATATAACTGAGAATACTAATTATTTGAAATCTCACCTAACAGCTGTTCATAAAGGTGAGAAACCTCATCAATGTCCCCATTGCGACTTTAAAACAGCTCAGAAAAGTAATTTGATGAGACATGTAAAGCATCATAATATAGATGAGAAGCCTTATTAGTGTCCTCATTGTGACTATAAAGCAGGAGATGTTTGTTATGTAAAAAGATATATAAAAAAACGCCATACAGTTGAGAGTCTTCAGTCAATATCCTCTGTATAACTCTGTGATGTATTGAGTGTACACTTCCCCCTACTATGATGTATTGCTGGGGCAACTGTAGATTAATGATAATGATGCTGATACCATCAATCGCTGTCTACAAACCTTGGTCCACCGACTATCGTCCAAACCCAAACCCATTAGATCACCCTTAACGCAATCCTCCCTCCTACGTTTCGGTTTACCCCTCAGACGTTTACCAGTCGGCTCAGCGTTTATTAACTTTTTAGGAATTCGTTCGTTACTGAGCCAAACAATTTTACAAGCCCATTTCAACCGTCGCGATGATATCATTTCCATTATATGAACAGGGTTCATGCTCCGCAATTCCACGTTGTGTAACCTCCTAAATTCTCCTGTGGACTCATCCTTTTTCGGACCAAATATTTTACGTAATATCTTATTCCGAAGACCTTAAGGCATTGTTCGTCCTTCAAGGTTAGCAGCTACCTTTCACAGAACAGTAGGAAAAATATTATTTTTATATATTCTAACTTTTAAGTTTATGGACAAAATGAGTGATCTAAGTAATGTTGATACCGAAAAATAATAAGCATTTCCCGCCTTTAACCGCGCCTTTATTTCCTCTTGAATTTCATTTTTTCTTGAAATCATCAGATACCAAATACTTAAATTTCTCAAAGTGTTCAAACCTATTTTCTCCTATATCTATATCATCAAAATCGCCGCTGTTTCTGTTGCTAACCATATATTTCGTCTTATCCGTATTTATTTTGAGGCCAAGCTCTTTACCAGCTTTTATCAACGTTGTTGTATTCAGTTTTATAGTTTCCGCGTCCTCACCAATACCAAATCATCCGCAAACCCAAGCACGGATATTTTACCACCCAGATCTAAACCCCCTTTCGATACGCATCACCTTTCTTATGACATGCTCTAGTGCTAAATTAAATAGAACAGATCAAAGGGAATCACCTTGTTTTAAACCCGAGCGAACTTCAAATTTCTCCAAAAAATAATTACTGATTCTAACTTTATTGAATGTTTCAGTCATGCAAATCCCTATAAGATTTACTAACTTCTTCGGCTCAATCAAAATATTATACAGTCTCTAGCGATCAATGGAATCATAAGCCTTTTTGAAATCGACAAAAAGCTGATAAACTACACTTGTATTCTAATTTGTTTTCTAATATTTGCTGTAAGGAAAATATCTTTTCGATAATAGAGCGGTTCCGTCTAAAGCCACGTTGGCAATCTCTGATAATTTCCTCGGCTTATTCCGTGATTCGACTACTTAGGATCAACGAGAATATTTTATAACATACCGGGAGGAGAGATATTCCGCGATAGTTATTAAAATCCGCCCTCGGTTCCTTTTTGTGAATCGGAATAAGTATAGATTCTTTCCATTCTTCGGGTATTTTTTCATTTTCCCAGATTTGTGTAGTCAAAAAATGTATTTTAAAAACTCTAGCTTCACCGCATGCTTTTATTAATTCACTGGGAATGTTGTCGATTCCCGCTGCTTTATGAGATTTTAATTTTCCGATGGCTATTCCGACTTCTTTACTCTGTTTTTCAATTAACGGTTCGGCACTCTGATATTCAGAAGGAGGAGATTGACTATTATTTTCCTGATTCAAAATATTTTTTCTAAGTGTTTTTTAAAGTTATTTATAATGTCCCCCGGATTGGCCAAGATATTGTTATTTTCATCACTAATTCCATTCGTTGCGGGTTCAAACTGTTTACGCGATCTCTTTATACCCTTGTACACGTCTTTTGCGTTGTTTTCAGTTCTATTAGTTTCTACCTGTATTATTTTGTTTTTAAGATATTCTCGTTTTTTATTTCTGACGAATTTAGACGTTTCATTCTGTAAGGCTCGGAAGTTAGCAACATTTTTATCGCTTGGATTATTTAGAGCTTTTAATTTAGCGGTTTTTCTTTTTCACAAAAGTTTAGACAATCATTATCGAACCACGGTTTGTTCTTTTTAGTGTCCCTTTTCGCAAGACAAAATTGCTTACTTCTTTAATATTATCCCTAATTCCGATCCATAGCTTCGCAATCCTCGTCTAAAGATTCTAAGACTTCAAACCTATTCTTGATATATACCGCGAATTGATTTCTAATTAAAAAGTTTTTCAATTTATCTAGATCAAAATTTTCGGAACAAATACGGCTTTCTTTTCTGTTTTTTATATTAAGTTTTTGTCGAAGTTTCGCGATTACTAATTCATGATCTGACCCACAATAAGACCTCACGTTAATTATACTATTTCGCCATCTTTCTTGTAGCAAGACATGATCAATTTGATTTCGTGTTTGTGAATCCGGCGACGTCCTCGCATACTTATGAATATCCGTATGTTTAAACGTAGTACTTTTGATTGTTATGTTTTTCGAGAAAGCAAAGTTTATTAGTCGGATCCCGTTATAATTATTATGTTCGTGCAAACTTTCTTTACCGATCGTCGGATAATATACTTCTTCCCTTCCCTGCTTTGCGTTTGCGTCTCCTAATATTTTGATGCAGTTTCGCGGTGGTTTCTCGTAAGCCCACTCTACGTTATCATAAAATTCGCATTTAACTTCATCACTGTCTTCGGTAGGAGAATGTATGTGTATCAATGCGATTTTAAACCACCACTCCTGAAATATGGCCAACGATATCCTACCACAAAAAATTATACTGCAGACTAGTGCATTGAAAAAAAAGTCCTTTTTTTCAATAGATTTATTCAATTATGTTCCACATCCCACATTCATAACTGCCACTGAAGATTGTAAAATGTGAATCTTAGACAAGTTTTATCTTATAATCAGTTAAATAAACCTCTGGAAACGTATTATTTTGCATTTGCCCCATATCCGGTACTGATTGAATAATGAGTCTTCCAGATACCTCGTACACACTTACTCCTTAAGGGAGTCCTTAACTAAGGCAGGGGCAAATGTGTATTAGGTACCCTTAAAGTGAATTATCAATTCTGAAAAAATTGACATGATTGAAGCGTGGGCTTATATGTAATATTTAAATGGACTTCAATGTAATCATTTTTAATTTGCCTCAAGATTACAATTGTGACCTCCAGGCAAACTAAAGAAAACAGCCTTATAATATGGAAGGTCGAATATTAAAAATAATTAATTTAAATCATTATTGTCTCAAAAATATGTTTTTTATTAAAAAAGAAAAGTAAAAAAAAAAAAAGAGACATCAAAAATAAAGATTTTATAGTCGTTTAAAGTATAGTATAACTTTGTAAAATCTAGTGCACACTTAGCCCACACTACCATATAATATACCATCTCACAGGAATGAAGCCTTATCGACATTGTGAAGAAGCATTAGATATAAGCTACTTGTTCTTATTCTAACAGTGTCATGATTACAGTCATTTTGATTAATGGGAGGATAAGTGTCATCACCACATTCTGTGGTGTTTGGGTAAAGGGGAATAAGTCATTTTTTTACGACAACAGGTTTAAGTTATATTTTGTTTTTAATGAACTTTACATTTAAGAAAAAGTCAATTAGTCACTGAAACAGTGTTCATATGGAATGTGGATACTGTTCCATTGCAGTGTTGCCAGATAGGGATTTTTCCCCTATATTTAGGGTTTTATTCACCCTCTGGGGTATTTTTTACTTTTTTAATCATCTGTTCTTATCTTATGCTAGGGGTTAATTATGGTTAGACTAATAGAAAATTGAGAATTAAGCATTTAGGGTTAAAGTAGGTGGATTTAGAGGAAAATTTAGATAAGTTTAGGTTTAAAGTTGGTAAATTTAGGGGGAAAATATTTGGATGGCCTGGCAACACTGTTCCATTGATTTATTTGCCAATATCCCAAAGGCCAACTTCATTGAAAAGAACATAATATAACTTAAAGCTGTTGTCGCAAAAAAATGACATATACTCCTTCACCCAAACGCCACAGAAGGTACAACTTGTAAAGTTGTATTCTACAGAATTATAAATACATATTTATTTATTTTAAATTAGTTATTTATTTTTTTATTGTTAATACTAGTTGGTTAGTTGTATGTATAACATTTATTACCTTTTTGTGAATGTTTTGAAATAAATAAATGAGCTAAAAATTTAAATAAAGCATTTGATTCCATAAGATACACAAGAGACCTCTCATCACTGTTTTTAGTTTGAATGTGGCAGATACTAAGAATACAACCAAAAATTCATTATTAAATCTATGTAGTAAACATTTTTATTCAAAAGAACATTCAAATTGAAATTCCGAAAGAAACGATAACAACGAAAAAATTATTTATTTATGATAAAATTACTTTTAATATTTTAATATTTATTCAGATTAGATGACTCAGCTTCTGATTCTTCTTCCCTTTTATACGCGAGACACTGAAAAATATTTAACTTAGGTTCATTGACTTATGGCGTTTCTCAAATAAATAAGTAGCCACCATTATAAAAGAGCGAAAATGCGTTGTACTAAAGGAGTTATGTTCCTAAAACACGTGTCAATCTCAACTGAGTTGAAATCCGCCAAATTTTAATTATACCCCCAAAAAGTGACTGACAGGGTTTCTCAGCTCAACGATTTTATTTATATATTTTTAAAGCTTTCAATAATTTAAATCTTTATATCTGTATTTTTTGAAGAATAGAAAAATTGATAAGAAATCTGTCTCGAAAGTAAATAATATTTTTACATAAAACAATTACGAAAATTAAAAAGCAAAAATATTAAATAACTTCACAGAGATAAGAGACATGATTCACCTTGTCATTTAGACCTCTTTGGAACGTAAATAAAAACTTTTTTTTGATTAGGTATTGTGCCGTTTGGTTGTTTTTAGTTGTTTATTTATATCTATGGATGGAATTGGTGAGTTACTATCCTGTCTATTTTTTTTAATTTGATTTATAGCCATTAGAAGTTTATAAGAATTCTGGGACAATTTGATTGTTTTGGGTTCTGAATTGGTTCAATCTTTTATTGGATAGGGATCTTGTCTGCTTCTTCCTTTCACTTGAATCTTAATATGCAATAATTAACTAACCGAAATTTTTATGAAAATGTGTTTTATAAGCGATATCGAAAATTTTTATAAAATTAAATTAAATCAAGAACTTATTGGCATAGCTTATAAAACAGTTTCATAAAAATGTCAGTTAGTTCCTTATTGCTTATTTGTGTTCAATTCTGCTCCGCAAAAATTACTGTTGGATTTGATTTTCATTTGGCTCAAAGGTTTATAATTTCGCCATGTATATATAGAGTTGCTTATCTTTTTAGCAATGTTCATGTTAAATACAAATCTTATAAGGTGATCTTATAAGCATCACCTCTGTTTTAGGAAGTGAAATATGTGAAAAAGAGCTATGGTTTAATCACATTATTATTATATAATTAATATCTTAATTTATGACTTGTTTCAAAGGTCAAAGATGTTATTTGAGGTTACCTGTCCAATCCCATCGTCTGTTAAACATAAAGTTGTCAATGTGTGATTATTTATTACAAAATTTTGTCTTATGGTAAGAACAAACTCCATCTACTACATAAAGAATATTAGTCCTGTGACTTTTGGTTAATCAAGAAGTGATAGTATCTTATACCCATTTGTATTTGCTTTGGTATACCATCAAGGATAAATCTCACAGTTTTAGCTTATTTTATCGCCACCACCACTTTTATCGCACTTCAAAATTAGGAAAATTTACTTCCATATTTTCTTTGTAACGGAAGGTCCGCTTTTTGTTCTGTAAATTGCAAATTACTCCTTTTCAACTTAGAATTGCATATGTTTAAAGGCAATAATTTAATAACTATTTCTAAAGGTTGTAGTATATATAGATAGAAGAAGAATTTTATTCTGGGACTAGGTCCCTTAAGAATAACAGAATAGAAAAAATAAAGCAGAAACGATATCTGGCCATAAGATTACAAAATAAAGATCAATTAATGTTTACAATATTTTCAATAAAATAATAAGCAATTGATATAAATTCTTGTCTTGAAAAGAATAATTAATGTGAACAAAAAAATAAAGAGAAAATGAAAAATACAAAAATCATGGGCTGATTAGGAAAGTTGAAGCTAGTGTATTAAAAACTAATATTTACTTCTGATTTTAGATTTTAATCTAAAATTTAAATTTTGTAATTAGAGAACATCATTTTGGAAAGAAAGGAGGTGTTGGAAAAGGTGGGATTTGAATGAGGATAGAGAAAAAGCATGGCAGATATTAGAAGGAAAGAAATTCCAGAGGGTAAAGGAATGGATGGGTGAGAAAGGAACGTTCGAATGTTTTGGTTCTATGACAAGGGGTATAGAGGTCCCTATACCCTATATAATAAGGGTAATATAAATATTTAAATAGACAATTATTTTTGTAAAAAAAAAAGAAAGAAAGGAACATAGTTAAAGCATTCTGATTAGTAAAATCAGTAGGGAGTACTTTGCTAAAGAATTAGGGGGAGATATTGGCCGGAGAAATATCCACTCTATAAATAGGAGGTGGTAAGGTGGCGGCAAATGCCATGGACATTGGCCCAAGGAGTCCTTAAATTGACCTTAATTAAAATAAGAAATAACATATATTATACTACAATATAATATAACTAGACCTCCCGCCCCTGCTTCACCCGGGATATGATGGTCTTAATGTAAATATCATTTCTTGACTGCAATTTTCTAACTAAACTTACATTATTGAGCTATTATAATTGCTAGGCAAATGAATTTTATATTTCAATAAATGTTTGAATCACCAAAATGGTCCAATTTATAATTTCAATGATTATTGATATACTGATCGGTTAGGAGTATTTAGAAATGTTGGATGTACGGGACATGCTTCCACTTTCACCAAAATGATTTTCTGAAAACTATGTTAAGAATAAATACATCTGATTCAGATTATATAAACATATTTATTTAAGAACGAAACTGCATACATTATAACGTAATAAATTCATTTTAATGATATTCTATTTATTTTGTGTTTATCTTATTGAACATCATAAACTGTATTTGAAGGAACTTGACTAAAGTGTCCTCTTAAACGTATAGAATTTATTTATAACTTGACTACAGTGCTAGCTATTGGATCCTAGCATAGCTATGAGCCATTATCTCGGATATGTATTTATGTAAACATATTGTGTGAATATGAAATTAATCGGTCAAGTCGTTCAGAAGTTAAAGGATCACGAACATACAAACCAATGATTATATACATAAAAATTATAATATAGTGTCTGTGTGTTCCTGCATATTATTATAATATATAAATAGGCCCGTGGCAGCCAAGACCCCTAAGCTTCATACTCAAAATTTGAAAATGTGGCTGTGTTTTATACACAATAATAAAATGTTAGCTATAACAATATGTACATATGTGTGTGTATATATATATATATATATATATATATATATATATATATATATATATATATATATATATATATATATATATATTTATATTGATTATAATATAATTTATATATTATGTAGTAATGCTAACATTGTGTTATTATGTATAAAATTTTCATATTTTGAGTAAGAAACTTAGGAGGCCTGAAAACTTGGTTGCCACGGGCTTTCATAATTATACTTATGTTACTGATTCCCTCTCATTGTTTTTGGCAGTAATGCATTACCACCACGCCTTCTCCTCTTATACCTTACTAAATTCTTCTATTAATGCTTTTGTAATCAAACAGTTCCTATCTCATGCTGGTATGTTTTTTATTTTGTTAGAAAAATGAGTAACAATAGAAGATTTTCAACGAAATCTTTATTCAGACTACGACTGTCAGTGAAAAGGAGAAAGCCTGGTCCACCAAAAAAACAAAACAGTGAGTACATATTAATTACTTTTGATTATAGTGCTGAAAGATTTACCACTTTGTGATACTTCTAAATTATTGTATTTCATTTTTAGATATTTACACCTATTCTAGAGTAATTGTAGAAAGTTTACAGAAAAGTGTAGTGGATTTCTTCATTAGCTTATTGCAAAAAATGAATAAAATATTCCTCACCATTGGAGCCCATTTTATCCGATACTAGTAAAAACCTGCAGTGAGATCGATTTATAATAGAAAAAAATAACAAATATCTTTTTAAAAAATATTTATATTCATACTTAATGCAGGTATTTAATATCCATAACTTAGATCACCTTCTCTCCATGGCCTTTTCCTTACCGAGATTTTTTTGACTTCGTCAAGTTTGCATTGAAATTGCCACTTTTTTCTTAGTTGCATCTGGGGCTTCATAGTAATGTTTTTCTCTCTCTCTAAGAGTGAATTTATCTATGTTGGAAGGGAAGAAGAGTGGGGCAGTCAAACACCATTCGAAATCTGGAGCTGCAGCATTAAAATTATATTGGAAAAAAAAAGCCATATCACGTTTTTGGGGATCATGCAAACTGTAAGAAGCCTTTTCATCTTTGTCGAGTTGGGCACTATGAACTATCAAAAATAGAAGAAGAAGCATGTATTAAAGTAAAGTGCTGCTTGCAATCAACCCAGCGATGCCGCTGAATCGTATATGTTGTTAGTAATAAAATTCATCAATAGGAAGTTAATAAACCATGGAAAACGAGGTTTTTATAAATCGGGCAAGATCAGCTGTTCTCAATTGCCAAATGGGGTCCTCATGGCATTAATATGATATGAAGAGCCATACAAAAAAAAGTCCTGCTGCAATTGTTAAAAAGTTTATCAAAGACGAGAAAAGAGAAACTTGTAGTGTAAGAAAACACTATTTTATTGGAACCAAACTCGACAAAACCGAAGTAAAGATAAAAAAATAGAAAGTTTGTGGAAAAAAAAATTATGGGGAGACAGTAATACTACTAGGTATGAATGGTCCAAGTCGGTGAACTAATTGAACTAAAAAGAAAAAGTCTTCTTTAGAAACAGATGAAATTGCAAACCTGTAAGAAGAGATACTAGGACAAAGAGAGAATTCAAAATGGTTCACTGACGGCTTCCAATTTTGGCTATATTAGTTGGAGAAGTAGCAAGAAATGGGAGAGGAAAATATTATGTTCACATTTATGTAGTAAGGCTATTCCAATATGGCTTACGATGAATATGAATATTCCAGGAAGGCAATGGCTCAATTATCCAACGCTATCGAGTCATTTTCTTTATTGACTGGATTACAAGTTTTGCCTTGGTGATTATTTGTTTATCCTGTTTTCGGGTATTTAGGGACATCTCCAGGCAGGTTGGCAATTTTTAAAGTAAAGTTCCCTTTGCCTATCAAAAACTTAAAGATAGAAGATACAGTGAGAGGAATAAATAATTTTTGCGTAGACAAAATTATACTATGAAATTAAAATGAAACACACCATTATTTCTACCAAATTCAAAGCCAACTCAACATTTCACAAAAAAAAAAAAAAATGTTATTTCGTTGTCTATGCTGATATTGATTAGAGAAAATAATAAAATAAACAAATTTTGGGCGAAATACGCATTACATAAATTAATCTATTTTAATGAAAAGGTTTTAAATGGGATTAAAAGATTTGAGAAGGAACCAGGGAAAGTTTCCTCAGCCATGCCCTCCCTTCCATTCTGTTGCCTTTGGTACTCACAGTAGTCATGCTCTCCTATTTGTTTTGAGGCGAATCATATACATGATCTTGAAGCAACTTTCATTTACTTTATAGAGTATGAAAATGATCAAAAATTGTAACTTTTTTGTTGTATCCATAATAAATAGATGATTTTCTGTCATTATATGCAACATTTTTTTTTTTTCTTTTAAGTTATGGTTTGTGAAATATTGATCAATTAAATTTTGTTAGCAAAAATAGTTAATGTATATTTTACTCCAGTGAATTCATTGAATCAGCAAAAAATATATAGTTTCATTCAACAGATAAATAAGGAAGTAAATTTCGCATAACTTTGGTCGCCGTCTATTGAAAAAAAAATCTTATGTATGAATCTCGAAAAGTTGTAGTAGTTGATGTGAATACAAACTAGGGAATCCAATTTCATCTAAACATTAAAAAATCTATTCCATTATCCATTATTTTGTGTGATGTAATGCCAAAAACTAAATAAAAAATAATAATATTCCTTTTCTTCTTTGGCAAACTATTAAATTTTAACTAATATACATCCATTTTTAAAGAACTGTTGCATTTAATTTTTTTTAATTTAACAATATGTTTTATTTTTTACATTATCTAATTGTCATCTTTCTTCTTTTTTTCCCAGGAATGAATAAGTCTAGTATTTTTATTAAAGAAGAAAAGATAGATGGAATTGAAGCTGAAGGCAAGTTTTCTTTTTTTAATACAATTTTTGTATGTCAAATAGTATTTTATATTGTTATTGATATATCAAGATTAAGTTCAAGTTTAATTTCTAAATTAAAGTCTTTAATAACTATTTAGTTGCAGTTTTTCCATTTGAAGCCTGATTGTCATCTCTATTTTTTCCAGGAATGAGTAACTCTTCTATTTTTATTAAAGAAGAACAGACAGATGAAATTGAAGATGAAAGTAAGTTTTCCTCTTTTTAAAATTGTTTGCATAAAATAGTATCTGATATATTTATTGATATATTGAGATTAAGTTCAAATTTAATTGTTAATTAAAGTATTTAATGATATTGTCCAGTTGTAGTGGAATGGGAATTCCAGTGGAAAACATTATGCAGCTAAAACTAGGAATTAACATACATTTTTAGTACTTTACATTAACCCTGCACCAATTGTTTTTTCAATTGTTTATTGGTTGGTTTCATAGATTTCAGATTTTCTATTTTTTGCTGGCTCTATCCTACAAAAAAAAAGATTATTTACTTTCTGACCAACATAATATTATTGTTTTGTTTTTTTTACCAAATCTTGTGTAACTGTTATATTTAATTTATCAATATGTTTGTTGTTGTTTTTTTAAATTATCTTTTTATCATTTTTCTTTTCAGGTACGAGTAACTCTTCTATTTTTATTAAAGAAGAAAAGATGGATGAAATTGAAGCTGAAGGTAAGTTCTCTCTTTGTAAAATTGTTTGGATATCAAATAGTATCTGATATTTTTATTGATATATCGAGATTAAGTTCAAACTTAATTCTTAACTAAAATATTTAATGGCATTGCCCAGTTGGAGCGGAATGAGAATCCCAGTGAAAAGCATTATGCAGTTAAAACTAGGAATTCACTTAAATTTTTTAGTACTTTACATTAACCATGCATCCATTGGTTTTTTAATTATTTTTGGTTGGTTTCATAGATTTCAGCTTTTCCATATTTTTTGCTGCTCTGTCATATTACAAAAACAAGATTATTTAATTAACTTTCTACCCTTTATAATATTATTTTTTTTTTACCAACTCTTGTATATCTGTTGTATTTAATTTATAAATATGTTTATTGTTTTTTTAATTATCTTTTTATCATTTTTTTTTTCAGGAATTAGTAACTCTTGTGTTTTTATTAAAGAAGAAAAGATGGATGAAATTGAATCTGAAGGTAAGTTTTCTCTTTTTAAAATTGTTTGTGTATCACATAGTATCTGAAATTGTTATTGATATATCAAGATGAAGTTCAAACTTAATTTATAAATTAAGATCTTCAATGACACTGTCCACTTGGAGTTTTTCCAATGAAAAACATTATACAGTTAAAACTAGGGTTGGAATATCGAAACGCGATATATCGATATATCGGATTTGAAAAACCGATATATTATATCGTTATCCTAACACCCGATATATCGATGACATCGATATTTTACACCGATATATCGGTGATTTTGATAAACTTTATTATTTTATTTTAATTAGAAATTTCCTTTATTCTTTATCATATTTTTAATGTTATCCATGAGCTGTACTTAACATTATAGCTTAATTATTTAATCATTCTAGGACGCTATCTTTGAGCTGTAGTAACTTCCTTACTGTTTTAACTCATAGGCGTCACTAACCTGTTGTTCATTGCTGTTGTTAGCATGGTGATTAAAGTGAAAATAGAAACAAAAATGTCGCCACCAAAAAGTGTGGAACATTTTAAATGGAGAGACAGTAAAAGTGCGGAGTGCAAATTGTCACAAAATATTTCGGACATCGGGAAACACAACAAACCTGCAGTCACACCTCAAATCTTTCCATTCGCACGTTTTTTCGTCTCCATCAGGGTCAGATTATTCTGCAACACAATCTACTCCATTCCTCCATCAGAAGCTTCTGACATAAGAGTTTCCAAAATATCGCATCGTTTGAAGAGGGAGACGAACAACGAAGAAAAACTAATGATGCTATTTTATATTTTATCTGTAAGGATACTCTGCCATTCTACACAATTGAAAAGGAAGGTTTTCTCAGCTTGGTTAAAATTCTAAAATAAGGTACCTTCTAGAAATACATTAAAAAAATTATTGAATGAAAAATACTCAGAACTGCGCTCTCTTTTTCAAAAACATTCGAATGAAGTAAATTCAGTGAAATTGACGTGTGACATATGAACGGAGTCCCACCAGATGAAAAGTTTAATTGGTGTCACTGTTCGCCATTTGTTGATTACTTGCGATATCGCCAGTGAATATATATCATTATAAGGGATATCTAAACAATGGAGATTTCTCTAAAAATCGGCTACCATTTGATTTGGAGAGGTCTGGTAATGCTTGTCGACTTTTTTTCTCAGCTGTAGAAGGTAGGGATTTTGCTTGGCGCCTATTTTCGAAAAAAAAAATAAGGGAGTGAGGTTACTCAAAACCTAGAATTTTGAGGGGGGTTAAATTTGTTTTTTTTTATGGTCGATTACAAAGGTTCAGTATTGAGAATAATAAAACAAAAGAACCTAATTCCAGACCAAATCCATTTGGAAAAAAAAAAAATTACTCACACATCTATTGGTTGCGTAACCTACCTACTTATCATATGTGAATTAATGTTCAACGTTTAAGGTTACAAGTTAATTGTTTTGTGTAATAAATGTGATATGCTTTGGAAAGTGTTATGTGTGTTAAGTGGTTTTTTGTTTGTGTTGTTTTCCGTTTGAGTTTAGAGTGCTCAGTGCTCAGCAATGGCTCTTTGGTGGAGTTTTAAGTGTCTTCATAGAGAAGACACATTTGTTGCTATTATAAATAGCATAAGGGAATTAGCAAACCCAAGAGAAGGTTAAAATTAGCGTTATTTCTTAATATTTAATTTCATCATGTAATTTTATTTTCTTAAATAATTGTATTAATAAAAATAATTCAAAATGAAAGTTTTTGTATTATTCTATTTCTTTCTTTTAAAGGTATTGTAGTAAGGAAATATAATTTAAAAAGCCTAGTTGGAAAAGACTAGTTGGAAGAATTATTTAGAAAGCTTCGTAGCATTACAACTTGGTTTGCTATTGTTGGCTGTGACCAGTTAAGAAAACCCACTGAAGGTGGCACTAAATGCAAGCTAATTTCAGATGTCCCTACCAGATGGAACAGCAAATACTATATGGTCCAACGTTTCCTTGAACTTCGGCCTCATATCAGCGTTATATTGAACACACAAGTGCTCCAGATATGGTGACTGTACGGGATGTTGAAGAATATTCAAGAATAGGAATCGAGGTATATTAGGTAGATGCTAACAACTAGTTTTAAATTTTATTGTGTTTCAACATTTCACAGTGTGTCATATGCATAGTAAATCATAGGTCTACTCGCAATTGTACTTTCGTACTTTATTATGAAATAGAATCCAGGTCTTTTCTCCTTATCCTTCAAATAAACTCAAGAGTTTGTGATTACCGAAACAAAAAATAATATGGATAAATCACTCACCAAATTGAAATAAAATAGACAATACTATAAATGTAAATAAATTGTTGCAGATAATCATTGGTTAAAATAGCACATGTTAATTTATTAATATAATGGTGTAAATATGAGAATAAGTAATATTTAGTTGCCAAATAATAATTAGTAGATAAGCTTGAAACACATATACTGTTAATTAATTCTATGTAAAGACAAACAGGTTATAATATAAATGGTGATTGTACTAAAATATATATCAGATGAGTTACATGTTTTTAGATAAATGTTTTGAGAATGCTCAATGTGTGCATGGAAACTTTAAGAAATACATTTTTTTTTTTTTAGAAAAATAAAACAAGATTTTTTTTTTTAATTTGTAGAATAATATAATGCATGAAATATGGCAAAAAGCCTTCAAGATAAAAATGTATTATAATACTTATTTTTTTTAGCAAAGTATTATTGTTTTTTATCTTTTTTTATAATGATTCATGGATAATAAAAATATTGTTCTATAAATAATAATTTTATTATTTCATAACCTTAATCACATTTTAACGTTATACTCATTTAATGCACGGTTTCTTTGCTTTTACATCCATTTCCTTTCGATATATATCGATATTTTTCTACCGATTATCGGTGGATATCGATGTTTGGTTTTGCGATATATCGAAATATCGAATATCGATATTTTTCTTTGGATAGTCCAATCCTAGTTAAAACATTTACTTAAATTATTAGTTCTTTACATTTTCTCTGCAATAATTGAAGGGTGTACTGCAAAATGAAGGTAGTTCAATCCAGGGGAGTTTGAATGTACTATTTTGTGGCACAAAAAAAAATCTTTTGTTTGAGCTACCTTCTTTTTTGCAGAGAACCCTTCAATTGTTTATTGGTTTCATAGAATTCAGCTTTTCATTATTTTTGGCTAGCTCTATCCTACTGCAAAAATAACATCATATAATTAATTTTCTGCCTTAAATAATATTATAGTTTGTTACCATCTCATGTATAAATTATAATCATCACATAAACTGAATATTGGTCATTTGTGTTGTTTTATTTTTCAGATATGAGTAACCCTGGTGTTTTTATAGAAGAAGAAAAGACCGATGAAGTTGGAGCTGAAAGTAAGTTTAGGTTTTTCTATTTTTAAAGATTTTCCACTCAAGTAGTCTGTTTCCTTAACCTAAATTTATGTGGCACCATTCCATATTTCGCAATCTAGGCCCATTCCTCTCTTAGACCACATCTCATCATATATTCCTCCATTTCTTTAATCCCAAATCTTTCTTGGTCTACCTCGTCTTGTTCTGCCTTTTATTTTCCTCCTTTACACTTCTTGGCAATCTTCCTTCTGGCATTATTTTTAAATGTCCATACCAATTTAGGTGAAAGTATGTTTTCTCTTTGTAAAATTTTTGCATATCCCATCTCTGATTATCTGTACAATTATGATTACCATTTCTGAATTATTGGTCAAGGAAGAATTATTAGTTTATTATTTTCAATAATAGACCTTTATTACAGACCAAGAAAACAAAAATTTGAATTCCTCCTCAAAATTTGAGGTTTTATGTTTCAGGATAAGTAGAATCTAAATATCGAATAAAAAAAAAAAATCCATCCGTACGCTGTCTAGAGCTTTTCTCCACAAGACTACTGGACCGATTTTCTTGAGATTCGGCGCTAAAGTCGCAGGTCACCCCAGAAAGATCCTTGGAACTCGACATTACCGTCCGTCTGTTTATTTCAAAATAGCAGCCCATAACTTAGCCATTTATAAAGATAGAAGGAAAATGTAAGGTGTTTTGGAATCAGCTAACAAAGGAGTTTAAATAAAATTAAAAAAAATCTATATAAATGCTTTTGGTTTATTATTTTCAATAATATACCTTTGTAATCGACGAAGAAAAAAAAAATTTAATCCCCTCTCAAAATTAGAGGTTTTACGTTTCAAGATACGTAGAATCCAAATATCGAATAAAAAAAAATCTATCCGTAAAATATTATGATTAATCGAAAGATTCTCTACAAAAGCAAAAAGAAAATTACTTAAATTGGACCAGTATTAGCTGAGATAAAGCATAATGAACTTTGTAGACTAATTCTGGAGCGCTGCAGGTCATCGTGATCCTAGGCCTCCGACATCAATTGAGGGCTTCCGACTTCCTCGCATCTCTCTACTGCATCCTTCCTTGGATTATTTCTGCACTTCCTTTAGCTTCTTGGCCCTTGATCTTTTCCCACTGAAGTGCACATCCAATATTTTCCTCTGTACCGTTTTACACTCTGATTAGATGTTCTAACCATCTCAGCATACTTGCATTGACACAGTTTCCTCTTAACACTCTCAGTTCGGAACTCTCACTGCGATCATCATTTCTAAAATTTCTGTTTCATTGGTGCCTACTGCTTTATTTCTTTGCTGAACTTGGTTAATATCTTTTATAAAGTCTTCTGCACAAGTTCCTTCCCCGAAACTCTCCAAATCATTTAAAAGATAATCTAATTATCTAAACTGTGAACCAAAGCAATACGAAAAGTCCTGTGAATAGACAGATCAGAATTAATTTTTGAAATATTACTATTTGGAAATAATAAACCATTTTGTAATAATTTGCAGCATTTTTTTATTGATTATATTATTTTTTATATTAATTTCAAACTAATTTTAAAGATTAAAAGTAAATCATTAATGGCACTGTTTATTTGTAATTTTTCCAGTAGAAAGCATTATGTTGTTAAAAATAGGAATTAACTTAAATTTTTAGTTGTATGGATTAGTCCTACAGAAATTGTTTATTTCTATATTTTTGGCTGGCTCTATCGTAATGCAAAAATAACATTATTTAATTCTTAGATCTCTACATTTCCCAATGTTTTCCTTAATGGTTAATATTTCTGGTACCATTTAATAATTATAATAGTATGTATAAAATTGGTTATTTATTTTATTGCGTTAGTTGACATTTCAAGTAAAACAATTCTTTTTTTTCTTACAGTTCCCACAATTTTTATTCAACAAGGAGATGAGTCGCAATTTTATAATGGTAAGCAACAATATTAAAAATTAAAATATTATAATTTTAATTTCCCTATAGAAATTCATTTTCTGGTCCTGATCTATTCAGAAAATATTGTATACTATGGGAAACTTTGTAGGTGCATATTTTGGTACAATAGAATAATTAACTTCTATAATTTTTTGTAGCTCAAAAGTAAACTGAATTTATAATTTTTATTGCATTTCTTACATCGCCTTCCGGCTCGAATGATGGAACAACCCAGATATTTTTTTTAACATCTCAATTTAAATATTTGTAAATTTGAATTACTGATCAATTTTTCATTTATCACATTTAGTGTGAATAGAAAAATTAGTATTTATCCACGTGCGACACAGGGTCAATTTTTAAACTTAAAGTGCCAGATTTTTTAGTTTTAGCATATCTGTTTGTTGCATAATATAAATCACATTGGATTTTTTCTCTTTGAAGCAATTTAAGGCTGAATACCCTAAAAGTCACTACCTTCCTCTATCCCAAGCCACAAAATTAACCTCTCAGAGTGTTATCACTCTGAAGAGCAGTACACTATTCAAAAAATAATATTAGTGCAGTGTTACCATATAATAAAATAATATTTTTGGATTTGCTTTACTAAAATGTACCAAAAGAAGGCATGCTTATGGGCCTCAAAAATATCTGCCCCAAATTCGGCCATCATTATGTTCTCTTCTGCTTTTTTTTGTAATTGCCACAAAATTTAAAAGTACCAGGGAATCACTAATATAGTTATACTGCTTTCAACCCTTTGAAAAGATTCAAAGGCTGAAGGGTTCGACAATTTTTGAAGATTTACCTCTCACACCATCAGTATTAGTGCAAAGTTAGGCCCAGTGTCAATTGGCCCCGTACCGCACTGAACGTGTTAATGTTTTTTTGGGCATCAAAATGATATAATTTGCAGTCCAAATATACCTAAGGTAAAAAATTTACCAGTAATTCAAATTTATAATTATTTCAATGGAGATGTTCACAAAATGGCCATTTTTGAGTTGTTCCTTAATTGAAGGCGGAAGAGTGATATTTGCATGGAGCTGTTTCTTGTGGTTGTTTTGTAACAAATATTATTTTAATGCCAGAAGGGGGACTGACTTACGTGAAACCTGAAGGAGAGGAGTTTCTTTCGGATGATGGTAAGAAACATTTCAATTATTAATTAGAACATTATATTTAATTTAATCTTAGATCTTTATTAACTTAACCTTACTCTATTTTGTTTTTGAAGTCTTACTATCAGCGCCGTATATGCTATGGCCCCGGCAGTAAACATGTTAAAGAAAAAAAGTGTGTTTTAGTTTATTATTTTCAATAATGAACATTTGTTATCGACCATTAATAAAAATAAAAAAATTAACACCCACAATTTTGAGTTTTAATATGTTTCAAAGATATAGAATTCAAGAATATTTTTATGCAGGCTCCATTCTACCGCAAAAACTGGATTATTTAAATAATATTTTGCCATACATAATATTATAGTTTTTAATCAACTGATTTATATTCTAGTTAATACATAAAGTGAATATTTATTATCAATGTTATTTTCTTTTTCAGGCATGAGCGACCCTGCTGATTTCATAGAAGAAGAAAATACAAAAGAAGCTGAGCCTACATGTAAGATTTTCATTTTTAAAATTTGTAAATATTGCATAGTGCCATTATTACAACTTTGTTTAAACTAAAGAAGCACATCTTGGCCTATTGAGACATGTTCTGGACTGCTGTTCGATATACTTCAATGTGTTGCTAGCATAATATTGCCGATCTACTCCCTTTATTCCTAATGTTTGATAACCCACATTCATCACCATTCCTGCATTTCTAACACATTCTGTTGGTAGCATCCTCTACCAACTGTCATATTCCTCTTGTTCATTGCTTGATTGTTTACACCCTAGTTTTAAATATTTCCACCTTCATTTTTAAATATTCAGATGTGAATGGTAACAGTTGTGAAGTTAATTTATTTAATTTTTCTGCGGAAGTATAAATAATCAATCCATCAATTATTAATCCTTTGCTGGTCATTATGAACTAAATTAGAAACTCAGATGATGTTTTGGTAATACAAATTAAGGATATCAAAAGAGAGCTGTAATCATGCCTCTTATCAGTACTGCACCTCCGTTTTTTTTAATTATCTCAATACAAACATACAATTCTGATTGAGACCACTGCAGGAAGCTCCATGGTAATTATGGACCCAATAGAAGATCTTATATTATCTTAGTCTATCCTCTTTTACCTCTAAGCAGTGTGAGCCCTCCCTCTATAAAGCCTGATCCACATGTCTCTATCCTGAGCCAATTGTCTTCTCATCCAATCCATTCCTCTCCAGTCAAAGGCTTCCTTTATTCCACTTTCCCATATCTTCCTAGGCCTCCCTCTGGGTCTTCTACCTCCCTCCTGTACCTCATATGTGATCCTTGCCATTCGAGAAACATGCACAAACCATCTTAGCTGGTTTTGCTTTATTATATCCTTTGAATCCTGCTGGCCCAGGTTGGATCGGATTGTGATGTTCCTCACTCGGTCTTGCCTAATCTTTCCTTCGACCCTACAGAGGTAGCGCATCTCCATCGCTTAAAATTGGCTTCTATGTTTACTTGTTAGGGTCCAGCACTCACTTAAGTATGCCAAGATTGGCAGGAAAGTATTTTTAAAAATCGTTATTTTTGTGGATTCACCCCTTTCCTTCCAAAAAAGCCTTTCTTACTGGCATTAAAACACCTTCCGGCTGCCTTGATCCTCTCTTATTTCCCTATCTAATCAGCCATTCTCGTTCCCAGCTCTCTGTATGTAGGCCGTGTTCTTCAGCTGGTTGAGATTTCAAGATGCTCAAAATATTCTGCCAGCGTTCCATTACTTCTTTGGGCTTGGTTAGAATATTGCCATTATTGTCCTTAATATGGTTTAAAACTGGCTGTTTTTCTCTGCGCTTATTTCTGAGGGTTCTGGAGATGGTTTACTTGGATTACTGGAGATGGTTTACTTAATTGTACTGATTTTTGGTTTACTTGGAAGTTCTCTTCCATTTTCTTTCCATACTCCTCCCATGTCTTTCACTTTGCCTTAATCACTGCTTCCTTACCCTTCTTTCTACATTCATAAATCTAAAAAAAAAAAAAAAAAAATGTAAAAACTCAAATATTGATATTGTTAATAGAAGTAGTCGGACTGATTAAAATTGTGTTAATTTCATTATTAAAACAAAACTATTTATTTCATGTTTAAAAACCTACAAAGAACTAATAGCAATAGCCTGTCAAAATCAACAATATAGTTAATAATTATGTTTGCTGAATATAATTGTTTGCTTTATTGATATTGATGTTAATATAGTAATTACATTAGTAATTTTAATTATTTTACTACCTTAATTTTTTTTATGATAATTATATTATTGTTCATAGGTACCCAGGATTCCTCCCAGCAGCCACTGAAGAAGATTCGGTGTGAATTAAAAACTAACATGAACAAGGATTCAAAAAAACAGCCTCATCAATGTCCCTATTGTGATTATAAAGTGGCTGTTATTGGTCAATTAAAAAGACATATGAAGTACCGCCATACTGGTGAGAAGCCTCATCAGTGTCCTCATTGTGACTATAAAGCAGTTGAAACTAGTAATTTAAAAAAACATGTAATGACTCATTATAAGGGAGAGAAGCCTCATCAATGTCCCCACTGTGACTATAACACAGCACAAGTTATTAATTTAAAAAATCATATTATGTGCCGTCATACTGGTGAGAAGCCTTATCATTGTTCTTACTGTGACTATAAAGCTGTACAAGCTGTTAATTTAAAAAACCATGTAATGTATCGTCATACTGGTGAGAAGCCTCATCACTGTCCTCACTGTGAATATAAAACTGTAAAAAAAAGTGATTTAAAAAAGCATATTAAGTATTGTCATACAGATGAGAAGCCTTATCAATGTCCTCAATGTGAATATAAAACTGTGGCAAATAGTGTTTTAAAAAAACATATAAAGCACCATCACACAGATAAAAAGGCTCTTTAATGTCCTCACTGTGAATATAAAGATTAGAGGCTTTACAAATGTACTTACCCAGGATATCGCCTAGCAGCCACAGGAGATAGTTAATTTAGCATGAAAAAGGATTAAAAAAACAAAAAACCAGTTTACATTCAGTTATCAGACAAATTTCTGTTCTCATTGTGACCATAAAGTTGACAGCAGTAGTTTATTTAATGGACTTTCATAAAGATGTGGAGCCTCATCAACGTCGATATTGTGATTATAAAGGGAGAGTTAATGTAGTCATTTACAGACATCCAAACCCTACTGTTGAGAAGCCTCATTATTTATATGATAGATTTTAAAAAAGTACCAATTCAGTTTGGTATTATTATACATATTAAATTAAATGTCGTCAAAATACATATACTTATACATATTAAATTAAATGTAGTATAAATTAGTATTATAAAACATTAGTGAATTGAGAATTTAATTAAGACAAGAGATCGAATACATGTTTGTACTCACCTAGATTATATCAAACAGAATAGGTTATATTGGTTTGTTCTCACACTGAACTAGTAATGGAAATGACTGTAATAGAAAACTTGGTGAGTACCAACACGTATTTGATCTCTTGTATTAATTAAATTCACAATTCATAATTTTTTTATAATTCTAATTTATATTACATTTAATTTAATACGCATAGTTTATGTATTTTGACAGGATATAATTTAATATGTATATTAATACCAAACTGAATTTTAAATTGCTGATTTTTGATTTTTTGTGTTTTCAGAACTGAAGATGAATGTATGACATTTGAAACTAGTTTTCAATAAAAACAAATTTATAGAAGTGGCAAATAATTTATCAATCCCTAATTAGATTGATCCTTCTATACCATAGGCATACGACAACTGATTACGAAGCTAGCCAAGCTACAACGCATATTACACCACCCAATGACTCAAGACTCAGCAATTCAAAATTTGATATTATCTCCGAACAAGTCATAACAGAGCTCAAGTATGCAACAGCCAACAAAAACATCTGGTTCAACCACACCTGTGTAAGAGAAAATCTGACATCATCCTATGTTAAAATAAGATCTGGAGTTCAACAAGAGCAGCATCAAGAGCCATTCACCATGCAAGATGACAATGGGTAAGACTAGAAATCAATCATTGGTACTCAGTTAGGGACTGCTACAAATTATACCTTTATATCCTCCATAATAATAACTTTTATCCTACACCCACTTGAATTTGACTCCCGATAAACAAATTCAAACAGGTGCTAAAAATCTTACGTTGAACAAACATGATACCCTCGAAAAGAAACTTGTAAAATTACGATCAAACAATGACAATTTAAATAGCTGTTCTTCTGGTTTGTCAAACAATTCCCAAAGTCAAAACGACTTTTCGTAACGTGTTCTCAATCTCACTAGCACCACCTTATCATATACTGAAAACAATCTTCTCAATAAAGGCTTAAAACACTCAATAAATTCACATTAGGAGAAAGTAATGGCTGCATTTATTAAGGGTCTCCAACCGGAAATTAGGCAGCAACTCCAGTTTCAGCCCCCTTCTACAAATTAAACGGACAATTATTATTATGTATAATTATTATGATGAAATTGTTATATTTCTATTCTTTCATTAGCACATTTGCCCCTCCTCCCCCATCTCTGACATTACCGGTCAAGAGTTAATGTGTTCACATGTTAGATCCAACCTGTGGCCTCGTCCTCTGGGAAAACACTTGGTATGGATTCATCACTGACAGACTGTTTACCAGAGATCTGCTGTCTTTCAACCGGAAACCCTGCCAAGCTCCCTCTTATATTCAATAGTTTATTGCTACCATATTCTTGATCAGATGTCAATTTTGTATTCAACTAAACCCTCAGGACAGCCTTCACATGAAGTTCATATGAGCTTCCAAGAATAATTTCTTCCCTGGAATTTATCCCTCCTTTTGCTCCTTGCAACTTCATTCCCTCTCCATTCTCATCCCTATAAAGTCTCTTCTGAATTTACTAAAGTTCATTCTATGTCAGAGTAAGCCATGATGTAACATAGCTAAGATATTGCAATTTAGTTTGTAAGAAGTATTTTAAATGCTATTGTAATATTTTGTTTGATAATAAAAGTAAAGTCTTTTAAGTCTTAACTGTTGTGTGTTCATTAATTTACATATGAGGAGGCCATGAATAAGACATTCAGAGTGGAAACTCCCTCTCTTTTTCTGCCTCATTATCAACTTTGGTGTGCTTATGTAACTAATTGTTTGGTTATTATTTGTCATTAATTTATAGCTTATAGTTTAAGTTAGTTAGTATTCAAACATTAATGATATATAAATTATGAATTGCCTTATTTTTGGTTGATATCAAATAAAACAGTTGCAAGAATGTGGTTATGTGAGGTTCTATAAATTACTGGTCTATTTCCCTATTAATATTATTATTGCCTATGATTCCTTGATACATACTCAGTTTGTAAGGTTTATAATATTACAGTACGATTTATAATAGGTTGTCACAACATCTACCTTATGCAGATGACGTGGTAATATCGGCTAGATCAAGAGCAACACTATTGGGGACATTTGAGGAATTCGAAAAAGCTGATAGAAAATTGGACCTCTGTGTGAACAATGAAAAATTGATGAGACTATCAATTTTGGAATCGAAATTTTCAAGACACCAAGCCAGATTAGCTTGGGAACTCTTGTCACAGCAAAGAATGAGCTCCTAGAAGAAATTAAGGCAAGAGTAACTGCTAGGAACAGGTGTTATTTCGCTCTTCAAAAGTTGTTGAAATTCAGAGACCTGACCAACTGAGCTAAGGTCATCTCATTTTATATAAAATATTTATTAGACAGGCTGTAAGACTTGGGTACCATTACCAAGTCAAGGTTACAATTACCAAGGAAGGTCGAAGAATATTAAAAGTTTGAGAAAGAAAAATCAAGAGAATATATAAATCTGTCCCACAGTGTTTCTTCCGCTCAATCTAAAATATCGAACTTTTTTCGTATTCTTTGACATTGTTTTAATACACTATGTAATTGCGCATACACATATTTATTTAAATTTACTTACAATACAATGGAAAAACTAAAACTAAAAAAGTTTGAAATAATGCAGAAGTTTTGTTTTTCTGAATTTTTTTATTATTAGACATAAATATTAAACACCCTTTTAAAAATCACTATAGGCGACGTCAGTGAGCTCAATAAACACAAAGAATCTTTTATAGATATCAATAATTACTTCCCTATGGTAGGAAGTCTTAAAGCCGAATATAGCTCCTAAAATAGAGCCACAACCCTAACACCCCAAAATAAGAAATACCATCACATAACTGATACCTCTGACGATTCCGATGAGGAGGATTATTCATTGAATTATTTTATTATTATTTTGTATTTAATGTGTGTTTTCTTATGCTAAACTTATTAATTAAAAAAGGATTAGGCAGAACACACAAGAAAGTAAGGACATTACTGTTTATCATATCAAGATGTGTGAACCAATCAGAACAACCTAAGAGCTGTACTGGAATGTGACAAGAAACATCGTAACTATTAAGATTTAACTAATTAATGGTAAAATAGTGCTTCCAGGAATATTTAATTTTTTCCATTTCTAAATCAACTTTTTACATTGGAAATTCAACCTTTTTCGATTTCAATAAATTTATATAAATCATGATTTCATGATTATGTTGTTTATAGCTATTTTAATTACCTATTGTGTTTTAAACAACCTGGCTAGTTTTCATATGGTATTCCTATAGGTTTGTATTAAATTTTCGTTTATCCTCCATATTGGGTTATCGGAGGCTCTTTTTATGAAAATACTTTCGGGTTTAAGATAGCGCGCTTACGTATCAATTTATATACGTAGACCTTTAAAAAATGAAGATGGTCGTTGTTGACTACTACATACAACCTATTTTATAAAGTAGAGATTATGAGAACTGTAACCGCTGAAAAAAAAAAAAACGGTGGAAAAGTTAAAGCCGATGTTCGCACGCTACTAGTATACGAATATTACCATCACTATATTGCGGAATATTAGCATCATATCTGACAATGGAAGTCAATTTGTTAGTTCAATGTTTCGAGAATTTTGTGAAAAATATGAAATTAAACTTATGCATACTCCTCCATCTGAAGCAAATGGAGAGGCAGAAAGGTAGAATAGGTCACGGCTGAAGCGACTAAAAAGCACCAAGTTTGAATTTGGACTGGAAGGAAGAATTATATAAACACCTTTTGTATTATAGAAAGACATCTCATAGCAAAACTGGAGTCCCGTCGGCGAGGCATTCTTTGGCCAATTCAGAACCAAAGTTCCACAAATTGAATACCACAGTAGATGAAGAGATAAGGGCAGTTGGGAAAATGAAAAGAATATAAGACCAAGTTAAGAAAGACAATTTGAAGTTCGCTCAAAAAAAGAGACAAGAGGAAAAGTGAATAAAACTAAGCACATGCTTATTCATCGAAAAAACTGAGCGGTTAGATGTGAATAATGATAAGAACAATGGAAAACTTGCTAAATGTATGGAGCACGTGCACCAAATATTCGATTCGGAGTACTTACCTTTCTAAGGATATAAAACGTGAGAACGCTCCTGTATCTGAGCAGGTACTCAGTAAAATGTCGAATCAACGAAACAGTAGATCAGCAGTTTAATAGGTACCTGCTCACGTAGTACAGCGTTCACACGTTTTGTTCACTTCACCTATGGGGTGGAGAGTTAGAGATGTGGCTCACAAGTCCTCTTCAAGATGTCATTCCGAAACGTACGAAGTATATTATTTGTATTGAAGTAAGTTTGGTTGACCGTAGATATAATTAAGGAAGAAGTTGGTCGGGAGGGGAGGAGGGGGGTACGGTCAAAGACTAAGGCACTAATAAGTATGTCTTATTTATTTTGTGCCAACATTTCAGCCTAAGTTTTAAGCCATTATCAGGGCTAAAAGAAACAAACATGTAAAAAATTGTCTTCACTCCAAATACTCAAGTTGCTCCACTTCATTGAACAATGTTGTTATTTTGTTTTTTCTTTTAGCCCTGATGATGGGCTAAAACTTAGGCCGAAACGTTGGGACAAAATAAATGTCATAGTTATTAGTGTTTTAGTCTAATATGTATTGATATTGGACAATATAATTTAAACAGACCAGCTGCGAACAAAAGAAATAAGGGACGAGCAGGTAGAAAGAAGTGTAACTGACAGGCGATGACAGATGTCACCACATAAGAGATAAGGGATAAGTTAATTTAAAAACCCTACCGAGAAGTTTACACTGTAACAAAGCCAAAAGATAGGACACCTAATCAATTTTAAGAACTGTTCCCCTTGGGCTTCGGCTGACCTCGAGGAAAAAGTGGAGACCGCCTGGAAAAGGTATGATTAAATTATACGAGTTGGATAATGGTTCGCAGATACCGGCTCTCAGGACAAGGGGTGGAGCCATCCGATGAAATCCCAGAATTTCCTCCCTCTATAAAACTAGTCGGCCAATGAACAACGTTTTCGACCCTCTCTTAGGCAGAACAAGAGAGGAAGGGGGGATAGAAGCAAGGAGGTGAAAAAGAAGGACTTCTGAACTGATCGAGGAGGAGGCAAGACGGCTAGACTTATCGGGGCTGGTGCAAGACGAGCTCTCTGAACTGTGACCCCTCCTGATGCAAGCATTCGCCTGAGGAACAACGGATCAACGCCAATTAGTACAGATCAGAGATTTATGTTAAAATAATTAATGGCTAAGTCTAGGCTGAATCATTCCATGGTTAACTTTATATTGTAATAGTTTGTTGTTTCATGTTTGAGGAATAAAGATAAATGTTAGCAAGGAGGTTGTTCTTTAGTAACCATGCCCATATTTAATTTAAATATATTTCATTAAGATAGCAGTAACTTTGATTACCATTAGTATTAAACTTAAAGGTAGGAACATTATCTTGGTTAATTATTAAATAATGGTAACCACAAACCAGGCCCTTGGAAAGGTATCCAATTTAGAGGACAAGGTAAGAAATTCAAAAGTATTCATAAGCTTACTTAATTTTGGGATAATCATCCTCAATGATTGCCGAATGGCATCCCTATATATATATATATATATATATATATATATATATATATATATATATATATATATATATAGACAAATGTATTAAAGCTAAATAGTAATCAAGCTCAACTCAAGTTAGATAAAACATAGCAAGTCATTGGCCGCACCCACCGACGTACCTCTTCCTTATATTATTTGCATTTTTAGAAGAAAAGAAAAAATTGTCAGTTTCGAAAGTGAATCTGATTTTTATTTTGATATTTTAAATATGTCAGTAAGGAAAATTACAAAGTAAAAATATTAAAGAACTTAACGAATTCAGAAGAAATATGATTGACATTGTTATTAAGACCTCTTTGGAACATAGATAAAAACTTTTCTTCGATTTTTAGGTAGTGTTTCGTTGGCTTGTTTTAATTGTGTTTATTGAATATCAATGGATGAAATTGGTGAGTTACTCTTCTCATTATTACTATCTTTGTTTTGTATTTATAGCCATTAGAAGTTTCTAAGAGTTTTCGGTTAGTTAAAATGTTTTTGGTTTTTTATCTATGCAATCCTTTATTGGTTAGTAGGGATCTCTTGTCTGTAGCTTCCTTTCAATTGAATCACAATATGCAATAAGTCAGCGATCGAAATTGTATTTTATAAGTTGTGTGGATAATCTTTTTCAAGAATTTATCGATATAGCTTATAGAACACAATTTTACAAAAATGTTGGCTGCTTATTTCATAATGGATTCAATTCTACTGCTCCAAAACTGTTTTGAATTTGATTTTAATTTAGCACAAGGATTAATAATTGAAAAGTATATATCTTGAGTTGGTTGTCTTTTCAGCAATGTTTATCTAATAGATACAGGTAACTTCGATAATTATCACCTCTGTTTCAGGAACTAAAATATATTAAAAATAGCTATGGTTTAGTTTTTGTAATTTTAATTTCTTGTTTTATGACTTGTTATATAGGCAAAAGATGTTATTGTCCAATAACATAGTCTAGTGTAGTTAAAGTTGTTAATGTCATTAATCATTTATTACGAAATTTTAAGTCTTATGGTATGATCCACTACATACAGCTTTTGAGTTCTTTGGCTTTTGTTGAATCTATAACTGAAAGTATATCTTGCACCAATTTTCGTTTCCTATGTCATGCCATTGATAAATGATGTGAACATAAAAACTGGGAATTCAGTTTCAGTTGAGTTGTCTTAATATTGATCTATAGTAAGTTGGATTTTGTTTTGAACTTATTTAACTTGAGTTGGAAGATGAAGATTAATTCCACAAGTCCACCAGAAAATAATAACCTTTTCTGACAGGCCGAAATCAAATAATTTTCTTTTGAGTCACTGATGATCATTCCAAATTGGACTATGAAGCGGAGCAACATTATCTTGAGTACTTGGAGTGAAGACAATTTCAAGGACCCATCCATTGTTAGATTTTTTCCTGGCAGATAGTGATTTATGTTCACGTAAACATATTAATGGGCTATAAATAGTGGCTCTATAATAGCAAAAACATTAAACAATTTAATCTTAATCCCCTTTCCAAAAAATAGTGGATATTTTATTCATATTACAAATTATAAATCCACTAATAATGTTTATTTACTGTCAATTAATATTTTATAAGTATTTTCTAACATAATTAGTAGTAAACAAATAAACAAAGTTATTTTATCAATATTTTTTAAACATATTTTGAAATCAATATCATAAATTTTAACTACACTGTACCTACTGACCAACAATTTTTATTATTATCATTGCTCAGCCTAAAACTGTAAAGTTCATTGTTTCACTCCATAATTTTTCCACACTCACGAACGGTTGGAGTGCATGGATTTTGATATATTGTAACGGAATTTAGGGATCTTTTCTATTTTACTCCCCTCAATGCTTTTTTTTTGGAACTACTATTTAAATGAAATAAAAGATGTATGTTGAAATTATTTGATTAATATATAACCTGATTTTTATCCAAAGAAGGAACACATTTTAAATGAATTAAAGACGATAAAATTCCTTGATATTTCGTAATAATACCTTGAACAACTCCTCTCCTGCATGTCTCCTCCTCGAGACAGTTTGTCTGTGAGTGAGTTTCACATAAGTATGAATCAATTAAATCTTTGCTTGTCCTGCATTATTTCTTATTTCGTCTCTTGGCAGGTGTAAAATTCATGCCTGGTCATTCTGATATTTTATCATATGATTTCCATAAATCTGACATTATTGTTGTTCCGGTTTTTATGTTTTCTTTTATGCACTTTTAAAGAGTATTGGCTGTTCGTTCTTCAACTGTATATAAAAATGTTTCTTTCGTCTCTTGACAAACATCACCAAACACCCATCGTTGTGGGTATGTTTGACGTACATTGTGTTTTGTACTACATGCAATATTGAAATCCATTCATTGCTTCTTACGACCAGTGACAATTTGGAGAATATCCTTTTTTTCCTTTTCAATTTTTAGCTATGAAATGATATTGATTGATCATATGTTATTATCAAGTGGGTAATAACTTCGCACCTCCATGTGGTGATAATAACCACTATTATTTGAAGGTTAACTGTTTTAATAACTGTTCCATAAAAAATCACTGAGGGGAGTAAAGTAGAAAAGAAAAGGATTCCAAACTCACCATGTTCCATTTGGCGTGGAGTAGAGTGGCCATCAGTGACCCCCTTTAGAATGAAATGGAATATAAACACTGATCTATAATAATAATTTTTGATTTTGGTTTATTATTTATAAAATATCAACAAAAAAGTCTATTAATTTTTTGTGTATTATTGCACCATTCATTAGCTTGATAATGCCAAATAAATAGATAAATATATAAAAATTCCTGTTCTTATGTAGGAAACTATTAAATTTTAACTGATGTACATGAACTTTTGAAATAATTGTCATATTTTGTGATTTACATCTTTTAAAAGATAAAAATTAAGATTTTATATTAATTAATTAATAACACATTTAAAAAAGAACCTCTTTTTAAAAGGGGATAAAAAAAAATTATATTTATAAAATTCTCTACAAATTTTTATTAAAATACATAATAAACATTATGATGTTTCGGCTAGAATTTCCTTTTGACCATTTTCAAACTTTTGCATTCATTTATATAATTGAAATACTTATATCTTTTGTCCATTAAAATAAAATAATATGTACAACAGAGGGAAGTACTTGTTTAACATTTAAAGCTTTTTTAATGAATATGTTTCTGCTGAAAAGCAGATATTATTTAACTAGTACGGTCAAATAGTCAATTTGGTGATCTCATTTCTTTTTCAAGGATATCCTTCACAATTTTTACTTTATTGTTTCATTTTAAACAAAGTACCATTCATCTCTCACTTACAATGATCTTTCCGTTTAAAACAAGAGTTTTAATTTTAATCTTGTTTGTTTAATATTAATTTATTTCATTTGCTTTATTATATGAGTGAATGCAGAAATTTGAAAATGGGTCAAAATTCCACAGTGTTTATTATATATTATTAATAAAGTTTGTATAGAATTTTATTTTTTATCAAATTGTTTTTTCTTAGGATTAATAGATGTCCTTTTTTTTAATGTATGATTTAATTAATTATTATGAATTGTTTTAAATTTAACAATATGTTTTAGATTTTACAAAAAGTGATTGTCATCTCTGTCTTTTTTTTTAGGAATGAGTAACTCTTGTATTTTTATTAAAGAAGAAAAGATTGATGAAATTGAAGATGAAAGTAAGTTTTTTCATTTTTAGATTTTTGCTTATCAAATAGTATGTCATATTTTTATTCATATATTGACATTATGTTCGAACTTAGTTTCTAAACCAAAATCTTTAATGCCCACTGTGAGTTAGAGTTTTTCCAGTGGAAAGTATTGTATTGTTATAACTGGGAATTCACTTAAATTTTTAGTTCTTAACATTATTCCTGCAACAACTATTTTTCAATCGTTTCTTGGTTTCATAGAATTCAGCTTTTGTATATTTTTTTGCTCTCTGTATTCTACTGAAAATAACAGAATTATTTAATCATCATTCTGCCCAACATAATATTTTAGTTTTTCATCAACTCATGTATAAATTCTAGTTAAAACATAAACTGAATATTGGTCATTTTTATTATTTTATTTTTCTTATTTTCCAGGTATGAGTAGCCCTGATGTTTTTATTGAAGAAGAAAATACAGATGAAATTGAAGCTGAAAGTAAGTTTATATTTTTCTATTTTAAAGGATTTTCCACTCAAGTAGTGTGTTTTCTTAACCAAAATTTTTATGGCCCCATTCCATAGTTCACAATCTAGGCCTATTTCTTATATGACTCCATTTTTTTTTTTTATCCCAAATCTTTCTTGGTCTACCTCTTCTTGTTCTTACATCTATTTTTTATCTATATACTTCTCTTGGCATTTTTTTTAAATGTTCATACCAATTTAGGTGAAAGCAATTTTTCTCTTTGCTACATTTCTGCATATCCCAAGGCATCTCTGATCATTTGTACAATTATGATTACCATTTCTGAATTTAATCTCAAAGATTAATTATTATTTGTATTGATAATATTCTTATTGATATTAATTCAAACTAATTTTTAAGAATTAAAGCAGATCTTTAATGACACTGAATATTTTAATAATAAGGACACTAATAATTTTTCCAATGAAAAGCATCATGCCGTTGAAACTAGAAATTTAATTAACGTTTTAGTTCTTTACATTAGCCCTGCAACAATTTTTTTTTTTCAACTGTTTATTTATTTCATAGAATTTATTTTTGCTGATTTTTTGTTAGATTCATATAAATGAAAAAAATTAATTATTTTATTAATTTTCTGCCTTAAATAATTTTATAGTTTTTAACCAACTAATGTAAATATACAGTTTATGTGTTAAGTATTAATTTATATTCTAGTTAACACATAAAATAAATATTTGCCATTTGTGTTTTCTTTTTCAGATCTGAGTAACCCTAGTGACTTTACAGAAGAAGAAAAGAGAGATGAAATTGAAGCTGAAAGTAAGTTTTCTCTTTGTTAAATTTCATAGTATCTGATATTCTTATTGGTATATCGAGATTAAATTCAAAGTTAATTTTTAAATTAAAATCTTTAATGACACTGTCCATTTGTAATTTTTCCAGTGGAAAGCTTTGTACACAAAACCAGGAATTTACTTCAATTTTTAGTTTTTTGCCTTAGTCCTGCATAAATTGTTTATTTTTTTCTTAGATCTAAATTTTTCCTATTGTTTTACTTAATGATTAATCTTTCTAGTACCATTTAATAGTTATGCAGTTCTTAATTTTATTGGGATGGTTGACATTTCAAGTAAAATAATTAAACAATTTTTCTTTCAGTTCCCACGATTGTTATCAAACAAGAGGATGATTCACAGTTTTATTATGGTAAGCAACAATCTTAAAGATTGAAAAATTATAATTTTAATTGCCTTATAGAAATTCATTTCCTGATCCAGATCATTATATTAATAAATATTCTTTTAATGCCAGAAGGTGGACTGACTCATGTGAAACATGAAGGAGAGGAGTTTGTTTCGGATGATGGTGAGAAAAATTTAAATTATTATTGAATAATCAATGGTTGACGATAGAACTTTATAATATGATTCATTATATTTTCACAAATAAATGGTTGTTTGATTTTTTAAATTATTTTGGTAATAGGGTGTAAATAAAGTATTCGATCGATCGATCTGAAACCTTTCTGAATTCTGCCACCTATTCTAGAAGAGATGTCATATAAAATAACAGTAATTGAATAGAAGAAGGATATGTTCAAATACATCACAGTGTCAATAGTCTGGGGTGGTTGCACTAATTTGGAGATCATTTCAAAATATTATGAGGTCAAAAGTCTATTTACTCTATGGAGAATCATTAATTTTCTCTTTCTCTCTCTTCTGTAAAATTAGGTTAACTAGAGTTAGTATGTTTTTGATTTCCATGGTTCAATTATACCTTTATCTCTTTTCCTTTTATTAATCATTAGCAACAAGACAAACTCAAATTTTGCTGACAAATATTTAAAATGTGAAGTAATTATCAAAAACTAAAGGGTTTTTAAATTTAAAAACTAAGATCTCTGATGATTGAAACATAGCAGTCTTCAATAAATTACTACCACAACTAGAACATTCCAAAAGTAAAAAAAGATATGAAGGTTTCAAGATCAAAATAGATTGAGGTTAAGTTAATAAATATCTAAGATAAAATTAAATATAGTGTTCTAATTAATAATTTAAATGAAGGAATGAGATGGTCCGGGAGGCGGTCAAAAAGTGGAACATAAATAATAAAAATATTTATTAAGGAACCGACGTTTCGTACCACTTTGCAGGTCTTCTTCAGGACTGAATAAACAAGATATAAAAATAAGAATAATACAATGGTATATACAGTGAATGAATTAATAATGAAAAAGATGTAGTGAGAAAAAAAAAAAATGAAAACAGTGATGAATTTATAAAATGAAACTGGTAGAGTAATGGCAACAGCTAAAAATAAATTAAAACTGGGTATATAATATTAAAAATAGGTAAACTAAAAGATAAATAACTCTGCTAAATAAGTAAAAAAAGGGAATAAAAATAAATAAGCAGACAAAATTAGTGCCTTCAAGCTGCAAGATGGTAAGAGTGACTTAGCAAAAAGCTAAGTAATTAAGGAGGCGTTTCTTATAAAAACTTACTATTAAATTGTAATAAGATAGCAAAAGATAAACTTGTTATTAAATTTTGTAATAACATTTAAATTACTTATTCAATTTTTTGCCAATGTAATTATTTTAATCTGGCACCAAAAATACTTTTATACACCAAAAAATTCTGTAAATTGTTAACCATTTTCTTTACTAATTGATTTTGTCACTTTATGTTTATGTATGATGATATCACAATTTTGTATTCTTATTTTTATTAAAAAAAAAAAAGAAGGTTATTGTTAAAAAATTTCCTCCTGTTATTATAGCTATAATTATAGCTTTAAGAAAACCAGTTTTGTGAGGGCATTGTAGATAATGTTCTATCCGTATTACTTATTCATTCTTTTGTATATACTTACATTTTGTTCATTAAACTCTTACAGATGGCACCTCAATCTCTTTGTTCATGAATTCTGATCAAAATAAATTTTATTTTCTCCTTGCCCATTTTATATATTGACTTTTATTTTATTTTAATGCATTATATATATTTGTTACTTTAGATTTATCTTTTTCTTCTATTTTCAATTTTAGGATCTACCCTCATTATTTTGACCACTCCCTTATCTTATAATTTTCATTACTACCCCTACACCAATCCTTTATTACTTTATGTTTTTATAAAAGTATTTTTAAAATACTGAAAACTTTCTATCAGTATGCCTCTGTATGTGCATAGTTTTTGTTCTTTACATCCCCAACAGATGGCACTTAAAATGAAAACCCCTCCCCACTGCCTTCTCTATATAACTATTAATGACATTCTAATTACTACTCCTACAGACTAGAGTCTGGGGAAAGGAGATTCCTGAGGCGAAGATAGCCGATTCCACCCGAATTCTCCCTTCTTTTCTCTCGTGACTTTTCTTGCGTGATTTTACCGCTCTTATGAATTTTAATTTTTTTCAACAGATCTTCATAATTTAAAGTTCATGATTAATGAAAACTTTAATAATTAATGATATAAACTTATTTTTAACAAATTAATTTTCTATAAAAATAAGTTAAATAACTTCAATTATTATTATCCATCATGATTATATTCATGATTAAAATCCACAAAATGATCCATTTACTATCTTATAAATTAGAATCTAACAAAATTAAATCACAATCAGTATCGTAACTTCGAACTGATAATAGAGTTCAGACCACTGTTCAATGTTACGAAGTGGGGTAAAATATTTTTTTAGAGAGCAACAAAGTTGATATTCGTTTTTCGCAGCCCGAAAAACCCTCAGATACGAATTTCCATAGGAATCGAAAAATAATTGTTTTTTTACTCAAAATTTTCGCCTTCGATTTTTGTTCGAAAATCACATAAATTGCGATAACTTCCACGCGATTCCACTGATTCATACGAAACTTGGGAGGGGTTTAGGGCTTTATAATCTACACAAAATAGCACAAGCCCGACCTCCATAAACAAGTTAGAACCGAAGATACAAAATAAAAAGTTTGATGAGTTCTTTTTTATTTTAGGGTACCTTTTCTCCCTTCCAAAGGCATATATTCTAAAAGTGATTAGTATGTGTTAGAGATCAGAAATTCAGCTTTCCAATGACTGTATTAACATTGAATTTGGATAAAATCCTGAGGAGTTATGAATGCTTATGTGAGCGCCGGGCGTCGGCAGGGATAAAAAGTCGTTCAGGAAAACCGAGACCAAAAATTTTGATTTTTTTATTTCTATGAAAATTCATATATAAGGATTTTATAGGACGATAAAAACTAATCTGACTTGCTTTTTTCTAATATAATTTTGTTTAGCCTACTTTACTAGAAGCGTCTGTTAGTTTTTTTTATTATTTGTACATTTAAATTCATTTAATACAATGGGCAATATTTTTTTCTTATTTTACACAAAAAACAAATCTATTGGTACACAAGAACTTTGAAATCCATGCAGAACAAAGGCAGAAAACAATAATATAAATAATTGCTTAAATAAAATAAAATGTTTTTTTCTTGGCTCCTTTTTTTTATTTGTTTAAAATTGTATTCATATTATTTATATCTGGTATAATATTTAATGGTTGTTTATTATTATTGACTCTAATGGAAGGGATATGATCGTATTTTCTATTTATTTCTATAATTGTTATATTTAAGGTAGATTTGTTAATTCTTGGTATTCTATATTTGTTAAATTTATGCCATATGTTGTTTTCTTTTTTGAGAAATTAGCTTGTAATATTTCATTAATGATTATATATTTTATACGTTCTTTATAAAAGTTTTTGTTATTTATTATCTGATTAATATTTCTCTTTAAGTGTATTTTATATAGCTATTATTTTATATTAATATACCTAATTTATTATCCATAAAGTTTTTTTCTTTCTAAATTTAAAATATTATTAATTATGGAAATTTAATATAAAATCTTACAACGGCTCAGTGTAAGAGCAGTAAAATCACGCAAGAAAAGCAACGAGAGAAAAGAAGGACGGATTCGGGTGGAGTCGGCTATCTTTGCCTTGGGAATCTCCTTTCCCCAGACTCTAGTCTCCTACAGCGCCTCCTTAATTACTTTGCTTTTTTTCTAAGTCACTCTTTCCCCCTTGGAGCTTGAAGGTACTAAATTTTGTCTGCTTATTTATTTTTATTCCCTTTTTTTACTTATTTAGCAGAGTTATTTCTCTTATAGTTTACCTATTTTTATTATTATATAGCCAATTTTAATAATAAGCAGCTTAATGTATTAATATTCACTAATTTAGTTTTAGTTGTTGTCATTACTCTGCCAGTTTCATTTTACAAATTTATCACTGTTTTCATTTTTTTTTCTCTCTAAATATTTTTAATTATTAATTCATTTACTGTATATACCATTGTTTTATTCTCATTTTTGTATCTTGTTTATTCAGTCCTGAAGAAGACCTGCAAAGTGGGTCGAAACGTCGGTTCCTTAATAAATAGTTTTTACTATTTGTGTTCCGCTTTTTGACCGCCTCCCGGACCATCTCATTCCTTCATTCAAATTATTAATTAGAACACTATATTTAATTTTATCTTAGATATTTATTAACTTAACCTCAATCTATTTTGTTCTTGAAACCTTCATATCTTTAATAATTTAATAATTACTTCACATTTTAAATATTTATCAGCAAAATTTGAGTTTGTCTTGTTGCTAATGATTAATAAAAGGTAAAGAGATAAAGGTATAATTGAACCATGGAAATCAAAAACATACTAACTCTAGTTAACCTAATTTTACAGAAAAGAGAGAAAGAGAAAATTGATGATTCTCCATAGAGTAAATAGACTTTTGACCTCCAAATATTTTGAAATGATCTCCAAATTAGTGCAACCACCCCAGACTATCGACACTGTGATGTATTTGAACATATCCTTCTTCTATTCAATTACTGTTATTTTATATGACATTTCTTCTAGAATAGGTGGCAGAATTCAGAAAGGTTTCAGATCGATTGTAGCACTTTATTCACACCCTATTGCCAAAATAATTTAAAAAAATCAAACAACTATTTATTTTTAAAAATATAATGGATCATATTAAGCAACAAATCCTTGATCCTTTGGCTACCAAAGGGTGTAATTGAATTTTGGATATAGATAATGCATTTGCATTTGCAGATAATGCTTTATCTCCAGATTTTTCTACCATTGAATTTTCTGGATTGCCCTTCACTACATAAGTAAATTCAGACTTATTCATGTGAAATAAAAATCAATAACATCTTATATAACCCACCCAGTCCCCAAGAAATTGCTGATGTTCCTTACTTATTTATTTATTTATAAATATGTATTGATATATTATTTGTATTTTTTAAAATTATTATTAGTTCTTTTGATTAATAATATCATTTATTTTTTTTTTTAATTAATATTTTAATGGTGTTTTTTTTTTTTGTTTAAAGTCTAAAACCCTCAGTTTCATCAATATCTACTTCTATTATTAGAATTTACTTTGATATAATTTATTATTTGAACTGTGGACCTTCAACTCTGTAAGCAATGGTGCAACCACTGAGCTATTCAGCTAGGGAATAGGGTAGCTGAGTGATAATGCACTGCGCTCCTGTTCTGGTTCGAACCGGCTATGACAGATAATTATTTATCCTGTTATCTGCTATGGATCGATCCTGTGGGGTTCGGAGACCCTCCTTGGGTCACTTTTTAGTTCCTATAGTGTTATTTATAGTGTCCCATAATAAATAAAGAATTATCTATTATGGAATAAAAATAGACTCATTTCAAAGTGGTTTTAATTCTCTAAAATGTTTATTTCAATAGTTTTCTAAAAAATTGTTCCTTCAGAGAAATTGGGAACTTTGTATAAAAACTGTATTTTTGCAATTCTAAAAATATGGTTGCATTGGATTAAAAAAGTGCCTGATATGAATTTGTCTTAAAATTTCATTTCCTATCAGAATCCGTACAAAAAATTACCCCATTCCATTTGAAATTGCAGCGGTAGGTAGAATAACTAGAGAAGATTGCAGGACGGGTAATGTCATGAAAAGATACTTCATAATTCATAACAAAGACGATAAGTTTCATCCCATTATTCCAAATACTCTGGAATCTACAGGAGGTGACCCATGTCCCTGGGACACCCTGTAGTGTTGCAGAGTTAGTATTTATATGTGTGTATTTCTGTTCTTGTGAAATAGACTATTCAATTTTAACTGATGACGATCAACTCTTGTAACTAATGCATTAATTAACTTTTCAACTTCACATTTTATTATAGTTTTTAAATAAACTGATTGTCATATAGCTCTTTTCAGTATATAACTAACTCTTGGTTGTTTTCTCTTTCAGGAATGAATAACTCTTGTATTTTTATTAAAGAAGAAAAGACAGATGACATGGAAGCTGAAAGTAAGTTTGTTTTTTTTTCCTAATTTTTATGTTATTGATGATATTAATTTAAAACTAATTTTTAAAATTAATAGTGAATATCTAATCCTACCGAACATTTTTAATTTTTCTCGTGAAAAGCATTGTGCAGTTTAAACTAGAAATTGACTTAAATTTGTAGTTTTTTGCATTAATTCTGCAGAAATTGTTTATTTATTTCATGGAATTCAACTTTTGTCTATTTTTTATAGGGTCTATTCAAGTGCAAAACCTGGATTATTTAATTAATTTTCTGCCCTACATTATGTTATAGTTTTTAACCAACTAATGTATATTCTGTTTAATATATAAACTGAATATTTTTCATATGTGTTGTTTTCTTTTTCAGCTATGAGTAACCATGGTGATTTTATAGAAGAAGAAAAGACAGAAGAAGCTGAGCCCACATGTATGTTTTTCATTTTTAAAATTTGTAAATATTGCAGAATGTCATTATTACAACTTTGGTTAAACTAAAGAAGCACATCTTGACAACACATTAAAACTATTGAGACAAATTCGGGACTGCTGTTAAATATGCTTCACTATGTTGCTAACATAATATTGTCAATCTACTCCCTTTTATTCCTAATGTTTGATAACCCACATTCCCCACCATTTCTATTACTTTCTGTTGGTAGCATACTCTTCCAACTGTTATATTCCTCTTGTTCTTTGCTTGATTGTTTACACCATAGTTTTAAATATTTCCGCCTTCACTTTTAAATATTCAGATATGAATTGTAAAAGTTTAAAGTTAATTTGTCTAATTTTTCTGTGGAAATAGAAATAAACAATCCATCAATTATAATATCCATCAATTATAATTATAATTAACTATTAGATGATCCTTGGAACTCGACATTAACATCCGTCTGTTTGTTTCAAAATGGCGGCCGATTATTAGAGATCTCATAAGCCCATAACTCGGCCATTTATAAAGATAGAGGGGAAATGTAAGGTGTTTTAGAATCAGCGAACAAGGCATTAAAAATAAAAAATCTATATAATTGCCGATTAAAGATCTTATATGCCCATAACTCAGCCATTTATAAAGATAGAGGAGAAATATAAGATGTTTTGGAATCAGCTTAACAAGGCATCAAAATAAAAATTAATTAATAATAATAAAAACGAAAAATAATAAAATCTATCTGTAAATGCTTTTGGTTTATTTTCATTTTTTTTTTTTTTTTTTTTTTTTGCTTTTATTGTATTTAAACTAAAGCTGATGAAATTTCCTACAAAAGGGAACAAAAAATCATTTAAATCAGACCAGTATTAGCTGAGATATAGCGTAATGAACTTCATCTATTAATTCTCCAGGGTGGCTGGTCATCGTGGCCCTAGGCCTCCTGACTTATCTATTGGGCTTCTGACTTCTTCGTATCTCTCTGCTTTATCCTTCCTTGGATTATTTCTGCACTTCTTTTATTTTCCTTAGTCTACCTTTTTTTTTTTTCTACTGAAGTGGTTATTATATATTTCCTCTGTATCATTTTACCCTCTGATTACATGTCCTAACCATCACAGCCTACTTGCATTGATACAATTTTTTCTTAACACTCCCAGTTCGGCACTCTTATAGCGATCATCTTGGGACAAGCTTCAAATTTCTTTTTCTTTAGTGCCTCCTACTGCTTTATTTTTTTTACTTGGACAGAATAGATATTTTTGAAATATTACTAAGTGGAATTAATAAACCATTATGTAATAATTTGCAGCGTTTTTATTATCTAATCTAAATCTGGATTATTGTCATTGCTTTTTTTAAATTTATGGGTTCTTTGTGTCCATTCCCATAGTTTCTCCTCATGAAACTGAAACTTAAGTTTCATGAATTAAAAAAAAACTTAAAAAGCTTAAAAAAAGCAATGACAATAATCCAGATTTGGTCTAAGTAATAAAAAGTAATGAAGAAAATATGTAGACTTGAAAATGGACTAGTTCGGTCTGAAACATTAATTTAATTAATAAAGGAGGAAAAGAAGTTTGAAAGGTACAATTTTCCCTTTTGGGTCTAGATAAGGATAATATTTAGTCCATGCTGGTTCTGATCTATTTTAAAAGCCCTTCTATTACATCATTTTTCATCCACTGTTTGATTCAACCCATTTGTATGACAAATGTGAAACATATGTGTTTTACAGAAAATGTAGGTTGGTTATTTAAGAATTCAGAATTTTTATTTAATTAAAGAACTACATATCTATCTGACTCTTCAAAGAAAACCATTTCATTAACACTTTTTCCTTTTCACTATCCCATGAACAATAACCATTTAAAGTATATTTAATCATAGGAGCAGGTATACTTCTATGCTTTTATTTTTCTATTCTGCAGAAGTATGTTTGAAAACACGACATCCAAATATTTTAATTTTTGATAAATCTCACTTTTAACTCTATTCTTAAAATAACTATTATCTCATATTTTTTTTTTTTAAATATAATAATATTTATTGTTTACAGGTCCTCAGGATCCCTTCTACAAGTTGCATGAGATAAGTCAATTTGAATTGAAATCTAAGATGACCATGGATTTGCAGGCTAAATTGAGTTTTCAGACTAAAGACTGTCCTCAATGTAGCTACAAAGCTGATAACAACAGCCGTTTGAAATTTCATATAATGTCCCGTCATACGGGCGAAAAGCCTCATCAATGTCCTCAATGTGACTTTAAAACAGCATTACTTGGTAATTTGAAAAGTCATATTATGCACCGACACACAGGTGAGAAGCCTCATCAATGTCCTCATTGTGATCTTAAAGCGATTTCAGTAAGTCGTTTAAAAAGACATATAATGGCCATTCATACAGGTGAGAGGCCTCATCAGTGTCCTCATTGTAACTATGGAGGTGTAACTACGGGTCATTTAAAAAGACATATAATGGCTCATCATACAGGTGAGAAGCCTCACCAATGTCCTCATTGTGATTATAAAGCAATAGAAATAATGAGTGTTAAAAAACATGTAATGGCCCGTCATTCAGGTGAGAGGCCTCTTCAATGTCCTCATTGCGATTATAAAGCAATAGAAATGAAATCTTTAAAAACCCATATGGTCCGTCATACGGGTGAGAAACCTCATCAATGCCCCCATTGTGATTATAAAGCAGTAGATATTGGCATGATAAAAAGTCATATTAAATATCATCATAATGGTGAAAAATCTCATCAATGTCCTCATTGTGACTTCAAAACAGAAACAATTAGTTTTTTAAAAAAACATATTATGAGTAATCATACAGATGAAATAAATAAGCCTTATCGATGTAATCTTTGTAGTTATGAAACTGATAACAGCACACGTTTGAAATTGCATTCAATGGCTCTTCATACGGGTGAAAAACCTCATCAATGTTCTCATTGCAATTATAAAGCAGTAACAATGAGTCATTTAAAAAGGCATATAAAGTACCGTCATACAGGTGAGAAAACTCATCAATGTCCTTTTTGTGACTACAAAGCAATAGAAGTTATTACTATAAAAACACATATAATGTCCCGCCATACGGGTGAGAAACCTCATCAATGTACTCATTGCGACTATAAGACTGAGTATGCCAATCGTTTGAAATTGCATATAATGGCCCGCCATACAGGCGAGAGACCTCATCAATGTACTTACTGCGACTATAAAACAGCTCAAAAAAGTAATTTAATGAAACATATAAAGCACCATCATAGAGGTGAGAAGCCTCATCAGTGTCCTCATTGTGACTACAAAGCAGGAGAGGCTAGTGATGTAAGAAGGCATATGAAAAACCGTCATACAGGTGAGATTCTTCAGTCAGTGTCCTCTGTATGACTCTGCTATGCATTGAGTATACTGGTTGTTATAAGAAAAATTTAAGTATTCTATAACATTGGGTAATATTGATTTTTCTCATTCATTGTAAGGAACAATTATAAATGTTTTAAAAATATTAGTATTGGCAGGCAGTTTGTTGGAGTATGCTCAGGTACTTTCATCCCTGTGGATGGTACGGACAGGTGCAAAAGTTAAAGATAAAAGCACCTCTCTGAAATTCGACCCTCCCAGATACTTGCTTGGAAAAGCAATCTGCCATTCTATTGGCAACTACCTCATAAAGTCAACATCTGAGGACTGCCATCAGTACAAAGGAAAAGGTTCACCTAGCTAGAGGACAGATCACATTGATGGAGAGTAATAATTTGTTAAAAATACCTGAAGAAAGTGAAGACCCTTAGAGGAGTAAACATAGTTCAGCAGGGAAGGTTCCACAGGAGGAAGTGCTTCACCAGTCAGCAGAGGTGTAAGCAGATGGAGAGAAGCCGATCCCACCATAATACACAGTCCATTACACAGATAAGTCAGCATCAGTAATAAAGATTGTCATGTTTAGTGTATTCCGTAAATTGTGTCACTGAACCAACTTGTCCCAGAAATTTAATGAATTTCAATACTATGTATGCTCCATCTTTTTACCAATAAATCTCTATTACTATTTCAAATAAATTTTTTTATATGTTTATAGGCTTCTTAATTTTATAAATAAAACCCTATATCACCGTTTAGTCTAGATCCATATAGGCTGTGTGATTTGGAAAGGCGACTGGGCAGAGTATGGTTAGAGAGGGCATGGTCAGCTTTAGCCAATTGCTCGTGTCCAGGCCCGCCGCTTCGAACTTCAGCTCTCTCATTTAATTGTTGGCCTTGCATCAAACCAGTGCTCTGTTGTTTTTTTTTTTTGTTGATTTCAGAGTTCTGTTATTATAATTTTTTAAATAGTTTTTAAAGTTTAGTTCAAAAGTATTTTTTTAGTAGATTTTATATTTTTAATAATTTAAGTTATTATTATAAGTTTTAATAGTTAAGCTACAATTTAGTGAAAAACAAAACAAGTATACTATTAATAATGTCTGATGAATGCAGTATGAGAGCAAACTATTAAGAAAGAATGTAAAGTGCTAAAGTCACTTTATTAATTTTATTAGTGATAAAAAATACTTAAAGTTTTCAAGATTAAAATTTTGAAACAATAATCTACAGTCATTTAGCTCTAGTAGATGCAGAAATTATTTTTTTACAGCCCCAAAAGTAACTATTAACAATTAAAACTTTTTGAAACTTAGAATCCTGAGTTAGTTTACCAAGCTGAAAGAATGTTTCAATTTCCTCCCCCTCCCCCAAGAAAAACTATTTTCAAATTAGATTATGTAATATTTTTAAATTGAACTCTTCAGGACTATTTGCTTTTTAAAACAAAATTAAATTTCCTAAGTAAAACAGCTAATTGACATTCCGAGAAATCAGATGCCAGTAGAATCAATGTAAGATGTTAGGATCAAAAATTTGGCTGGATTGGATTGTATCGATCGGATACTTTGTATAAGATACTGAAAGGTTGTTACAGATACTACCTTGGCTGTAGATACGTATCTGATACAAGTATTAGGTACAAAAAAGTATCCGTATCAATTGTATTCAGATACAAGAAATTTTAATATCAACCCATCTCTATATAGTAGCAATCCATGAGGTATGATGGCACTTAAGTGGCTGAAGATACAACAAAAAATTAATAGTTTTTTTTTAATGATATATACGATGCAATGAAATGATCTGAAGTTGGGGCATTTGCCTTGAAACGTTACCAATGTGAATTTAAAAATGTAAGATAAATAAAAATAAATGGAGGATTCACTTCACAAATCGTGCAAAAATACTTCTAATTCTTCCTTGAACAAATAAATTTAAAATTAGTTTATAACTATACAGCGGATCTCAGGTAAGAAATGGGCAAGTGGGAACAGCATGGTGTCTTATTGAGAGAAAGCGTAAATCCTTATTGAACTTTCAGCCCATAATTGGTAGAATTTGTTAAATTAGAATGAACTAAAAGCATAGAAATAAAACAGTTTCCTTGGAAACTCACGTAAAAAAGTAAGGAAAAGTATTAAAGATGTTTTTTATGATTTTCTGGGCTCTGCTATTGGAAAAGTAGTGAAGTATGGCGCTATTATTATGTTAGGCGACTTTAATGAAGAGGTAATCAAGGAAAATTCTGTAAGAATTGTGGCTAGGTCTCATTCTCTGCATGATAAAACCAATTCAAATAGTATGCTACTTGTTCATTTTGCGGAGATGCACAGTTTAAAACTTAATAGCACCCTTTTTCGCAAGAATATCAATAAGAAATGGTGCCCAAGATAGGGATACAGTTAATCAAATTGAACATGTACAAATATCGACCGTAAATAATATCATTAGCGTTCGAAGTATGAGAGGCTCTTGATTGTGGTTATCACCACTTCTTGGTAAGAGATAGACTAAAAATAACTAATTTGTGGTTAAACGTACCAGAAGAAATATTGAAAAACTGCGAAATGAAAATGAGAGAACCATTCCATACTATGGAAAACTGGATAATAAACTGAGCAGTGGAGGAGAAATGCAAAGTGGTAAAGTATTCCATTAGCGAAGTAGTAGGTGAAATGAAATTCAAGCATTTAATGAGGAGTGAAGAGGAATAGTTGAGAAGAAAAACCTTACCTTGGCTTGTAGAAGGCTGTTACAAAGACATACAATAAAAAATGAGGAAAATTGTCGTACATTGAGGAGAGAAGCTTAAAAAAAATATGCAGAAACGGAAAGAAAAATATAATGAAGAAGAAAATTGAGGAACTTGAAAATTTGAATCTTGAGAATGAAAGTAGAAAGTTTTGTAAGGCAATGTAGAAGGGTCATCAGCCTAAGTTAAATGGATGTAAAGATAAGGAAGGGAAGGTAACAGGAGAAGCCGTAACAATTTAAAGTTGGGCATATCTTAGAGCTTCTGAGTGTATAAAACTATATTGATAGGAATGATGAGCAAGAGTACGAATACGATGTGGACAGTGATGTAGAACTACAACGGTACAACACACCCATAATCGAAATGCCTACAAGAGATGAAATGGAAGAGGCCATTGGTTCTTTGAAAAATAATAAAGTACCCGATGAGGATAAATAAGTCACCGATTTAATTAAAAATTGTCTAGCTCAAGCATTCATGATCTTATTGTGTAGTATGGATTAGCGAGCAACAGATAAACTTTATTCGAGAGCCTTTACAGGATCCTATCACGTATTTCAAGAAGGCTCAAAAACCACCTTGAATAAATTGTAAGGATTATCAATGTAGATTCAAATATGGGAAAAGCGCCATTGAGCAAATTTTTATAATCTGAATATTTATGGAGTAACGTTATGAATTTATTATGTACCTGCACCTTCTCTTCATTGACTACAAACAAGCGTTTGATAGCGTGAACATGAAAGCTTTAATTAATATATTAAATACAAAAAAAGTCCTGTGCAGGCTTATAAACCAAATGACATCAAATAATGCATACTCCAAGGTTATGTTGGGAAGGAATATTGGTAAAGAATTTAGTAGTCAAGGAGATGGATTGTCTGCTACTTTGATCAATATTGCACTTTACGAAGAGGTAAAAGATGCAGTAAAAACTGGTAATATAATAAATTTGCAAATATTTGCGTATACCGATGATTTTTAGGCCTGTATTTACCTGTGGCGCAGAGACTGCTATTTCTACTGGAGATATCTACAAACTAAAAATATTTGAAAGGAAAATAGTGACTAAGAAAATACTGTACTAAGTTCGTCGATGGCATTTAGAGAATAAAGATAATATTCGGAACATCTTTCAAAATGAAAATATAGTTTTCTGCTTAAAGCAAGTAGATTAAGACGGACTGGACATGTTATATAGATGAAAGAGGATAAAGTGTAGCGAAAAATTATAGATATAGTAATTGATACTAAGAGAAGAGGAAGACCCCAAAGCCATGGGGAGGACGAGGTGAGAAAAGATGCCGGAGTGCTAAGAGTAAGAAACTGGAAAGAGGCTGCCAAGAATTGAGGAAGATGGGCTAATCTTGTTAAGCAAGCCAAAGATCTCGTCAATCTGTAACGCCATAGAGTAAGTAAGTAATTAATAAATAAACCAACTTAGTTATACACAAATCAAAGAATTTCCTTTCTTTCTCCAAGCCCCAGGGAAATTGGCAAAAAGTTCTAGTGGACGATTTTACAAAAGGTGCTAAAATAAGAAAACTTTTATAATTTTATGTTCATAGAAAAGAATACCACACTCTCAAAAAAATAATTAATTCCCTAAAGGAAAATTGTGTAATTTACGCAAGTAAGGAAACACTCCGGAAAATTTTGAAATTAGCGGGGTTCAAGTGGAAGAAGTGCTAGAGTTAAACAACATTATTGATTGAACGATCAGAGATCGCAGCTTGGCGTGGGAGATATTTAAAGGATATAATGAAATACCGTGAAAAAGGAAGAAATATAATTTACATTGATGAGACATATGTCCACGCATCTCATTGCTGGCAAAGTGAGGAAGGAAACCCTGATTTGAATTCCAACGAATTAGTCTGGGCCGAGGTAAAAAGGTTATTAGCTGAAAAAATAACGAAAACCTCTTTAGAAGAAAAACAAATATTCTTAGAAGAAATTTTTCAAACTTTTCCTTACGAAAAAATGCTGGGCAAATTTTCAAATTGCTGTGCTCATGTGAAGAAAATTGATAATGGATACTGGGTACGAAACGGACTCATTGATCATGAAATTGACAAAATAATAATAGAAGTGGGTTCTCGCTCAGATTCAAGTGATGATTGGGACTCGAGCGAAGAGAGCGAAATAACATTCACTATACATTCATATTTATGAGCAAGGTGGAATATTCCTCCGGGGGCCACAACCCTAAAAAAAAAGCGCCTTGTCTCTTCCTCTTGGGTGGTGTGGAAATGAGACAATAGCCACAAGGAATGTTGTTTTGAATAACAAAGAGAGATTGCAAGCAAAAACTTGACTCTTGGACCGGCCCACGACCCTCAGCCAGGTAGTAAGGTGGGAGAGTTTCCTTCCCCTCCTCCGCACCCTCCCAGCCCCTCCTCCGATTTCGCAAAAAGTTGTTTTGTAACTTGCCAGACAATAGCACTGATCAAGGCCAGAGTAACAACTGAGAGTCGTAATATTTAATAATTACGTCATCAATAGTCGATTTTTGGCAGTTGGCTAGCACAAATGGCGCTAGAGTTTTCTAGTCCGGCGACCTTCGGGTAAGTTCGGGAGGAACTTGTGATAACGCGCCCCGATTGTAAAGTACCCTTGTTTTGGATAGTAGCCAATCTTTATATTTGTGTTCCATATTTTACTACCTTTTTAGTTTATTTACGGTACTTATACTCGGAACATATGCCAGAATAATACAAATAGGATATTAAAATCAAATTCGGCAAAATTGGATTTACGATAGTTTACCTCTGACGTACAAATTTGTAAAGCTATATACATACAACTTGTTTTGAAAGAAGAAACATGACTAACCTCTTTGGAATGTATTGTAAATAAAACCTCGCCCGTGATTATAATCTGTTGTCTGAAAATAACACACAAGTCAGTAAATTATTTGTTGATTAACAATGGATGAAATTGGTAAGAAAAATTGTTCTCTATATTTTTTTATATATGCACAAAAATCTTTAAATCGTAATGTTATTCATTTTGTTATTTAATGATTTATTTAAAAATTAAATGTTATGTGTGTCCTGTCAAACGCCATATTTGTCGATGATTATAAAGAAAATATTATTAATCCAGTACAAGTTAATATTAACATGATTAGTACTCCCATACACTATAGTTAGCAAATTAATGGTGTAACTTAACGTTTTCTTTTAATGAGAATGAGTTTCTTGTATACATCTTCAAATGCTGTTATATTTTATTGATCTATAATCTCCAGAAGAACTTAAGATAGACTTTCACTGGTACTGCCAGTTGACTACTGCTTTAAGGGAATAGAACATGACACATTTTGTTGGCACTGCTCTGCAGTCCAGCTGTGATGTCATATCAATATTGCTTTGTCCTGACTACTCCAGAAGGAGTCAGACGGTCGGCACTATGACGGTTCTATGTTATGTTATGCTGAAGCAGAGTTTTGGTGATAACGCCAACTGTTGCTATGTTACATTTATTTTATTTTTTTGTCATGCCAGACAAAATTAGATAAAATATTGTTAAAAATGTAATATAATTTAGCCAATAAATTTTGCAGGATTGAAGTAACAACAGTATTCATTCATTACATTTTAGATGTTATTCTAACTGTGATGGATTTAGATTTTGCGAAGCCCTGGGCAATACGACATTGCGGGGCACCTTAGGTTAGGGTGGAGTGCGGCCAGGAGTTTGAGAGGTATGGAATAACCCTCAAGAGGAAGGGGAAGCCCTCTAAAAACTATAAATTCATCTGTAATTTATAAGTGATTTATATTTAATTTTCTAGAACAGATTACAAACTTATTCAGCATGGTAAGGCCGAGATTTATTCTTTAAGTCCACTAAAAAATAAAAGTCGGCCCTCACAGACCCGGGTCAACTTGTCTTTTGCTTTTCTTGGATTTTTCTGCAGTGATCCTCCAATTTAATTTTTTCTCCTCCATCTCAAATTATGTAATAAATGTCTTTTGTGTAAGACCTTATTCAGTCAGATCAGTGGTTCTCAAATGCTAGTCAGTCGCGGACTCCTGTAATGAATTAAATCATCGGGGAGCCCTGAGCATGCATTTAAATTAAAATCATACATTTGACATTCATTTCACTACCACCAGTGTTTGTAATAGTTATACCCGATTAAAAAAAACAAAAAAAACAACAGAATAATATTGGAGAAAATAAATTAAAAATTTTTTCTAAACACAAATTAGTTTTATTTTACTATGCAAATTAGTCCATTGATTATCTATTTATTAAGATTATTATTATTATTCATTAAGAGCATTAGAAATTAGTTATAAACGTTTTATGTCCTCTGTCTAATCCTATTCAGTGTGAAAGATGAAATCTATCTTTTTCCTCCAAAATTCATCGATATCAGCCAGTCGCTGATAACTTGCAAATCCTTCGTAGGCCCTTGGGGATCGGCGCACCTCCTTTTGGGATTAGATAAACCAAAAAACTAAAAATTAAACATTTGTATTCCTGAAGCAGACCATATAATGTTAACTGACGACCACAATCATTTGAAAAATTTGATTATTGAATTTATTTTTTTAACTTGTAGTAGATTCTAGTCTTTACATAAACTGATTATTTTTAATCTCAGTTTTTTTATGAAAGATTAATTTTTTTAGGTGACTCTTTTGTTTTTATTAAAGAAGAAAAGATAGATGAAACTGAGACTTCTTGTAAGCTTTCTCTTTTTAAAATCTATTAATATAATATTATAGCTTTCACATATTTAATATTATTATTTTTAATCTCTTGTTTGTTAGATATGGGTGACTCTTTTGATTCCATGAAAGAAGAAGAGACAACAGATGACATTGAACCTTCTTGTAAGTTATCAATTTTTAAAATTTGTTAATGCCACATATTACAGTTTTCATATAAAGTTATTGTTTTTAATTTATTTTGGTTTTGTTTTAGGTATGAATGAACCTTTTGTTGTTATTAAAGAAGAAAATACAGATGAAACTGAGGCTTCTTGTAAGTTTTTTTCTTTTTGAAATTTGTGAATATTATATAATATAGGTTTTATATAAATTGATTATTGTTAATATCTGTTGTTTTTGTTCTCTCTCTAGGTTTGAACGATACTTTGTTTGTTAATGAAGAAGAAAAGAAAGATGAAACTGAGACTTCCAGTAAGTTTTCTCTTTTAAAAGTTTGTGAACGTTAAATTAATTAGTGTAGATATAAACTGATTATTTTTATTTATTCATTTTTTTTTTAGATATGAATGACTCCTTTGTTTTTATCAAAGAAGAAAAAACAGATGAAACTGAGGCTTCTTGTAAGTTTCCTCTTTTTAAAATTTATGATTTCACATAATTTTACAATTTGTTCCTATCAGGATTATTTTTAATTTCTTTTTTTTTTTTCCAGGTATGAGTGACTCTTATGTTCCTAACGAAGAAGAACTGGAAGATGAAAGTGAGTCTTATTTTAAATTTTCTCTTCTTAAAAGTTGTGAATGCCACATTATCTTCTGATTGTCCCTACGATCTCAATTGGATGATCCTTGGAACTTGACATTACTATCATCCATTTTGTTTTATTAATTTTTTATGTAAGTTTATTATGAACTTCAAGTAGAGTTCATAAACCTTCCGACTTGCCAATTTTAACCAAAATCTAGTATATTATTTAAATTGATATAAAAATCTTAATCACTAAATTTGAGATGTTTAGCATTATATTTTAATGTAATTTTTTATGTAAATCTATTATGATCTTCAAGTAAAGTATCACTTTCAGTAATCATGTAGTGACCAAAAAGAGAGGTTCACAACTAGATATTACAAGAATCCTAAATATAAACTTTTAACTTTCTGCAGCCAACCATTTTTGAGTTATGCCAGATAAGAATGAACATACAGAAATCAAGAGGAAACTAGTCAAAATGGATTCAGGGATGGTCAAAATGGATATTTCTGTTGAAATCTGAAAACCTAAAATTTTTGTGATTACAATACTTTCTTTACTTTGTACATGCAAGCAAAACATATAACTTTTATAAATATTTTTTTCATTAAAATTTTTATATAAAATTTGTTCGTTTGTTAATTTGCAAATATTAAAATGAAAAAGAATTAGGTAGTTCGACAGGTTTCTAAATGATCTACATACATTTTTATATCCAGTGTTCTATCTAAAATCATGAATCAAAATGGAGGATTGGAAAGGATATAAATATAGTATGATTATATTGTTTTTAATGCATATCTATATCTTGTATAATGTTGATAAATACAGGAAAATAAATAATAAATTTCATGAATCACGTCATGGAAAAAAAAGATCGTAAATTAAATTAAATGAGCTACATATGGCTTTTTTTATGTAAAAGCTAACGGTAGAATAGAATTAAACAATGAAATTTAAAAAAACAAAATAAACACTTGATAAGTTCATCTAAATTTATTTAGTTACTTGAGCATTGTGAGAAAAGTATCCCGTCCCAGTGGACTTAGTACCTGTCTTCTTAAGGTCAACTTCCCAGCAACCTTCCCTACTTACCTTTCTTCCCTTGTTAAAGGGTGAATGGTGGATATTTTTTTTAGTGATTAATATTTATCTGAAGTAATCAATTTTATCATGATAGCTGGTTGATATTTCTAGCCAAGTAATTATTGATTTTTTTGTTGCAGTTCCTATGGCTGGTATTAAAAACGAGAATGGACCACAGATTTATTATGGTGAGTTATACTACAAGTAGTTCTATGAACAGTAGGTCTCGCAAACCAATTTAGGGATTTTTATTTTATTTTGCATCTGTCTATTCCATTAGCAGCGATTTTGGAGATTTAGATATAGGAGGGAACATGTTTGAACAAATTGAGAAATTTAAGTATTTGGGGTCTCTGATAACAAGAAAAAAACAAAATTCAAGAGAAAATAAAGGTGAGAAATGCTTGTTATTTTTTGATCTCGACATTACTTAGCTCGCGCATTTTGTCCAGAAACTCAAAAATTATAATATACAAAATTAATATCCTTCCTATTGTTCTGTAATGGTCTGAAACATGGCCGCTAACTTTGAAGTAAGAATGACGCCTTAAGGTCTTCAAAAATAAGGTATCGTGTAAATTTTTTGGTCCGAAAAAGGATGAGTCCACTGGAGAAATTAGGTTACACAATGTAGGATTGCAGAGCATACACCCTGTTTATATAATTGAAGTGATAGCATCACAACAGTTGAAATTGTAAAGTTGTTGGACTTAGTAACGATTGAATAGCTAAAAAGTTGAATAAATGCTGAGCCAACTGGCAAACGTCTGAGGGGTAAACTGAAAGTAGGTGGGTGGACGGTGTTCGTTGGATGGAGGTTCGTAAAATGCGTTTGGTGGTATCGGCAAAGAACCTTCGGGTTTACAAATCCTTTTAATTATTTATTTATCCGTCTATTCCAATCATATTGCAAATCTGAATACAAAGTTCACATAGTACTCTTGTAACATCAAGGACATAAGTATTACAATTAAAATTCTTAATGTCAAAGAATTGTCAGAATTCTGTATGATTTAAGCTAATAAGTTAACTCACAAATTACAAAAGACAATTCGAAAATAATCACAGAACCCATTATAGAATTGATCAATTTTGTTCAATAAAAAAATAATTTAATCTCCTCACAATGATTCTAATAATCTTATTTCGTTTTCCCAATCAAAGGATCAAATGCCTTCAAGGTTTTGAATATTCTTATCAAATTTGAAGAAAATCATACAACATATTTGGTTGTGACTGCAAAACAAACAGATTTTTGATGAGATGACCGCCATATTGGATTGGAATTAAAAAATTAAAATCCTAGACATACATTATTTTTTCTAACTTCAAGGAAAATTTGTGTCAAATTTAAAGAAAACCGAACGATGCTTTTGGTCATGATCGCATAACAAACAGACACACAGATGAAATGCCAAACAGTCGAATTGAAACAGGAACTCATTTACGCTTTGTCAATAATAATAATAATATTAGTTGAATTAATCATGAAAATTTAGTTCTGGTTATGATTAGTGCAGTCCTCATAGGAGATATAGTGGCCTTGTATTTTGTTTTAAAATAATAAAAATATTTTGAAATAAAACTAATTAAAATAATTTTTGGTGATGGTATGTTATATACCTGCATCACTGTTGACACAGAAATTTGTTGTCTATGTCTTTTATCACATCTCATGAATATTTACAAATAAAGGTTAGTTTAAAGTAAATAATGGTTTATTAAACTTTATAAATCCGGATTTTACTTGTGTATTTAATAATATAATACATTTCTGTTTGTATAACAGATGCCAAAGGAAATATTGGTTTTTCTATTTTATAAACTTCTTAACTGATCTTTGAATAACATTCTTTAGATCATCTTAGTTTAGATATTTTTATTTGGTTTCCTGTATATTTAAATAGATATTTCTTTTGATTTCCTTATTTAAATATTAATTTGGTCTTGACAGATGGACAGACTCATGTGAAACATGAAGGAGAGGCACTTGTCCCAGACGATGGTGAGAAACATCATTAAATATTAACTTTCTTTTTTTAGTATTCAGGTGTTTCTTGGCTGAACTTCAACCTAAATATACCCATCTCTCAATTTTTATGATTAATTCGTCCTCCAAAAGTTCTACATAACTCCGAAATCGCATAAATCGAGAGAACCCTTACCGGTTTAAAGGTTCTTGTTCTCCGTCCTCCAATTTTTTACTGTTTGTCATTTTTTCTGTGTTATGTAGGATATAATAAATTAACTACATTAACCCAAACCAAAAAGTTTATTTGAAAAAAAAAATAAGATCATGTCGTCGTGACAAGTTAAAGTATCGAAAGTGAAAAAATGCATTTCTCATATTCATTGTTATTACAGTGTTTATTATAGAATTTGGTACTCAGCCATCGCACGTATCGTCTTTCTGGCAACTATAAAAACAACTATTATGAAAAATGCATTTTTTACTTTCGATAATTTACAGGGTTTTTTTATTGGGGTTTAAGGTCCTTTCCTATCCTATTAGGGCAAACAGGATGGGTTATCCTACAGCTTACCAACCTATTCTAACCAGAGTGGGAAAGTCGAAATTTATTACATTGGGCCTCCACGAAATTAATTTGTCGAATTCGAAGCAGTCTCTAGGTTGCTAAGGTGATGCCTTAACATTCTTGGCCACCACGGCCTCGAATACTTTACAGTTGTCTGGATGATATACATACAACCATTTACAGACTACTACATACTATATATGTATATACATACTACTACTTTATATATATATATATATATATATATATATATATATATATATATATATATATATATATATATATATATATACTACTTATGTTTATACATATTCAATAAACTATGGGTGTATAGTTCATTTATTCCCATTATTTAGCAAATAGAATGTAGATTCTCAAAAAGAGGTGTCAAAGAGACATTGCAAGTTGCCCAACAATATAACAAAATAAATTCCATCTCTGTTCTTACGAGGCATGCCCAGAAATTAAGAGTACTGTTGCCCTCTCGTTCTGTGAGAAATTTTTTTTCCCAAGGTTTGCAACACTGAGTGGTAGTGAAAAGACAGCCATCTCAGTGGTGGCACACCAGTTCCCCATCTGCCAAAAAATTCAAAACCTTAATTTTGGGCAAAAAAATGAAAAAATGTTTTAGGACTATGTTTCTTAAAAATGTTCTTAAGAATTTAATAATTAAACTTACGAAAATCAATAATTAAATTAATAAATTTTTTGAGTAGATTTAAAAAAATCCAGCCCCTGAAAATGTTATTAGAGGTATTACACAGCAGTATACTCGTATGTGTTAAAAAATCTTCAAAAGTGTCAGAAAGTTGGAGAGTTTTATAGTATGTGTGCATAATATATAATAATATTTTGGCTTAATTAATGCTATTTATATAATTACAATAATAATATATTTAATCTTAACTATTATACTGAATTTTTATTATTTTATGAAAAATAATATTTATTGTTAGGATATGTAATTGGGAGATTCCTAACACAAAGCCTCAAGTCTCTGAAATACCTACAAATAACTCATCAGTATATGTTTAGACTATCTGTGCCCCGCGGTTCCACCCGCATTAAATTTGAATTGACCTTTAAAATACAAAATGACCTTTTAAGTAATAACCTATATGTTGGCCAGTTTCATTTGTTGCAGACATTTTCAAGGAATAGGGTCAAAACGACAATATATGTTTATAAACGGCCATAATTTCACATTTATTCAAAAGTTTAATTGGAGAAGTTGACACCGGGGGAGGGAGGGGAAAAGGGGAGGGTGGGATCAATGAAGAAAAACATACTAGTAAGTGGAACTTTTTTTTGTTGTTGTGTGCCAAAGTTACGCCCTAGAGTTGTATGTAGGCCTTCATCAGAGCTAAGTAAAACAAAACAGGATAACATACCATTTAAATGCAAATTTAAAAGTATAAAACATAAAAGTATGCAAGTAAAAATAGGTAAACAGATAAATTATACCAACGTTTCCTTAAATTACATCTGCAGTCAACTTTTCTTTTTTTTTCTCATACTCCCCAAATATTAAAAGTAGCAAAATCCACAATAACGTGGTCGAGACAGGTCCTTCCATGTAAATTCCTATAATTATAAAATTATAAGGTTCTTCCACGATCGACTACATCTACACCAAAATTAAAAAGTGTATGTAGTTATACCTTGATCCCACAGGTATGAAGTTGTGACAATGAAATGCATGCAAGTTGGACAATTTTTCTCTTAGAAATTTATTTATGGTTTCTTCTGTTGTTATCAAGCCTAAAGCCTTTCTCGATAAACGGTCTATCTAATGCAAAAAGAATTTACAAATTGTAGTGTTAGTTCTTTATATAATAGTATAGATGTCTTGGAATTATGTACTGTCTCTAGTTGATGTGTATTTTTAGACTGATGTCAGATGTGTTGTATTTTATCTGTATATTATGTGATCTGGTCTTTTCTGCCCTGATGCCTGAATTGGCGAAACGCTGACTGGTTAGTTATTTATCCGCATTGCAGTGACTTAAGGCTTTAGGTTTAGAAGCTTCCAATTATACTTAGCAATTAATTTATGTCTCTTGTTGAGTTTTTGCTCTTTTAAATTAATAATATTTATTGTTTTTAGGTAACAAGGACCCCCTTGACAACTTGCAGGTGAGCCATTGTGAGGTAAAAACTAAAGCAAATCTGGATTCCATAAGGATGTCGCAAGGCAGTTTTAATTCCCTTGAGTATGGTTACAAAACTGTTGAATCAAGAGAAGATTTATCACTGAAATGTCAAGACTGTCCTAATTGTGATTGTAAAGAAGGAGAAAATTTTACTTTAGAAAGCAATATAATGGTCCATCATATGGTTGTGGAATCTCATCAATGTCCTAAGTGTGATTATAAAGCGACAGAAATTAAAGATTTAAAAACACATATGAAAAAGCGTCATAGAGATGAGAAGCCCCATCAGTGTCCTTACTGTGACTATAAAGCAGTGACTATTAGTATTTTAAAAAGACATTTAATGGCCCGCCACACTATTGAGAAGTCTCTGCAATGTCCTCATTGTGACTATAGAACATCAGAAAAAAGTAATTTACAGAGACATATAAAGCATAATCACACAGGTGAGAAGCCTCATCAATGTCCTCATTGTGACTATAAAACGGTAACTATTGGCCATTTAAGAACACATATAATGCGTCATACAGGTGAAAAGCCGCATCAATGTCCTCATTGTAACTATGGAACGGTAACTATTGCTAAATTAAAAACACATATGATGAGGCATCATACAGGCGAGAAGCCTCACCAGTGTCCTCATTGTGACTATAGAACAGTAACCATTGGTCAATTAAGAGCTCACACGATTTCTCATCATACAGGCGAAAAGCCCCATCAGTGTCCTCATTGTGACTATAAAGCAACACTAATCGAGACTTTGAAAACACATATATTGAGACATCATACAGCTGAGAAACCTCATCAGTGCCCTCATTGCGACTTTAAAACGGTAACTGTTAGTCAATTAAAAACACATATAACTGCACGCCATACAGGTGAGAAACCTCACCAATGTCCTGAATGCGATTACAGAGCACTAAGAGTTAGTTGTTTGAAAAGCCACATTATGGCCTATCATACAGGTGAGAGGCCTTATCAGTGTCCTCATTGTGAGTTTAGAGCGATAACGAATGGTCACTTAAAAAGGCATATTATGGCCCGTCATAGAGGCGAATAATCTCTATAAAATCTTCATTGCGTCTATAAAAGAGAAGAAATTATTACTTTAAAGAACATAGTGTATATTTATATAGGTTTTAAATTGGCACAAGTGTTCTGATATGTTTATTCATAATACCAATCTCCAAATAAGAAGAAATATGTAATGATTTATCTTACAGATGAAAAGCTTTTCATTTATCAATTTTATGATCTTAAAGTCGACTGAACTATTACTTTAAAGAGACATATAGTACAATTTCTTAATGAAATATTCCCTGTTTATATTGGGACGATGAAGCATTTGAAGATTCCTATTATTTGTTTATTTGAAATAGTAGTTGCTATTTAAGGAGTTAAAATTACAAGTCATTGTGATCAAAGGCATGTAATGTACTGCCTTATCATACAGGAGAGACACCTGAGCAGTGTGTGTCATTGTGATTTTAAAAATGCTATCCTTGTAAAATAAGTGAGAATTTGATGCAATTAATAGATTTCATTAATTGATTGAGTTTTTTTTTTTTAATGCTCTTTTAAAGAATGCCATTTATGTACATAAAAAATTGATACCAAAAATCAATTTGTAAATTTCAATAGTTTGGAGCGATTTCCAAGTATATTTAATACTATAATACAAATTTCTATGAAATGTATGTATAGGATAAAATTTCTGTGATAATTATATTCTTGGTTACCAAAAGTTTATTATCTTAATCTACCTTTATATACCTAATTATTTTGTAAAACTATATCCTTCACTTATTTTTTTCTTTTCTTAACTACCATTAGGTGATATTGAAGATGTGAGGAGTTGTAGGGCTGTAGTTCAAGTGATCATTTCCTAGTTGGTGTGAATTACAAAGAATAGCATTCAAATCAAGAAGGTTTAAGAGCTCAAAGGTAGAGGATTTAAAATATTCTGAGAAACAACAGTTATATTTAAAATATCTGATGCGGAAACCGCATGACTTCCTTCTATGCCTATTATACTATGCATCAGTGGATCAGAAAGTGATCCTGAATCACTGTTTGGTTACAAGATTCCGAAGATAGACCATATTTTGGTAGACAATTTGTTAAAAAATATAATAGAATTCTTATTAGATTTGGTATTTAAGACTTTTTATATTAATAGGAATAACTTATTAAATTTCAGCTAAAAATAATAAACCAGAAATGATGCTTGAAGCATCAAACAAACTTTGGTTCAAAAATATATCTAAATATAAACAAATTATTTTTAAATTTAGTATTTAACAGTTGTATATCAATGGAAGTAACATATTAAATTTTAGATATAGTTGGTAAAGTGACACTTTACTTGAAACTCTAAACTGCCTGCTACCTCCTCCTGCCACATGGTAAGGGAGGTATAGGAATCGTGCTAAAAATCGCCTATCGAGATTTTTACTTTAGCATTTATTATTTTTTATATATTTTGCTGTATTCTGTAATAAATGCTAATTTAATAATACTTGATGAGGTACATGCAGAATCTAATTCTGTAAAACTACACTTGAAAAAAAAAAAAAATCTTCTGGTTGGCCAATTTTAACAAAAATCGTAGTATCTTGTATTGACATAAAAGTGTTATATACCAAATTTAAGAATTTATGCATTTAATATAATTTTTGATGAAAGTCTCTTATGAAATTCAAGCAAAGTACCATTTCCGGTTTGCCAATTTTAATATAAGCCTTATATACCAAATTTAAGAAGTTTTGCATTATATATTTTTAATAATTAATATAATTTTTGGTGAAAATCTATTAAGAACTGCAAGTGAATGATTCAGAAAATATTAAAAACAATGATTGGGAAGGAATAATAATTTAAAACAACATGATGTCTGCTCTCAGTCAAGAGTAAATATATTTAGAAACAATTTTAAAACTAACATTCAACTGTTATAATAATATAATAATACATTTAAATATTTTTCCTATCAGGAATTTATATTTACTTAAAGAATTATTTATTGTATTCGCTTTAACAAATTTCAATCTATTATAAATGGCGGAAAAGCCAATTACAAAACCAGTAAAAAATATATAAGCGAAACCCTTTTATCTATTAAATACAATTACATTTATCCAAAAACATAAATATGCTCGTTACCAGAAAGAAACAAATGAAAGTATATGGACTATACAAAATAAATGCCTAAACTGATGTTATACATTACATACAATTAAAATAGATTCACAAATAATATATATAATTCAGAAAAAACATACTCCCTTTTTTAATTTTACTCTAAAAAAAATATATATAACAAATCATTAACAGGCACCATATTTAATATTTCAAAAGCAGAAACTAAAATCCCTAAAAAACAAGAAAAATAAAAAGGATACTATATTTGTGTCGACGAGTAGGCATAAAACAGTAATTGGATCCTTCTCTCCGTGCTGTGCTATAGCAGGTATATTATATATTTAATGATGTAATACGTTTCATCAACTAGCGGATACATATGCACTATTTCTTTACGGGCATTCCTTGCACAGTATTACCTCGGCTTTACTTTTCTCACGATGCTCAGCTCTATTCGATACTATCTTATTTCGAGCCAATTACCAATATATAAAGACACAAACAAATGATCTTGTTCTATACAATATATTATAAGTATATATACTTTATATATATAGCACTATACAGTGAGATGGGAGAGATAGAGAGAGAGAAGGGACTATAATAAAATGATTTAGAAGAAAGGGAAGAGAGAAAGAAAGAGAGAGACAGATGAAAGTGAGAAAGGAATCGATTGATAGTTGGAGAGGCAATGGATCTAAATGGCATCAATGTCCAAGTCATCCCCGTCCTCTTCACCAGCGGCTGCGGCAGGAGTAGGCTTAACAATGGGGGTCGCCTTCAATGGAGTCGTCTTGGCACGGTCGTTATACTCAATCTGAAACAATATTAACAATTTTATTATCCAATAAGTTATACTAATTCTTCAAATAGATAAGAGATATCGACATAATATTTTCACAACTTTAATCCATTTACTAACATTTTAAGTAATTTGGCCCTAAAAATTTGTACCATGTATTGTTATCAATATTTTCATTTTCAATGAATATGTAGGAGTGGGGTAAGGCACTGGACTCCTTTCCCCGGACATGACCTCTATAAAGTGGGTATTTGGCCCTTCCTAGAGTTGAGCTGTCCTTTTATCATAATAGTATGATAAAAGTAAATAATAATGGTAGTAAAAGAGGAACCATTACTACTAAAAAACAAAACAATGGTTTTCAAATATTCTTACCTCAAGATCATCTTCATCTTCCTCGCTTGACTCTTCTTCCTCCTCAGCCTCCTTGAGCCAGGTAAGGAAGACCTGTGCCTGCTGGTGGATCTCGGTACTCAGCTCCTTGCTAACATACTTCTTGCTCACTTTTGCACCCCAATCCAACAGTACTCCCTCTTCCAAGATATCCAAGTCATACAGCAACTGAATGAATAGTTTATGTATAAGAACATGAGAGTATGTGTTACGTATCTTGTAAATAATATAAATAGTAAAATATGTTTATTATACTATTAACATATATGTGTACAGTTTTGAGATAAAGCAAAATATAAATTTAAACATAAATATAATATAAACATAAAAAAATATAAACATTTTCCTCGAAATTCCAAGTGAATGTTAAGATGTGTGGTGAGCCAAGGCACCATACCATCTAGTTAGAACCACAAATTCTCTGAGTCGATTTGATCCAACTTAGGGCATAGAATAGTCTGTAGGTTGTGCATGTAATAGTCAGAGTTCACAGTTACTGTTATCCCTCCCTCCTTCAAGAAAAGTACGAACGAAGTCACCAACAGCCAACCATAGTGTCAGTTATTCCACCAGAAATAAGAGTGGATTGAAGGATGATGAAAAATTTCCGGGAACGTCTTCGGCAATGCCTAGTCAATAACAACTGACATTTGGAAGACGTAATTTTTAAAACTATGAAAAAAAACTATTTAATAAGTTTTTTTTTCTAGAGACATTGGCTTGTTTTCTACAGCTCTCCAAAATGTGCTAGTCATTTCTGCCCCACCCTGTATTTTCAAGAAGAAATTTTCGTTGGTAGAGTTTTAGGCAATCAGAGCACAAATTAATTATATGACAATAACTTGAGAAAAATAAAACGAAACTGATTGTAATTTTTTGAAATTTAAGTTGTTTCGGTATGATTTTTAGAGAGATATGTAAATGGTATACCAGGCAAGTGAAAGAGAGATTCATACTCTATCATGGGTAAGTCCTAAACAAAAGCATTCCCTAACAGGATATAAGTAAACATATTGGATGCGTAACAGGCTTCTTGAAAATAAGATAATAAGTAATAATCAATAATTGAATTCAATGAATTAATGATACCATTGCAATAAAAATCATATTGTTTGAGGATGAATCAAATTAGTCATAAAAGGAACAGCTATTAAACAAAACAGTGCCTGTTTAAGTATTATTTATAACAAAGTTTACAATTGAAAATAACCTTTAAGATCGCAGCTACTTTTGTTAGAAGAGCTTCCTTATGTAGGGCGATGATCTGCTCGATACCTCCTAACAGGCACTTCTGGGCCTTAGTATCATCATGAGTGAAGCGCAAAAACAGGATCCTGTAGCGTTTTATCTGCAACAAAAAGCCGATTGATACATATATTTAAAATGAGAAAAAAACAACATCGTAAAAATTCAAGATTAAAAACAAGGGCTCAAAAGGTCATGTGGCTCATTGGAGAGGTTTCTTTATTTCATAATATTATTCCACCCTAATCTACTTTAAGGCAACAATAGCATAGAACATTGGGTATGTATATCGTCAGCCTAAAAGTAAAATTGCCGAACTCCAATGACTAACTTTTTAGGAGAGAGAAAATACTATAATTTGACAGTCTTAAAATTGATTATTTTCAAGTTTTTATGTCATACATAATGCTATCAGTTAATAATTAAATAAAAACATATTTTAGACCTTGATTAAAGAAGTTAGGTTTTATTATATAAACAATTAAAGCATGGAATCTAAAAGTGTTAAAGTGCCTTCAACAAAATTGAAATCAACTTGATAGATGCAAAAAATGTGACCAATTTGACCAAAACTCTTAGTGTGCTCTATGGAATCTATCTATTAGGGTAAAGAAAAAAAATGCAAATCTGCCATTCGAAACTAGGCGATTTCATGATTTAAAAATGGCGGTCAAAAAAACACAAAATTTTAGAACTATTTTTGGTTTTTCATCTATAATTTCTAATTCCTAATTCTATCGAAAAAGTTTGAGTATATTACATTAAAGAACACCAAATTCTACATCTAATGAATACCTCAATATAATAATTTGGGTAACTGGTATGGTCGAAGACTCTACTATAGCACTCTGTCTATTTTTGATAATATCATCGTTTTTTCACTGTGGCTTTCATCACATCACTTAACCAAATTATTATTACGTGGTACTCATTAGACGCAGAATTTAATCCTCTTTAATTTAATATACTGTAAATTTTTCAATAGAATGCAACCATTTAGGAATTATAGGTGAAAAACCAAAATTAATCAAAAAATGTCGAGTTTTTTGGCCACCATTTTGAAATCCACCTTGATTAAAATGGCAGACGTGCATTTTTCTTTTCCCTAATGGATAGATTCCATAGAACATAAGAAAAATTTTGGTCGAATGTATTGTCCTTTTTGCATCTGGCTCATGGACTATGAGTGTCGAGTTAATACTACTGTAAATATCATTTTATTATTTATACAACAATAGGTACTAAACAATTTTTTTTTTTAACTAAGCCATATTTCTTTACTATTATTCTAGTTGAAAATTGAATTCCGAAAATTTTTGCTGAAGGCACTTTGACCCTTTTGCATTTCCACGGTTCAATTTATAGTTGAGTTAGCTATTTTATAAAAAGGCTTTTTTAAATTATTTAATTTTTTTTTTGTTGGAATTATGAGATTTTTACAAGCACATTCCTAGCCGACTAATTAGTGAGAATCAACAATAAAAAAAAATTAGGACGAGGAAATGCAATTTTGCCAATTAACTTCTTTAATCATTTTAAGTGTGTTGTAGACTATGATCCTGGTATAAATATTGTAAACTCCAATCCTGGATGCCAGAGGGGTTCCCACCTTCTTTCTGCACCTCTTTGTTCAATAGACTCCCAGAAACCTTTAGTACACCACCATTACATAGAGTACTCTATAGAAAAGATAGTTCCTTTAAAAAAAATAACCGAGAGAACTTCCTCACTGTAATTAACCTCAGTAGTTTGGTTCTCAGTGCCTCAAAGGCATGTAGTTAATGATGGTATATTCAGCAATTTGGGCTAAGGGGACCAATGTCCTTTAAGAGGTCGTGAAATATAGCAAGGGAAAATTGTCTGAGAGGATCCATTACGTTTCTAAATGCAATTGTACGGTGGTAGGAAAGTATAGATATTAATCTTTCAAAGAAACATGACAAAGTTACCTGGACATGGATCTTTTCATCAAATAGCAGCTCGGCAAGGACAAGCGGCGCCTTGCTCTTCACCTCCAATCTCTCTGCCTCAGCCAGCACTTCCTTAGCAGCCTGATGTCCCTCTAGGTTGTTTGACTCTACTCTTTTCTTTACCTGTGTCACAAAGGAACAAGTCCAATTTAGTGTTTAGTCTAACAAGTAAAAAATATATATTAATAAATGAGAGCAAAAACTAAAAATACCGTTTTCTCATTTGACTGATAAAATGTAAGAAAAAATCCTTGACCTATAATTGGACAAATACAGTACTATATGCTAGGCCTAAAAATTTTAATATAAAAAAATAATTATAAAAGATTATTTAAGATGTAATTATTTTTTCTGATACAATTTAATCTAAAGAACAAAATTACTTAAATAACTGAATTTCACAACTGAATTACTGCTCTTAAAACAATATGTCTGTCAGAATAAATTATTGAATTCATGATTAAGTATTCATAGGATTAGCTCTGAGTAATTAAAAACATCATCCAGACAATTTGAGCAAATCGTAATTAAATGGAACAGAAGAGCACTGTTGAGCAGCGAGTGATGTCACAGAGAGAAAATTCAAATATAGTTGATCAGCAATTATCAACGAATGATAATAAACAATCAGTAAAGGCTCAAGACTAATTAAAAGGCAATAGTAGTACTTATGTTAACAAAAATTAAACCTCAGTACAAATATAAAGTTTTTTAAATAATTAATTTTGAGAAGTAGAGTCGTGGGGTGGGTTCAATGAAGAAAACACTAATAAGTGCAACTTATTTTATTAAGTGCCAATGTTTCAGGGCTTAAGCTTTAGGCCATGATCAGGACTAAGAAAACACAAGATAAGAACAGGGATAACACCAATAGCAGTAATAAACAAAATGAAAGTATGACAAAGGTATGAAGTTTAAAGAAAAATATGTTAATATATATTGTAAATAATGAAAATTAATTATTAAAATAACTACCGGTATGAAGATTAGGAAGTATGTAAAGCATATCGAGATAATTGTGATAGTTATGTAAAAGATGACAATAATGTTAAAAATGTTAGCAAGTGACTAATGAAAATAAAAACAATGTTAAAAATTAATTAAAATAAAATAATGCAAAAAGAAAGAAGGGAAGGTTATGAATTTTTTCTTTTTGCATTACTTTATTTTAATTAATTTTTAGCATTGTTTTTATTTTCATTAGTCACTTGTCAACATTTTCAACATTATTGTCATTTTTTACATAACTTGTAATATCATAATTTTCTCGATATGCTTTACATAGTTCCAAATCTTCAATCGTAGATATTTCAATTAATAGTTTTCATGTATTTTATTATTTCCAATATATATTAACATGATTTTCTTCACACTTCTTATCATACTAGTAATTTCTGTTTATTAAAGTTATTGGTACAATTTCTGTTGTCATCAATGTTATCATCTTGTTTTTTCTTAGCCCTGACAATGGCCGAAACATTGGCACAAAATAAAATAAATTACACTATTAGTGTTTTCTTCATTGACTGCATCCCACAGCCAATTTAAATAATAAATTAACATCTATTCTAGCTTTTTAAAAAAATTCTCATAGATTCAACCAATGATGTGAAAAACCTTCTAACAATTTTCCAAGTCCATATTCAACCATTGATAAAAACAGACCACGATGAGAAGGCCAATCTGATCAATTTTTGGTTCAGAGTATTTCGGTCACATGGGGTCCATGTACCTTTAGGAATGTGTTGGAGGGAAAAATATAGCTACCGATCATAAAGTCTTTGGAGACAGCAAAGTTGATTAACTAAGGCAAAGGGACATTTTCATTCATAGAGACTGTGCCTGAATATTGCCAGGACATAACCTTTTTCTAGATGTTCAGGTCTCCTGCTATGATTTTGATCTTTATATTATCACCATTAACACAACTGCCAATTAGGAGGTTGTTCATAGTTTGCGTTATTGCCTAGTGCCAACTATAAGTTATCTCATAGTTTGTTTACTTGCGATATTTGCGCAGACACTAACTACAAGTTATCTTGAGTTTGTTTACTGGCCATATTTGTGCGTAGTTTTTAATAATGTGATTAAATAATTTTTATTTTTTTATACTGAAATACCATGTAAAAATTCATTGCAGCAGCGAACACGTTCCTCTTTTTGAGCAGCTGAAAGAATTTTTGGAACCCATCTTGCTCATATGCAAATGTTCTTTAATGATCCTCAGAACACTTGTTTTTGAAAGCCACAATCTTGCTGCTATTTCTTTGGTCTTCAGCCTCCGATCAGACAGCAATTCAGATTCCACAAGTTGTATTGTTTCAGAAGTGACAGCTTCCAATGGGCGACCAGGCTGGTCGTCATCCTGACTTTCTCTCCCTAGCTTAAATAATTTTTCCCATTCTTTTACAGTGGAATACGAGGGGGAGGACTCTCCATACACACCATCCAAGTGCTCTTTAATTTGCACAGGAGTAAGGCTCTCTTTACACAACAATTTAATAACCGCACGGTATTTGATCTTGAAAATTGTTAAAAAGGAACAGATCCAATCAAGGTTAGAGACGGACTGACGAAGAGTGGGTGATGGGTATAGAGAGTGCAGGCATAGACATGCACGGCGGGCAAGTCTCAGCCTACTTGAAGTAGGGGAATGAGGGCAGGCTGGAAACTTATCGACCTTACTACATATATAATGCACTTCTATCCTTATTGTAAAATGGAATAAACAAAGTATTGCAAACATCAAAAAAATATATTAACAAATATAAAGGAACTTGCTAATTATTTTATCATTTTCATTTCACAACCAGATATTAATAGTTTAAAGTAAAGCAATGGTGGAATACTAAATTATACCTCCATATAGAAAAGATCCATCCTTTCTTTCTCTGTCTTTTCAGCATCTTCACAGAGGGTTAGATTCTTAGCTCCATCTGTTAAATCCTGCAGTCTGGCACGTACAGCTTCCTCAGACACATCCAAAGCCCAATTATCTTCATCTTCAACCTGATATCAAGATAAGATATGAAATAGTTCGAAAAAAAAATTCCAAAACTAAATTAAAAAAACAAACAAATTTATAGATAACTCTATAATTTGTATCTAGAAATGGTCATATCATTGATTCTAGAGCTAAAGTAGGATTTTCTTAAGAGTAAAACTTTAGTATACCACTAACTTCAGTTAAATTTGAACTGGGACGTTTACATTTTTGTTGATTAGTGGTTTTTATTTCTCTTTTATTATGCCAACACACCTATTTTTTAAAAACTAAGCTAAGAGGAATAGAAAAACACTATACACTATTTAGATCAAATTAAGACTTTCATACATAAAAACTTGACAAAATAAGATCATTGTGATCAAGAGAAAAAAAACAGTAAAATAAATCAAAATTAGATTTTTGTGGCAAAACCATGAGAATCATAGAAGAAAAACAAATTTCCTCCATTTTTTTTTTTTTTAGAGTAAATACCACAAACATCAACAGCATATTTGAATACAAATTTAAAACTTCCTCCTCTGTATTCAATTTGGTAACAAAGTTATAAAATTGCTGTTTTATTAAAACATTTTATATATCTCATCGGGGAGGCAACCAAAAGATGCCATATTAGTTGATTTGATAAGGGCTTATAAATATGGCTGAAACTTCAAGTTAGTAAAGAAAATTAAACAAATTAAATGTTTGAGATCTAATAGTCTATACCCATAAAAAACTAATGAGATTAATTAAAATGTTTAAAAAATAAGTAACCAAAAATGTATCTATTAAAAATTACTGTTATAATTTAGCTATTGTCTGCAATCTCTAATTATTAAGAAACTCAAAAAATGATGCAAATAGGCTCAAATAACAATAATTAATAAAAAACTACCTGTTTGCCTGAGGGAGGGTTAATGAGTTCGCCAGGTTCTTCATCAGATTTGGGAGAGCCAGAACGACCCTCTTGGCCAGCGTCTCCATTCTGTTTAGCCTTTGATCTTCTAGCTCGCTTCCCTTCTGTTAGCGATGCACCTTGAGTTCCTGGATTCAAGTCTGGAAAACAGAAGATTCAAATCAAAAAGGTAGCCGATAAAGGCTATAGGCTTAGTTTATTTTGAAGAACCCGAAAGTTTATTATATTCAGGTTGTAAGGAGGGAAGATACAAGATCAGGTTGTATTTTTGCGAGTTATCAAGCTTAGATATGACGGATATCATTAAAAGTATTTAGGAATATCATTAATTCATGTATAAAACAGAGGAACAGAATTATTCAAATCTAGTAAGATTCCAAGACAGACAAGCATTCCATTAAGTTAATAGCACATAACTAAATAATAATAAATTTTAAAAGATTTAACCTGGTTAAGATTTGATTCTATAGTAGATATAAAAAAAAATTTTCCCATCTCAAGGTATTTAATTATAATTTAATTTTTTACATTTATTTATTTATTGAAACCCATAAATATCACTTGAAAATTATTTTGTGATTGATCAAAAAGTTTTTGCTGTAAATAAATGAAAAACTCATGGTGATGCTTTTATTTATGCTTAATAATAAATTTATGTTGAACCAAATAGGCATCAAAGAATACTACTCACTCGGAGGATTTTTGATGATGTATGTATTCAGTTTGTGATTGAATTGGAGCTGGCCATGGAAGCCACATGCCTTGCATCCTTGTGATATGGTTTCCTTCTTCGAGTTGACGAGGAGATCTGTCTCTGGATTATCACACTCAGGGCAGAGGACGAACCGCCTGATGAACCCGTCCAGCAAGTCCTGTAGCTTCCCAGCATCATGAGAGCCGTTCACAATGAACCGGTCGTTCTTAAAATCTACAAGTGTCTGGGCGCCAAGCTCACAGCCAAAATATTTAGTTGGGTCTAAAAAAAAAAAAATTAAAGATTATAAATGCACAAAAATAACTAAAATATTATTTCAATAACACATTTAATTTAAACATCAATCATTTTAAACAAAAATAGCAATCTATCTACTTAAAAAAATATGTGATAATGATCATTTAGCTCTGAGGGGTCTTGTTTGAAATTTCAATGAAATCAATATTTTCCTTTAACATATAAAGAGACCTTGGAAGAAAGGAGGATAGTCAACCTTAATGCATTTTGAAAAAATCAAGTTTTAAAATTTAGAACTTCGTCTTTCTTCAGTCAAAAAAAAAAAAAAAAATAGTAATTTTCTTTGAAATTATTATATTTTTATAAATTATATTAAATATTAAACATTCCATCTTTTCTACTCTATCAAAGGACTTTCTATACTTGTGAACTGAATTTATGATCCTGGTGGCCACCAATAGGGACCAGAGCATTCTTTTCAGATGAGTCACATAAAACACTATTTATGCTATACGTATTTACGTGCATTCCAACAATCACTTCTATAATATCTTTATTGTAAATAGAGGAATGTTATTTCAGAGTTGTTTATTTTTCTCGAATTAAAGAAGAAAGTTGAATTATCCATTGTTAAATTGTATATCACAGCAGAACAGGCTTAAACATTTTATAAATGAAAAACTTAATAAAATGAATAAATACAAGAAGCAACTTACATGTGGGAGGTCGACCAATGGCCTTTGCTACATCAGCCATATTGACGATAACCGTTTTAATTCCGTTTCCTTTGCCTTCAACCTTAGCCTGTAGCCGGGGCATCTTGTAGCGGTAGAATGCGTCCGAAACATTCCTGTTCACGTTTACAGAACCCATTTTGCTCGATTGTTAAAAACTGTTGTATCTTCTTTACCCCAGATCAAGTACCAGTTGCTGCACTCTCTCTCCTCCCGCGTCTTACGTACGTTTTTACAATCAGGCTAGTCACGTTTCTCTAAACGGCTGAGATTTCCTGTGCCGATTACTCGAAAATTTTGAAGTTCTGAAAAGTAAAAAGGCATAACCCATTAGAGTCTACATCCATCAGAGATTGGAGGAATTTATTCAAATATGGAAGTCTAATTTAGCATTAATATCTATTTCATAATAATAAAATTATGATTTTTTACCAAAACATTTATGAATTAAGAACTGTAAATTGGAGTTCCTTGGACACTAGAGAATTTTTTGAATTGAAAAAAATAATAAATATTACTTCCAAATTACAATAATCAGAGGATTTTTATGCGATTATAAAAAAGGAATAAAATACAATAAAAATTTAACACAATGAACTTGGAACTATTGTGCATTAAGGTATCAATATTACCTATTTACTCTTTATCATCTATATTTGTTTGCTTTTTTATCAATCTTTAATTAGATTAAAGACTTCTGTTTGAACAAATCTCTGTTATTTTACATACTCTGTTTTAAATTAAAAAATAAATTCACATAAAATGTATACTTAACGTAAAAAGCCTAGCCACTAGTTTTTTTCATGGTCCTAATGGTTTAAAGTAAGAACAGAAAACTTTATTTATTTATCATTTTCATTTTGTAAAACATTTAATGTAATTAATAATAATAATAATTAATAATTAAACATTAGATTTTTGATAAATGTTTTACCCTTTTTTTCTATCTAGCATTAACAACCCATTATTTATTATATTAATAAAGTATTGTAAAATAAGTATTTTTAATTTAATTGAGTTTGTTGTTAGTGATTTTTTAAAAATTCATTAACACTTTTATCGCGGAATGTTCAGGATAAAGTTTCTCAAAAGTTTTTTTTTTTTTTTTTTTTAAAAAGAGAGTGTTCAGAATAAAGAGAAAAAAAATGAGAATACTTTTGGTTTTTTGTAGTGGATATTTTAGTTTAGTTTAAAAAAAAATAAAAATATAATATAATCTCACATAATAATAAAAACAATAAAGAATTAATATTTTTCTAAAAAATACAGTTTTAAAACAATAAATACCTATATATGACAGGCCAGTGTAGCTTCGATGAAATCATACACCTAGAGGCAAAGCCAGCGGTTGGCTCTACTACTCGCTGTAAACTCCCTGTCCTTCTCTTTAATGATGATTTTTCTATATAAACACAAATAAAACAAACAAATATAATATTTCAATAATACTAGTAGAAGCACAAATGAAAATAAACATCTTATAATAAACAAACAAATTTTTAAGACCTTTCTTGAAACAGTCAGTTAAGAAATGCTAGCCTAAACTACAAGGAATTTAAACTCAGCAATATTCATATCTGAAAACTTTCAGAGTCCAACATTTTTTTCTTTGATTTTTTTTTTTTTTAGTCTTACTTCCTACATCAGCAGAATACCTATCAACAAATTCCACTTTTTAATGGTACGGATTAATTAATCTTGATTGCTCAATAAAAATGATCAATCCTTAATAATTAAATAACTTTAGATAATCTAAGTATGCAAAACTAGAAGAAGAAAATTTTTAATTAGGTATTAGTGAAATAAATTCTTTCATTATATCACAAACATTTCTTTATTTGTTGCTCTAAATGTTTTAGGGTACCCTCCCCCTTTCTCAAGGTGGTCTTCTACAAATAACATATACAAATTCAACAATTATAAACATTCACTTAACTAAAATGCACAAAAATCACTATATGGATCATAAAATCATAATTTTATCCTAAACATACTTTAATTATTATATATATTATAATGATTATTATATATATATATATATATATATATATATATATATATATATATATATATATATATATATATATATAATAATAATTAATATAATTAAATTATATATATATATATATATATAATATATAAATAATTATATATATATATATATAATAATAATAATTATATATAATATATATATATAATAATCATTATAACATATATAATGAATTAAGTATGTTTAGGATAAAATCATGATTTTATGGTCTATGCAGTGATTTATGTGCAATTTAGTTAAGTGAATGTTTTTAATTGTTGAATTTGTATATGCTCTTTGTAGAACACCTTGAGAATGGGGGAATTATCCCAAAACGTTGGTTGAGCACTGTAAGAACAACTAGAATATATAGTAAGAACAACGGGAAAAAGGAATATTAGTAATATAATAGAAGAGTTTATTCCACTGATACATTATTAGTTTTAGATAATTAATTATAATTTTTCAATGCCATTAATCGCTTATTTTATACTACAGGAACTATAAAATACAGAATACTACTTGCGAATAGAATTTACTAATTTGATAGCTCTAATCTTATTCTGTTCAGTATAATATATTCTAACAGTTATTACTGATTCCCCCTCCCCTCCTCACATAGGAGAATAAAACATAATAATCATAATTATATAGAAAACATTTAAATATATGCTTTACTCTGTTTAGTATTATACTATCTTCAATAATACTAGTTATCAATAAAGCACCATTTGTTATAAGGAGTTAAAGTGACAGGCATGCATCTTGATAAAAATACCTGTATATCTGACTCCTAGGGTACCAGACTTCTATTAGAAAATTTTGAGTACAAAAATGACACTTCGCAAATAAAGTTATACAGAAAAATAGGAAAGAGTAAAATATGACACCGCTCGTCTAATAAAATTAAGCCCTTACTATTATAATCCTATATATAGACATTTAAGTTGAACTAAATAATATAAATCAGTTCTGAAAAAATACGAAAGATAGAATAGAAACGATGAAATAGTAAATATCCAGAAGGAATGTTGGGTTCTATACAGGTATATAATACAGCTCGTAATAAAATATTTGTTTTGATTTTAGTATTGGGTCATTCTCAAGAGACTTGTCAAATTCGCGTAGACTTTGAGATTATTTTTACATACCTCTAATTATTATGGAGTTGGCTTCAATTTGTGTTTATATTATTGATGAGTTTATATTACACCTATCATTAATAAATAGTGAATGGCCAAAATATATACATTTAAAATAAATTTTAAAATTCAAAATTCCCAAGTATTTTACTGTCCACATTGATGAAAAAAACAATCCTAGCAAATTGAAAGTACTTACAAACCAAAAGTGTGCTGTTTTAAAAAAGCTATACAAATTTTTGAACATTTGCAATGGTTATAACCAAGAATCAAGAACTTATGTCTCCAGGGTATGGTAAAAACGAATGCTCAATAAAGTATATTACCATTATGATTTCGGTTTTAGGTAAAGTTTGACACAAATTCTATGGACTCCAGAGCATAACTGCTACATTATGAGATATTGCATCGTCCAAGGGGAGAGAAGTTCAGGGTTACCAACTTAAAAATGATTATTACCTGACATAATAATGGCAACATAAAATTGAAAATATTTCTCTCACTCTCTCTCTTGTTTTCATCATTCTCTGGATACATGAGTTTTTGATAATCTCCTCACCATTTTAACCACAATTTACTAAAAATTTAAATATTTTGGCCATTCACTATTTACTAATGATAGATGTTCTCGCCAATAACATAAACAAAAATTGGAGTAAACTCCATAATAATCAGAGGCATGTGAAAACAATCTCTAAATCAAAAGATGCGAATTTGATAAGTCTCATGAGAATGACCCTATTCTCAAAAATTTAGTGTTTCATATTTTCTAAGAAATTAAAAAAAAAAAAAAAAAGGAAGAAGAAGAAGAGTATTCTAAGGATTTTTACATGAGTACTGTGCATATTTTTGAAAAATATACACATCAGAGAGTATTTTTGTTATATAAATGGGAAAATCTTTTTCTCCAACACATCACAGATTTTCACTCAGAACATATAAATAATTACTTCCTTATAAAATTTTTACATTTTTTTGTAAATATAAAAATTAAACAAAAATTTAGTAAAAAATAAGCACAGAAGGTTTTTCGAGGGTACCATGTTTAAGTTTGATTTAATGTACATTTTCTGCATAGATTTTATAGTAACTTTTGGTAACAAAATGTTTTTTTGTTGAATTTAAAAAGAGTTTATTAGAGTGTCACAGGACGTTAGAATCGATTGACTCGCCACCTATAAATAGTTTTAATACTTTGCTTATTACCCATGCTATCTGGATGTCTTTGGTCCCAGTTAGTTCGGATAAACAAAGTTTTACTGGATATTATACTTCACCTTCACCTCTACATTCATCATAAGCTAACATTTTTGATTATGTTATAATATAAACAATGTCTGTTTAGCCAATTATTTCGGGAACCCAATTAATCTCTCTCTCTTTCTCTCCCTTTTGCCGTTGTCATCAAGGCAAACAATATGCCAATTATTATCAATAAATAGTAGGCATAAATCAATAATGTTCCCTGTATTGCATATATATATATATATATATATATATATATATATATATATATATATATATATTTATTGATAATACTGTTATATTTATGAAAATAATACTGACTCTCATTTCTTATTTTAAAATAAATAATATAAGCGAAACATACTGTTTTAAGACTGTACCATGCATCAGACTTGAAATTCTTGATCACTTGCTTCAAAATATCATGGGACTAACATAAAGGACGATTAAGTTGTGAGTATGCCTATTGTAAACGGGTTCTGATAATTCTTTAATCGCATGTGAACTTTAAAACGAAGGGACAACGGCTCACCCGGTTCTTCATCAACTGAAGGATTTGCTGATATTGCATAACTCAGTTTTATGAAGTTAAATGACATTTGATTTAGTTTATAAAATTAATGTAAGAAAAAAATGTCTAAATAATTTAAAAATCAATAACTAAATTTGCAACATATGTACTTGAATATTAATTTTATTTTCATATGATTTTTTTTTCTTTCTAAAACATTAACCTTATAGAGGATACACACAAGAGAAAATTATTTATTTTTATTTGTTATATATTGAAAAGTTAAATACATAATTAGTTTAAATATTTTATAATTATGCATAATAATTTGATGTAAAGATTAAATTTGATTGGTTTTTGTTTAAAAACTTGGGAATATTCAAATAAACATATTAGTAAAATGAAAGGTGTGGTGGAATAAGAGCCTGTTTTGAGTGATAGAAAAAGATAGAAAATATCGATATTTTTTTCATATATATTAAATTTTGTTTATTAAAAACAAATTTCTAATTGCAATTTTTATGAAGATGAGATTTGTTACTTTCTACCCTTGCCTGAACCAAATTTACGATTCATTAGTGACAAAATAAAGTTATCAATTACACCAAGGAAATAAACTTTATTAAGACTAAAAAGTGAAATATAAGTGAGGAAATTAATAGAGAACAATATAGAATGAAAAAATGAGATAGAAACACAGACAATTTTTTTTATTTGTTTAATTGTTGGCTAATGAAACCATGGAGTTTGGATGCAACAGGTGAAAAGTCAAAGCTAAGTTGAAATACCACAATTCCAAGCCCTGGGACAATAAACTAGAATTGCAAAACAGAAGATAAATGTAGGGGAGTCAGCAAGATAGAAGACATCAACTAAATTTTATTCCAACATTCAATTTTTATTTTTGTAAAATAATGATGGTTATTTAAATTTCACACGTACAGATATAAGCAAATAAGGTAAGAATTTCTCTCAAAATTAAATCAATCTTTTTATATGTAACAAAAATAATTTTTCTGTTTAAAAATAAATTTATGTTCGATTTTCATTACTTTTTGTTAATAAATTCTGTTCGTATGCGTCCTTGGATTTATTGCTACTCATTTAAAATCAATAACCAATAGCATTATTTTCTATATAATTTAAAAACAAAGCAAAGCACATAAAAATAAAGAAACAATATGTTCAGTTCTAAATAATATTTATAGTAATAAGATAACAAATGAGAACAGATTGCAACTAGAGATAATTTAATCAATCACAACTTCCTCTCCAGTAGAGCATATGTGATAAAGGAGTGATTATACTACATGCATATAAATGGGTTTCTTATGAATGTAATTGAAAATATAATACAATAGTCACTCTATACAGTAAGAAAAAATAAGTACAAAAGAATTCGATTCTATAAAATTCCAATCTGGAAGCTTGCCATTCTTAAGAAATGAATCATAATGATTGAAGGGGATCCTGATAACAACACAACATCCTGATAACAACACAACATATTTTTAAATTATAGAATAAATCTAATGCAACATGTTTGCCATATCATAAAACTTACATTTATAGCATTTTAAACTCATAAATTTTCGTTGTTGTAAATTTGGTACTTGATAAAACATAAAAATCACATAAGGCCAATGTACCAGTAGTGGCGAATTGGGTAATTAAATTCTTAAAATAAGGCAGCTGGGCTTTGATTCATCTTCAAACTTGGAGTAAATGTAGCTGATACCGTAGTGATTTAAGTACTTTTATAAATTTAAATTTTTATATTCTGAAGTTACAACTTTTAATTTGACACAATATTTCTTGTTTTCCAATTTGTTCTCCATTTATGAGATACCAAGCATTGTAACATAAGAATACATCACATTAATGTGTTTCGAGTAATACAAAATTAGATTCTAAAACAAGAAGAAGTTGTTGAAATATTTGTCCAGTGAGGAGATTTCCAAGCGTCCACTTGGGTAAATTTGGAAAAGTAAGAAAAAATATACTAATAACCATCAATTAAAATTTTAATTGCCATGAATTAAGCTGATACTATCACTGGATACATTTTAAATCTCAAAAGTACCTAGCGAAGCCATGGAGTCAGAAAAAACAATGAAAGTTTCCATAATTGTGCACATAACCGATACACTTACTTGTTTCTATACACAAAAATAATGAATAACTTAATGCTTCCCCACTAAGACTTTTTTAAAATTCATTTAAAAGTTTAAATCCGGTTTTATTCCACAGTGTAAATTTTTTTGGGATAACATTAATAAAGTATAAAATGGAAGCGATCTGACTTAATAAATTATTAAAAATACGTTTCACCATTTTGAATTTGGTTTTAATTCTTAAATTTAATTTTATCTCACGAAGTGTCAAAATAGTTTGAGTTAACATTAATAAAACATACACGAATGTCTCTTTGACTGAAATACAATTCTTTTAATGAACAGCGTTTATTAAAATTCACTATTACTCATAAATACATGGTGTCCTAAAGGAAATAAATCTCGGAAATGCATTTCTTACCACATCACTAGTTATAAACACTTGGTTTTTACAGAAAATAGGTCTAAGTTCTTTTAAGTCTAATTCACTGATTGGGCCGGCACTAGATAACTTTAAATTTTAATCCTTGGAAGTCAATCTCGAAAAAGCTGACGATCATCAATCAGTATACACTCATACTTCAAAAAGTCAAGCTCTATTTACTAATTTAATATTAATTAAATTTACAAATATTAATAATTATTATTAACTAATTTAGAAATTAATAATTTTTATTATATATATATATATAATATATATATTTTCATGTCACCTCCAAAAAAACTGACCTTTCACATTATACAACCAGATACATACTACAAGGTGAATGAGATGGACTAATGGGCTAAAAAAGGCATTCAACAGCTGATATTAGTATGGCTGTACAATAAAGTTCGGCTCCATCAATAGAGCTCCCTGGTTTATGCGGACGGTATGATGTAACAATTATTACAGCATTATGGTTCAAGCCATCCTTAACCCAAGAGATTTAACTATTGTAAGGAATGCATATTAATTTAGCTAGGCAAAATTAGTTTATATTATTTTTACTATAGTTAAAGAGTGAATACTTTTGAACAGATCATTGTATCTGATTAATTCAGATTAAGTATATTTTTTAGATACACATTAATTATATATTTTATTACATTGAATAAGGTATAACGATGCAATTAGGATATTTTACTTCAATTCCCAACATATGTTAGCACCAATATGGATAACAGAAAATATTGTTAAATCTGTCCTGATAAGCTATAAGGCCATAACTCCAAATTATTTTTCTAAATACACTATTGTAATGCACCCGAATTGGTCTAAATATCACAACTTTTTATGACATTAAGAAGCACTAAATCCAATGATGGGATAGGAGAATCATTGGTTTAAGTGCTTTCTAATGTTATAAAAACATCATAAAAAAAAAAAAAATGATTTTTTTTAAGATCAGTTTGGGTTCCCTATAATTTTTTTAATTGGAGTTAGGACTTGTCAGGGCAGAAATGAAGTGAATTTCTGGCTGAATTAAAAACTTATTAGAAAAAAAATTGTCCACATTAGTTTACTATAAATTAATTAGCTACCATATTTTCCTCCCAAGTGGTTCATTAGCGAGGACAGACACTAAAATAGAGAAGAGATCAGTGGAGTCGTTTCATAAATTAACAACACTTCTTCAGCTACAGTCCATTCAATTTAATGGCACATTTCAATTATTGATCATGCTCCAGGGTTTATAGAATCGTCTTTTATAAATACAATCACCGGGTTCTGGACATGTGTTATCAAAGGAGTGAGGTTCTGCTCAACATTACAAAGCACATTCTGAGGCATTGATTAGACGCAAATTACGACGAAATGGGCCGTGTTTAATCGATACCACCTGCAACGCTCGTGAATAGACTAAGTGCGGGGCCGGGAACGGAACTCAACGATAAAGAGATCCTGACAAATAGCTAGGATAAGAAGAGCGGAGGTGGATAGTGTCCCACGCACATCAGCAGCCCCTTGCCGCGGGGCGGTTCGCTCATCGATCATCCCTCACTGGAGCACTCCACACCACACCACCTTCTACTATATAATATATATTACTATTACGGTTGTCGTTATTATTATTGTAGTATTCATTACCTGTGCGGTCGGAGCCGGTAGACAGCATATGTCCGCTGGTGGTGACGGTTTCGAGGCTGCTCTGAGGCCAGGGGTAGCCAGTAGCTCTGGAGGCTCGCTCTGGGCAGGCGCCGGCACATCGACCCGCCTCAACAAGGTCACCATCGACCTCACTACAGATGTATCCATACCGCTCACCAATATTATCTATTATCTATCATCTACGCCGCAATACTACAACATCTATCCATCCTCACCCTCGTCTCCCCGACATCGACATGATCCACGCCCACGAACAATGAGCAGCGCACCACATGAAAGACACGAAGACAGGCTCGCGACTTAACGGTACTGGAACGACCGCATAAATGTAACAAACTTTTTCCTTCCTTTTACTTTCATTTACCTGTATATGAAATACATCGACGTCGTTTTTTGAAAAAGGCGTAAGCGCCATTTAGCAAAGTTTACAGGAAACACATGAAACGATTTTTCCCCAAATAACAATATATTTTTTTTTAATTTTATTCTTTATTGTATACAGCAGGAGTTTATTAATCTGACAAAACCTTCATAATTACAATATATTTTAAAGGATTAAAGCACTGGTTAAGGCTACAGTGACGACTGAGAATCGTTAGTATTTGCTGCTTACGTCATCAATAGTAGATTTTTAGACTATTTCCAATTTTTTTTTCTCGATATATCGTGAGCTGGTGCTTACATCCCAAAATCAATTGTAACCTAAATTTCCAAATTTTGGCGCTTAAGCCTTTAAAAAAAAAAAAAAATGGTCTCTGTGTGTATGTGGTAAATCTAACTCAAAAACGAAAAGTTGTATGAAACTGAAATTACTTATTTAAGGTAGGCATATCCTCTTATAGGTATACCTGTCGACTTTACAGACGACACCCCTTTCGTCATTAAAGTCGAAAAGTGTGGACATAGCTTAAGCCTGGGACGTTACAGCAACGTTTTTGCCACTGTTTTCACTAAGTTATTATTATTATTTTTAATCAAACTCGTTACAGCAATGGTCTTTAATATTCCTCTAAGTCTTACCCTCTTGGAAAAAGTCTGAAAGAACCCTATTGCCGAATTTTCAAAATTGCTTCCTCTTTAGTACCTTTAATTTTGTTTTTCTGAAATAATTAACCCTCTCTCTATGTTAGTAATAATGAAAAATGGATAAATATAAACTATGAAAGAATTCGATAATTAACTAAAAAAGAAAAAAGGAGAAATGTTTTCCCAGGTTGAAAACAAATTTCCAGTTAGAAAAATTAATGTATAACATATAAAGTCTTAAAAAGAAATGAAGTGACAACCTTAACAAAACTTCGTTTATTTTTCCCGAACTGAATAAGAAATAATGAAGGACGAATATCAGTAAGCGTTATTATCGTAAACAATGTTACTTAACGAGACATCCGGCAGGATAATTCATGATAAAGGCAGCGACAACGGAAATAAATTTTAACCGTAGCAGAAAACCTAGTTAAATAAGAGGATTTAAAATGTCACTGAAAATTTGCAACGAAAAGCTTTTAACCGTTTACAAAACTACTTTTAACTTTTAAAAAACAAGTCAAAATATTGTTTCCTTGGTTCAAAAAACCTAACTTCATGTAATTTGCTTATTCCAGTGATACATATTATACCAAAACTTTTAGTGAATATTTTAAAATTAAAATTTTTCTTCTATTTTATTTGGATTTAACGTCCTAGCAGTACTCCATTAAGGGCAGACAGGACAGGTTGCCCGACTGGTCACCAACCTATTACAATCAGAGTGGGAAGGTCGAGGTTCATTCCGTGGGTCCGCAACGAAATAACAGTAAACACCTAATTCTCCCATCTTCCTTCCTCCCCTCCCTCCTCCCCCCCAAAAAAAAGTTTACATACCAGACTTATGCTTTCAGTAACAATTACGATTCGTATTGTTTCCTTAGTTTATAAATAAATATACATTAAGATATTCAACATCTCTTTCATCTTAACGATACATTTAGTGACCATTTCCTATTACAGTTCCTAAGCCCTATAAATGTGGTGGAATCGTTTGTAGTGAATCCGCAGTTGTTGAAATATATATATATATATATATATATATATATATATATATATATATATATATATATATATTATATATATATATATATATATATACGTATTTAAAGTTCTGTTAATAATACCAAGGCGCTTGAGTAATAAGCCCAAGAGTTTTAAATTGAAAAGTCTGAGGCCAATGAATATGCGTCTATTAGTCCAATAAGAAATAAAAATGCTGCGTCTCTATCATATCCCAAGGATATTCCCTACTCCCAAACTGCACAACAGTTTTCAATGAAAATTTAAGGCAGTGTAGCGATTAATTAAAAAAACACCACTATTTGATTGGATGAACCCGTGGAGTACAGAATACATAATATAATGTTATTAAATAACTAATAGGCGAAGTGCGGACTAACAAGTTCTTTTTTAGCTTATGGGCGGGCGGGGCGGGTCGCCTGAAATTTAGTTACATGGCTTCTCCAGGAATTGAATCTAACGTGACCCGGTTGGGAATCGAGCCCAGACCGCTCACATCCCAGTGCTTATTGTCTTTTTACTAATTTATTGATTTAATAAAATGAAATTCATTACTGCTGTGGAACTGCTAAATCCAATAATGTTTTGTTTCTCCTTTCCTTGAATTTATTGGGGGGGAGGGGGGAAAGAACAATTTTATAATTTCCTATGTGAAATCTTTGAAAATATAAATTTAATTAAAATAAATAAATCAAGAGAAAAAAAATTAATTACTTAAAAGATGACTTCATAGTGAATTTCTAAAACCTATTCTTGTAGGACTTGGTCTTATAGAGACCATTACAGAACGTTTTAGCTTGACATTAATAAGCTGATTTTCTGCAGCATGGCTCCCAGAATAAGATAAATCGTCAGGATCGGGTGGAGGGAAAGGAGGCAACGAGGGGGAGGAGAGAGAGCTTGCCCGGGCGGCAGAATTTAGAGGGCGGCAAATTTCGAACGAAATTTTATTTTTAGGCTAAGCAAATAAGTATTTTTTTTTCTACTTTTTGATTGTTTTGAAGTTAATTCAGTCAATATGAAGAGTTAATGTAATGATAAGATAATATTTATTTAGAAAATCTTGTTCACTTTTATTGAGGTAGGAGTGAAAAAAAGGGACCGTAAAATTAAGCATGCCTCTCCCTTGGCTAAAATCCTAGTTTCGGCCCTGTAAATCATAGTATATTGTGAAATTAAAAATGTAACAAAAAATTCTGTACGTATTTTGTATAGGATATGTGTTTATGAATGTAACGGTTGATTTTTTCAACATTTTTTTAAAAATATATATTTACGAAATGGCAGAGTTAAGCCTTAAAATTCAAACCATTTTGCACCGTTATAGAAAATTAATGAAGTAGGGAAGGGTGACGGAGCAAGACCGGTTTGAAAAATGTAGTGTGACACGAGTTTCGAGTTGTTGACTCAGAGATGGGCTTCGAGTAATAGAAAATAGTAATCTATAGTATGAGGAGTAAACTAAATTTTTTTTACACTTCAAGTAAAATTTCAAATTCGGTAAACAGCGAGTACTATTAATATTGAGGAGTACTATAAGAAATGGAAGTCCATCACGTCAACATGCAAAAGGTTAACCACTTTACCGGATAAGAGAGCCATTGAGTAGGAACAGTCCTGTATTATATTATAGCTATTAAATTATATTCTCAAGGCGTTACATAGCCTGATCCTCAACTAGCACGCTGGCACGGCTTAGATAAAAGAGGAAAAGTTATGCTAAATGAATAAAAATAAATACAAAAACAATCTAAGTTAACGATTGGAGGGGGGGAGGGGAACGCCATTGAAGAATCGACAATGCCCACGCTGTAGGTCTTCATTGGACGGGTGACGCAAGAGCTAGGCCGTCGTATCAGTATTGACGTTAACTGACTTGTAGGGTAAATTAAATATACGAAAGTGCTACAGCCTTTATGACGGCGGTTAAAATTGTTGCAACATATAAAAGAGGTTTCATTCAAGCCCTAACTAGCTATTATACACTATACAAAAATTTGCACTAAACCTAAAATAATATACCATAGTTTTAATATTCCAATAGTTTTCGTGAAACTTAATTATAATAATAAGCGCGAAGTTAACAACTGAGTTAAAAAGAGCGCATTGTTGAGAACGGCTAGGAGGGGAAAGCTCGACATTCCATCTAGATTCAAACTCAAAAGGTTTTTTAGTTCAATGCGTATTTATCTTTGCTTATACTGGTTCGATTTAGCTAATTTTGATTTGTTTTTGAAGAGAATTTAATTCCCTTTCATAAGATATAATGCGTAATTTACCATAAAATGCATGGTACACTGCATACATTGAGTTATACAGAAAAGACAATTTTCTTTTCGTCATCAATTTTTTCCTTGCATTTTCTTGGTGATGCAATACGTATATGAAAAGCTAAAGGATTATAAGAAGAAGACTTCAGGCAAATTTCTTCAAAATCGTTACACCGTTTTCGAGAAAATTGTATAATCGAAGATTAAAATACTTCTGGTAAGTCGATTTTAGCTAAAAAGGTGCTGTGACATCCCAAGTATATATCCAACTTAGACACACATACATACAATGTTTTGCGAGACTTGGCTGTTTAGACTCGGCGACCTTTAAATGAGAGTGGATCCCCGTAAGGGTAATTACTATCCCAGTAGCCTATTGGTATTTATTGAAAACTATTGGTTAGTCTATTGAAAACGGTAGACAGAATAAGATTAGACATCTTTTGTGAATGTCCCCACCGATTTCGAACTTATTTTAAACAAAATTGGTAATCAAATTAGAAAAAATAATGACAATTACAGGGATTCTATCTCCCGGCCAATAAATAAGCAGTGATTTCGATTTCTGGCTAGCGGGGGCTCGTACAGAAGCTTCACGTACACTTTTAAAATTTCGAAGCAAGTTGTATCTGATTTCCTTCCTGTGCTCGCAGACGACTGCTGCAGTAATAGAGAGGTTTGTTTATTCGGGTTCACATCCACACAAGCTTACAGCAACATGACTTTCTGAATCCCATACCGGCCGGGATTCAGAAGACGCAGAAAATACTGAAACGCAACTCACCGGATTCATCGGCAAATGAGTCGGGGCGTGCTGCTACGCAACTAACCGGGACGGGACGCAAACTACTCACACGGAATTCACCCGAGACGCACAAGAGCTCCAGTGCGACCTAGCCTTAAAAAAAACAGTACTTATTCACATAACGAATTCGTTTGAGTATCTTGAGCATTTATAAGACAAAGAAAACTGTTTAGATTCTACCGAAAGAAGCAAACAAATAACTCAATATCAGCATGAGTTTAAAAAAAAAAAAACCCTGCAATTAATTACATTAAAAGTTACTCAAGACAGAATCTGATTGTAGACTGTAGTAGGAACTCGATATCGGCGACAAGATCTAGGGCATTAGATAAATTTAGCCCATTCATTATTAACAAAATACAATCCACGAATTACAAACTGACATGATTTCTTATTGAACACGGACGGACGAAGCTTTGATTAAATAGGGTCAGTTTATTGAAAGATAACAAATGTGATTACGACTAATAAACTAAACAAAATTATATATAAATTTTTATCACCAAACAAGAATATCGCAATTAAAAGGGGAACGTCAAACAAAGATCGGAAGCAGAAATTATTATTTTCATTTTAAACTCGGAGCAGGATGTACCACTTTAGGAACACTAGACTGACAATTGAATAGTTCTCAATGTACTCGTGCACACTGCAAGGCAACTAGCTACTAATACAGTGCGATCTTCTCACCATGGGCCTTGTGGTCCCCTACCTCTTGTGAATGTCAAACATTTTTCCTTCTTTGTACGAAGTAAAGGAAGTATTGTAATCGCGAAAATATTCGGTTTTCAGACTTCAACGGAAATATCCATCTTGACCACCCCTGAATCTACTGACTAGTTTCATCGTGGCGTCTGTACGTACGTTCGTATCTCGCGTAACTCAGAAACGGTTAGCCGTAGAAAGTTGAAATTTTGTATTTAAGATTTGTTTTGTATTAAGATTTTGTAATGTAAGAGTTGTAAAATCTACTTGTGAACCTCCCGTTTTGGTCACTGCTTGATCACCAGAAGTGGTACTTTACTTGAAGATCATCTTTCATCAATAATGATATTAAAATTTAATGTAAAATATCTCAAATTTGTTAAATAGGACTTTTATATCGATATGAATGTATTTTCTAGATTTTGATTAAAATTGGTGAGCCGAAAAGGGTACTTTACTTGAAGATCATTATTAACTTACATCAAAAAATATATTAAAATTAAATACAGAAATCACATATTTCAGTAATAATGGTTACAAACGCAATTTGGTTTCCAATCCAATTAAACATTTTTATTACTTTTTTTAAGTGTTAAAATTGAGTGTAAAATACTGGTTTTCCTCCCCATTTATGAGACCAATAAGTCTGCAGCAGGAGAATAAGATATTAGTGGGTTTTTCCGCTTAAAATGTCGAAAATGTTTCGATTTCCAATGCTTTATCCAGTGATATTGACAGTTTTAATGTTGTCGCGGAACACGAAGAAATCTCTTGGAAACTAGTTACCTACTGAAGAAAAACGACATATAATAACGGAATGAGACCTCCAGAAACAAGAGTGGGTCTGTGTGTATGTTTTTGTGTGTGTGTCAATATATGGATGTCGCGACGCCGAGTGTCGTTTTTGAGATACTGCAATCTTCGGAAACTAGTAACCAAATTCAGGATCACTTTTTGAGCCACCGATTTATAGTTTAATAGGCGTACGAGTGTTGTCCACATCAGATATTTGTTTAGATGTTAGTTACTTTGTTTATATGTTAGTACATTGTTTATTTCTAGTGATAATCTAAAGTTATTCAGAAAATAAGTTTTCTAATCTGGAAAGAAACCCCATATATTAAATTGCTATGGCCCACCGCTGGCCTAAAGATAGCGCTCCTAAACATATACGCTTATTTATGTTTTAAGAAATGTCTTAGAAATGGCTACGTAAGTTTTTTCACGGGGCTGAGTGGACCCATACTCCAATCAATCTTAGAATAAAAATAAATAAAGTGGAGAGCCGAACTGGTAAATAATATAATGAGTAAAATGGTGAATTAAACTCGTTCTTATAGGCATAACATTTTTTTCTAATTTAAACTTAAAAAAAAACAACACATTATCTGCAAATTTTGAATTAAATACTACTGATTTATTCAGCGAGAAATATTGAGAGGCAAACTTCAAAATATATGTAAGACCAATTTGATAGAAAACTAAATAAGCCAAACTTAGGCCGAAGCGTAAAATTGAAGATTGGAAGCTAAGCTAAGACAGCTAGCTCCTACGGCTTACATAGCCGACGGTTCGAGACCGCAGCCTTGCTCTTCTTTCAGTTGATCTACTTTCTTTAACAAGTGGACCAACAGCCTCGTTTTAGTTTTACTGACGGAACAGAAGGTTTGCTTAGTGACAGACATTCACACCAATGGTCGAAAGAGCGTTTTTTCGGTCTCATGGGGCTCTGAAATGTAAAGATCTTTAAAAATCCGGCTATCAAAAATTTGAGATTTCAAAACCTTCCATAGCTTGCCACCAATGGTAGCGGTAAGGAAAAATATCTGATGTGGACAACACATGACTTCCTTGTACGCCTATTAAACTATAAATCGGTGACTCAAAAAGTGCTCCTGAATTTGGTTACTAGTTTCCGAAGATGCAAAATCTCAAAAACGACACTCGGCGTCGCGACATCCATCTAATTACACATTCACACATACTCTTGTTTCTGGAGGTCTGATTCTATTAATATATGTAGTTTTCTTTCAGTAAGTAGAAGTCCCCAAGAGATTTCTTCTTGTTCCGTGACAACATTAGGACTATCAATGTCAATAGATAGAGCATTGGAAATCGACGTCTTCGGCATTTTAAGCGGAAGAATCCTCTTATATCTTATTATCCTGCTGCAAACTTGCTCAGTTCATAAATGGGGAGGAAAACAATTATTTTACAATTAGGGATTGATCCTTCTATACCATTATGCGGATGTCAACTAATTATTTTACACTCAATTTTAACACTTAAAACAAGTTTTAGAAATGTTTAATTATACGGAGAGAGGAGAGGGGGGGGGGAGAGAAAATCACATTTGTAATTTTTATTACATTACCGAATCATATGATCTCTGTATTTAATTTTTTTATGAAAGTTTATTATGACCTTTAAGTAAAGTACCCCTTTCGGCTTATCAATTTAACCAAAAACTAGTATATTATTTATATTGATATAAAAGTCCTATTTACCAAATTTGAGATGATTTACATTATATTTTAATATAATTTTTCATGAAAATCTATTATGACCTACAAGTAAAGTATCAGTTCCGGTGATCATGCAGTGACCAAAATGGGAAGTTCGACTCTAGATTTTACAGGAATCCTAAATACAAAATTTCAACTTTCTACGGCTAACCGTTTTTGGGTTATGCGAGATACGAACGTACGCATAGACGTCACGACGAAACTAGTCAAAGTGGATTCAGGGATGGTCAAGATGGATATTTCCGTTGAAATCTAGAAACCGAAATTTTTCACGATTACAATACTTCCTTTACTTCGTACAAAGAAGTAATAAAAATGGCTAAATACAACAATAGTCCCTGATTACAAGAATAAAGAAAATGAATTGATAAATCTAGATTTGGAGAAATAATCGGGACTCTTATTGCATAGTGTTTATAATTCCACATGGAAATTCCCTCAAACTGTATTTGAGCCGATTCAATAGTAGCCGTTACTTACTTTCTTATTCAAGTAGCACTCGGCATTCCACAGGCGTCCCGAGTGGGACCCCCATTTCAAAACCTAACCCTATTTAGAAATACTTTCGCGGATGCCAACAATAGTTCCCCCAAGGTTCTTTAGTTAGGTCCAACTATTGCATGCCCAGATTTCTAATGGTCAGAAAATTTGTTATTTATTCACCAATGCTGAAATAAATCAAGAATTGTGAAACATCAGAGCCATGGATTATGATCTAAAAGATGATTCATGTAACCTTTTAAGAGCTGGATCTTCACTCAATTTTATTGATTCTCATAACTTTAATAGCATTTGGGAATAACAGTTGGATCAAGAGTTTAGTACTTTGAGAAGACCTCAGCCCCATGGGTGAAATAAAAGCCACTCCAGATTCCGGTATGTGGATGGATGATTTGTGCTGGGAAAGTTTTGTAGTTAAGTATCGTCGATTTTTTGAAAATCAATCTAATGCACTCATAACCAAGTGAGCCTTAAAATCATCCTCATACTAAAGACAATCCAATAACTTGGGGTAGGTAAAGTCTCTGTCTCTGTCTCTCTCTCTCTCTCTCTCTCTCTCTCTCTCTCTCTCTCTCTCTCTCTCTCTCTCTCTCTCTGTCTCTGTCTCTGTCTCTGTCTCTCTCTCTCTCTCTCTCTCTCTCTCTCTCTCTCTCTCTCTCTCTCTCTCTCTCTCTCTCTCTCTCTCTCTCTCTCTCTCTCTCCCCCCCCTCTCCCTCCCTCCCTCCCTCCCCCTTCCCCCCCCCTCTCTCTCTCTCTCTCTCTCTCTCTCTCTCTCTCTCTCTCTCTATATATATATATATATATATATATATATATATATATATATATTATATATACAATTTAAGGTTTTTTATTTAAAGGTTTCATATTAAAGGGTCGAAGCATCTAGGTATTTAGGTATTAACAACTAAAAAAAAAATAAAAGAAATTTTGTAAAATGGTTTTAATAAACAACGCATGAAGATAACTTTTAACACAATATTTGAATGAACTTTTAATTTACAGAAAGTTATCACAGGACAAATATTGCAACTAGTCTCAGGTAATATTAGGCAGCACTCCTCTACATTTATTCATTTCTTAGATTCGGAGAAACACATGCCAAGATTAATTAAGTCAAAATTCCGCGAAAATTTTGAAATATATATAGAGTGAATTATAATTTGTTTACGTATTTAATTTATTGTCTTGTTTCTAAAATTAATTTATCTAGTGTTCGGGAGCTGCTTGAGTTTTGATCAACTTTTCTTTGGGATAATTTTCCATTCTTTCAAACAAGTTTGCACTTTCACCTCTAATACTGTACACTCATTAATAAATAAAGGACAAGAGTGATGTGCCACCATTCAGGCAGTATAAGAACCAAAAAAAATATACCATAAGCAGGGTGAAATTATTATAAAACTCTATTACAAGTTCAATAGTGTGGAGACAGGGTATAATTAATGCAGATTTATTATAAATATGCGCGGCTCGAACCCGGTCGATAGAGGGCGAGCAGGAATTGTACCTCCTTCCTTCCTCGGTAATACAACAGGAGATGACAACATCAGACCCTTAACTCCAGGATATGCCATTCATCACAGAAGGGCACTGCCGATGTAGTGACAAAATGATGATGTCAAAACTGAGATTACTAATTCCAACAAAATTATAAATAATAGTAACTTTCTAAGTAACTTTCTAAGTATGGATAGCTAATTCCTATCTGCACCATAAATTGAAGAAGTTTTATTTTTTTTAAATATCCATTTGTCGTCATTGATGTCCATTTCTAAAGGTCGCGCGTTATATTAAGTTACTGGACCCTTTTCTATAATAAGGTTATTCCTTGCTTCTAGCGTCAACATTTTAGCTTTCCAATCAATCAACATCCTTCCCTCCTCCACAACCAAGCCACTCAGTGTATCTCAACTCTTAACTTATTCTGCCGTTTTTGTTCTACTTCTATCACGTAATCCCTTTTCATTATATAATAAAAAATAAGAGAAATAAATAAAAAGAGTAAAAATAGTTTAGAAAATCAATTAAGACAAAAACATTGTTAAAATATAATTTTGAAACATTCTATCTTTTAACATAGAAAATTATCCCATAAAATTAAAATTACGAACATACATCTTTACATACACTTATTAATTGTTCGTTAAATAAGGCTCTATGTAAGAAAAAAAAGGTATTTGGTACATGTTACAAAAAGTATCAAGTACAATAAGGAACAGAAATAATTTGTAACTGGTACCACAAGCGGCTGTCACAACCCATCTCTAATTCCGATCCCTTAAGAATATTAGTCAGGTTTTGCAAAAAAATAAAAAAAATAAGTTCAGAATCGGGTTAGACGTATTCATAGTTCAATCCATTGTATGACGATAATTCGGCTAAATTAAAACAGATAAACTGAACATTTTTATTTCATTTCATTTTTTTAATACCACGAAAATGATCGGTAATGCAGTCCATATCTTGAGCATCTTCCACGTGGGATTTGATTCTGAGAAATGATTTTAGCTTAGTTGAGGGGAACAGCATATTGATGGTGAAGGTACTCAACCTCCAACATCAAAAATGGCATGTCTACAAGGGAGAGCATTATAAAAGATAACATTGACACAGAGAGTTTGGATGTTGCTCCATCATCTTTCTTATTTTATTGAAAATAACAACATGAGAGGTTGAACAACTGATGCATAAACATTACAGCACATCAGTAAAAAACAAAACAGATGAATTGACAATAGAGGATGAGAATTTTCACCATCGATGTATAAAAATAACTGATGTGGACACCCCATGACTTCCTTGTACGCCTATTAAACTATAAATCAAAAAGTGACCCTGAATTTGGTTACTAGTTTCCGAAGATAGCAGTATCTCAAAAACGACAATTCGTGTCGCGAAATCCATCTATTGAGACAGACAGGCTCTTGTTTATGAAGGTCATATTCCGTTATTATATGCCGGATGTCTTATATGTTATTATAGACAGAAAATGTCTATGTCACTAGACAAAGCATTGGAAATCAACAGTTTCAACATTTTAAGCGGAAGAACCCGTTTAACTTAATTTTAACACATAAAACAAGTAATAAAATTGTTTAATTAGAGTGGAAAAAAATCGCCTTCATAACCTTTATCACCGAACCATATGATCTCTGTATTAAATTTCAATCAATACACCTTTTGATGCAAGTTTATTATGACCTTCAAGTGAAATACCCCTTTCAGATCTTTAATTTCAACCAAAATTTATTATATTACTTATATTGATATAAAAGTAAAATTTACCAAATTTGAGATGTTTTACATTATATTTTAATATAATTGTTGATGGAAGTCTAATATGACCTTCAGGTAAAGTACCATTTCCGGTTTGCCAATCTTAACCAAAATGTATTATATTATTTAAATTAGTATGCAATTCTTAAATACCAAATTTAAGAAGTTTTGCATTATATTTTAATATAATTTTGGATGAAAATCAAATAATCACCTTCAAGTAAAGTACTACTTCAGGTAATCATGCATTCACAACTAGATTTTACATTAATCCTAAATACAAAATTTTAACTTTCTACGGAGAAACGTTTTTGAGCTAAGCGAAATACGTACGAACGAACGTACGCACAGGTGTCACAAAGAAACTTGTTTAAAAATGGCTATTTCCATTGATGACTGAAAATTTTCGCGATTACAATACTTCCTTTACTGCGTGCACCGAAAGAAAAATTGCTTTTTTAAAATTTTATTTGTGATACGACTTTTCATTAATGTTACTGGGTCACATTAAAACATTGGTTCCACCTAGCATGAAATAAACAGTGTGATGCTTAATAAAATAGGAATATCAATAAAAATAGTTCGTTGAAATAAAAAAATCTTTTAATTTTTACTTAATGTTCAAGTATTTTCGTAGAGCATTTTTTTTTCCTCTCTTCCCCCCCCCTTTTTTTAATCACAATTCAGTATTAGTTTTGAAAATATAAAAACAGTTAAAAAGTAAAAAAATATTGTTAAAATCTCTATCATAATGAATGAAAACTGAGGTTATAAGTTGTTGAGGATGCAGAGATCCGGATCATTTTTAATTATGAAAGCAAAATACCTTATCGCAAGAGCACATATCTCCAACATAATTAAAAGAGAACTTACCTGTCCTGAAAACCGAATACATTTATTGAAATGTGGTAATTAACATGACTGTAGTGACAAAAACGTGATCATTTGGCGCCACGTGGAACACAACCACTCGTTAGAAAATATTGCAAATCATTCATTACAACAGGAGTCGTAACAAGATGATATAGCGAGTCAAGTGTTCTTTGAAATATTACCAACACTTGAACAAGTGAATAATGCTAGGAAACTCAATATATTATTATCATTAGTCAATAGTTATTATACTACTGGTACTGGTATTGGTGGGAGCAACAATTCCGGCAAGTGGGCCTTGTGGTCCTTTTTGCCAACCCTTGCCGCCCCTAACCAGTGTTGGAGTTTCAAGATACATTTCCTGGGATTACTCTTTACGTATTTGGAGGTCAAAAAAAGTCACCAATTTCCTGAGATGGGCATTAGAAAACGTAAAATAAATTACAATAGAAACAATTTATAAAATCGAAAACTCTTATTATTTTTTTTTGAAGTTAACGAGATTTTATCTAAGGAATGGGGGCAAAATCGAGTTATGAGGGTAGAGTGACTGAATACCGCGCAATCAAGAAATGATAGTTCTAGAATAGAATATATAGTTCTGTTATTATTGAGCAATCAATTCTTTATGGCTATTGATCATCGATTATTTATCACTTCTATTATAATTGAGCAATCACTTCTTTATGATTAAGAATCTTAAATTCTCTAAGTTTATTTTTTCTTCCTCAGTATCTAGAAGAGGAAACGGATGGACACTATATGCATGTAAATCTTTTGGGAACTGCCCAATTCTTAACATGGAAGACGAAAAAACTACTTTATACATGGATTTGGCAATTTTTTTTTTTTTTTAAATAATGGAAGGTCAGTTTTACCAACTTGGCTTCCACAATTATTTTATTACTCTGGTTATCATTTTCATTCCTTACACATTTATAAATTTAATGAATTTCGTCAATTTAAAAAGAATAAAAATGGAGATTAACAGCTTTTTCTACGTCGACTCGGAGAAATTTTTGAGCAGAGAAAGAAGTTACGACGAGAATTAGATTGGAAAAATAGTTTTTTTTCTTTTTTTTTTATACTTCGAGGAGAATCGATCTAATACAACCAAAATTTATAGAATTCATCATAAAGTAAAATCATACAAAACGAACTAAGAATCGAAAGCTGCTAAGGATCGTTTAAATTAAATTAGATAGTTTATTAAAGACCCTAAAATGTTTAAAGCAAGTGAGATCTCGAATTGTTTTCCACCGATTAATACATTATATTATACCATTATTATAATATAATGCAAAGTTAAAAATTGAACAGGCCAATTGGATAGCAATATGTATTTTTTAATTCAAATATAAACAACGTTTCGGCCATCTTGAGTCATTTTCTTCATATTTTTTTTCTTTCTTTGTATTATTCATTCTTTAAAACCTAATTGTCAGTCCGCTCATCCTGTTAAGCTAGTCACGCTTCAACTTCAATAGCCTAACAGAATGGACGGACTCGCAACTATGTTTTAAAAAATAAATAATACAAAGAAAGAAAAAAAAATATGAAGAAAATGACGAGACTTATTTTTATGTTTAATAAAAAAAATATAATATGGGTTACATGACTTGAAAATGGCCGAAACGTTGTTTATAATTGAATAAAAAAAAAAAAATATATACTGGTGTCCAATTGACCTATTTAATTTTTAAATTAGTTATCAAATATGACACCATATTCTAATAGATTATTATTATAAAGTATACTGTAATAATAAAAATTTGAACCAATAAAATATTTTGTATTTGGAAAAAACAAATTTGGAAGAACCAATACTGATATAAGAGCCTGCTAGAATCTTTAATATCTTCTGACCTATAAAACTTAATCGTTCTCAGTTCAATATCCCTTTCCCTTTAAACAGCCCTTTATGTTATATATCAAAGTAAGAAAAAGCTATTTATAATATCTTTATCGACGAGTACCGTGCAAGAGAGAGAAAAAAAATTAACATTTTAATTTAAAATTGATTAAAAGGTTCATTTTAAATATAGAAATCTTTTTTTTTATTTGAACTTAAATTTTAAATAGAAATTAAGTTTCTATTAACAAATAATGTGAGCAGTATATATTTGTTAACAAAACTAGGTAGATATTACTAATTATAACAAATAATATTAATTTCAATGAGCAGTTCAAAACGTTAAAGCCAAATTAAGAAAAAATCTTCTGAATAACCTTGACTTTAATTTTAAAAAAGTTGCTACATTTTACTTACGAGTTTATACTACAGTGTTATAAAAACATTTTATGGTATAATATATACATATAATTTTAAAATAAATATAATAATTTTTGATCTGCCGTTACCTCTATTACCTCAACTCTTAGCTCAAATGCTAAAGTCATCAGAAATAAATCTGAGAAACAGATTAAAGTTGGAAAAAGTTTTAAAATTCACATAAAAATGATACCATTTATGGTTAAGGTAATTTCTGAAAACAATACAAATCATATCATCGGTTCCATGCTAAACTTACGAATGCCAAAAATTCGATTATTTTGTTATTTTTCGATAGTATATCGGTCGATACAGCCTGAAGTGAAGTTACGAATCCGTTACGGCATTAGAAAGTGCTGTAATTGCAGTTGTATTTTTACGAAGAACATCTTGTAAGTCTGATGCTTCCACGTTAAAGTAACGAATATGCGTATTATTATAAAGGTAAAACAATAATTACACATGAAACTATGAGATAAAAGAAATGCAATACCAACATCAAAATTTAAAATAATCGAAATCGGCCCTTATGCACAGAAGAATGTTAAGGTAGATTTTCGCTGGTACTGCCCGCAGTTGCAGAGCTTGCCAATCGCATTACATCATATCTAGACTGCCGGGCAGTACCAGCAAAATATGTCCCTACCTATTCAGTCAAAGTAGTAGTTAACTGCCCGCAAACTTTGCCGGCCGCAACCGCGGGCAGTACCAGAGAAAGTCTACCTTAACAGTTTTTTCGCTCTTCTGAAAAGTAGTGATTTTCACATTCATAAGTTTACCATGGCAACGATGATATTTCCTTTTGTAATTTTTAAGAGTGCCTCACAAAATTTTGTTATAATAATTTTGATAATGTTTACTAAAAACAATGAAATGATACAAAATTTGAATTAATTTCTGAAAATTCTTCAAAGAATTCATTAGTAATTTTGAAAATTATTTATTGAAATGTATTTCTTTAAATAGAAAATAGAAAGGTTCTGTTCCCAAATGTTGTCACTCTGTAATATAAAGGGAACAAATGATATACCTCCCCATTTTATAGGTAGATGCATTATCCTGACCTAGTTAATCATTAAATGGCAAACATTTGAAAGCTATGGGTAAATATTGCTAAGTCATATGGAATTATTGGGTTAATCTGATAAAATAATTTAATTATATTTAATATTAGAGTGATCTACGATATTCGTAAGTAGGCTAGATTTTAGTTAAACATCATATAACATCACAAATATTTTTTAGAAATTCATCCCACAAAATTTTCAGACATTATAAAAATTATTTTATTTATTGTATGCATTTGAAAATTCTAATTCTAGTGATTGTATATCATTCTAGGTGAACAATTTTACTTATTTTATATACTTGACAGTAATATTTTTATGTACTATATATATATATATATATATATATATATATATATATATATATATATATAGATATATATAATATATATATATATATATATATATATATATATATATATACACATATATATAGTACATAAAAATATTACTATCAAGTATATACAATAAGTAAAATTGTTCAAGCCCAAATAATGTTTATGACGAACAATGTACTAAAATATTATTATACTATAAATATAAAATATATCGGAGTCCGATAAAAACGCCAATAGGTTTTTTTTTTTTTTTTTTTTTTTTTTTTTTAAATACGAAATAGTATACTGATACATCCCACAAATATCTCAAGAAGTCGTAAACCATTGACCTTCGACACAGTAGTTTAGTTTCTGAGGAACGAACCAATAAATCTCCTGTAACAGACATTGCAGATGGAGACAGATCATGGGACAGTACTTGCCTCTGTGACCGCCAGGCAGCGCTACAATTCATCACCGGCGATAACATCTTATCACCGCGAGACGATTTAAGTGGGGTTGGGTAATCTCGACAGCGGAGCTCTTAATTGCTCTCGACATCAGCCGACAGTACAGTCCGCACAACTATCTCACAATATTCTCTACAGTTTTGTTATTTAAAACCTGTACCTCTACAACCCGATAAGAGTCTTGGGTTCAGTACTTGGTAAGGGTCGTACTGTTTCTAGGCCAACGGTTGTGCAAGGAGGTGATTCGGCCAAGATCACGCTCAACCGCCAGGTTTTTCCCCCAATTAAGGGTACCCACTTTACAGAGGCTGGGTGAGCCCCAGGAGGGTCTCCCGATCCCACAGGGTTGATCCACGGCTGAATACAGAATAAATAATTATCTGCCTCAGCCGGTCTCGAACCCGGGACCTTGAGATTAGTAGCGCAGTACCTTACCCACTGAGCTACCCCGCTCCCTTTGTTATTTAAATAATAACAATAATAATTATTCCACTTATCCCAATAGAAAGGACTTCTCCTGGCCAAGCGACTTACAAGAAATATTTCTACAACATTGAAACTGATTGTAGTTTCGGCCTACCTCGGCATTTAAGAGAAACCCGACAACTATACACGCAAAGTTGATCAAATTCACTCATTTACTGTACTTCCTCCTCAAGTCCAAATACAAATCTTTTGCTCTCTAGCATTCATAGAAGCGGTGCTATGAGCGTTTAAAAATGGCACCAAAAGCGTCTTAAAATTGTTCTGTTCAAACATTTAAGACGGAGGAAGGTAATTATACGTTAAAAGTTCTTTCTGAATCCAATTTATACAATCCGAAATCCTACGTAATATATACCCAAAAACGACTCACATACAAATTAATCGTGACTTTCATTACGAAGAAATGACTGGATATTAAGAATTAATTAAACTTTAGAAGAAATTAACTTCTGTATACATAATTACCCCAAAAACATGTAGCATGTTCCTATAGCCCTAAACTTACCGATTCTCTCATTATATACTCCACACACAAACCTACTATTTTAAAAACTTCCTTCCAAATCGACTTCTCCGAAAACTCGACTTCAACATTCTTCTGAAAAGAAGGTGGCCTCAAACCAACCCCTATAATATATAATAGACACTGATGTGGTATCAACCTCAATTTTTCAACATCCCTCCAAGATCCACTGTCATACTTTGTAAATTAGGCAGCACATTTAATAGTTGCATTCTGAATACAATTGTAAATCTCTATAAAATAAATTGAAGATTGATACAATCAGACCAGTTTATTAGAACGATTTTAATGAATGCAAGTCTCATAGCGGAGAATCGATGAATACGAATGAATCGATGATTCACTCTCAGAGACTGCACCGCCCTAATCGGCCCGAGAGCACGTGCACATCAACCGCAATAGTTATGGGCTACCCTCAACTTCAGCTTGTGGCCTGCACAACCCAAAATTTCCAAAATACTTTACATCAAAGATAATAAATAAATAAATTGCACCAACTAAAACGCCTGGCAAATAGGTCAGTAGCCCTTCCAAACTTTTTCGAATACGTACGTATCAAGGCCAATTATTTGTCGTTTGAGAATAAAATCAACGGAACGGACAGTTTTTGAAATATGAGTGTCAAGAAAAATACGTTTGCGCAAGCGCAAATGAAAGTAGTGGATGGAATCAGATAAAATCGAAATGGGACCAGTTACCTAGATGGTATACCAACCCGCACGATCTCTGAAAATTTCATCAAAATAGGATAAATAGTAGTAGGGGCCTTAGGTAGTGAATAGGTAATATAGATTGGCAACGCGGTAACACAATCGAGAACGCATTAAGAGATACGAAGTGTTACAGTGGAGTATCTTGAGAGAATTCTACAGCTCACGAAGGTCTACAAGTGTCATCAGCAACAATTGAAACAATATTAAATTTGAACCACAATATAAATTCGTCTTTATTGTATAAGTAAGCCATTTATTTCACGTTCCATGGCAAGAGCCCTCTCTGCTTCCTAAGGCGGTCGCCCCTTCTGGATGCCACCTAGCGATACGCATTTGGAACAAGACTGAATATAGACATTCAAATAATAAGATAAACAGAGGATCGGATCCAGCTCAGATCACAATCCTTTGGATTTTGATTTTGGAAGAAGGAATCTCTAGTAACCACAACTTTACTTTTTTCGTGGAAAAATTTGATAAAGTTATGAAACGATTAGTACACACTTATAATGGTATAATAATTCAACTGCGTACACGAACAAACAAAACCGCTTATCTCTTCTTCGCAACCAATTTTTTCCACCCGAAACTCTCAGCGTTCTTTCAAACAATAGTCTTAACAGTTTCATCGAAAACGAAGACTTAGAAATAAACCTGTGACCTCGAAAAATATTTCATGATCTTCCCTCCCCCTCTAAGGTAAGAAACAGGACAAATTATTCCAAATTAGAAAATAATGCAATTAATTAAATATATTAGTTCTGTCTTTCAATTTTCTAGGAAGTTTTCTCATTAATGTAATTAAATGGAAGGAAATTCATAACCTCCATTATAATATTCACTTTATCTCATTTATGTTGACGTCTTGAGGAAATATTTCCCCGTCTTCAGAACAATTCTTCTCAATTTACACTTCTCGCCCATTGTCAGTTTTACAATAAAATTTCTAATCTTTTTAATACATTTAAACTACATATTGCTAGGAGTATAGCCCATTTGAGTTGAATATATATTAGTTAATTTATTAATTTAATTGTAATTTCCAAATTGATTTACTTTTATTGATCCAAATTGATTGATCCAATTTAGTTATCTCAGCTTATTTTTTGGTTTTGATGATGCCTGAGTTGGAGAAACGTTGAAGGATTCGTTATTTACCGCTATTTTAGAGACGGAAAACTTTATGTGTAAAATCGTAATTTGCCTTTTTTTCTTCTTTTTTTTTTTTAGGATTTTGTTCTAATTATATATATTGGATTGTGACATTCGACAACATTGAGCAACGGAGTCATTAAATTTTTACGAGATCATTTTCTGTCACGACCGCCCAATAAATGAGCAATCTATATTGAATATAAAGAAGAAGATTATCCGGGAGGCCGTCAAGAATATAACACAATAGTTGTTACTATTTATTAAATGCCAAATAAATAGTTACAACTATTTTACATAATTTGGAAAATAAAATAAAGAGAATAAAATCAAACAGTTGTAACAATTTATTCGGCATTTAATAAAACTATTCCGTTTTACCATATTCTTGACCGCCACCCGGGCCTTTATTCATCTACGGTCAACTAACAATACACATAATATATTGAATATAGATTTTATAGTCACCTTCTTGGGCTTATCTTGTCCTTCCGCTCAATATCACTAAAAGCCTCCCTCCATTAAACCCATCAGTTAAATTGTACGATAATCCTTCAAGACAACTTAAAAGAGAAATATTCGAACGACTATTTATGATGGAAGATAGCTGAAAAACGTTAATACAGACCAGAAAGTACTTCTTCAATAAACAATCTTTTGTTCAACAATTTATTTCAATTACCACTCACGAATTACTTGTAGACATCTAATAACGGAATATGTTTCTCCAAAATGTGCAGCTGGCAATACGCCTCATATTAGAAAACTGCCGCGTCAATATGATAACTGAGGATTCCGAAACGGAATGATAACTCCTAACAATACTGTGTGATAGCAATTCTTTAAAAATAATGGTCTATTTGATAAAATATAATTAGAGTGAGGTAAGAAGTAGATTGAAGGATACTAAAGACCCAACATGTTACGTGTCCATAAGAAACACAATCTAACCTAGCCTTTAAATATCCAATGAAACCAAAGGACTTTTCTAAAATAGTGTTATGGGATAAGTTGAAAATTAAACAACTCAGAAAAAGGATTCTCAAAAGAAGTAGCTAATTGAACACAAACCTATCAAAGTTGTTGATATAACTAGCTCTAATTTGGAGTATACATGGACCAAACACCCCCACAAATGTCTATAGTATTTAGCTTAGACGGAAGAATAGGCGTGCGCAGTATCCTTTATTACAGGGTGCACGAACCTTAGTACCAGGAGATCCTTCCATGCTCCCCGGACGGGCGAGGAGTCCGGGGATATTGTTTACCACCCTGGAAAGTTTTTAAAGAACATGTCTACAACATATTTTTAACAATTTTTGTGAAAAAATTTAACTCTTGTGCTACAAAAAATATTTCTGAGACGTTAACAGATCCCCGGTGCGCACTGAAGGGTTAAGTTAACTAATAATCAATTAACTAATTTTTATTGAGCAATTCATTAACGTTTCATGAACAGCGTTGACTAGCCAGTAGTGTTCTTATCTGGCTGTGACTTTGAGGCGGGAGGGTAAAGATGTGATAAGGAGGTGGTGGTGAGAACCGCTATCAAAGGGACCTCATTACGCTCGCTATCTCTAACAGGGTAATAAGGAAATTACTCTTGGCCACAGAGATAAACTTGTAGTTCTATGGAATATACGGGTTTGGGCAATGCTGTTAACTAAGCAAAGATCAGAATAACTACTAACTGTTCTTCAGTTTCGAGATTGGCCTTGCGAAAATACACATTCCAAAACCAAGATATATTTTTTAAGATAAGGCCAGAGACAACACGCCTCACATCAACTGTCTAGAAATACTCTATCTTAGCACTACATTTTTATGTTATGATTTTCATTTTATGATATGATTTTACTTTTACTTTCCTGATGTTGCCTTCTGCATAATATATTTCATAGCTTAATTGGTTTTATTGTTAATTAATTAAAACAAACTATAGATTTTTTTACAAATAAAAAGATCAATTATTTGAATCTCTTGGCGAATTTGAAGTAGGTGCTTGTTATCGTAAAATATAATGTCATCACTAATTAACTTATAAAAAACAAAATATTCTCGTAATAAAAATAAAAAATAATAAAATGCAAAGAATAAATGGTAAAATAATTCTTTGCTCAGACAATATAAAAGGATTATTTACATTTAACACAAGTGGAATATGGTCTGACATCGAACCTCAAACATCTTGACGTCAAACATAACCGACCAAGGTCTACTCCAATCTTTCAATCCAATAGAAAAAATATTTACTGTTGGAATCAGCTGCCAGGCCAAGTTCTCAAGAGAACATTTATATTTCACAATATTTTTCCCCTCCTCCCAAAGTAAATATGTAAAACATTTTACAAAATATGTAAAACATTTTGTAACAATAGAAATCGGACCGTGCAATATGTAAACCAAGTTTTTTTTTTGTTTCTTTCCAATGGCTAGAAATTAAATAGGTATTTTCGGTAGAACAAAAAGTTAATGTGGCAGCTTAAAATACGTTAAAGAGAAGAGCATTTAAAAAAACAATAGGATCTAATTTATGAGTCGATAAAATGTTTACAACCTTTAAAAAAAGATCTGTTGAAAGAAAAAAGAGATTTGTTATCCTTCAGAAGATAAGAGTCGAGTAGGTACCGACAAGCAGCTCAAGTTCAAGATCGATATGTCAACATAATAAATTGAAATCGATAATTGAAATAAATTGGAAATAAAGATTATATGTAACTAGATTTCATGAATGATCGATTAGAATGACGGGAAAAACGAACGCTATGATGATCTGACTTGGGAAAAAAAATATTATTCATATGTACGTACAGATATATTTTAAAAAATAATAAAATAAATTAGGTACTTCCGTATTTCATGGATGACCAGCATTTGTTGTATGGCTTATCCTGTTACTTTCTTATCACTTCGGCTTTGGTTATCAACATTATTTCTGAAGTATTATTAATTTGATTGTTAAGAACGTTGGCTTCTTTTGAGATTTTTATTTTTTATTTTTATTTATAACATTTTGGGATTACTGCATCGAAGAAAGTTCGTGAGATCGGGCATGATATTTTCATTACATAAATTAAACGGAAAGGCCCCGACCTCAACTGAAAAGGATCCGTTGGGAATCTGTATATCACATGAGCGAGCCAAAATCGACATCTGAGATCGGAATAAACGAGTAATAATTTTAATAATCCCAATGAATAAGAATTTATAACGTCGGCACATAAATTCAAAGTTTCGGGATAATTCCGTTTTTCCAACTTTTTTTTTTCTAAAACGGAATTTCAGACTGTAATAAAAATTTAATTTTTTAACGCCGTAACATTGATTCCCATAAATACCAAGAAGAAAACGGAATTTATCGGTATCGGGTTGTGATGAACAACAGACTACCTGGTTGCCTGTATACCATCATTTATATAATTTTTAAAAATTAATTTAGGTATTGAAAAATGGATTTACGAATGATTACAGCAGGAATATTAAATTAAAATCGACAAAACCTGCTGCAACTATAAGTATTAATACGCAATATAAATAAAAACGATAAGGGCGGGCTTATAAACAATTTTGGTTCTACTTAATTTTTTGGATCCAGGGGATCTTAAAATTCGCAAATTAGCGAACCTTCCTTAGGTAGTTAGAAAAGTAACTTGTCAAATTATCCCATTCTAGAAAAAATATTAACCAAAATAAAAAAAATTCAAATTTAATTAAAATTTTGAGATTGATGACTCGATGGAAACAAATGATGAGTCATATTTTTTTCCGAAATGTAGTTATATACATCAATAGGATCATTTCGTTCAGTAGAATGAGATGATGTAAAGAAACAGCTGAAAACGTGGATGGTCGGTTAGTTAAAAGCCTATGAATAATGCCCATAGCCTGAAAATAGGCCGAGTTCCAAGCTTAAAAACTCCATTTTCTAGAAATTTATTACCAATGACTCTTCTACTTTCTTCCGAGGACTCCTCAACTGATAATTTAAATATACATTTTCATTCTTAGTGGAGAACCGCCCAATTTATTAAACTAATATGAGGATATTTATAAGCAACAATGAGTTGTTTATACGAAAATATTCACGTCTATAAGAGTCCTATAATTAACACCTTGAAACGCTTAAGGACTAACCTAAATTAGGGGATGTAGAGAATTAGATCTTGCCACTAAGCCAAATATTTCCTAAAATAAGAAATATGTAGACTGTCCATTTTAAGAGGAAAATTTTTAATTAACCCAAAAAATTGGAAAATTAGATGCTTCATCGGATATTATGATGATATAAATTTTCACAACATGGCAACGACAGAATTAACGACGTAATATGGATGCTTATTTCTTGAGGTAAAATTAAAAGTGCATACAGTAGGATTGAACTTCATTAAATCGAATTATTTTTCAGAAACTTTGAATTTGTATTAGAAAAAATATCTGAATAAAGATTAATAAAGAAATTTCAATTTATGGAATAAGATCCTCGCATTTTTAAAAATTAAATCTAATAACAAAAACAGATAAATTAACAGAAAAGACCGTCAAAGAAACAAGTTATGGAAGCTTTTCAAGTCAAACTCTGTAGTACAGTTTAATATTCCTCAATAATTTTAACCAGTCTGAATAAAACTGAACATAAATAATGAAATTGTTCAATAATAAATACCGAAAATATTATTATTTTATACCTAAAAAATAAAATGCACTAAGTTCTTGGCATAGGGCGTGCACACGAGTGCTACAGGTACACGGGCATCTGGTTAATGTCTCAGAATTTTTCTGTTCTATAAAACAGTAAATAGAGACTAAGATCCAACTTTTTTTATCCCAAATGTTAATTTTGTTTTTAAACAAATTGTTTAAATCACGTTCTAGACAGCATATTCTTTTTAAAAAAATTCCAGAAGAGTAAAGAATATCCCCGGAGCCTGCGACCGACTGCCGCCGAGCATGGACCTCCCTCCACCTCCCAGTACTGTGGTTATGCAACCTCTAATAAAGGTTGATCCGTGCGCGTGTGAACCTCATACTAAGTCAAATGATGTAAAATTGCGATACTCATTCCAAGCCTTTCAAGAGTGTCATATTATTCTGTATGTTTTTCAATACAACATTTAATAATGGTTTAAATGCAGTGAAACTTCTCCAAAGGGGCATCTCCCTGTTACGGAAATTTTTTAATTCCTCGAGACATTATTAATGATTTTATTGTATTTTTAACTTCCGTCTACCGGACTCTCTCTGTAACGGACAGCAGAGACAAAACATGGCTCAGTTTCTAAGAACGTTTAATACCATCGTTGCCTACTTTTTGTCTAACGTTTTTCTCAGAACGTCGCCTGTAACAATCCCAATTGTTATCCAAAAAAATGTAAATTCGTGTGTTAACAAGGAGGGATTTCAAGTATTATTTTTATTTCCAGTTCAGTATTACGCCTGTAGTTGGTCAATCATGAAGTCTACTCGCGTACATTTATCGCTAAAGGACAAAATATTAGTGTTCGAGCACTTTCTGCATAATCCAACATAGGAAAAACCGAGGTGGGTGAAATTTAAAAAAATAATTGTTAGAAAAATGGTTCCAACACAAAAATATCTTATCACAAAAATTATTTCAAATACAATTGGCCTCAATATTGACAAACATTCCCATTTCCGGACCTCTGATAAGGGAAAAGGCCTTAGAACTTGGTAAGAGTTTGAGAGCTAATGATTTCAAAGCGTCTGTGGGATGCCTTGATAAATTCAAATCGAGGCAACATATTTCCTGGAATGGTGTCAGTGGGGAAGGTTGGTCTGTTGAAAATGAGGTAATGGAATGGACAAACAAATCAGAAAATTTTTGCGGTGCCTATGATCAGAAGGCATCTTCAACTGTGATGAAACAGGTTAATTTATTAAGGCCCTCCGTGGCAAAACAAAGACTCTTAAAAATAAGAGCTGCCAGGGTGGAAAAATTTTAAAAGAAAGACTTACCGTGCTGTAGTATACAAATATGGTGGGTGAATTTGAACAGCCTCTTCTTATCGGAAAAGCACAAAAACCTCGTTGTTTCAAAGGAGTTAACTTGAATCTCATGAATGATGACTGAAAGTTTAACCAAAAAGCCCTCATATGAATAAAAAAATTATTCGACAAAACAGAAAAATTATCCTTTTCATGGATAATGCGGCATCTCACAAACACCTTCAACTCTCCAACATTAAAATAATTTTTCTACCACCGAATACAACTGCAGTCTGTCAGCCCTTAGATCAGGGAATAATAAAAAAATGTAAGCTGAACTATAGAAAACGTGTTTTAAGACTTGTCTTTGCCAACAGGATGATGCAAAATGAGCAAGTGATAATGCAAAGAAAATCAGTGTATTGGATTCATCGGATTTCCTCTTCAATACGCGAAATCCGATAAGACACAATCAAGAATTGTTTTGTCAAATCAGAATTTTTTAAAACCTTCCAACAGTGTTGAAAGTGACATGAGACAAAATGAAGAGCCCGAACTACATGAACTATTGAAAATGTGTCATCCTTTAAGTGATATATCATACGCTGAGATAGATTACAAAACCACAACTGAAGATGATTTCCTGAATATCAGCAACAAATGTTTCAATCGAGAATGAACATTAAGAGACGGAGAGCCCCAGCCTGATGACGAAGAACCACCTATGAAAATACAAGAAGCGCTCAGGCAAATCAATAGACTTAAAAAATTCTTCAGGGACCCGCAGAGGATACTGAACGGTTTTCCCAGGTTTCTTCTCTCCAGGCAAACATTGAAAAGAAAATTGTCCAACAAAAGAAGAGTCAGAAGAAAATAACACATTACTTTGTTTCATAATGTTTTTTAAAAAAAATTTAATTTCATATATATGTACATACATACTATTTTTTCTGTTATTATTAATAATGAATAAAGTAACTACGAATATATATTTTATATTATATGTATGTATATTTTTTTTTTGCATAATAATATCCTTAAACATGCGAAATGATAATGTACTTGCTCGTTTGCTTAAAAATCTGTTTTTCCTACAAAACTTCCCTTTAGTGGATACTTCTCTCTGACGGACAAAATATTATTCCCCTTGGGTGTCCGTTACTGTTTCACTGTATTCCTAAATATTAAATATTACAAACATATAATCACAGGTCATTATTAAATTAAATTTAGTTCTTTGGTTGGTGAGATAATAAATACTATACATTTTTATAATGATGAAAGTAATTTTTTTTTTTTTTTTTTTTTTTATTAATTTATAATATCTTCAATGCTGGTTATATATGAGGAAGGCGGAAGAATTTAGAAATCTAAAAAAAATAAATAAATTAAAACTATTTTATTAATTGTTGAACCTCACAAATCACTATCTTCACATAACAATTTCAACAATTATTATATCTACAACTATCGATAGTTGATTATAATCTACTCGTGAAATAATATTTTTTTTTAAATCTTGATATTTTTAAAAAACACAAGAAAACAAAATCATGATAAGTTAATGAATGGGCTTAGATTAATGAAAAGCGTCATGATGAGACATACAGGAAATAGCACCCAGTTGTATGCGGTCCTAGACTATTCTAAATTATCCCTAAAGCAGGAGATGTCCCTCAACCGACTCCGTTTCATTCTTGAATGTGCATTGCCTTGGTTGTCAGAGATCAGACAATAAATGCCCATGATAATTGCAAATAGGAGTTAATATGCCAAAATTTGCATAAAAAAATATTATGACATATAAAAGATGATGATAAAAGCAAATGCAATATTAAATATTTTTTTCAAAATTGGTCGATCAATACCAAACATCTCGATGAAAAGAATTCACCTGGTACTATTTTATTCTTAGACAAGATTAAACCTAATAAAAGGTTTAATATAGATCCTTGAGGCTAATAAATGCTAATAGAAAATACCAAAGACTATCAGAGCATACAATAAAATATTCAGTCAATTGTTAATATTCATGAAATGTAAATATATAATTAAGCGTGTTTATGCCCTTTAATTTCTACTGAAAGCTGATCACGAGGGGCGTGGTGGGCAAAACTTAGGTATAAGAAGTTGAATGTGCTTTAGATTTAAAAGACTAAATTTTTTACAAAGTCACAACATAACACAATTTCTTGAATAATTTAAAAATATAGAATAAAAACTGCACAGTATATAGAAAAAAGATATTTTTAAACTTAAAAAGATATTTTTTAACACAATTTCTTGAAGAATATAAAAATATAGAATAAAAACTACACAGTATATAGAAAAAAGATATTTATAAACTTCTGTATATCATATAAATCAATTTTTTAAAACATATCAAAAAAAAAAAAATCATCAGTAACAACTTTCAATTAAGATTAGAAATAGTAATTAGCAAATTCATTGACTTGAAGCAATTAAAAATTATTGTTTTTAAAATTATATTGTAATCACTTTCAAAATATTCAGGTATTCCAAAAAGTTTTCAATACAAATAATCTTGATGAAAATAAAATAAAAAATAAATTAGAATAACTGGCAAAACCCTCAGAACAAAATAAATACTTAAAAAATAGCAACTAAATAAGTTTTTTAAAAACATAATTAAATGCCAGGATCCCATGCGAGCAACTTCTTAAGTTTGTTAGCATTCTAAAGCTGGGTTCATGCCAAAAAAATTCACTTTATGTGTGACATAAGCCACAATGGAAAATTTTGCTAATGTGGCTCTCATCTAGATAAAGAACTAAGAAAAATCTAAGAAGAAATTTTGGCTAATGTGGCTCTCATCTAGATAAAGAACTAAGAAAAATCTAAGAAGAAATTTTGGCTAATGTGGCTCTCATCTAGATAAAGAACTAAGAAAAATCTAAACACTTTTTGAACCTATCATTATAATGATTAACAACTGCATATTTTAAGGATGATGTCAATAAGGGCAGGCAGATTAACTGTAAGTTATTGACCTATTCTAGCCATGGCAGGAATGTCAAGATATAATATGCACATTCTCTGCTTAATAAATTTAACTCTATCAAACAAGAATTAAACATACAACTTAAAGTATGAAGTGCTGCTGTAACACATACCTATTGCAACGTCCTTTAAAAACATTAAAACTTAATAAGTAAACCACACTTATAATGACTAAAGTTTATTTCAGAACTTGGTATAAATATAAATAATTCAAGAACTTTTCATAAAAAATACAAAACAATTAAAGGAAAATACAGAACAAAGCATTACATTCCTTAATAATGAAAAGAAAAAAAAAAAACATGAAGAAACAAAGAGCATTTTTTACTGGTATGTTTTACAAGAGTTACATGTTTAATAATAAATTATTTGTTATAAATGAATTTTTTTGCAAACTGAGGTACTAAAAGACACATATAGAAAAATAAAATAAATCACAGCCTGAAACTACGTCAGAGACTGCTCTAGGAAATTGAAAATAAATTCAAATGATCAAATAAATTAAATTACAATTAGGGATTGATAAATTATTGGCCACTTCTATAAATTTGTTTTATTGAAAATTAGTTTTGAATGTTATAGATTCATCCTCAGTTCTAAAAACACACACAAAAAATTCAAAAATAAGCAATTCAAAATATAGTTTGGTATTATTATACATAATTTATCAATCCCTAATTAGATTGATCCTTCTACACCATCATGTGGATGTCAACTAAATTACAATTACAATAAGAACATAAGATTATATTAAAATGAGGAAGTCATAACTTCATTATTGAAGAGGATGATAAGATATTATAAATACTGAAATATTCTGATAATTGCCATTAATATTTTAGGAAAGAAACTATTACCATGATGAAAAAAGAATTGTCAACTAAACCATTAGATGAAATCCGCATGATGGAATAGAAGGACCAATCCCTAATTAAACCATTAGAGTTTGTAATACTTTAATCCTCAAATCAGATGTACAAAACTTTCCATTAACAATGGAATGAGAAAATGTCAAGCTTAAAAGATATTCTTAAAAATTCAATATTATTAATATAATGGGACACTATTTCAAGTCTTAATCAGAGATGTATAATAATAAAATCATAAGTTAATTTCCATTTCACAAGTAATACAAGATAATTTACTGTACATTAATAAATATATCTTTTATTCTACAATAAATGCTAACATTTTAAAATTGACTTGGTTGTTATTAATCCTTCAAATTATGAACTAACAGTTTTGAAAAAAAAAAAAAAATCAGGAAAATGACAATCTTTAAAAAAAAAAAAAAATTAAGGAATAAAAAAAAATAAAACCAACATTATATGCTGATAGTACTTACTGGTGAACTCCATATTATGAAAGAGGTTTAAGAAAGGAACAAGGAAATAAAAACTTTCAACACTTCAGTGAAAATAAAGAAACAATGTAAAATTGCAACATTTAATTTCTACCTGAACTTGAACAGTAACTATTATCTAAAATATGAACAAGGCCATCTTAACAAGGATATCCATGTAATGGAAAAGTCATTAGCATCACTTATTCTAGAGTAAAATTCAGTGCCCTTGGCCCCAAATGTGGAAAGGTTATGTAATTCTATACAACTGCAATAAATATGTCACATATAATTCCAGGATAGAACATAACACTTGGATGAGAAATATAATGAACAAAATTATAAATATAAAGGTACTATTGTGCATGTACAAATAAATTAATAAGTATAATCCATAAATCTGAATAACAATATGTAACAGATTGCTACATAAAATATCACAGAAAATGCGAATCTGTACATATGATAAGCTAGTTTCAGTTTTTTTACTAAACCTCAATAAAAATTGAAAGCCAGGCCAGTAATAAGGAATTGATACTAAAAAATTTCCAGGTGATAAATCAAACCCATCCAATTAAATACAGTAAGAATCTAATCGCTATGTTATAACTTATCAATTAATATGAAAATGGACGATTACTCACGCACATAAGGAACAGTTTGGCAATGCGAATGTTCAAAGGAATGGATGTTCAGGAGGTAGGATTTTGGTATTCTTGGGTCAATGTAATTCTTAATTGTTCGCTGGATTTGTCTAAACACATTAAACCCTATGTTAAAGTGGGCTTAAGTAACCATCTATTACTTAAAAGGTTTTTGAAATCTAGAATTTAAAATATTTTCTAATCGGAGATATAAAATAAAACTGCTGCAATTGCTTCTTATCAGTGGAGATAAACTGTAATAATTTTTCATAATTTAATGTGTGAAAATATTTCAAGTGGTTATTAACTGGTTAAAAATGGGAAACATTTCAGGCCTAACCTAAAAATAGAGCTAGTCCAATATGGGGCTGGTCGGCACTAATGTTACCTGTTATTTAAGCAATTTACTCCATAAAATAATTAAAATTCTTACCTCTATTTCTAAGAAAAGTCATATAAATTGGTAACGCCCTCCGGGACGGTAGGATAAACTATATGACAAACTCGGGACTTGGTAGCAGATGGTGGAGAAATTAGTGGATCCTACAAGGTTCCACTAAACAAGCTAAACAGAACAGAATACGACAGTATTAAAATAATGGTAAACTATTGAACACTTTGTGAAGTGATAAAAATGGAAAATGAAAGCGAATTCCGTCTCCGGGTACTTACACTAAGGTGGTAAAAATAAAACAAACGAATACTGAACGCAATAACCAGCATGTAACAGGAAATCTACCAGCTCCCCAATACCCCCTCTACTTTCATTGATAGTTTGATAATTTTTATCAATCACAATTATTTTAATTATAATCATTATTCTAAACTTTTCTATTCTTAAATATTAAAAAAAATATTAGTAAAATTTTTATTATAAGTTATCCAACTGACAAAATTTATATTTATTTTTGATATTGATAGATCAATTTTAAGGAGGTTACCATTCGGTTACAATACTACTACAAGTGGTGTAATTCGTATGTGTTCTGTACATAGTTTTATTTATTTTATTTAAATTTACAAAAATGTCTTCAAATTACACTTGTATCAGCTGCAGAGTAGCATTCATGGATGCTGATATTCAGAGACAACATTACAAAACAGATTGGCATAGATACAACTTAAAAAGAAAGGTAATCAACTTACCTCCTGTCACTGCTGAAGATTTTCAGCACAGAGTCTTACAACAACGGCAAAAGGAAGAAAACGAGTCGAAAAGTACTTCAACTTACTGCAAGGCATGTAGAAAGACGTTTTCTTGTAGCAAAGCTTTTGATAATCATTTGAATTCGAAAAAGCACAAAGAAGCTCTTAGCAGTTATATTAGTTCCGGTAATGATGAGAATATTGGTGTTAAAGCGGCTCCAGTCAACCCCAAAAAAGAATTTGATAAAAAAGAAAAGATGGAATGTGATTCTGAAGATTACTCAGATGTAGAAGATGTGGATTCTGATGAATGGGATGATATAGATGATGAGGATGATTTGGAAATCAGTGAGGATAATCCTATCCTACAGAACAATTGTTTGTTTTGTAGTCATCATAGTAGTTCAATGACCAAAAATCTCAAACATATGTCCATAGAACATTCTTTCTTTATTCCTGATATAGAATATGTAATAGATTTAAGGAACCTATTGTTGTATCTTGGGGAAAAAGTCTGTAAGTTCTTTATGTGTTTGTGGTGCAATACTTCTGGGAAAGGGTTCTATTCAATGGATGCCGCACAGGCTCACATGAGAGACAAGGGACATTGTAAAGTGCTTCATGAAGGCCATACCCTTGCTGAGTTTGAACCTTTCTACAACTATTCCAAAAGCTATCCTGATTATATTGAAGGAATGGATTTAGATGAAGAGGTTAACATTCCTGAATTAGACTCTGGGGACTATGAGCTGACTTTACCATCTGGAGGAACTATTGGCCACCGAACATTATTTACCTATTACAAGTAATTAGATTAGTTTATAATTTTTCAGCATGCTTAAAATATCTAAACTGAAATTTAATTTATTTTGAAAGGAATATATTTGGTACAACTTTACAATTGGGACGCCTCATCACTGGCTCGGGCCGAACTTACCAGAAGGTCGCTGCACTATCACTCTCGAGCACCATTTATGTTAAATTACTGCTTTGATTACATATTATTTAAAATTATTAGTGCTGTCGACTTCCGCTCTCTACGTTCGCTTAAGATATACAAAAAACACCAACAGATTCTTTTCATTGATTCATTGAAAAGTATTCACTTCATATCTCCGGTGTTCAAGCAAAAGTCACTAGGTCCAAAATGAGAAAAAATTCACAGTTTATTTCTTAACTTAGCAAACCATATTTTTTCTGACTTAGTGACTTTTGCTCGAACGCTGTTGATATGTTTGTGCAACAATAATACAGTAATTTACGTTATATTCATTTCATTAAATCATAATCCTTTTTGCTTTTTTCTCAGGCAACATTATGGCAATGAGCATGCAGTTGTGGCTAAGCAGAATAAGATTAGTAAAGTATTATCAACATATCGTGCTCTTGGTTGGAAGGAAACAGACAAAGAAATTGCTGTCAGGTAAGCACTATAACAAATTTATTAATTATGATTATGTATCTTTCTAAAAAGTTGATATAATTATTATTTATAAGCTACAGAGGTAAACTTTATTATTAATAGCCAACGCCCACTCTTAGCTGTTGAGCCATTTTGTGATGTATTGACCAGTATAGACGAGCTTGAACGAGTTTGAGGTTAACTGTTGTAAATAACATTTTCAAAGTTTTATATGAGAGCAGAAACAAGTTTAAAATTGCTATGCATTCCTTGCTGTGGATAGTGGCCAACCTTTATATTTGAAGTGCCGCATATTTTATTACCCTTTTAGCTTAGGTACGATACTTGTACTCGGAAAATATGACCAGAATAATGCAAATACAATAGAAAAATCTAATTAAACAAAATTGGACTTATGACAGTTTGCCTCTGACGTACAGAAATATTGTATTGTCAATATAGAGCTATAATTGTGCGAATTATATTCATTTATATTTTATGGACTGATTGATGATCTGAAATAAATCAAAGTTGTAAGTTTACTTTGACAGTGTGAATCAGTATTTGGAATGTGTTGGAATGCTCAGTTTGCTTAAAAATTTTATGAAAATTCATTGCTTATCTGGCCAGCATACATCCTGAAATAACAGCTAGTTTATAACAACTCTAACCAATTTAATTGTGGTCTGCTGTGTGTGTCTCTGAAATTAACTTATATGTTCATTGTTATAAAATCTGTTTAAGTTACTGATATAATTTGTTATTGGTTTTTAACCTTTTACAGTAAAGGGGTAAGAAATTCTCGTAAATTTAATAATTGTGGCATCAATAAATATTTTGTTTCTTTTATTTTTGTTGCAGGAAAGCTAAAGACATTAGATATATGAAGGCTGTTCAGTCAAAGATGGCAATGAGGCTAGGTGTGAAAAGTAATAAACTTCAAAAGCATTTTAGACCACAGGTCAATTTCTAAATTATCAAACTTTCACTTTTTACATTTTTTTTTTTTATAATAAACTAAGCTTCAATCCCATTGTACCGCATATTATGATTGTTTTAGTGAAACTTAATCATCATTGCTATTTCTATTAATGTTTATTTCACTGTTGTATATTTCAAAGCAATTTTATATAATGTTTATCAATAAACTATTTATATGATTTGGCATTTTATTTAAATTAACTTAAAGCATTTATTAATTTTTTATTGTTTGTGCTTATTGTGGAAAGATTGTTTATTGAATAAATAAATTTTTTCTTTCCACAATGAAACTTTATTATTTTGACGGGATGTTTCAGCCATATTCAAGTGCTATGGATCAATATGAAATAAAAGCTAACATAATTTTAACTAGTAAAACAAGTAGTGAAAAACAAAGTCTTCCCATTTCTAATTTTATTGACACTCACAACACATTGTCAACGTTTCGGGATTCTGTCCCATCATCAGAATCATACTTATAATATTATACATTATCTATTATGCACTATATAAAAGAATTTTTTTTAATCGACAAAGTAATTAAAATACAGCTTATTGAAATTTTTCAAACACCTGACTATGTTTTTTATAATATAAGTATGATCCTGATGATGGGACGGAACCGCGAAACATTGACAATGTGTTGCGAGCGTCAATAAAAATTGGAATTGGGAAGACTTTCTTTTTCACTGCCTTTTTTACTAGTAAAATTCTTAGTGTTGCAGTCAAAAATATTCATCGTAACATAGTTTTGTTTTCTCCTCTTTATCTCATAAGTTTTCCTAACTGTTGAATACCCTCAGTTCATTTCCAAGATGTTTCTGTGTTTCGCCATTCTTTGAAGTTTTACATCCGCCCTGTTCCTTTTATAGCTCACTCATGTATAATTATTAAATTACAAAATCAAATTTTGTTTTAGTTTCTGTAATTATTCATGATATATTCATGGTTTGTAAGCCTGTGAATGACTTATACTCTTCTTCAACTAATTCTTATCAGCTACTGTACAAGAAACTTCTTACCATACTAATGGACCAACAAATTTAACTGGATCATCAATTTAGTTTTCGTTCTTTACATTCTACTGCGAGCAAGCTATATAGAATGGTAGATAAGGACAAACAGTTGACTGAAGAATAATATGGGGCACATACTCGTACATCACTGCAAAACATAAGAAACTATATCAATCATTTCAATTGTTATGTTCCCTTCTTGAGCATTGTACCATATTAGACCTAAGACAAAAATGTATTATATATATTTACTGAAGCCAGTATCTACATTCCTGTCACAAACTCACTGTTATCAGCCTTTAGATTTATATACAGTGGCCCACCGATCTGACAGATCTTTTCTTATCTGATCCTCATCCTTTTTGAATTATATTCCTTTTTCCATCCGTCGCTCAAGTACTCTTGCTACCTTCAAATCCCGTTTATTCAATCACTTCCTTTCCATCCAGTTCCAAAAGAATTGTAAATAGAGCTTCTTTCATTTCAATCAACATTTATATAAATAAATGTACATATATAAATATGTACTACTAGATTTTGTATTTTTTAATTATTCTTACTTCATTTGTTTTTTTTCTTTTATCTTTTTGATATTAGAAGGTCCTGTGTTTTTTTATTTGAAGATGCTAACACTGAAGCCATCAATACCTATTTCTTATTCTAGGAGTTACTGCATTATGACTTATTATAATTTTCATTTGCATTTATTTATTGACATTTTTTTTTTTTTTTTTTAATCTTTTAACTCATATGTTCCTATATCATCTACTCTAAGGCTCTAAAGCCCACCAATCACTGCTTGTAATTGTTATTCTAAAGGAACTTGTCTCGGATTAAATAAATAGTTTATTATTATTATTATTAAAATATAAAAAGTAAAAAATAAATAATTAGGTATAGTAATATCTTCAGGTTTAATTATTACATGTTTTAAATACTGTTGTCTGTAGAAGGCAAGGGCTTCAAATTCAAACAGAATGTCCTCAGCCTTTTCTTCATCTTCCAGCTGATGGGATGTCGAAGATTCCACTAATTCATCTTCTTGAGATGATATTTTAGTGGTTTCAAGTTTTTTTTCACTTAATGAGCTGATCCAGAATATTTTATATGCTCTTGATAATTTAAGGTATAGAGTAGTATTCTTAGAGTCTATTTTTATATCCAAATGTGCAAGAGAATTATATGTTAAGCATTACTCCATAGGCTCTGGGACATGTTCTAAGTGCTTCTGTTTAAAGCTCTCTGAAACCTCATTTGTATGGCTCTTTCCATTGTTTTCGGCCACCAGGTGATTGATGCATAGGTTGTCTTAGGTCGAACGACCCTGATATACATCCAGTTAGTTATACAACTATTCTTCCATTTTTGGCCTAATTCCTCATTAGCAAAGGATGATGAAGTCACTTGTGACAGAGTCCCACATGCCACAGGAAGGCTTTTAGAATACAGAAGTCGTCTAGTAACCAGAGCCCGAATAGTTGGACTGTTCACCCACAGCCATTACATCCAAAGCCTATGCTGTTCCAGGTTGGATTGGAGGATTTTTATCAACTTCCTAATCTAGATCTGCCATGTTTAGCTGTATGAGTTGCATGGTTACTCCTAGCAGAATGTGGCTTTTCACCGTTGTAGCATCCTCAAGATCTCTGCTAAAGCTTCCTAGGTCTCCCAGCTAGTCTGAGGCTGAGTGATGGGATACCTATCCTGAGTTCCTTGACACCCCCAAAAAACTGGCACCTTTGTCCTTCAGTAACTTGAATCTGCACCAAGACACTGTAATCTGTAGAGGAGCACATAAGGTTTCTCAAAAACATCATTGTCATCTCTATACTCATTTAAGACATGGCCCGACAAGATCTAATGAAGGCTGTGAAAAAGCTGGTCCTCTCTGTGTAAGAACTGACATTGTGAACAGGACTGTTAAAAGGTGCCACTGGGTGATTATCTTTTAACTTGTACTTGTTACACTTCACATCTCATTTACTAGTTTTCAGTTTTCTCTGACACTTGTTTCATGTTCATCTATAAGACTTAAAAATAGGTGTTTGGGTAGTCGATATTGTTTGTGCAAAACGATAAAGTTTTATTTGGAAAGACCAATTTCATTTGTTCTGTAAATTATCGCTTTGTTTTTTATCTTCCTTGATTATAAATTAAGTTGTTGAAAATGCATAATTCACGTCTTACCTCTTGAAAATAATCCTTAACTAATTGTATTTAAACTTTTAATAGAACTCTTTAGCTAATCAAGCCACTGAAACTGAAATATTTCTATAAATAATTTGTTGGAATGGTTATATAATATATTATTTTATTTCTGTAATAAACTATTACTAATAATAAAATATTCTTAATTTTTTAATTTGTGTTCAAAATCCATTTTATAAATTCAGTATTTTCTATCATTCAAGTATTAGTAGTAAATATGAGCTTTATATTAAATCTTATAAATATTTTTATTAGATTTATAGAATTAAAGTAGTTTGAGACAAGAAGGACGATTTGTTCAAAGTCTAATAGTTTTTATTTCATATATCAATCAATAAACAACGCCTGATAATGTGATGTCTAAAATGAAACATATCATTTCTCTTTGTTGAATTTATTAACACTTTTATCTTTAAAAAGAATATTGTTTATAAAATTTACAATAGATTATCATTTTCATGGACAAAAAAACAAAATATCAACATCAAAATATATATTTAAAACATGAATATTTAGAAATTTAATATGCTGAAAAGCGTTTGTACATTATGTGCATCGCATGTCATGCATATGCTTCTAACATGTTAGGTACACCACATGTTTGGTTGGTACAAATACAAATTTTCTCTACAAGCATTTGATTTAAAAATAAAAATAAGGAATATCCTTATTACTTTTTCAATTATGGTTCAATGTTTTTTATTTATTTATTTTGTTGGTATTCTAAGAATCATGTATGATAAAGTATAAAACAATAAATTAAGGTTCCTGGACAATGATATTTTCCAAACATCTTACTACCAAATGGAAAACAAACAATAACAGTAACAGATTGCTTAATTATTTTTCCTATCATCCTAATTACCAAAAAATTAATTTGTACAGAAAATTTAATAAACAAAGCGGTTGATTAAACCGATAAGATACCTATGAAAATTGCCTAAAACAAAAAAAAATAATGTGTGGTATTCAAATTTTTACTTAAAAAGTCTTATTAATAATTTATGGTATAATAAAACTAATAATGATCTAAAATCAAATAACAGTATAAAAGATAACAGGATATCTTAAAAAACGAGTACAAAGTAATAATCAGTAATGATTAGATACTAATTAAACCTAAACAGAAATTCATTTTAGTATATTCAATCACGAATATATCACACATTAGGGGAAGAAAAATGAAGTCTTGAGGATTTGTCGCCCTAAAAAGTAGAATTAATTAATTAATTTAATTATATATTCATACTTATTCCTTCAGAAAAAAAAAACGATATTCGCTTCTAGATTGTCTTTCTAGGTAGTCATACTGTAACATTTTATTTTGTGGCTGGCAAAACTATTAGTTGAACTCCCATTTTTCAACCATATTCTTTTAGTTGATTATCAAAGTTGCGTACAAATTTCTCAAATTCTATTCTCTAAGCATGTTCACAGCGTAAACTTATGTATTAATGTTTTGTTTTTTAATCCATCTGGTGCAGACTTCCATTCATTGATGAAACTTCTCAGAATGGTGACTCTTTTTACAAAAACAAAACCGTTACTACTTGCGGTTTCTTACCGTGAAAGAACTGACTTAAATCTGTTAAAAGACGTATACTGAATGAATTTTTTTTTGCGGGAGATCTAAATATTTTTCAGGTGTGGATTTATTAATAAGAAGGCAAATAATCACTTATATGTTTGTAATCGCTGTATTTGATATAGGTTTTAAGAATAAGCATGAAAATAGAATAAAAAACTATTGTTAAAATTACCAAAAATATTACTCAAAATATAAAATGTTATGTTGGTGGCTATCAAAATTTGTTCGTACATCCCTCTCATCTCCCTTTTCTGCGCACACCACTGCTGATATGTGCCCAGTTGAAATTGTTTTCAATCCGTTGCAATCATTTATTAAAGCCACATAAGTATGTTGTTACTTGGTCTTATTATGTTATACGTCAGGACTACTGTAACAATATACTAATATAATAAATAAATTAACTTATGTTAAGAAAGCTCTAATTAACTTAAATGAGGAGGCGAAACTCATCTTCAAATATTTGTCTGTCTGTACTTGTTGAAAATTTATTCGCAACCTATTCTTATTAATATAAAAGTAAATATTTCCTCTTTTAATATTCTGAGTTAAAAATAAACTCGTAATCTGGCTAATAAAGTTAATAAAGATCAAGTTTAAATTCATTTCAAAACTTTTGACTTCCATACCTAATTTGACCTTTGTCCTGTTAAATCAGTAAAATTCTCCACTGTGAGGCGTAAGATGGTCTTTACCCTATCAAAAGACAATTAAATCTGGTACGGTGTGCTCATCCCACAACTCTCTCTTACCACCCTATCACAGTAATCCATTTTTAAAATAATTTTAAAGAGTTCACATAAATCCTGCTTGAAATATTCTCTCACTTCATCTCCTACAAAAGTATAATAAAATAGTTTTCTAAACAATTCTGTGCACTATACATTTTTGGTTTGTCGAGCTGAAAATAAATTATAAAATTTTAATTATTAAGCTAATAATTTCTGCTTTTATATTATTACAGAGCTTATTTTAGAGAACAGGCGTAGTGGGAGCAAGTTCGGTCACATCCGTCTGATTTCTGACACACTCGACTTTCCATCTAGAATCTAGTCTTGTACCCCTTATAATGTAGGCTGTGTCTTTGCCAATACTGGTCCGATTAAGATTTTTTTTTATGATCTTATACATAATTTGCCAAATTGCATACTTTTTGAGTTATGTGCATATAAAATTTTCTTTTCTTCATAACTTTTTTCTCAGTGACGTATTGCATATATAAAAAGTGAAAGTGCTTTAAATGAGAAGATTTTATGCAACTTCCAACAAAATCGTTTGGGTTATTTTGGAGTAAATATAAAAAAAAAACTTTGTTAAAAAACGTTTTATGGTACAACGAATATTGCGCGCACAGTGATCTGCCATAGGTATAGGGTGGTCTTTACCCTATAAAAAAAAAAAAATAATCAAAGAGCAACGGAATTGGTCCGTCCCCTCGCAAGTTAGTCGTGGCATAGGCACACAGATCAATAGCCGACTCAGAGATTCTGAAACAAAGATCTATTGAAAACCGGATTCTGGAAAATTGGATCCATTTGCAATATCTCTTTTACCTAAGCCACCTCTGGGTAGCGGTGAGGAAATATTTCTTCTTCCATTGGCGCGACAACCCATTGCCTCCTCAAGCAGCTACCGCCAGGTTAATCGATAAAGTGCAGCTACCATCCAATTCCGAACTCCGAGCAGGATCCTTCAGTCTTCTCCAACACTATCCACCTATCGAAGCTTAGGACGGCTCCTCGGCCGGGTGCCATATAGGTCTTCTAGAAGTTTTTTCTCGATATCGCAAAGCCACGCCGTATCCTAATGAGCCTGACAATTCTTGCAACATCCGGCTCATTAAGCAAGAAGTAGACTTCTATATTTCTGTGCCTTCTCCACGTTGAGCCATTTTTCACTGGGCCGTAGATGTCGAAGGATTTTCCTCTCAAATGTCAGAAGATCTCTTTCAACGGCTTTTCAAGGCCCAGGTTTATGACCCGTAAGTAAGCACTGCTCTAATCTTATACAACCTTGTTTTTGTTGCTCTTGATATCGAGCTACTTCATACCCGTAGATGCTGACGTAGGCCAAAAAGATACCAATCTGGACGAAATCTTCGTTAGAACCTCCACCTTGACCAGCAATCATATATTTAGTTTTCAAGATATTGACAGCAAATCCTAGTTCCCTTGCACATCCATGAGGACAAGGTATACTTATTCAACTGCACTTTTGATCTCCCAACAATGTCGAGGTCGTCAGTATTTTCAAAAATTTGTACCACACGATTAAAGATCGTTCCACCGGTCTGGATTTTTGATTTTCTAAATGATTTTTCCAAACCAATATTTAAGAGCATAGAGCTATCTTGTTGTCGAACTCCATTATCAGAGATAAATCCTTCAGGTAGATCCCTTTGAACACGCACCAGACACTCAATATTGTTTATCGTCAGTTTTACCAGGCGGATAAGTTTGATAGATATATTGATCATGGCCTGATACAGAAGGTCACGTTGGATACTGTTTTAAGCGGATCTAAAGTAAACAAATATGTTTGGATCTAGTATTCTCTTCCTCGCTCTAGAATGGTTGGTAAGGCGAATATCTCATCTGTAATAGACTTGCCTTTACGGAAGCCATACTGATATTTTCTCAGGACCCTCTCGGGGCAGTAATCGTTGGTACAATATATTAGAAAAAACCTGATAGGTACATGTTAGAAGACAGAGATGACCTATGATTATTGCACTTAATAAGATCTCCATTCTTGTGAAGAGGACACAAAACCTTCTTATTCCAAGCTGTCGGAATCATTTCCTCTATCTGGATCACTAGAAGAAGATTGCGCAATGCTTCGAATTGCTAATCTCAGCATTTGTTGAATAATTTGGCGGACAGTTTGCCAAATTGTTTTTACTTCCTTGTACGAAGTAAAGGAAGTATTGTAATCGCGAAAATTTTCGGTTTTCAGATTTCAACGGAAATATCCATTTTGACCATCCCTGAATCCATTTTGACTAGTTTCGTCGTGGCGTCTGTACGTACGTATGTTCGTATATTCGTACGTTCGTACATACGTTCGTATCTATAACTCAAAAACGGTTAGCCGTAGAAAGTTGAAATTTCGTATTTAGGATTGTTGTAAAATCTAGTTGTGAACCTCTCTTTTTGGTCACTGCTTGATCACCGGAAGTGGTACTTTACTTGAAGGTCATAATTGATTTTCATCAAAAATTATATTAAAATACTATGTAAAACTTCTCAAATTTAGTATTTATAACTTATAAATTGATTTAAATAACATACCAGATTTGGGTCTGAATTGGAAAACCGGAAGCGGTACTTTACTTGAAGGTCATATTAGACTTTCATCAAACATTATATTAAAATATAATATAAAACATCTCAAATTTGGTAAATAGGGTTTTTATATCGATATTAATGTATTTACTATATTTTGGTTAAAATTGGTGAGCTGAAAAGGGAACTTTACTTGAAGGTCTCAATAAGCTTAAATCAAGAATATTTAAATTAAATAAATAAATCACATGTTTCGGTAATAAAGGTTGCAAACGCAATTTGGTTTCCAATCCAATTAAAATTTTTAATACTTGTTTTAAGTGTTAAAATTGAGTGTAAAATACTGGTTTTCCTCCCCATTTGTGTGTGTCAATAGACGGATGTCGCGACGCCGAGTGTCTTTTTTGAGATTCTGCAATCTTCGGAAACTAGTTACCAAATGCAGGATCAGTTTTTGAGCCACCGATTTATAGTTTAATAGGCGTACAAGGAAGTCATGTGTTGTCCACATCAGATATTTTAAATTATGGAAATTAATATCTAAAATCAGTTAGAACTTATTTACACAGGTATCAGAACGAAATAATTTGCAGATTATAAAAAAAAAAAATTAAAGCAAAAGTGGAGAGCTCGCTGATGACCTGTACAGTATTAGGATGTAAGGAGTTAACCGGAGAGCCTGTCTAGCCTCAGCTCCTGGCGACTAATGCAATCCTTATATTCAGATGGTAATGCCCAGCGTCTTGTGTAGGTGCTCTATGATCTAGTTCAAACGAACTAACTATTCAGCGATAGGTACCATAAAGAACGATGAACGGTTTTGATATCCGATAGTTCAGTGATATCCTGTATCCCGTACAATCTTTCACTGTACATCGCACACACACTTGAAGAACACAAAACGGTTTGGGTCACATTTTAATACGTTTTGATTTATTATTCTATCTTTCTTTTAGTACTGCATATCAGTTTCTTTGTAATACTCGCTGTTCATTTTATCAAATGAATAAATAGTTTTATAGAAAGATAGTTTCATTAAATCCCAACAGATGGCACTGATAGCTCAACTTTGAATAACATGGACTCTGATCGTTTTTCCCCTGCACCTTTCATTTACTATTTTTTATATAACTTTAATACTTGGTATTGATTGAGCTTAGAAGCTTGTGCATTCCGGCCCGCTCGGTTCCGTACGAACGAATATTTTCAAAAGCTGGGCAAATAATCAACGACAAATTAAACCGTTTAGAAACCAAAAACGACTAAAATATTTTTATAAATTGTAATTCATAATTAAATTTTGTATCGATGTGGACGTAATTGACCGTAGATGCATTTATAGAGAAGTCGATCGGCGGGTGCGGTAAATGAAAAAAAAACACATATGTGAACCTTATTAGTGTGTTAAATATTGATTTTTCTCGGTTCTTTATACTTACCTATATATTTATTTTCTTTATATTTTAGAAATTTAATTAATGATTTTTCTAGTTCTTAGTATGTAATTTTTTTTTTAATTTACAAATGTTAATAAATTAATACATTTTTTGTGATAAGCTAATTATGAATATTTAATTGCAGCTATTACAAATCTAAGACTTGTTAATTTATATTACCCTATCCTTCAATCTAATGTAAACAACCTCTTTTCCTTTCAAAGATTAAAAACATCGATGCCCGATATATAGAAATATCGACATTTTTCATTTGTATATCGAACTACGATTTCGATATATTTGAAAACTCTCGATGATATATCATATATATATATATATATATATATATATATATATATATATATATATATATATCGATATTTACATCCCCGGTAAGAAGATTGTTGACAGCCACTATACTCGTAGATAGTAACACGAACACACCATGTTTTTTTTTTTTTTTTTTTTTTTGTCGAACCCGCCATTCTTTGTTAATTTTTATTTTGTTGAAAATTTTAATATCGATATTACGATAGGTATGTCGAATAAAAACTACCGGACAAAAATATCGATATTTTTCCAACATCTCTAATGCGGACACTTATCAAAGCGCAAACCGCATGGTCTTTAACTCAATGGTCAATGGTCGTATGGAGGTTGTTCAATCCTCTAATCTATATTCTGGTCTACCTTTGGGATGTTAACCCATTGGTAAAGCACTTATAATCTTTTTAAACATTCGTTTTTAATCAATCCGAACAACTTCATAAGTCCATTTCAACAGTTGCGATACTATTATTTCGACTATATTAAACGGAAGCAAGTATGCAATTCCGCGTTGTTTAGTCATCTAATTTCTTCAGTGGAATCTTCAAGGATCTTTCTTCGGGCCAAACATTCCTTGAAATACTTTAAGTCCTAAGGGTCAGACTGACTCCTCCACAATTTCCTGAGGTCCAAGATCTAGTCAGTTCCTCATACTCATTAATATTTTATTAATATAATATTTTATATTTTATTAATAACAATTAAAATATCAAGTTTCATCACGTTTACCAATTATTGTGTTTTTTAATGGGTCTTTGAATAAAAACATCTGATTATTATTTTGTATATTTTACTCGCATTAAAATTTTAAAATTGTAATGTAATAAACTGCGGCGGGCCGGATTGGTAATCTTCGCTGGCCGTATTTTGAAGACTTGCCCTAAAGCGTTTTTATTCCTTCAACATAAGCTGCCATATTTCTTGCCAGCGTAAAGAACAGTGAGAAGGATAATATTTGTATAAGTTCTTACTTACAGCTTTCTGAAATGTACTCACGAAATTAGTTATTCAGCTACTAAAAAATAATGAACCTATAGCCATGCCTTCCTCCTGGGACAAATCTCTATTTGGTTAGTCTGCAATAATGTGTTTTTGTGGTTTGAAGATCTACTGGTGCAAGTTTAAAATCTTCAAAAAATAATTTGTTCTGTTTTCTCCTGATCAGCTGTTTTAATATGATCTTTCCCAGCTGTTTGTAACCTCCATATTCTTTTAGTATGTGGGTAGATGTCTTGTAATGAGAAAATATATTTTATTGATGTATCTTTTTAGACTGTTGATGTGAAATGTGCTGCATTTTTTCTGCATATATGTAATATTTTATTCTTTTCCGAGGACGCGGAAGATTGGAGCACAATGCTTTACTCACTCAGCTTTCCCGCTCCTTATATTTACGTACGTTCATTTGCTATTATATATGTATTATACATATATATTGCCGTTGTCAGTAGACTCAAATAAACAGTTTAACCTTGGCTAAACAATTGGCAGATGGAAAAAAAAAAAATAAAAAATAAAAAAAAAATAAATAATATATATATATATATATATATATATATATATATATATATATACACATACACACACACACATATACACACATACGTACATACATATACATACATATATATACATATATAAATGGAAATAAAATTAAATAATCTAAATAAATATATACATATATGATTATTATTAGCAACAGCTTGCGTTTATTTTTATATATAAAAGCATTCACCTTAAATCAACAAAGATACATAATTTTTTTTTTTTTTTTAGTTATTGCTCTCATTTTTTTTTTAGTTATTGCTCTCATTTTTTTTTATTTATATTGCATTTAATGGTAGAATTTCTATTTCCTTTTGAACTCCGACTCTGGAGAACATTGTTAAGAAGAAGAGCCTTTGACATACTCCACCATCGTAAGCCAGGATGCCAAGATTACAGTGGCCCCTTGACAAGATCAATAGACAGACGAGATGACAATAGAAGCAGCCATTTGGCATAATGTGCCATCTTGACTGACGGCTTAGTCCAACCGTGGAGGGGCTCCAATCTAACTGATGGTGCTGGTAAATGGAAAGCATTGTCCTCTTCAGCGGGAATCATTTATTTGAAATAATTAAAAAAAAAGTGGTTGTTATCTTTTTCTTGCGCAACACTATTTCAGAGCCTTTTTAGCTAGGCAGTTATCGAAAAATTAAATATGGAGCTTCTAATTGTAAGAAAATAATGTACGAATAAATAACAAGCACGAACAAAGAAAATTAGAAAAATAAAGTTGTTAAGAATACTTTATTTTAGCTTTGTTATCAACTTTATCCTTTTTAGAATTTTTTTATAATTATAAATCTATTATCAAGACAAACTTATTTTTATAACTGAATATGAAAAATAATATTAATCAAGAAATCGTATATTAAATTATATTTGACTTTGTTGTTTTAGGAAGCGGCCGGGACGCCATGTATATAAAATGTTCCCAATTTTAATAAAATAATTAAATAAGTTCCTCCAAAATGAATAAATTATTAATAACTATTTAGAAATTGTTGACCACATATTTAATCTAGAAGATGACGGTTCAGGTTGCGATACAAAAATATAGCACAGTAAATTTATAAGTGTTTTAAAGTGTGCCCACGTTTAGGTCTACTTTGAAGGCCTTCTTTAGTGCTATAAAAAAACAAAAGAGGATGGTATGAGAATAATTTAATAACAAATCAAAAGAAGAAATACATGAAAGGTATACATGACTGATAATGTAATGACAATATTAAGGAGAATATACAAATGAAAAAGATATATATACACAAAAAACAATTTTTTTTTTAAATTTGATTTAAAAAACTGTGATAGGACGGTTATCCTACTTGTTACCAATCTACTACGGGATTTCGGTAACATTAACATATTACGCTGGTTATGGGTTTGTTAATGTTACCAGGAAACTTCGTCAAGGTATAATAACTGTGAAGGCTTCTTTCTCCTGTTCCACATTGTGCGAATTACGAATTCCGTTCCATGTCTCCATGGTTGCCTCCGTCTTCTTCAGTGCCTCCTCGATCTGGTGGTATTCCCAGATTAAAGTAGGCTGGTCCCACTGGAGTATATCTTATCCCTGTTAACAAAATCTTTGTAGAAGGGACAGTTTTTCTTGGCCATTAACTGAGGGAAATCGTTCTCTGAAAGGACATCTTTCTCTTAGCAATTTGGACCTTAGTGCTTCAAATGTGCAGCTGAGAATGATGTGCACAGCAGGCTCCGGCAAAGGGGTTCGATATCCTTTCGGATTCATCTTCCATCGTATCCTGCTGGATAATGTTTTTCCATTTTCCAGGGATCCTCGTCCATTCTCACCAGATGATTTACTAGCAGATCTGCTGTGCTTTCTCTCTTAAACTTATGTTTCAATGTATCTTGGTAGAACACATGGTGGTACACAAAGGATATTGAACTAAAGATCAGTCAATGAGGGGGTTATAGACGGAAATGCCGGCCTAAATTGACTTATAGGCTTTGGACTAGTTTACAGGTAAACAAACTAAAAGTCTACGGATCTAGGAGCAGAGGAAAAGAGAGGAGAGGGGAGAGAAAGTCATGCTTTTCGGTTTTCGTTTATTTCTCGACAACGGTCGGTCGTAGCTTAAAAAACTTGAAAAATTAAGAACAATCATGTTCCTTTTAATTTTTTTCATATCTGTTATACTTTAAGAAATATACACACTTCAAAATAACAAATTGTTTGCAATTGTAATTTTAGATATAACTAACTGTAATTGGCACTCGTGACATACATTCACAACTACTGTCTATTATTTTGTAAATTTGTAATTTAAGTGTGAATAACCCTAGAGATTGAGGCATTTTAAAATAAATAAATATTTTTTATGACTGCAATACTACTTAGTAAAGACCAGCCAATGAGCAATGGCGATAACCATATTCTCCAATTGGAGCGGGGTCTACGATTGGTGGATAATTGGACGGAGAGGCTGTCATCCCCAGGACCTCCTCCAATTAGCGCCGGCCAATTATGAAGGACTATAGATGGTGTCCTCTCCCTTTCGTCCCTCACCCACTCCCTTATCAACAAAATTTATTTAATATATACATATATATTTTCATGCTGGAGTTCTCGAGATAATATTATAATAATTTTTAAAAATTCCAATCCATGAATCCATGTTTGTTGCCTTTTTTCATTAAACACATTTTTATAATTTTTGTTATATTTTTCTGATTTCATGATTTGAGTTTTTTTTTTTTTTTTTACTGTATATGTTTCCATTTATTTTATAATTTTATATATTTACTCATTTTTTAAAAAGTATCTTATTTTTCTTCTTTCTGAATCCATTCTCAAGTAGAGTTTCATTATATTTGTATATTATCCATTTATATGTAATCATGTCGAGTTGAGGCCGACTAGATTTATTTGGTGGCTCACTCAAAACTCAAATTAAAACAATCTATGTACTTTATACACGTCAAATATAGAAGAATCTTTGGCAAAAAAGCTGCAAAAGACAATATCATAGTTTTTCTTTAAAAAAAATTATACATCTCTCATTCATTAACATGACAAAAGTACGATAGCAAGTTGGAACAGACTGCTAAAATTTGTTTCACAAATTTACTTTCGTTCATAACTAACATTACAAGACAGAAATAAAAAACACTAAAAAGGTGCGTTTACACTCAAATTGCACTAGCTAAAATGTTATGAGCAAAATGTTAATAACGTTTTGTTGTTAACATTTAAATGCCTACCCTTTACACCAATCAACGAAAGGTTATTAATATGGCTAATAGCAATATTGGTAATATTTTTGTTATTAACGTATTGATATGTACTGTTTACACCGGTCATTGAAATTGTGTATTATTTTATTTTAATGTTTTTCTCTGAATTTTCGAAATTGAAGCGTTCATTGAAAAGAAAAATGTTTGGTTTATTTTTTCATATCATAGTAGTTGAATTATAGCAATATAATTTATCTGCTGCATTTAAAATTAATATATAGAAATGTACGAGTACATTCTAATTAAACGTAATACATATATTTCAATACTGTAATTTGTACGTTGTTTCCATAAATTAGTTACGTATTGTTGGGTTTGCTACTTCTAGGAATGTATCATAGGTTTCATTCTGTTAATAAATATTAGGTTGCATCAAATAAATAAATAAATAAATCTTATTAAGAGATTCGCATGTCTTTAATTAATTTCTAATTATGTGTAGGGCAATGGATGGTGTCCGATATAACATCCATTTTTCTTCCTTTAGATTTGCTGATCCTTCTTTTTTTTTTGTTATTAAAATAAATAAATAAAAAATATTACTTTTCTTTTTCTATTTTTTTAAAAATTAATTGTTTTGAATGGAGTAACTTAAAAAAATAATTATTTCGGATTTTATTATATAAACTTATCCTAAATCAAATTTAGTTCACAAAGCAATTTATTTTTCTAAAATTATAATTTATAATTTAATAAGAAAGAAAATTTTGGATTAGAAAAAAAAAACTTCACTTAAAACGGTTTTGTTGGCGAAGAGACGTCCTAAAGACGAAATTTCTTCGGTGCTTAGTGTAGAATTTACTTCATATAACAAACTCCAAAGAGTCGAAATAAAATCACGATTTTTTATGAAAATCAAGAAAACGCACAAAACAAATAACGATAATGTACAGATGATAAATAAGATCTTTCCCTGGCAATAAATGAACAAGGAGTTTTACAAGATACAAGATCACTCGCCCGTTAACGTTGTAGATTAAATGTAATAATCTTTGGACTTAAATGTAAACTCAAGTTTGATACTATTTATTCTAAAAGTTGAATAATTTCTTTTTCGTTACTCAAATAAATATAATTTTAAACGAGTCGAAACTTAATATTACTAAATGTTAAAAATGTACAATATTACTAAATTTTACAAATCTATATGAATTGAGAATATGTTATAATATATGCCCCAGTTGATGTATGGATCATCCCCCTTGATTCCAGAGTATTTGGAATAACGATATGAAACTCGATGGGTCTTGGTTCTAAATTATGAAGCATTTCTTCATGACACTAACGTCCAGTTCTTCTACAGCGCACCTACCTCTAGAATTTCAAATGGAATGGGGCATTTTATTTATTTATTTTTTTTACGGATTCTGATAGGAAATTAAATTTTAAGATGAAGTCATATAGGGAACTTTTTGATCCGATATGTCCCGAGGGCGATAATCGCTAGAACACGATTTTTATACAAAGTTCCAAATTTCTCCGAAGGAACAACTAGTTTTCTAAAATTAATGTTATTAACATTTTCAGCGATTCGGTGTAAATGAAATCAAATGTTATTAGGAAATGCTATTGACATTTTTCAGAAACCATCTTTGATTTGAAAAATGTTATTAGGATGTTAATAACACGTGTTATTAGCCAAGTTATCTCCGGTGTAAAGGCAACTTAAGCTAACACAAGTATTGACTAAACTTGTGAAAACAGGGCTTAGTGCAGAACTATCCCAAATCCAAACTTTGCTTTTTCTCTTCTGTCCCTTAGGATAGTTGAGACTACTGCGGATTTGATGCAGTAGCCCTATTTGTAATACTTGGCAATGTCACATGACAGTTTTTATTCACTTATTTTCATTATACAGTTCTATTATTCAAATTTTCTGCCAAGTTTATATATATTTAATAATTGTTTTGTAAAAAAAATTAATTAAAAAAAAATCAAAAGATTTCTGTTGTTTATGATTAAGTTAAAAAAATCCAAAATTTGGTTTATACATTCTTATAATGAAACGATAAAACAAAAAGTAAAAAAACCCTCTCCTGTAAAATGTAATTTTCGAACTTAAGCAACTTCTGCTCTGAAGGGGCGATATATTTACATAGATTAAAGAGAACAGATTCAGATAAATGGACACGCAAGGGATGAACAGTATAAAATACGTCACAGGCTATCCAATATTTGAAATAGAAATTAAACAACTGGTAAAAGATGCTCTGTTGAATATTGAGAAATGACCATTAAAAGAACAAAATTACAGAATAAACAAAACATTATTTTATGTTATTGCTAATTAAATCTATAAACTTTAGTATTATATATTAATTAAATGAAATATAATACAAAAGTTTATATTATTTTAATATGCATTATTTTAATATTTTTGCTAATACATATCTAAAATTCAATATTACGTATTTATTAAATTAACCATAATATTAAAAGTTTCTATACATTTATAATTGTGGTTCAAGCATCTTGAAGATATCCCGGAAATTATATTTTAATAATATATAAAATTATACTTTTTTATTCTTACATTAAGTTACGGTTATAGTGAGTGCGTTTTCTTCGTCAGAGCAAATCAAACATTGCGGATGAAATGAAAATGTTAACACTACCTGCATCCGCCTTTGCAAATTAAGCAGGAACGCGTAAGAACAAATAATGCAGGAATAAATAACAAGCACGAACAAAGAAAATTAGAAAAATAAAGTTGTTTAGAGTGATTTTTTTTAGCTTTGTTATCAACTGAAATCTTTATCGTTTTTAGAATCCTTTTTTTATAATAAATATATTATCAAAACATTTAATCGCATATTCCTTCCAATTTTGTACTATTATTATTCATTTATTTGCAGACTTTTTGAGGTATTGTTAAGGGGCGGTATGCAGCCAGACCCGCATGGCAGTTGAGTCTTCCACATAAAGCCTACCTCTTCGGCTAACCTTTCTTCATTGATGGAATTAGTAAATATCTCTTCGGCGAGGATTGTAATAAAAACTCCCACAACATTATAATTTCATTTAAATTAATTAATTTAGGTTAATGAAGCTAGTTTAGATTTACTTGGGAGGAAACCAAGTATTTTACACTAAATTTTAACACAAAAAACAAGTAATAAAATTGTTTAATAAACTGTGAGAAAAAAATCGCGTTTATAATCTTTATCACCTAACCACATGATCTCTGTATTAGATGTCGATATACCTTTTGAGTTTATTATGACCTTCAAGTAAAGAACACCTTTCGGCACTTCAATTTCAACCAAAATTTATCATTTTATTTATATTGATATAAAAGTATAATTTACCAAATTTGAGATGTTTTATATTATATTTTAATCTAATTTTAATAATAATAAGTCTAATATGACCTTCAAATAAAGTACCACTTCCCGTTTGCCAATTTTAACCGAAATTATTAAGTTATTTGTATCAGTATGTAAGTCTTAAGCGCCAAATTTGAGAAGTTTATCATATTTTAATATAATTTTTGATGAAAATCAATAATGACCTTCAAGCAAAGCACAACTTCCGGTAATCATACAGTGACCAAAAAAGGGAGGTTTACAACTAGATTTTACAGTAATTCTAAATACATCTACGGCTAACCGTTTTTGAGTTACGCGCGAACGAAAGAACGAACGTACGTATAGATGTCACGACGAAACTTGCCAAAATGGATTCAGGGATAATCAAAAAGAATATTTCCGTTGAAATCTGAAAACTGAAAATTTTTGCAATTACAATATTTTCTTTACTGCGTACAAGGGAGTAAAAATAATTTATAATAATTACATATTTGATAAGATAACATATTCTGTGTATGAAAAAATAATAATGATTATATTACAATGCAGTAAGATCAATAATTAAAATTAAATGTATATTAGTATCAGACTATATTTATAAACTATAAAGATTTATCTCCTTCTTCTTCTAAGGCGCTACAATCCATTGCTGAATCTAGGCCTCATCCATCAGCCTCCGACAGTAGGCTCTATCTTGTGCTGCAGCTGTTCAGTTTCGTATTTTGAAAAGCAGTCCAGCATCCGCTGCCACTCCATCTAGCCATCTTGTTTTTGGCCTTCCCACTCTGTGTGACCGATGTAGGACCTCTGTCATGAGCTTCTTTGGGGCATCAGTGTCGTTCATCCTTGCTACATGACCGGCCCAACGAAGTCCCCCAAGCTTGACAAACTTTACTACGCCCATACTTTGGCACAGCTCTTGGAGCTCCTTTATTGGCGCGTCTTCGCCAACCACGGATAGGGCCGTAAATCCTCCTCGATATTCTCCTTTCAAATATACGGAGACGATTCTCACCTGCTTTCGTTTTGGCCCAAGCTTCTGCTCTATACGTGAGTACAGGACGGATCAGGGTCTTGTATAACCTTAGTCTGGTATGATACGAGATAAACCTGCTTCTCATGTGCCGGGAGAGGCCGAAGTAACGCCGATTTGCTGAGCAGATTCTTCAACTTATCTCTTAACTGAGATCATTTCATGAATTAACTTCAGATCCCTGGTGGACAAAACCCTCCACTCGCTGGAACCTGTATTCTCCAGCATCAAAGTGCTCAGCCAAGTATTCTCCGCCATCCGTGTGTATTTAGTTTTGGCCTCGTTTACTACTAGACCGAATTTTCTGGCTGCCCTCTCAAAGATGATGAAGGGTTCTCGTAGGGAATGCTCTGATCCCGCAATAATGTCGATGTCATCGGCATGTCCCAGAAGTTCAACCAGTCGATTGAAGATGGTCTCAGCAACCTGGATTTGGGATTCCCTGATGGCCATTTCTTGTGCTAGATTAAATAATAGACAATCCAGTGCATCCCCGTCTCGAACCCCTCAGAAAGGTCTAGGCCTATTCGCACAAGACATTTCGTCATTCTCATTGTAATTTCACCAGCTGGATCAGCTTCCCGGGTATATCCTGCACTTCTAGGGCATGGTATGATTCCTCTCTGTCGACACTGCCATACACTGCCTTTAGGTCGACGAAAAGATGATTCGTGACCATTTGATATTCGAGGCTTTTCTCCAATATCATTGTTAGGGAAAATATTTGGTCTACAGTGGAGCGACCCTTTCTGAAGCCAGTCTGATATTTACCCAACAGTCTCTCAGCATATGGCACTTAAAAAGTATTCCCGACAGGATCATGTAGGCACTCGGTAGGAACGGGATGTCTCGGTAATTCCCACATTCGGTCATATCGCCTTTTTTATATACTGGAAGAGTAATAGCCTTATTTCAGTCCACTGGTATACTTTCTTCTATCCAGATAGAGAGAATGAGTTCATATAAGGCATTTTGCATTTCTTCATCACTATATTTAAGCAGTTCTGCTTGTATTCCATCCAGGCCTGGAGCTTTATTGTTTTCAGGTTCTGAAGAGCTTCCCAGAATCCTCGTCATTGATGATCCTTTCCATTTCCCTATCTCTTCTAGATTTCTTGGTCAGGCTACGAAAGTAATCAGTCCACCTCTTCAGAATATTCTCCCTTTGAGTGAGCAGAACACCATCTGATGATCTGCAGGAAGTAGTTATTGGGTCAAAGTCCTTCCTATCATTATTTATTATTTGGAATAATCTTATGTCATTAGAAAATCGAAGTTCTTCTATTTCCTCAAGATTCTTCCTTTGCCAATTCCTCTTCTTCCGTCGGTGAATCTTCTTCTCCCTTCTTTTCCTCTCTCGAGGAAAATAAGGGAGAAGAAGATTATAGATAATCATTTTTCTATAAAGATCTATAATATAATGAAAAATATTAAAGGAATCATTTCATAAATTTTGATTTATAAAAACTTAACCAAAAGTAAATTTCAAACTTGATTGTGTGTTGCTCTTATCATTTTATAAGTTATTATACGTTATCTTTAGTTATTTTATTTTTATAATATTCTCTAATTTAACGACACTGCTACCCTTTTTGAGGATCAAACCGGACTCAAATTTTAATATCTTCAATAATATTGATACTATTGTCATATTTATTATTATTTATTTTTTAATTTTTCCGTAGACCATACCCTAAAGGATAAACCATACCGACATTAGGTTTTTTTCAGCAAACACATTTGAAAAGAAACACATTTCCAGAGAGACCACGTTAATCGGCTGTGTTTTATGATTTTTCAGGTATATTCTTCAATCTCGATTGACGAGTTATTTACGAGCTATTACGAGCTATCGTTATTTCGGAGAAACTAATATTGAAAGACAAAACCCGCCATTTTTCAGGAGAAAGTGAAGGATCTACTTATACAGCAGGTTTTTCTAAAAAACAATTTTATGAATAATATTTAGTAATAAAAGACTTATTAAATTTACAAATTATAATCCGTTGATCTTTTCCTTTTAATAATAATTTCTCACATTATTACATTGACTGAATAAACAAGTCACATTATTTAGCATGTTAATCATGAACATAGTAATTTACAAAGCCTAACCTGTATACTTAAAAAAATATATTTGAATATTTTCCCGTCGTCAGAAAGTTGTGGGGCTGGCCTTAATTTTTTCAGGAATATTCTATTTTCAAATAAATAAATTACAAAAAAAAAAAATTAGTTATTTACTCTAGAACAGTCGCAGTGCCCTTAAACTATTTCCTTGAACATTTCTATTAATAAACACTAAATATTTCTCTTGAATTTATATTATTAGAAATGTTCGTAACTAATTATTAAGTTAAGACGGTTTAACTATAGGAACCATATTGATTAAGGAAGGATATGAAATAAAATATTTTTTAAATTCTACTAGCAATTAATATTGATTTAAGTCAAAACGAGACATAAATTATTGTTAAGATATAAATGGAAAAATCCAAGCAAGAAGCCAAAAGTAGCAAAAATAACAGAAAATAAATTAAAACAAAAATAAAGAGAAAGAGAAAAAAAAACTCTATATAATGAACAAAATGCAGCACATCTGACATCCAGGGATTGAATTAAACTCTTACATTTTCTCTCTCAGTAAATAAAAGTCCAGATATGATTTTTATTTATTTTCTGAGATCAGAAAATAAAAGTCATATAATGACTTTTATTTTTGACCTTGAAAAATAAAAATCATGATTTGATTTTTATATTTTAATTTTTTTTTAAAGCAATGTTAAAATATTATTATTTGACTATGAATATACAGGTTTTTCAAATAATTGTCAAATATTGGGTCCATTATTAGGTTATCGAAGGCTATCAATTTTAATATCGCGACATAAAGTATCGATTTATTTTAACATTTCGGATATCATCGATATTGAGGCCATTTATTAGGTAACCGAAGGATGCTGATAATGAAAAACTATCGATTTTAATGTAGAAACATCACGAATCGATTTATTTTAACACTACGGATATCATCGATATTGAGTTCCATTATTAGGTTATCGGGTGTGCTGATAATGAAAAAACTATACCGTGTCCGAGGCAAGGTCATTCTTTTGTCGATGGCATCCTTTTGTAGGTCTGCTATGTGCAGCGGTGGCATCAATGGGCAGATCGCCGTGTCTTCCTTCCTCCACTGAGGGTATTAGAAGAAGTAATAAAGAATGTAAATACTCTCTACTTCAACGGAAATAGAAAAAATGACCAATATCCCAGGCGACATGACAGCCCTACCATTAGGGCTAAAAACCAACAAAAAAATGTTCGATGAACTATTCATCACGGGCCAAAGGATCGATCCATCTCTGTCCTAACCTAAAGCCATTGTTGAATTTTTTTTGTCTCATTCACTCTCTTCCTTCGCACCTTTCGAAAGAAAAATATAGGCAAACAGCGAATCAATTGGCTTGATAAATTGTAGATCATGCCATGGGGAAGGACACCAATCAATGTATCTTGATGAACCAATAACTTTTGATAATTATTATTGGTTATTAGCACATATTCAAGACTCAAAAATAAATCGTATTAAAAATCCTCAGCATAATTTAGGAATGAAAAAGGAACATGGCAATGGAGAGACTCTTGAGCAAACCGATACCTACTGCTACCTGGGAACAATGATCTGCAAGGATGGAAGAATAGACCAGGAGGTCATGAATAGAGTCCAAAAGGCCAATGGAATATTCTACCACACATATATGACACTCATTGGAAAGCAGGAGTTGAGCAGGAAAGCGAAGATTCTGCTATTCAAATCAGTTTTTCTCCCAGTGCTACTATACGGATCGGAAAGCTGGACACTCCTGGACCGCCATGCCAGCAGGGTTGTATCTGCGGAAATGAGATTCCTAGGGAAAATATTAGGAAAAACCAGGCGAGACCGCATAAGGAATGAGAAAGTGCGAGAGGAACTAGGAGTTAGATCCGTCCTAGAGACGATTGAAGAAAGACAGCTGAAGTGGTTCGGGCATTTCAACAGAATGGGAGATGACTGTAAGGCCAGTTGGCTTCTAGAGGCAAGACCGAGAGGAAGGCGACCACAAGGCAGGCCAAGGCTCATGTATGCAGACTGGATTGAGAGAATTGGCACAAAGAAAGGATGCACCATGCCGGAGATGAGAAGGCTTGCACAGGACAGGGACCGTTGGACGAGATGGTCAGAGGCAGCTACTCCACGCTTAACAGCACTGAGGAGATAGTGAGAGAAGAAGAGAAAAAAAGGAACATTTTATTTGCCTTTATTGCTGAGGCTGATCAAGACGGAATATGATACAATTCAATCGAAAGAGACTACTGTTAAAGAAACATATATATCTAATTAGGGATTGATAAATTGTTTGCCACTTTTTCAATCTAATATAAATTGGTATTATATTACATTTAATTATAATACTACTTTATATTACATTTAATATGTATTATAATGCCAGACTTGTTTATTTTTGAATTTTCGTATGTTTTTAGAACTGGAGATGAATGTATAACATTCGTAACTAGTTTTTAATAAAAACAAAATTATAGATGTGACAAATAATTTATCAATCCCTAATTAGATTGATCCTTCTATACCATCATGCGGACGTCAACTAAATATATCGAAGATCAAAATGACAGATTTTATAGTTTCGATTAAAAAAAGATTAAGATTTTTCTTTTCTTCGCCGATGATACAACTGTTCTATCCATCGGAAATGACAACCAGGAAAAGGTTAGAAATTAAAGATAGCAATAGCCAGTATATAGAGATCGATAATAAAACTTAATCAAAGTCGATTTCACTAACAAGAAAATCAAAGATCTGCCGATCACGATGAATAACAAAGTGATCCCTTATTTAAATCAGGCCAAATATCTCGGAATGGCATTGGACACAAAGCTCCGATGGAATGAGCATCTAAAAAAATAAATAATAATAATATTAGTAATTCAGCTTAATTTGATGTATCAAAAAATTTATTGGCTCATAGGCAGGCAATCCGATCTTTCTGTACATAACAAACTTCTTCTATCGAAAAAAGTCCTGAAATATATTTGGACATACGGAATACAACTGTGGGGATGCACGAAGGATTCCAACGGACAAATTATTCAAATATTCCAAAATAAAGTTCTCAGGGGAATCGCTAATGTTCCTTGACACACCAGAAATGATCATCTTCACCGAGATATTCAAATATCTACAGTTGAAGAAGAAATTAAAAAATTCACCCAGTCACATTAAGAGCGACCACAAGAGCACATCAATGCTGAGGCCGTCCATTTTCTCAGCTTTAATGTCCTGGAAAGGAGATTAAAACGAGGGAAGGCCCATGAGCTTGTGTGATAAAGTGATAGTTTGAGGAAAATTTCTGAGAATATTATGTATATTTCTTTTTTTGTAATATTAGTGTTACACAATTAAATTGTTAATAAGCTCATAATGATAGATTAAGCGTTTTATTATTATACCCTGATAAAAATTTCAATAATAAAAAAAAAGTTTTTTTTTTTCATCCTTTGATTAATTATTTATTAATGTTCTCTACTTTTTTTGTATTTTTAGCTATCAGATTATCCTATAAGTAATGTCGGTTTTTAAAAATCTGTCTGTTTATATCGATATTGCTAATTCCTCCTTTACAATTGAATTGTGCTTACATACATTGTTTATTATAGCATTACGTACTTTTGTGGAGAATGTTAGTCAGTCTGTGTTGAAATTTCAATAAAAATGGATCTTCTCAAAAATCACTTACGCCAAGTTATGCTTTGGAAATTCGATAAAGGAGAAAATACTGCTTCAACTTTCGGAAACTTGCAGAAATACATGGAGAAAGCGTCATTAGTGAACGGCAAGTGCAGAGGTGGTTTGAAAAGTTTCGAGCGGGAAACCGAAAACTTGAAGACGAGCCTCGGACAGGTTGGCCGACAAAGCTTGAGACGAACTCCTGCAGGCTATTGTTGAAGAAAATCCTGTTGTAACAGTTAGCAGGAAAACTTGGATCGACGCATTCTACTGTCCACCGCCATTGGCCATCAGATCCATTTTAATTGAAATTTCAGCACAGGTTTCTTCTACAAAAATATGATAAATAGAACTTTACGTAATGCTATGATAAAACAAAATATCGACTTCGTTTTTAGAAAAAGGCTCAAGCGCCAAAAATTCGAAATTTAGGATTCAATCGATTTTGGGACGTTAACATCACTTCTATCGATTCCAGCTTACGATATATCGAGAAAAAAAATTATAAATCATCTAAAAATCGAATATTGATGACGTCAGCACCAAATACTAACGACACTCAGTCGTCACTCTGGCCTTAACAAGTACTAGAATCCTTTAAAATATATTGTAACTATAAAGGTTTTGCCAGGTTAATAAACTCCTACTCTATACAATAAAGAATCAAATTTTAAAAAAAAATATTGTTATTTGGGGAAAAATCGTTTCATGTGTTTCCTGTAAAGTTTGCTAAAAGGCGCTTACGCCTTTTTCAAAAAACGACGTCGATATGTAAAGAATTCAATTCTGTTCAACATAAACTGAGATATTCTCAAAAATCGACATTATTTATGGGATGACCTGATACTTTGATGCTATTATAACACTAGTTTCAAACAGATATATAATCTAGATTAGACAGTCTCCAACTTTTCGTGGTGTAATCAACAAATTAGTATTTAAAACCTCAACGAAGTTGTCCATTGTTATATTAATTCTGTTGGAGAGATCCTTTTCAGGCGAAATACTGGACCAAATAACAAAAGGGATATATCGTTTGAAAGATATTTTTACTGAGAGTGTGTACGTCTACTATCAGCATTTTTAAATTAATTAAAAGTGTTGTGATGTGTTAAAGATTGCGGTTGCCGCGCAACTTAAAGATTCCGACAGATATATATATGTAAGTTCTATTTTCGTATTTATCTTTGTAGAAAAATTCACCAGTTTTTTTCAGGTATTAATATTGTTTTATTTGTATTTCATTATCGTTTTGAACTTCTTGTTGTTATTATTATTATTAATGTTGTTTTTGTTTAATAAAAATTTCAGTTGCATGATTTAAACTGGTGAATTTTTCTACAAAGATAAATACGAAAATAGAACTTACATAAACTGAATTTTATGAGAACATTAAAATGAAGGTTAAATTTCATATTGTAAACGTGAAAGGAGTGAAGAAGGTTAAAAGTATAAAGAACGTGAAAGATAATGTCAATTTTGTATTTCCATCTGGGCTGCAGGATGAAGAACACCACGTAAGTTTGTTTAATACAAGTATTATAAAAAATAGTGTCACTTCTCTGAAGAAAGAAATGGGATTTAGAAATGTCACAATAACCTTGGATGGCACTTTGAAGCAAATTTATATGGATCTAGAGGAAAATTTTGTTTTCAATAAAATTTATTTAGACGAAGAAACTGAGACGTCTAAGACGAATGAAGTAGAAAAACATTAATCTAACACCTGACAGTGTTACACACATATATATATATATATATATATATATATATATATATATATATATATATGCCATTCGAATTCAATCCTGAATCTGCTCATCCGGTACGACTATTATTTGTAATGTCCATCAACAAAGCACAAGGTCAATCGTTAAAAGTGTGTGGACTATTTGAAACTCCATGATTCTCACATGACCGCTATATCCTGCTCACGCGTAGAAAACCTGATGTAGCCTTGTAAGTACCAGGAGGAAAAACAAAACATATCGTGTATCCAAAAGCGCTAAACATTTTTTTTTGGTTTATTATTTTCAATAATGAACCTTTATAATCAACCAAGAACAAAAATTGAACCCCCCTCCCCTCCCTCAGAATTTGATGTTTTGCATTTCAAGTTACCTAATCTCAAATATCGAATTAAAAAAAAACCGTCCGTCCGCCGTCCGCGGCTCTTCTCTGAAACTACTGGAACGATATTTTTAAGATTTGGTGAGAAATTCACAGGTAACCCTAGGATGAATCTCGGAATTCGACATTACCATCCGTTATTTCGTTTCGAAATGGCGGCTAATTAGAGATTTTATACGCCCATAATTCGGCCATTTATGAAGATAGAGGAAGAGTGTAGTGTGTTTTGAATTCACAATGCCTTGTACATTAAAAAAAGCCAGATATCTTTGAAATATACAATTAATTGAAATACAATAAATTGAAATGTACAATTGTACCTATGCTACAAATAAATGTGCGTATACTGACTATTATTAGATGACAATGGCTTGTCAGGAAACAGCCAATTGGTTGCACTTCAATGACTATTCAACTTAAAGGGGGCCACTGACTAACTACTGAAACTACTCCAATCGCTCGACAGTGTGGATTTTTTGGATTGATGCGGAGAGAAGAATTGGATCTGTTCTAAACTCCTTCACGCCATTCCAAAACCAAATACGCCAACTAATAGTGAATGTGGAAACCTGATGCAGTGGAACGATGGACTGCACCGTTTTTTACACAGTTTTTAGACTCTACTCTGCATTATGATTGTAGGTCAGTAGAGACAGTAAAGTTGAAATTTAAGATATTTATTGTATAAAATATGTTACAAAAAGATTGATGTGAATAATTTATTATTTCATTTATTTTTTTAAAAATATTATTCATGTTAAAAATAAAAATATTAATTGAAAGGATATAAACATTTTTAGTGGATTTATAATTTGTAATATGCTTAAAATTTCCATAATTTTTTTTAAAAATCTTATTTAAATCTTGCCAGTACCAGTACCAGTAAATCTTATTTATTTAATGTTTTTGATATTGCAGAGACACTATGTATATCCCATTAATTCTCAAGAGTTATATTAAAATGTATATATATATCTTTTCAAACGTTCTCCTTTTTATTGAAAAATATTGTGACCAAAATTATCAATCAGTTATTTTGGGTAGCTAGTTAGTTATTTTGGGTAGTTATTCTACCCTTCTAACTGTAAATATAATTTTCATAATATTCAGAGATAATGCTTTCTATTAATGCCTGAAATTGTACTAGTTATGAGTTCGGAATAGTTTTGAATTTAAAATGATTAAGCTATAAAAAACAAACCAATGTTTCTAGAAAAAATAATACTGGTTTTATTTTAAAATAAAAAAAAAAAATATATATATATATATATAGTAATATTTCAGTGGGTATTAAAAATTAAATTTTCCGAATGTCGACTGTGATTCACTGAGTATTGCTGAAGACGATCTCGGAAATTTTCTATCATTTTGAGTCAATTCTTGTGGAATGGCATTGATTTCTTCTTGCCTGTTCTTCTCCTATGAAGAGAACGATGCTTGAACACCATGTTCTTGAGATATCCCAAGAGAAAAATACCGCAAAGAGATCAATAGGAATATACAGGAACATTTCCCTCTCAACTCCAAGCGAACGTCCAGATGTCTCAGCCGTATCATTATTATTTATTATTATTATTATATTATTATATGAGGGGTGGGCAACCCTTTCTCACCGCCACCCATGCGGATCTTTTGTGAGATACCCCTCTGATTAGAGATCCCAAAGGAATCGTCTGCTTCTTATGAAGCACATTAATTCCTTGGGGTTAATTCTAGTAATATCTTCAGGTTAAATTATTGCCTGTTAGAACTGTTGCAGCCTTTGGAAGGCAAGAGTTTCACATTCGCAAAGAATGTGTTCTGCTTTTGTCTCGTTCATAACTCCATCTTATTGGAATCACACGCCATCTGGGACGATTTCATCCAACTTAGGGCATAGAATAGTACCAACACGTGCACGCAACGGTCGGAGCTCACCGTTACCTAAAGGACCCCTTCTTAAAGAAGCAAGGCCGATAGCAAGGTAATCTTAGTCGGTACATGATAATCTTTTCCGTTCCTGACGTGTCTATTTGGAAAGAGCTACATTTTATTTACTATATATTGTATTAGATATTTAGTGGTATTCTTCTCTTCTTTGCTGACCAAAGGAACCCTCAAAGAGAACAATAGAGACCCGATGGAGTTATTAGCGAGATAAGACGAAGAGGTAGATGTCGGTATCGACGGACGGTCGCCATGGCAACGGCAGACTAGGGCGGGGAGAGCAACAGGGCGTAGACTCTCAGTGGCGTCCGGGCTCTCGCTCAGCTGGTGTGAGTAATAGTAGTAGTAGTAATATTTGTAGTAATAGTAGTGTTATTGTAATAGAATAAATAATATAAAATAATAATACAATATAATCTTATACTTATTATTTATTATTACTGTGGTAAATATTTAAGTAATATTCATTTTAATTTGTCAATATTTATTTTAATCTACTCGTATTTTTTGGTAAATTTTTATTTATTTCACAAAGAACCGTTTTATTCTGTCTTCAGCGTTATTTTATTGTCTTGGAACAAAGTTACTTTAATCCATTTCATTCTCATAGCACTTCTTTGACGAGGAAATTTAATTCTCCAACGCACTTTTTGGTAAATCGGAAGCCGATTCTAGGCCGATCCCAAAAGAAACCTCGACTTTAATGTTATACAGAATTAAAGTATAATAAATGTAATAGTTTTCCTAGAAATAGGGTATCTCTAGTCCAACAGAGGTCTGAGAAAAACAATCACAAGTAAAGACTGATGTGAAAAACAAATAATAAAACTTTTCAGTTGTGGTCTACCCGAAACCCCTCTTACAATGGATTCAGTTAAGCCAAACAACATATTTTAAAGAGTATTTTTTCTATTTTACGATAAAATTAATTACGTTTAATTGGCTTTTTCGTGAATGCTCACTATAAAAAAAAATACATGACATCCTTAAAATACCCCCAAACTTAAATTTCCTGTTCTTCTGTGTGGAATCGGACAATGATTCATATGAACCTTTTGGTTGCTCTTGAGATTTAATATTGCCTCTTTATATATTTCCCGTGGCGTACGGAACATAATCATATCACTATGTAAATTTATGTATATATGTTTTTTTTTATTATCACTATGAGATGTAAATAAATGTTTTAACGATAAAGATTTATTAAACAGGTAAATGTAAGTTTCTTTTCTCACTTCCTTGTTTTTTATTAGTACTCGTCTATTCAGTGTCGTCTTTACAAAAATTCTATTTTTTATTATTATTTTTATATTATTTATGATTATTATTTGTTTATTTCAATATGTTAGCCAGAATTATTATTTTTTTGATTGTACAACATATTCATTCTTAGGGAACCTTTTTCCTAAGAATAAAGTTTTATTTCTATTTTGTACTATTATATCTATATATATATATATATATATATATATATATATATATATATATATATATATATATACACACATTTGTATAAATACATATATATATATATATATATATATATATATATATATATATATATATATATATATATATGCAAATATATATACTCTCTAGAATAGTAGAGAATAGAAATAAAACTTTATTCTTAGGAAAAAAGTTCCCTAAGGATGAATATGTTGTACCAGAAATACAATTTTATATCAGTTTTGTAATTGATTTATAATATTAATAAACTAAGCAGTTATAAAAGCAAAAAAAAAACTAAGCAGTTTAAAAAAATTATAAAACGTAGCAATATTATAAAACGTTTTGTTCTGCTCTTGTTTGAATGTGAATTGATATTATAAAGTCTTATTAATTAAATTTCAAAACAGAAACAGAGATCCCATCCAAAAGATAATCGTTGTATAGAACGACACAAACAGACCAATATATATATATATATATATATATATATATATATATATATATATATATATATATATATATATATATATATATATTAAATTTATCTATATATTAATAGGCTGTATACATATTAGGAGGTAAATGGATATATCATTTGATAGGTATTGTCGTGTAGATGTGCACAATATAAAAATTGTTCTTATATTTTTCCATAAAGAGAGATAAATCTCTGTTTCTTTGTTTCGTACTTTTCCACGATTATACCTTGAGCGAGTGAATTTTTATTTTATTATGTAGGATTTGGACTCGTTGTGCCTGCGTACCAAATCGAGCACCCTGTACGCTATAGCGGCTGCGCAATATCCGAAATACCATTTCTTCCATGAAATACCATTTGAGGGTAGCGCCAAAACGGTTCAGAAGATTTTGATGAATCTTTGCTTCAAGTCTTCTCTTTAAAACGTTTAACTATCTATACACGTTCTATGTCTCCGAGAAAAGGGAGGATATATTTATATATATATGATATAATATAAATACATAAATTCAGTAGTGCTATTGTAATAAATAAATAACAAGGCTATATCTCTTATCCGACGGCACCACACACTTTATGAGTCATATAATAATATTAACTCACTATTTTATATCTATACGTCAGAGGCAAACTATCGTAAATCCAGTTCTGCTGATTTTGATTTTGTTATCCAATTTGTATTATTCTAACCATATTTTTCTAGGATAAGTATCGTTAATGAACCAAAGAGACAATAAAATATTGACTTAAGTGCACTTAAAATATAAACATTAACTTTTTTTTTATCAAAGGGCAAAATATAACTTCTAGTTGTAATCTTCTTCTTTATTCCATTAGCGTTTCGGGGAAATATTTCCACATCATCAGAATTTTGTTTACTAAAATTATCAATTATTACATCTATTAACACATCTCATAATTTATACATTTTCTAACATAACATAAATATATACCACATTAATTATTTAATATTATCTATAATTGGACAATACAACGGATAAAATTAAAAAAAATTTCAAAACATATGATGAGACAGAAATAGGTTTAAACATGTACAGTCATGATAAGTTCTATAAATATATGAATAATATGAAAGACGAAATAAATCATTAAATAAAAAAAATATTATATATAAAATAGATTGACTGGATTGCCAAGGGATATACATTGGTGAGACTTCTAAAAAATAAAAAACAGAGTAGCACAACAAAAATCTAATTGCAATAATGTGAAGAATATCAATACAACCGCACTAGCTTTACATAGCATAAAAGTGCAACATAAATTTGATTTTGAAAGCCCTAAAATATTTGAATACGCACACATAACGAATAATGGAAAATTACTAGATGCCATCCATATTACCAAAAACAACAAAACAATAGTTAATTATAAAACAGATACTAAACATCTAGGAACACATTACGCAGATATTATTATCAAAATTAAAATTAAACAATCATAATAAAACTAGCACACGACAATATCTATCTCCAATGATATATCCATTTCCCTCCTAATGTGCATAGAGGCGGAATAATCGGTACGACAAAAAACTGCTTGCCCTTTAATGTATAGATCACAGGTAACTATATATATATATATATATATATATATATATATATATATATATATATATATATATATATATATAGGCAGGCAGGATATTATTAGACGAGGTTTTAATTTGAAGGTAAAAGAACTGATTGAATTAATTACTAAAGAATAACTAAAATATTTGGTTAAGCGAGGTGCTACATGTGTACAATCGAGTGGCAAAATAGAGGCTTGCCTCTGCGTTCATCTTTTTTGTTTGGCTCCAAGATAAAGTGCGACCGAACAATATTAGTATAGTTATTTATGCTGAGAAACCTGATCAACAAGAAGATCCTGTTTTATATGATATCGTTCGAAAAAATATGATCCATGGGCCCTGCGGTCGATTAAATTCTAAAGCACCATATATGAAAGATGGAAAATATACCAAAGCATTTCAAAAAGACTTTTTAAATGAAACTCAATCAGGATATATCGTCGCCGATCACCGGCCGATGGCGGAAAAAATAGCGCACTGAAGATGTGAGGTGGACACGTTGTTACAATGACTCTCCTGTCTATTCGAGTGTCATGTAAACATAGAACTCTGTAGCTCGGTAAAAGCCATCCAATGTATTTGCCGTTACATCAATAAAGGTTCTGATCAAGAAACATTTTCAATAAAATCAGGTGAGGAAATTCAAAATTTCCAAAACGATATGTTTGTTCATCGGAAACGGTAGGGCGCATTTTTTTTTTTTTTTTTTTTTTTTTTTTTATCAATGAACGTTTTCCGTCAGTTTTTCAACTAGTAGTACATTTAGAAAATGGCCAGCGTGTTTATTACAATGAGCAAAACTCTCTTGAGAGAATCGAAAATGTGATAAATTCTACCTTTATGGCATTTTTTGAACTTTGCACTCGAGACAATTTTGCTAAAACATTATTATACATTGAAGTTCTAAAGTTCCAGCTTATTATACGTTTAGCAACAATAAATTTAGTAGAAGAAAGCAAGGAGAACCAATTTCTCAATATCCTGGCATTAAAAAATCAACTGTTTTTGGTTGAGCGTACACAGTTCATCCAAGCTACGCAGAATGCCACTTGCCTATGCTGTAGCATCAGGTTCAAGAACCAACATTATTTAAAAATTTAAAAACTGTTGATGTCATTGAGCATCCTATTTTTCAAATAACCTGCCAAACACCTGGTCTTTTGCAAGATGAGAAACATTGGGGCGAAACTTTACATGAAGCTACTCTTTTCCACTCTGCATCACATTTACGCGAACTTTTTCTAATCATGACAATCTTTTGTCATATATCGAATTTAAATGAATCTTGGAATAAATGCAAAGAAAATACGGCATCTGATAAATTGCAACAACAATTCGCAAATCTTGAATAAGGCATTAATATTGCTTGAAGATAAACTTCTACAAATATCAGGAAACATGTCAGATTTTAATATGGAATAACCTACGCGCATTGAAGAACATGACAGACAATTTCTTCAGAACAGAGATTATTATCTAGGCAGAAACAACGTATGATGCCAACCAACGTTAAATTTTCGTTGAGTAAAATGAACAAAAATTAACCGATGACCAGCGACTTGCATACAACACTTCAATAGACAACCTGATGCAGAATATGATCTTGAACAATCTTTTGTTTGCTAAACATAGAATGCAAGGAAAAATTTCCTATCTGGGATTGCTGCAGCATCATTACAGAATTGAAAACCGCTTACGCAACTTTTAAATTGCCTTTAGATTTAAATCTCTGGCTAAAATGCTTTAAGAAACAACTTTTATTGCGTGGTACGAATCAACTGTGGCAAATAAAGGTGAGCCAGGAGCTCTTGATCGCACACTTTGAGATTTTAGAGCTGAGGAACGTCAGATGGGAGGAGTTATACTTTTCGCTGGTGATTTTCGGCAAATATTGCCAGTTGTGCCAAGAGGTACACAAAGTGATGAAATAAATGCTTGCCTCTAATCATCGTTTCTGGTGCCTTTGGTCAAACATTTAAAATTGACCACAAATATGGGCGTACATTTGGGCATTGATAATAATGCAGCACATTTAAAAAAAAACTCTTTTGGATATTGGAAATGGAGATATTTTGAGTAATAATGGTGAAGAACAAATAGAACTATCGTTCACTGGACAAGATGAATTGACAGATAATGTTTACCCGCAAGTCGCTCAAAACATATCTGACTGATCAAGATGATGCCATTGATATTCATTCCGATTGATTTTTTTTTTTATATTGGGCAGTGTCCTTCCCACTGACTCACTCGGGTTCAAGGACAGTGACAAATCGGTCTAGATCCACGGACTATGGCTGTTCGGGGTCAGCAGGCGCATGAGGACCTATATTTCTTTCCCCGAAGCAGACCGTCTATGGATCAAACCTCCGGGCGGCTATTTGACATCCTGAAAGAACACAACGCGATCCACAATATATATATATATATATATATATATATATATATATATATATATATATATATATATAATTACTTTATTTACCAGTTGGTACTTTTGTTTGCCTTTTTTCCTACTTAATAGGATTAAGTAGCATATATCGTTAGCATATTAAAGTTAATTAAAAAGTGCTCATTTTTGTTCATAATAACCTACTTTAAATTATTTCATATTTCTCATATTTTTAGTGCCTGTAATATTTTAAAATTCTTTATCCTACTTATTTGTACTTAATAATAATTTAGTTTCCAGTTTTCATTTAAATAATATAATTACTTTTTATAGTATGACCGTTCCCTTTCTATCTCATCTTTCTGATGACTACTGCCTCTATTTTCAATTTTATCTTTATATCATATCTAATATAGGTTGTGGGAAAAGTAACTGGTACATTTCTAGACTAAATAAAATCCAAAGTAAGCATATGAATTTATTTTTTTTTCATTCTCATCATAAAGTTAATTAAATGACATTCTAGTTATAGTAATTAATTGGTTAAATAATTAGTTTTAGTTAAAGTGAGTACAGTTGTTAGGTGACATCGGCTGGTCTGCCGTTGAACCCTTGTGCTTTATTCCTCTTTGGGGCTAGCTCAAATAAAAGTTCCGCAATCATCGACCTAGCACAAAACAAGCAATTCAACAGAAAGTGGCTGCCATTCCACAGGAAATTATATGTGTGTGTGTATGACAACGGCACTCACATATCTGACGTTATTTGTAAAACTAATTAATTACTGTAACTAAAATTAATTAATTAATAACTGTAACTAAAATGGTATTTTATTTATTTTCAGATGACAATAAAAAAAAATTTCATGTGCTTAGTTTGGATTTTATTTAGTCTAGAAATGTTTCGGTTACTTTTGCCGCATCCTACATTAATTTGTCCTCGTTATTACTGCTATGAATCTAAGAAATATGATAAATATTAATGGCAACAGTTTGTTTTGGTTAGCGTGATAAAAATAAATTTTACCCAAAGTTTTATTTTTAAATTTAAATTTAATTTATGATTTTTTAAATTACTAAAATTTATGAATTTTTATTATAAAATTATTGTTTTAATTTTTTTTTTTTTAGAAGTACTATGTCACTCAAAAAAAAAAATAAAACTAAACCAATGTGCCAAAATAGAAAAAGTGAAAGTTCAGCTCATTAGAAATAAAAAACTACTTTTAGTAGTTGGTTAATAACATTTTAATATTGGATGAAAGTGACACAATAGTATTGTTCGAAAATGGCCAAAAAACGCATTAGTTATGGCCTAAACATTACAAAAAAATAATATATTATGTCTATGTAAACAACTTTTTATAAATAAATTTATTGGTGGGATGAATAAGGTCTATCATTTATTTATCTAAATTGATTATTATTTTATAATAATTTAGATTCACATTAGATATGAACAATAGCAATGTTGATGTTGCATTTTAAATCAACTTGAAATAAACGGAGGATAAGAAAAAAAAAAGTTTGTACATTATTTAAGTTTAAGTCTAGGTCTAAATCATAAAAACTAAATCCCATAATTTATCGAAAATTCCCTATTTTGCTAAGATACAAAACTAAAAATAAACAAGGAATTTAGATAGGTACTTACTGAATTTTTATGATGATTAGGATCTTTCTAACTAACAAAAATATCGGTTATTTATGAACAACTGTTTAAATTTTATTGTTGATTGTTAATTGACAATTTCCCCAATGAAACAAACAAAGCTCTAAAAAGTTTGAGATTTAGTTCCAATCAAAGTATTTCTTATGAAAATTAAAAAGTTGATTCACATTTTCGTGACCAGATAAATAATGATTAGTTGTTCATAATATAAGTTCATAGACAAAAGTTCAACCAATAAATTTTAAAGTACTTGATTAAATAAATGTTTGATTTTCTAAACTATTATTTCCAGCTTATTTTTTCTTATATAAAACTTGTTTGCTTCCTCTCTATCGAAGGTAGGGAAGCTTTTTATTCATGCAGTGAAGGAACAAAATTTGTCTTCAGAATCGAAAATGTCAACTCGCGTTTTACGTCTCAGACATCCAGAAAATCCGGTTTCGTGTCTGTCTGTGTTGTAGTCAAATCCATGTGACGGGTACAACTCCCACTACTGTTCATCTCATTTTGATGGTGCCATATCAATTTTATCAAATTCCCAGGGCCGTCCTAAGATATTCGATACCCATGGGTTACTAAAAATAATTTGTTCCTCTTCGTAAGATATGCATGCGTATAATATTTTCTATTTCATTTAGAACATATAATTTATTTAGGGATTGATAAGTTATTTGTTTTATTGAAAACTAGTTTCGAATGTTATACATTCATCCTCAGTTCTATGAACACACAAAAAATTCAAAAATAAGCAATTAAAAATATAGTTGGTATTATAAAAGATTTATGAATTATGAATTTAACTAAGACAAGAAATCAAATACATAATAAATAATACCAACTATATTTTGAAATGCTTATTTTTGAATTTTTTGTGTGTTCTTAAAACTGAGAATGAAAGTATAACATTCGAAATTACTTTTCAATAAAACAAATTTATAGAAGTGGCAAATAATTTATCAATCCCTAATTAAATTGACCCTTCTATACCATCATGCGGATGTCAACATATAATTTCTTTTCTTTTTTTGTCATGAAATGATTTTGGATAGAAATAATTGAATAACTAATAATAAAAAAATACCAAGTTTATATTACTAAATTATTATTTTTTTTTGTGAATAAACACAACTTGCCTTAATATTAATCTTTATTATTTTTATAACATAAACATTTTTTACCCAAAACAAGCCAACGTCTCGAAATCTTCTTCCATCCTCTGGGTTTTATTTCTTTCTTTCTAAGTAATAATACAACAACATTGTACATATTTTTCAATTATTAATGAAATTTTAATTTAATATTTCATAAACCAAATTATTTTACCTTAATTATGCTGTTTTTTTTCTAATATAAAATAGTTGGCAGTAATTCCCTAAAGTCTGTTTTTTCCATAAGTAAATTATTTCTTCTATTATGCCTATGTCTATTTTAAGTTTTTAAAATCATTATTACACTAGCAGTTGTCTGCAATGGCTTATATCGATGTCACACTGAACTACATTAGAATTAAACTTTGAAATAATCCATTAATCTGTTTGCTATTTGTCTATTGTCCAACATATTTACCTAGCTCTATTATTTATTTTCTTCATTTTTTTTAATATATTATTTTTTAAATATTATATTTAAATTACATTAATAGTTGAAAATACACTGTACATATTTTATATAATTTGGATTATGAAATATTAAGTTAAAATTTCATTAATAATTGAAAAATATGTGCAGTGTTGTTGTATTGTTAAATTTTAGAAAGAAAGAAAGAAAACCAAGAGGGTGATAGAAAATTTCGAAAAGTTGACTTGTTTTGGGTAAAAAATGTTAATGTTATAAAAATAATAAAGATATATTAAGGCAAGTTGTGTTTATTCACACAAAAAAAAAAAAAAAAAAATTTAATTTAATGATAAACTACTACTTGATACATATACTACTTCCACTTACACATGCTATATTTCGAAAACGATATTTCCGATGTGGCTCAAAGTTTGAAAAATGTTTAGGACTAATGATCAAATGGTCCAAAATCAATTTTATCAAATTCCATTCACTATTTTCGCAAACTTCTCTACACATCTATATTTTGAAAACATGTTCGATTTGGCTCAAAATTAGAGGAAATTTGGGAACTAGAATGCAAATGGTTTCCATTTCAGATTATTTACCTTGGATCTCAGGTCACAGCAACAAATAATGTTTCTATTGAAATAAAGCGAAGGATCACAGCGGCTAACCGATGCTATTTTGCTCTGTTGAAACAGCTCCGGAGCAAGCTCATTAGCAGGAAAACAAAGGTCCATTTATATAAAACTCTGATGAGGCCTGTCCTAAAATACGCCTCTCAGACATGGACACTATCCACACAGGATAGAAATATTCTCCTGGTCTTCGAAACAACAGTCCAGCAAACTTGGTGAGTGCAATAAAATCAGTGTACTAAGACCCAAAGGGCATTGTAAGACTTAATGGTCAGACTTCGCGGCCTTTCCACTTTTATAAGGGAGTAAAGCAGGGAGACAGCCTAAGCCCACTACTATTTGTCCTCCTTATGGATGAGATATGGAAGGTGTGTAAAAGGAGATGCCCAAGAGCACTAGTAGGCTTTTGGAATCTAACTCCAGTACTGGCTCAAGCGATGATATACGCGGATGATATCGTACTGATAGCTGACTCTGAAGAGGATCTTCAGGCATCCTTGGAGGAATGGAATGAGGAGCTGAAGATTAGAGATTTACAAATAAACCCTAACAAAAGTAAAATCATGTATGTCGGAAGAGAAAACGCAGAGCCTAGGATTGTGTGTAATGGTGAACCCCTTGAACTTACGAATACTTATACGTATCTAGGAACCATAATAAGTAAAGATGGTAAAATAGACCAGGAGGTTCTGAATCGAGTGAAGAAGGCCAATGGAGTGTACCATCAGATCTCCAAAACTGTTATAGGCAAGCAAGAAGTAAGTAGAGATGCCAAAATACGAATTTTTAAATCCGTGCTCCTCCCGGTTCTCCTGCATGGATCAGAACGTTGGACGGCCCTCGACAAGCACGTAAGTGGGATAACATCTGCAGAAGTGAGATTCCTCCGTAGAATAGTTGGTATGACCAGAAGAGACTGTGTCAGAAATTAAAGAGTTCGGGAGGATCTGGGTGTTAGATCAGTGTGCGACACCATGCAAGAGCGGCAACTAAAATGGTATGGACACGTCTGTAGAATGGACGATACCAGAAGAGCCAGGTGGTATTTGGAAGCTAGGCCGGAAGGAAGACGGCCTCGTGGCAGACCCAGAGGCATTTACTCTGATTACATTGAAAAACTGGGGGCAGCTAGATGACGCACCATCCCGGAGATGAGAAGATTAGCCAGGGACAGGGGACCAGTGGGCTAGATGGACCGAGACTGCAACTCCACGCTTCACGGCACAAATGAGGTAGAGGAAGAAGAAGAAGAAGAAATCTTCGAGAGGAAGATCCTTCGGAAAAGCTATGGGCCGGTAAGGGACGAGGAAGGCTGGAGAAGAAGAAGAAATAAGGAACTCTATGAGCTGCTCCAGAATATAGATATTGTGACCTTTATTAGGTTGGGACGCCTTGGGTGGGCAGGGCATGTTGCACGGATGAGTTCCGATGAAATGCCTAAAAGAATCATGGAAGAGGAAATTCATCGTCCAAGAAGAATCGGACGGCCCAAGCTCCGGTGGATGGATGGAATGGTATAAGACGCACGAGACCTGCTTGGAGTCCGAAATTGGAAGGCAGCAGCCCAAAACCGAGCCGAATGGCGGAGGCTCACTGAATAGGCCAGGACCCATCGCAGGATTGTAGCCATCTGATAGACAGAATGCTAATGGTCCATTACCTATTTCATCAAATTCCATTTAACAATTCTGTGGTGTTTCGGTAAATAGATACAATTAATTTTTTGCAAAATTATTTTTAAGTTATATTTTGTTCTTTATAATGGATTTTACATTTGAGAAAAAGGAAAAAGACACTGAAACATTGTTCACATGTGAATATAACTTAAACCCTTTAATGCAAAAAAGAAAAAAAATAATTGTGCCACTTCACCCAAATACCACACAATTGATTTATACACATTAATAAACACATAATTTGAGGAATGGAATGAAGCGGAATGGAATGAAGTGGATTGGAATGAACTGGAACGTAATGAAGTGGGATGGAATGAACTGGATTGCATTGAAGAAAAATTCCACTATTTTTTTTCAATATTTCAGTATATACCCTGATGGAAACTTGACAGTTTGGCTTTGAACTGATTTGGAAGAATTCAATATTTCATTTCTTTTTCTTTGAATTTACAATGTCTTTCTCTATATAAGGAACTTTGTGGATTAAATTGTTCCTTTTTCGTGTTTTCTCTGTCAAAAAGTCAATTTTTTTATAGTGTGGAAGACGACAACTGTTTTTGCTTCATAAAAAAAGATATGTAAAACATATGATTTTACAGAACAAACGAAAAACTGATTTATAAGCAGTATTTTCAAATATAATTTTATAAACATTCCAATGCGGCAGTTGAATAATTGTGAAACCATCCCATGTAAAGATTGTCTTGGAAATGTTTCATGGGCGATTTCTAGCGGTAACTGTTGCGAATGCGTTAAACACTAACAACAGGATTCTTTTTCAGCAATTTAAATCATTTAACGGTTTGTTAAGACATGAGTGGTTTTCAGCAGCACATAGGAGATAAAATATTGTTTATAATAAAATCAAAATAGCACAACTGATTTCGGTCACATAGAAAGTTTCAATGATTTAAATTATAGAGGTTTACATTTATTTAAATATATAAAATAGAATTTTAACAAAAATTGGTAAAATAAACATAATAATAGTAAGTGTGAAGAGAATGGGTATGGAGGCATATGACAATAAATGCATGGATTAGCATAAAGTTCATTTCAATTATGGTACAGTGTGACAAGGATATAAAAGTAAAGTCACTCCTCAAAATATTGTATAGTAATTATTGGCGAAGTACAATTGTACGGATGTGGGGACATGGGTAGGTCAATGTGTATTTTAAAGGTAATATAAAATTGTAATAAGTAACAAGACATGGTGTAAATTAAGGTTGTGAATATTTATTAGTGTTTTATATCGTATTGTATACAATAAAGATTCTGAAGACGTCGAAGGTCTTCGAAACGTCGATAACAATATTATAAAAATGTTTTTTTTTAAATTTGAAGTTAAATATCAATCAATGGGAAGTTGTTCTTCATAAATTAATTAAATAATAATATATTTATCTTCCCTGAAAATTGGAAATTATTTAATATAACACTGGGGAACAAAATAATACTTTTTTCTTGCGGAATAGCTATTGGGCGTGAATATAGATATATGAATGTACTAAGGTACCCGATGTATAGTTACTTTGTTCAATTTGGCTCTATTTTTTGTAAAAAAATCTAGCTTAGTTACAGTATATATTGCCGTTATTTCAAAAACTAGAGTCAATTCGCCAAATCTGATATTTTTCTCGAATTGAGGAGACTGAAATTATCTAGGTTCGACTTGAAACCTTCTGTCGCAAAATCACTGTTGCCCCAAAAAAAATCTTAAAAAAATTTATTTTCTTTCTTTTAATGTAAGATTATGTATTGCTTTTATTTAAAAAAGTGGAGTAATTTCCGCAAATCTGATATTTTTCATGTATTTAGAAAATTGAAATTCTCCAGAATCGAAACTAAAACTGCGCCGCAAAGTCATTGTTGTCCGAAAATCCCTCCAAAAAAACTTTCGTTTTTCTTTCAATATAAGAGTATTTAATGCCTTTATTTAAAAAACTAGAATAAATTTGGCAAAACTGTTATTTTTCTCGTATCTTGAAAACTGGCATTATTCAGAATCGACTTTAAAACCCTGCGCCGCAAAATTACTATTGCTCTGTGAGTGAGGAAATCAATTAAATATATTATAATCTATTTAATTGGTTTCCTCACTATCTATAGCCTTAATAATGATAATAATTCCTGCCTTTATTGTAAATTATCCTTTTCATATAATTAAAATCTGAGTAAATATCCTTTACCTCAATATCGTGGACTAAGGATATTACTGCGGCATTCCCGGTTTATAGTGGTCATCGGGAGGCCCTAGAACGGAGAGGAATGGAGAGGCCGGGTGGAGGATTATGGCTCATAGCGGGCGGGCCTTGAATTCCCTCCCTTACAAGGCCGCATTGAAAATCGTTCATCTCCGGCTTTTATTGTCACAGCCAATACGCTCCTATATTTTTATAAAGCTGAACGTGGAAGGGGGAGGGGGGCATGGATGAGTAGCTCTCACGATTAATTGTGCATTCATAGCCCTAAGGTTCCCAGGAGTTCATCAATATATTTAAGGTAAACTTTTGTCGTTTCTATAATTTTTAATTTAATTCACATCAATACATGAATGTGCAAAACGAGCATTATTAAACCTAAAGGTACGATTCAGAAACTTCTGCTGAGAAACGCTGCGGCTTTAGGTTTTGATATGGACTATTTTTGCATTTTATTAAGATGTGTATCCACAAGAGAGTTTTTCACTCTGAAGATTGGTAGATGTACTTTGAAAACTAAAACTCGCTTCTGAAAGTTCGTAATCGAAGGATATCTAGAGCAACAATGGGGTGTTGGAATTTAATTCCTATTCAGGCACTAGCTCTTCTATATGCGGATGATGTCTTAATTACTGACACCCAAGTGTTATAGATGGTTAGTTATAGGTGTTATAGGTGGTTGAAGTTGAAGGTGGCTGTCAATGATTGGTCTGAATAGCTTCATGTAGTAGAAAAGAGATCGAAATAAATCCTCCCAAATGCTTATCCGTCGAGTCTTGGAAGACCCAGTTCACATGGCATATAACAACGAGCCGCTGAAGAGCCTAAGTACCAATGTACTGTTTTTCGCCAATTCACTAAAACCAATAGTGTTTTCTACTCCATCTGTGCAGTGATTTTAAGAAAACGGGACACAAAGAAGAAAACAAAAAACAACCTTATTTAAAACAGTAGTTCTGCTAATTGGTAATTACAATAAAAATGAGAGATGAAATGTCCTTGGCAAGACAAAAAAGAATTAGGGATTGATAAATTATTTCACACTTCTATTATTTTTTTTTATTTTATTGAAAACTAGTTTCAAATGTCATCTTCAGTTCTAAAAACACACAAAAATTCAAAAATATTAAATTAAATGTAATGTAAATTAGTATTTTAAAACATTTATGAATTATGATTTTAATTATGACAAGTAATCATTGGCTTGCATTGATTTGTTCTCGCACTGAACTAGTAATGAAAATTAATGTAATAGAAGAAAGGTGGGGTGTTTGCACCATTTACCTAACTGGTACGGTTTGGGGGTCTAAATTTTCTCATAATTCCGGTGAGTAATTTTTTCACTCGGTGAGTAAATTCACCGAAATTACTGGAAAAAAAACGATAATAAATCATAAATGTTTTATAATATTAATTTATATTATATTTCATTTAATACGTATAATTATACCAAACTGTATTTTAAATTGCTGATTTTTGAATTTTTGTGTGTTTTTTAGAAGTGAAGAATGTATAACATTTGAAACTAGTTTTTAATAAAAATAAAATTATAGACTTGGCAAATAATTTATCAATCCCTAATTAGATTGATCCTTCTATAATATCCTGCGAACGTCAACAGAAAAGGATGCCGGAAAAATGAAAGAATAAGTGAGGACCTAAGTGTAAGGCCAGTTAAACAAGTTTTAAGAGAGCGTCATTTCTGTTGACATACTTTTAAAACTTTTTTAACAGGCCTAAATGCGTTCAATGAAATATAAACAACTTACAAAAAAAAATATGGGAAACAATTAAAAAGTTCATGAGAAATCGTTATTGGGACATTAGAAACCTACATACTAAGGTTTTCTTAATGCAGGCGTAGTAAATGAGTGAGTTAAGTTAAAGAGTTATTGATATAATTAATGAATTTATAAAAATAAAAATATTTACAACTATTTCTCAAAATCGAGAGGGAAAATGAATTTCCACATCGAAGGAACATTCAATAATACCGTGGGCTAATTAACCCTTGGTGGTGGAAAGCGTTATTAGATGGAAAATTTCCAGTTTATTGGCTGGAAGAGGGAGCGCCCTGATTGGCTCACGCGGTTCTCACTCCACTTCTCGACATCAAAGGCACTGCGCTAAATTGGTTCCCAGACTCAGCCAATGGAGAGTCGTTTTTTTTTTCCTACTCGAGTAATTTACCATCGATGCATAGCTAAGATCGATTATAAGTCAGGCGAAATTTCGATGAAAAAAAAAAGTGAACCATTTAAACGTTGCGATAAATGACTTTCAGTCATGTTTAAAAATCATATAAAAGAAAGGACAAAGTTTTCGTGATTGAAATTTTTACAGCACGTAGCACAATGACAAAAATATACAAGAAAAAATCGAAGGTGAGTCTCTTTTCCTTAATATATTTTTAAAGCGCTAGAAGTGTCGTTTTATATCAATTTTGATGAATTTTTTTAACTACTATCCTCACTAGTTAGGTAGCATGTTACGAGGACAAAAAATGTAGAATATATGCTTATCATAATTTTAGTTTTAGTTACGTTTTGATATCTGCAAAATTATCAGAGTTAGAGACATCTTCCCAAAACTTGTTTCCAGGTGAGAAGCTAACTTAAAATGGCTGCAAAAGAAAAATTATAATCCTAAAAAATGTTTTACCCATGGTTTTGAACTCGCCAAATGATGGAGAATAAGTGATCAAAAATTCATAAAAATCAAAAATGGCGAGCAACAAAATTATTTCAGTTGAAGATGACCCACAGTTGTTTTTGTGCTCAATGAGCTTTTAGATAATTAAAGTGGAAAACACTCTAACTTTGTTTTTAACTTTTGGTTTATTATTTGCAATAATAGGTCTTTGGAATCCACCAAGGAAATAATTTTTGTAACACCCTCTCAAAATTTGAGATTTTCATTATACTCACTCAATAGCTGATAAAATTCCCTAAAAAAGGAAAAAAAAATCATTTAAATCGGACCAGCGAAATGAACTTCGTAGACTGATTCTCTGGCGCGGCTGGTCAACACTCCCAGTTCGGCATTCTCACAGCGATCATCTTGGGACAAGCTTCAAATTTCTTTTCCTTTAGTGCCTAGTACTTAATTTCTTTAACTTGGACAGAATAGATATTTTTGAAATATTACTAAGTGGAAATAATAACTGCGTTTTTGTAATATAAAGCTTATAGTATTGTAGAATATAGAATGCCTTGGAAACAGTATGCTATGCCTCTATAATATATATTTATCGATCAGCTGATGAAGAAGAGCTAACGAGCTGAGTAAACCATTTATCAGCTGAGTGGAGGCTCATTGGGCTCGCCATTAGCCCTTTAATTGCTTTCGAGGATTCCCGATCAATTTCTCTATGGGACCGACTTTAGAAATCTTCAATCGGCCATTCTCAACTTCGCTTTAAAAGCATTTGTAATAAATAGTAAAACTTCTCAAACGAGAAAGCAGTTTGGTTTTATATTTGTTCAGTGCGATGGAGCACCTTTATCCACTCATGTCTTCAATTATTTTTCCAAATAATAATGTTTTTAAATTTTATTACAATATAAACGTTTATTTTTAATTAATGTCTTTGGTTGATAAAGAAAAAACTTAAAGTATCTATGTGTTAAATTTAGCGATATTTAGCTGTTTTTTTAAATCAATATCTAACAAATCTGCATTGCAATAAAATTGTTATTATGATCATAATTTTTCAATTTATCGCTAGTTTAATATTCTTCAATCTGAGTATTTTTTCCTCCTTTTTTAGAACAATGTTTGATTGAAATTTTGAATGCTTTGTGGTTATTTTTTTTTTACATAAATTATTTGACACATACGTCCTCTGCTTTTTTTTTTTTTTTAAATACTCACATTTTTTAATGCATTATTTTTTCTGCAAAATTGTCATAATTTATTTACAAACTTATTTTATTCAAAATTACTCAGCGATTTTTATGAAGTTCAGTTTTATAGTCATGAAAAAATAATTTTTTTCAACATTAAAAATAATGTTTTTTGCATAATTTGTGACAAATACTTAAAAAATTAAAACATTTATAAAAAACAGAAATTAATTCCTTTAAAAAAAATAAAATAAATGGCACTACATTTCATTTCTATTAAAAAATTCTATTCAAGCTAAATCAGACACTAAAAAATGATTTCGTTTGAGATTTCAGTCATCAGATTTCAGTTATGACTCTTCTTATGCAAAAAAAAAAAAAAAAGGTAGTGTAAAATTGCTGGATCTTTTCAAATATCTTGGTGAGGTGTTACCAATAAACCACCAAAAATTAAAGAGTTTATCTATGTATACCAAAATAAAACACACTGGTGTATACCAAGTCACTCAAGATAAATTTTTATTTATTTGCGTTAACATTTAATTAGTGGTTGCACTTAAGGAGTTACTTAAACTCGATTCGTTTTTAGAGCTTATAGGTTAATTATCGTCATTAGATAATAATGATTTTATTCAATTTCCTTTTATAATTTGCTGTTTTTTAATATGATTATTTTAAATTTTATTGTGTTTAACGTTTCACAGTGTTTCTATCGTTCTTTTATTCCGAATTTTTTGTTTATTTATAGAAATCTAAATCAGTAACAAAAGCTACAAGTATATATGCATGTACTGATCATCATTAAATGACAATAGCATGTTAAGAAACTATTTAATAGTAGCACTTGAATGGCTATTCGAAGTTAAAAGGTCTCGTGGCCGAGAGTTAGCAGGAATAGATTGCTAAGGCGGATTACAACTACTTAATGGGTTTGTAATTATTGGCGGTATATCAATTTTAGGTCAAATATTCAACCAATAGAATATTGAGGTTTTTATTCATCGTTATATTTGTGACATAATAAGGAGCATTGAGGATTTTGGATTGTAAGGGTTGGATGCGTTAAGAATTCGATAGTTTCTTGGAGCTTTGAGGATCGAGGATTGAGGTACTTGTAATGAATTTGAATTTAATTTGTCAAGTAAATGTTTGTAAATGAATTTACGAGCAGTTTCTTGACATTTCAATCTTCAATTTCAGGTTAGAGGCTAGTCAAGTTAGCGTATCTGTTTAACTGTTAGATAGGATGCCATGGGTTTGCAACGGTCAGTTGAAAGTGTTTTGAAGGGGATTGCTTGAATGTATTTTAATACTCCAGTTTTGACACCATTCTTCATTGGATGTGATGCGTGACTGCAAAGTTTGGTATTATCATTGGGATTGATTGAATCATTATTCACAGATAACACTCATGTCAGCTAATTTATCTAAGTGAATGTAGTCAGCCAACAGCATCGTGTAATGAATTTACTTCTTCTTATTTTTCTTCCACCCATTTGCCATTCAGCGAGGGAATGCTTCTAGCCGTTCGTGTCGTGCGTCTCTGTCTCCTGGCAAGGTTTCTTATTTCTCCTATGGTCTTCCCTCTGCGTCTTCCTATTCATTCCATGCGTATATAGGAGGTTCTTGGCCGTACTCTCGGCATTCTTCCCACTGGTCTCGCCTTCATGGTTTTTATCGGTCTCTGTGGTGGTCCATGTTTAGAGCTTGTTTTCCTCACAATTCTCCTAAGAAACTTCATTTTAGCTACAGTAACATGGTTTTACAGCCACTCTTTCTGAATCCAGCTCTCCGCTGCATAGAGAAGTACTCGTAGGAAAACAGACTTGAATTTGTGAAGCTTTATATCTTGTCTCCTTTTCCGATAACAGACCTACAGATTTGGTAATAAATGGAATTTGCCTTAGAGATAATGCTCATGATTTCCAAATCCACTTTACCAGATCTACTGGTCACCGTGCCAAAGTACGTGAATTCTACCAGTAGCTCTATCACCTCTTCATCACAGACAATCTGGACATCCTCTTGAGTTCTACCGACTGGAGGGACTTTGCTTTTTTTGGGTTTACGAATTTATTTATTTACTAAAGTATAACAGACAGTACATTCTTGCATGAGGGCACATCTTACTTTTATCTATTATCAGATTTCATCAATTAATTCTCCATTGCACTGCTTGTTAATACTAAATATACATGTTTGCGATGGGGATTGAAGAGAAAGCTTTGAGACAAGGGAGGAAGGTGGAGCCGTCGGTGAGTATATGGTACAACAATGAACTAATAAGCACAACTCTTAGATGTGAGAGGTGTGTAGTAGTTGAGTGTCCATAAAAGCTCTAACCTAACCTAACCTAATCTGAGAGGTGTGAACAGTTACTACAAGTTAAGTTGCCGACAACGGATTTGCTATTGATAAAAAAAGAGTATTTTGGAGGATAAGAAGAATTGGTATTCATATTTTTTTTATTATCCTTTATTTAAAAGTCATATATAAATGTTTCTTTATTATGGTTTCAAATATTTATAAATACTTATATTGCGTAAATAATAAAGTATATATAAAGCCATAAAGGTTATCCGATACGCCCAGATGTACCGGAATAGATTAAAAATATTTATTCGAGAATTGAAACTGAATCGAGAACGTTGTAATTAACAACACTGAGCTTTAATGACTTTTTGTTTGATCATTATACAAAAACGTTGATGCTTTTTACTCAATTAAAATATGGATTCTGGTTGCAGATGTTCGAGCTGGTTTGGCCGATCCCCGAGGATCGCTACGACGAGGTGATCGAACACCTGAGGTACAACTTCTTCCCAGACGAGCCCCTCAACTGGTCGGTGGGCCTCTGCCAGATACCGGGACAGCCTCACCAGCAGCTCGAGGATGAGTCCTTATCCAGTCTCGCCCAAGGGATCTCTGTCATGGCCGTCAATGAAAAGGTAACTCCTTTTATTCCTATTTGATCAATTAACCAACCCACGTGAATCCGTAATTATAATGTACAATAGAGTTGATAGTATAAAATGAAAACTAAAGAGAAGATGTCTGGATAGCGTCCAAAATTAAAATCTTAAAAACAGTAAAAAAATATCTGATGTGGAAACACATGACTTCCTTATACGCCTATTAAACTATAAATCGGTGCCTCAAAAAGTGATCCTGAATTTGGTTACTAGTTTCCGAAGATTGCAGTATCTCAAAAACGACACTCGGCGTCGCGACATCCATCTCTTTACAAACACACAAGCTCTTGTTTCTGGAGGTCTCATTCCGTTATTATATGTCGTTTTCTTTCAGTAGGCAACAAGTATCCAAGAGATTTCTTCGTGTTCCGTGACAACATTAGAACTGCCAATGTCACTAGATAAAGGATTGGAAATCGACGGTTTCGACATTTTAAGCGGAAGAATCAACTTAACTTATCTTCATATTTCTTCTGCTGCCAACTTGTTCAGCACACAAATGGGAAGGAAAAAAATTATTTTACAGTCATGTACTTACACATGTAAGACGTGGATACAATTAACAAGCCGGACATTACTTGCAGAAAGCTGAAAAGGAGCTGGATGCGGGATATCCTTGCATATCTATATATAATAATCAAAACAGGGAGATGTACCGCTGGGGATTACACTCTATCATGGCTTTCATGTCACGATAACATGTCCATTGCCAGCACATTCACTGGTTGTCTCATCGACAGGTGTGAATATAAAAAAATAAAGCAAAAAAAAAATGAAATCTTTATTTTTAAACAAGTTGTAAATAGTTTATTATTAAGATTATTATTTCGTTATGACATCTTACTTGATGTGATTTTGTTTACATTACGGCTGGTATTAGAGGAAAATATAGCTACAGTTCTAAGCCCAGTTAGGAAAGCATTGCACAGTCGGCTTTCGAAATATCCCAACGAATATATATTTTCTTTTGTTTATCCAGGTTTTAATTATTAATAACTATTATGGGGGATTTTATTTGTGATTCATTTATTTTATTGATTTTCTGACTGTAAAGATGATTTCATTTACCCATTATTTCGATTTATTAAAGAAATATGTGCCTTATAATCCGGTGTGGTTTTGTTCACCATTTTATAAAATTAACAGCATTATATTTTCTTTCCTCGCGCGGATCTCATTACCGCGTAGGGGAGCGTCCCACGGGTGGCGGATGTGGGGATGGTCGGTGGAAATTCCTTGGAAGTTCCTCCCGGCTAAGTCCGATGGACTCGCTGACCAACAATGAGAGCGCCCCTCCAGGCTTGCTGGAGGGTGTGACGTAGGTTTGAACGCCCTACTCACATATTTTTAGTTCACAAAGTACCACAAAAAGTCATGGATCTCTCTGAGGTAAAACGCTCATTATCCGGAAGTAAACTAGTCCCCCGTTCGGGTCTCCGGGTGGGGACTGCTTCAGGGGATTCATGGCGCAAGTTGAAAATTAGAGATTTAGGTATAGGGACGTGGAACGTAAGAAGTTTGAATACAGCGGGTGGGTTAAAATCGGTGGCAAACGAGGTTAAGAGATACAATGTAGATATCGTGGCACTGCAAGAGGTTCGGTGGCCAGGGGAGGGTTCGTTAACAGAAGGGAACTATTCTATTTGGTACGGTGGGAGCGGTAATTATTGTTTAGGTACTGGATTTCTAATAAGGAATAGATTGCTCTCCGCATTGAGGGACGTAAAATTTTTTAGTGATAGGATATCTGTGGCCATATTTCAGGGGCGGTGGTTTAAAATCGCGCTGATAAACATACATTCCCCTACCGAAGACAGTGGTGATGAAGTTAAATGCGAATTTTATGATAAACTAGAGTGGGTATATGATAAACTACCACGAAACTGCATGAAAATAATATTAGGGGACGCAAACGCAAAGGTGGGAAGGGAAGAAGTATACTATCCGACGATCGGTAAAGAAAGTTTGCACGAACATAGCAATGATAATGGGATCCGTCTAATAAACTTTGCTATCTCGAAAAACCTAACAATCAAAAGTACTACGTTTAAACATAGGGATATTCATAAGTATACGTGGACATCGCCGGATTCACAAACACGCAATCAAATTGATCATGTTTTGATACAACAAAGATGGCAAAATAGTATAATTAACGTGAGTTCTTATCGTGGGGCAGAATGTGGGTCAGATCATGAATTAGTAATCGCGAAACCGACAAAAACTTAATATAAAAAAAAGGAAAGAAAGCCGTATTTGTTCCGAAAATTTTGATCTAGATAAATTGAAAAACCCTTCAATTAGAAATCAATTCGCGGTAGAAATCAGGAATAGGTTTGAAGCCTTGGAATCTTTAGATGAGGATCGCGAAGATGTAGACAAGCTATGGATCGGAATTAGGGATAATATTAAAGAGGTAAGTAATCTGTGTCTTGGAAAAAGGGACAATAAAAAGAATAAACCGTGGTTCGATAATGATTGTCTAAACTTGTGCGAAAAAAGAAGAGCCGCGAAACTAAAAGCTTTGAATAATCCAAGCGATAACAATGTTGCTAATTTCCGGGCCTTGATGAATGAAACGTCCAAATTCCTCAAAAATAAAAAACGAGAATATCTTAAAAACAAAATAATAGAGATAGAAACTAATAGAATTGAAAACAACGTAAGAGACATGTACAAGGGTATAAACAGATCGCGTAAACAGTTTGAACCAGCTATGAATGGAATTAGAGATGAAAATAATAATATCTTGGCCGATCCGGGGGACATTGTGAATAAATTTAAAAAACACTTTGAAAGTATTTTGAATTCGGGAAATAATAATCAATCTCCTCCTTCTGAATATCAGAGTGCTGAACCGTTAATTGAAGAACCGAGTAAGGAGGTAGTCGAAATAGCCATCGGAAAATTAAAATCTCATAAAGCAGCGGGAATCGACAACATTTCCAGTGAAATAATAAAAGCGTGCGGTGAAGCTGGAGTTTCTAAAATACATTTTTTGGTTAAAAAGAACTGGGAAAATGAAAAAATGCCCGAAGAATGGAAAGAATCTATACTTATTCCGATTCACAAAAAAGGTCCGAGGACGGAGTGTAATAACTATCGCGGAATATCACTCCTCCCGGTATGTTATAAAATATTCTCGTTGATCCTAACTAGTCGAATCACGGAATATGCCGAGGAAATTATCGGAGACTACCAATGTGGTTTTAGACGGAACCGATCAACTATCGATCAAATATTCTCCTTACGGCAAATATTAGAAAAAAAATTAGAATTCAACGGTGTAGTTCATCAGCTTTTTGTGGATTTCAAAAAGGCTTATGATTCCATTGATCGCCGGAGACTGTATAACATTTTGATTGAGCAGGGAATACCGAAGAAGTTAGTAAATCTAGTAGGGATGTGCATGACCGAAACATTCAATAAAGTTAGAATAGGTAATTATTTTTCGGAGAAATTTGAAGTTCGCTCGGGGTTAAAACAAGGCGATTCTCTTTCACCTGTCCTATTTAATTTAGCATTAGAGTATGTCATTAGAAAGGTAATGCTTACCGAAAGGGGTTTAGATCTGGGTGGTAGAATATCCGTGCTGGGGTTTGCGGATGATTTGGTATTATTAAGTGAGGACGCGGAAACTATAAAACTGAATACAGCAACGTTGATGACAGCTGGGAAAGAGGTTGGCCTCAAAATAAATACGGATAAGACGAAATATATGGTTAGCAATAGAAACAGAGGCGATATTGAGGATATAGATATAGGAGAAAATAGGTTTGAACACGTTGAGAAATTTAAGTATTTGGGGTCTGTGATTACTAGAAAAAACGAAATTCAAGAGGAAATAAAGGCGCGGTTAAAGGCGGGAAATGCTTGTTATTTTTCGGTGTCAACATTACTTAGGTCGCGCATTTTGTCCAGAAACTTAAAACTTAGAATATACAAAACTATTATCTTGCCTACAGTTCTGTATGGGTGTGAAACGTGGCCGCTAACCTTGAAGGACGAACAACGCCTTAAGGTATTCGAGAATAAGGTACTGCGTAAAATATTTGGTCCGAAAAAGGATGAGTCAACCGGAGAGTTTAGGAGATTACACAACGCGGAATTGCGGAGCATGCACCCTGTTAATATAATCGAAGTGATATCATCGCGACGGTTGAAATGGGCTTGCAAAGTTGTTGGGCTCAGTAACGAACGAATTCCTAAAAAGTTAATAAACGCTGAGCTGACTGGTAAACGTCCGAGGGGTAGATCGAAACGTAGGTGGGAGGATAGTATTAAGAGTGATCTAATGAATTTGGGTTTGGAAGGTAGTCGGTGGACCGAGATTTGTAGACAGCGATTAGTGGTATCGGCATCGAACCTCCGGGTTCGCTAAGCCTTTTATTATTATTATTATTATATTTTCTTTGGAGCTCCCACCTGAGGATCCGCTAATTACAAAGCGGAAGCTTAACAAGCTAACATCTAAATTGTATGAACTGAATGCTGAAAATAAACTCACACAGAATAAATAAATACAGTGAAAACAAAAAAATAAGCATTTTAAGATAAGAAATGAACACCAGTAAAAGTAAAAAAAATAATTAATAAAAGGATGATTAAATGCTGATTAAAATTTAAATTATTTATCATCTATATAATAAAATCTTCAGTTGCGTCCGACCGTGTCCTTTAAATTGAATAAATTTCGGCCTTTTCGTAGGTCGAATAGTTTGGTGACCTGTGGAATAATCCGTCCTGTCTGCTATAGTTGGAGCTGGTAAGGGCGTTAAACCCCCAATAAAAAAAAAGTCTGCTAAACCCTCACTACTGTTCAGTATTGCGGAAACTGTATAGCTTACTCCGTTTCTAATTCTAAGTTATATCAATAGAACATGTAAGAACAACTAATAGTGAATATAGAAAATACCTGTAGAAAAGGCCATAAATAGATATGACTAAATAAAAAATGAATTAATTAATAAATTAATATATAAATAAATATTACGTTTTGTATTTTTCCTGAGTATAAAAAAATATATAACAACGGGATAAATATAAAATGATAAATTATATAATATATTAATTGAATAAACATATACGAATAAATAATAAAAAATGAAACGTACTAAAATCGGCATACCGACTGGAGCACTGCTGGAAGGACAGTCTCAGCAACAATGGCAAATCAATAAAAAAGAAGGGAACAAAGACTGGAGAGGAATTATTAATTTATATCTTTATTTATTTCTTCGGAATTATTTATTTTTTCTCCACCATAATTTCAATTTTGGTTGTATAATTTCATTCTGGATACTTCTATGATCACCATTTCTATTGAATCTTGTTATTTGTAGCACTAGACAAGGCCTGAAATGCGGGCCGAAACATCGGCATTCAATTAATAACTATTAATATTTTTTAGTTTTAATTTTGTTCAGATTCTTCTTTATTCATCAACATTTAGATCAAATCAGCAGTAATTCTAAAATAAGAGGCAACTTCAAGTCCCACTTGAATAAAATTCATTTTAAGAATCACTGCACATTTACCTTAGTTTTATCATATTCTTGATAAAAGTGATGCAGTTAGAGTGAAACAGCAGATTTGAAATACTTCCGAGCTTAGGAACGAGAAGAGGGTATTCAAAGATTAAAATAATGTAATAAGGGATTCAGCCTTCTATACCATCATGCGGACGTCAACTGATTAAAATAATGGCCGCCTTGAAAGCCTGCTGTCGTATTAGCTTATTATTTGCTTGAATTTAATTTATTTGATGATAGTAACTTTAAGGGAAACTTTATTGAAACGTGAAAGTTTAACATTTTAACTTACACTACTTATAACCAAACTCGATAATTAGGTATGTTTCTAAACTCACTGGTGGACTCATCGATGGCATCGTAAATCCATCAGATTGCAGAGACAGTGACCATCTGGCCGTCTCTTTATTCAACGATTAAATCACTGATGAACCATCGGTTCCATCGACTGTTTGGTTCGATAGGAGGTTTAATCACCATGTTGTTATTTATGTTATAAAATCAACAGCAATAACTAATCTCGTATTTTGCCTTGAAATAGAATCATTTGTGCGGAAGAAAGTACAAGCTATGATTCTTCTTAAAGTGAGCGCCAGAGTAGAAGCGGAGAAGAGGAACTTTTGAGGGATAATATGTATTGATATTGGACAATATTATCGTTATATAATTTAAACAGAACAGGTGCGAACAAAAGAAATAAGGGACGAGCAGGTAGAGAAGGAAACTGACAGGCGATGACAGATGTCACCACATAAGAGATAAGGAATAAGTTAATTTAAAAACCCTACCGAGAAGTTTACACTGTAACAAAGCCAAAAGCTAGGATGCCTAATTAATTTTAAGAACTGTTCCCTTTGGGCTTCGGCTGACCTCGAGGAAAAAGTGGAGACCGCCTGGAAAAGGTATGATTAAATTATACTAGTTAGATAATGATTCGCAGATACCGGCTATCAGGACAAGGGGTGGAGCCATCCGATGAAATCCCAGAATTTCCTCCCTCTATAAAACTAGTCGGCCAATGAACAACGTTTTCGACCCCCTCTTAGGGAGAACAAGAGAGAAAGAGGGATAGAAGCAAAGAGGTGAAAAGAAGGACTGCTAAACTGATCGAGGCTGAGGAAGGACTTCGAGACTGATACCGGCTGATGCAAGACGAGCTCTTCGAACTGTGACCTCTCCTGATGCAAGACTTCAACCATCACCTTCAAGCCTTCGCCTGAGGAATCATCAACACCAATTAGTACAGATAAGAGATTTATGTTAAAACAATTAATGGCTAAGTCTAGGCTGAATCATTCCATGGTTAACTTTTTATTATAATAGTTTGTTATTTTAATTTTGAAGAATAAAGATAAATGTTAGCAAGGAGGTTGTTCTTTAGTAACGATGCCCATATTTAATTTGAATATATTTCATTAAGATAGCAGTAACGTTGATTAACATTAGTATTAAACTTAAAAGGAGGAACATTATCTTGGGTAATTATTAAATAATGGTAACCACAAACCAGACCCTTGGAAAGGTATCCAATTTAGAGGACAAGGTAAGAAAGTATTCATAAGCTTACTTAATTTTGGGATAATCATCCTCAATGATTGCCCAATGGCATCATGCAATATATATATAGATTAATGTATTAGCAGCTAAATAGATATCAAGCTCAACCCAACCTAGAAAACATAGCAGGGAGGATTCGTAAAAAATACAAATTAAAAACTACGAAGATAATATTGTACGAGCCTACTCAGACAACGATTTTATATCACATTTTCCCACTAGCCGTTCTTCAATAGAGGCAACAATCAATTATAAAATGTTATATTTAATTGTACCAGCACAAAAATGAAAAAAAAAAAAATAGACTATATTGCTGAATAAAATTGTCTATAAAGTTTATCTATGTGGTTTGTTATCTTCCGAGTGGTAACCTTCTGCTTGAATCAAACGAGTTGTTTCTAATCTCAGCGTGAATGGGTGTCCATTCCTGATGGATTCCGTTGTTAGAATAAGTATTTAGTTTAGAAAGTTAGCCATCCTTTGTTTATAAACAAGGTTCAATAGATAGTGCTACCTAGAGTCTTCTTAAGAAACGAAAGTGTTTTCCTAAATGCAAGTGTTTTCAATCGACTTAGTACACAGGCACTGGAGGTCAAATCTCTACAAAAAAACAAAAAAAAAACGCAATCGGTTTACCCTGTCAAGAGATATTCGTGGCACAGATACACAGACTGACCAATGGCCAAAAATATTTTTTTGGACTCAGGAGGCTCTGAAACGCATGGATCAGTTGAAAATTGCTTATCAAAATTTTTACTCGATGCCAATACCTTCCTTTCCTAGGTGATAAGGAAAATAATAAATAAATAACTCTGTATTTCTCAAATAAAAAAGACACTGTATACAGTTGATCCTTTTAACGCCTTCTAATTGTTTGGAAACTGCCTGCTTTACACTGACTTTGCTGGAGTAATATAACCACAAAAACTGAAGGCGTATCAGTGATGAGTATTTAACCTCGTATTTTTGAGATGATTACTATGAAGTTTTAGATAAATAAATGTTAGTAAAAATTTTCTCCATCATAATTTTATGTGCGTGAGCTCCCATTACCACTATAGAGGAACCGCCACTAATAAATAAATTCAAAACATTGAATTCATTTGGCCTTCCAACACTTTCATACAATTAGGGGTTGATAAATTATTTGCCACTTTTATAATTTTGTTTTATTGAAAACTAGTTTCGAATGTTATACATTCAAGTTCAAGGTTTAAATGGATTTTATCAAACAGAAAATTTTGTACTGGTTTCTTCTCGCACTGAACTAACTAATAATAAGTGGCAAATAATTTATCAATCCCTAATTAGATTGATCCTTCTACACCATCATGCGGATGTCAACTCATAATGAAGCGAGCCAATAAACCAGTACAAACTTTTCTGTTTGATATAATCCATATAAACCTTGAACTGAAGATGAATGTATAACATTTCAAACCAGTTTTCAATAAAACAAAATTATATAAGTGGCAAATAATTTATTAATCCCTAATTAGATTGATCCTTCTATACCATCATGCGGATGCCAACTTTCATACAAAATGAAGTAGTTTTTAAGAGCTATAAAACATAAAATATATTTATTTTGTTTTGTTATTTACGCCACATTAATTTCATCCTGATCAAGTGTATTTATAATCTTTCACTTGCCCCAAACATTTGAATTCTCATCTTCATATTTTTTGTACCTGATACCCAGAGCGATTTTAAGTAAATTCAAATGAATAGGGAGTATAAGTACATAGGAGTAATAAATACATTCAAATAGGGAATACAGTGGAGCCCCGATTATCCGAACGTCAGTTATCCGAACGTTCGATGATCGGAACGTTTTTTTTTTTATTTGTGTAATTTTAATTAATTTAATCATGACATTTTATATGTCATTAGTTTAATATTTAATAAGCATTAATTTTGATAAAGCTTTGATTAGACACTTTGATAATTTTTTGCAAATAAGTAAATATATATTTTTGTTCATTTCATTATGTACATCTGACTAAGTTAAACAATTTATATGTACTTTATGACATTGGTTTTTTCACTATGCTTTATTTATATAAATATACATACTATATTTATATAAATAAACAAAAATGTTTTTTTTACAAAGTTGTTATTTTAGATCTTCCTTTTCCTTATTATATAAATAAAAAATATAAAAAGAATTATTTTATATATATATATATATATATATATATATATAGTGCGCGAGTAGGTGAATTTCGATTATCCGAACTTTTGATTATCCGAACCACCGCTGATAACATTAGTTCGGATAATCGACGCTCTACTGTATACTTTTCTACCGACGCGAGATAAAGCAGTTGTCTTAAGTCCAAATATTTAGATTTAAAAAAATGATTTAAACTAGCTAGAAAAGAAAAAACAATAAATCAAATCTGAAACTAAAAAACTGAAATCAGATAAAGGTTTAGACTTGTGATTTTGTGCGGTTATGGAGCCTCTTGAATTTTTAATGTGAGCCTGACCCCTTTTCAACTTCTAGCTCTCTATCTCACCAACTTGTCGGGAGAGCGAATTACAAGTAAATAGATTTTTTTGTTTGAATTTTATAATAGCGAATTAAAATTATGGAAATGAAAGGAGGTTTAAAAAAAAAAACGAAATGCATCATATCCTGCAAATAATCTTTAATAATATTCCAGTTATCAATTTTGAACATATCTGTTATTTAGGACTTCATCTTTATTAGTAATTAAAGTGGAATACTTTTACAAAACTGAACTGATTAGGAACTGCTTATAGATTCCAATTGCTTCAACTTTGTCAATAGCTCTGAACTTCCAATTTATTACCAAAAGTTCATATACTTTGCCATTACCAGACCCTATTTGGACAAAAGGAGTTGGGCTCTGGGACTCGAAGAAAACATCGAATTCCTCTCTAATCTAAACCATACATCCAAAATACATCGTGATAAAAAAAAAAAAAAAAAAAAAAAAAAAAAAAAAATGATCTCAACAAAGAAACCTTCATTAGCAATGAATAGGCTGAGGAGGATGAAGAATGGCCGAATGACGTCACAGGTTCAGACGTCAGGTTAATTGTCTCGTTGTAGTTACGTCATCGACCAGCTATGACAGAGAGTTTATTGATTACGTCAACAGCCCTGGTCCACTTTACGAGTGTTTTTGTGAGCCTTTGAAATGGACAAGTGCCACTTGCAACAAGGCCCTCAAAACAATGACCTACCCACCTCCGCGGGGAGTTTATCAGAGATAAAATTATTTCTATCAAAGGAAAATCAGGTATATTATTTAAAAAATTTAAAAAAAAATCAACCATCTATCGCTTATTTAATGCTATGCCAACTAACATTATGTGAACCCTAAAATCTCATAACGGATTAAATAATAATACATTAAAATAAACATCAGAAGTGATGATAAAAAACTGGTATTTGATTGAAAATAAAATTTTAAGTTTTTAAATATAGCTTTACTTAACTATTAGCATCAGTGGTATGATTTATTAAGCTTTTTGTATGATTTTTTTTTACTTAATTTTTTTTTACTTTAAAAAAAAACATTACAATTATGAAATGAGATACATTGCGTTAAACATGTGTACGCATATTTTGAATACATTGTTATGGGTAGATATGAGTTTCGTCATCCAACTGGTCTTCAGCCTTCGCCGGGTTACTTAGGAATGTCAGTCAGTCATTCCCTTATTTTGAATACAATTTTTAATATGTCCGTGTAATTTAAACTGTTTGTAATTCATACTAATGTGATATATCGCAGCTGGTATAGGTAAACTGGTGTTGAGTGATGAAACGTAGGGTGGTGAGTGATGAAACGTAGGGTGTTGAGTGATGAAACGTAGGGTGTTGAGTTCGTTATCAGTCTTAAAGATGTGATAGAAACCTTTGTATTTTTCGATTGTTTTTATTCAGTTTTAGGCATCAATCTTCCACCCTATCATATTTTCACGTTATATACTTAATGAATGTGGAAACAATTTGAGAAATTTTGGTTAGATAATTTCTAATGGGAATGTGGTATTCGAACGGGTTGGTATTAGTAGCTATAGATACAGTATATCATGTTCACCACTTGAATGGGTGACCGCATAGCAATAAGTGAGTTGCCGTTGACCAAGCTCTCCATTACGTGCAGGTAATGCCCACCAGCCTGCAGGAGGCAACTCACCCTGCGCACAGGGTCAGTGATTTCAACTCGTTAGATAACAGCCTTAATTTCAAATTCTATAACTTGAGGCGGAAATTGTAATTTTAAGGAACAGTAAAATAATAAAATAAAGTAATTAATAAAAATATTTTTATACATTGAATTTTATCTTTTCTTGTTTATTGTCTCAATAATTCCTTTAATTTCAATTCTTCAATATGAGTTATGAATGTTAGATTTAATGTGGTAATATTTTACTTCTGAAAGAGTTTACTAAGTACAAAAATATACTTTAAAAAAAATAGAAAGAAAATTAACTGGAAAATGTGAAATGTTCGCTATATCGTTAATGTAAGTGATTGGTAATTTCTCTTTCATTTTCCCAATACTTTCAAGATGGGATTGGGAGGGCTGGAGGGGAAGGGGCCCCCCCTTTATTTCCGCAGATGAATGAAAGGAAATCTTTATAAAGGCCTTAAAGAAAAGTGAAGCAATCAAGGCTGTCGAAAGATTATCTTGAGTGTGTCAGTCATCATTTATATCTAGTTATTGTTAATATTGTATGCATAATATATAGTTGTAATTATATACATATGTGCTATATATCTGGAATTATCGATATATAAGGTCTACTTATTTTAAGTACGGTAGCTCAATGGGTAGGGTACTGTACTCCTATTTCCCGTGCCTGAGCAAGGAAGATAATTATTTATTCTATTATATCAGCCGCGGTTCGACTCTTAGGGCTGAACTCTCTGGGGCTCACCCAGCCTCTATAAAGTGGTTAACTGATCCTTCAATGGGTTGGGAGAAAATTCCTAACCACGCCACTACCTTTTATAACTGTTGATCGAAAAGCAGCGCTTCCTCACCAAGCACTGAACCCAAGACCTTTCATGGATTGTGATATTAAGTAGACTGATTAGTTCTAAAGGAGACTTAAGGCTTTGTTCTGGAATTTTTCAATAATATCCTGATTTTATTTAAAAAAATTGAAGTTATTTTAAGGTATACCATTTTTCAACAAAATTAGCTGAGAAGAGCGAGTTTACGACGTTCTGAAGATGACATCGTAATACATGTTTGATAATAATTGTAAGTGAGGTATTTATTTCAACTATAGTTCACATATTCTTGTAAGAAGTATTATTATGAAGCGCTCTAAAAAGTTTTAACTGATATCAATTAGACGACTTTTTGCGACGAATCTAAATCCTGAAATCACCTCCTTTGATACCAATTATTGCAAAATCTATAGCAGGATCATTTTTAGTGTTCTCAAACATATTTGAAACCATGTTGAAGTTAACCATTCAATTTGAAGCCATGGTGAAGTTAAACATTCAATAAAAAAAAACTGAGAGGAGCAGGACGCCCGGCGCTCTGAAGATGACGTAATAGTCCACTATGACTAATTGCTGAGGAATATATGTCAGCTTTATTCTATTCTTCTGGGACTTTGTTTTATGAAGTTCTCTAAGAAGTCTTAAGGTGGAAGAGTTTGGCAGCATGATGCTGTAATCGATCTGTTGGATACATCTCTCCGAATGAGAGATTACAGGGTCTTAAAGGAAAAGGCTTTCCCAGAGAGTATATAGAGAAGGAAGTGTGCTGAGGACCAAGCAGCAAGTATAATATTGATGTCCAGATCGTCGGGAAAAAAACAGTACCATCCAATGGAACAGGATGAAATGTAATAATGTTAAAAAACAAGAATGCAGGGTAACGATTGGGCGTACATTGAAAGTGATTGGTGTGCTTACCCCGATTACGATAACTTGGAAAAATTTTAAATTCATTTTATAATTTAGAACTAGTGAGTTGAATTTGATAGCAAAATCAAAATTATTAAGGTGGAATTATATTGACGTCATTTTTCGAAAAAGGCTTAAGCACCGAAAAATTCGAAATTTAGATTTCAATTTATTATCGGGAGTAAATACCACTTCTATTGATTTCTGCTCACAATATAAAAAAAAAATTGGAAATGGTCAAAAAATCGACTATTGATGACGTAAGCACCAAATACTACCGACTATCAGTAGTCATTCTGACCTTAGCCGGTGATAGAAGTCTTAGAAAAATATATTGTAATTATAAAGGTTTCGCCACCTTAATAAACTTCTACTGCACACAATAAAGAATAAAATTATAAAATAATACATTGCTATTTGGCAAAAATCGTTTCATGTATTTCCTGTAAATATTGCTGAATGGCGCTTAAGTCTTCTTCAAAAAAAGACGTCGGTATATATAAATACGCACTACCACCTTTCAAATTTTCAGTAGAAGTCATTGGTATTTTTTAAATTTTAAACATATTGCTTATAAAAGAAAAAGTTAATTTTTAATACAGTCAAATTAAAATGAATGAAAAATATTTGAGAGAGCCAGTTACCTCTTCTTAAAATAAATACAATTCTGTTGAGAATCTCTCCCTTGCCAAAGAGGTCGGGTGGTGAGTGGTTAAGTTCATGCATGACCTCTGTGATCTATCACTGTCTTGAGCCAACCACTTAAATGTTTCACCGGAACACTTCAGTCCTCCACTACTTGAAATGTACTCCTTCTAGGGCAAACATATTTTATTCTGACGAACAATTATGTTATTCATTGTATTAATTCTTAAATTCTTATTTGTTATTTGTACATATTATATGTGATAGGGGAACACTGAACAGTAAACAGCCATTTTTGGGGGTGATTGTAAAATTAAAAAAAATATAATATTATATAAACGTAATAGTGTTATAAAACCAGCAGTCCTTTACGCAAGCAAAACACTGGCACTCAACAGAAAAAGAGAACTGGAAGAAATCAAAAAGGAAGAGAGGAAGATCATCAGAAAAATCCTAGAAGCAAGATATACGCAAAACGGCAACAGGCTACAATCAATCAAAACAACAGGGAGGTTTTCAAATATTGAAATTGACATTAAGAAAAGACGAATGAAGTTCTTTGGTCATCTCACTAGATTAACAGAAAGTCGATTGACAAAAAGGATTCTAGATTATGTAATCTCACTTAAGAATTCAACACTTTGGATGGAAGAAGTTCGAAAGGATATTAAAAACGCAAAACTAGGTGCAACAGACATTCTAGAAAAAGACACTTTCAGATACAAAGCAAACAAATGGGAAGTTAAGCCAAAGCAACCAAAGCAAAAAAAGTGCAAACTGGAGTAGTCTGAAGATCCAAAACGAGCCTTCTGGGAAAGAATGAAGGCCTACTGGAGTTATAAGAAGAATCAGAAGAAATTTTGATTGAGTTGTCTGTTAACGTTTTCCATATTGGGAGAATACGCTAATAATAATAATAATAATAATAAACATATTGGGAGAATACGATAATAATAATAATAATAATAATAATGATAAACATAATAGATAATTTTTTCAAAAATAAATAATGCTACCATCTCACAATACAAACAGACTTGCTAGCAAGAGAATTTTTGTTAGTGGATTGCAATTTTAATTTTATCTATAAGACTAAGCTTTTAATTAAATATATTAGGCTGTATTTACTTCACATTTATTTTTATTATTTTAAAACGTTTTGGCAATATGTGTGCCATTTAAGAGTCTTAATAAAACCATTAAATGGAATACATATAGCTCCACGAAATTAAATGTACCTGACGATGGCTTTTCCATGCCAAATATTATAAAAAAATAAAAATAAGTCTGATGAAGTCTAACAGCCTAATACATTTAATGAAATTATTCATTCTTCACCTTAATACAAGAAAGTTGAATTAAGTTTTTACTTAATGGAATAATTTAATTTTTTTGGGAGTTTCAGTAATGACTACAGTTTATATTAGAATTTCTATTTTTTTCTTTATGTATTTCTTGGTGATATGTATATACTTGTTGATTTTGTATTTATTTATTATTATAGAGTGATTCTAACTAATGAATGTATAAGTTTATCTTTTTTATTTATTTATATAAAAAAATTGTCAGGTCTTAAAGTATTACTGTTTTTTTCTGTACATTCATGTTATTCTTAAGTGAGATCATTCTAGAATAAAGTTTTTTTCTTTTCTATTCTATTCTACCACATCTTAAAGTTCTTTATTAATTATGTTTTTTGAAATTCCTGCATTCTTGACTATTTTTCAGCCCTCGTCTGCTTATTTCAAAAAAGTACATTCTATAATTGATTCTCTGAAATACCCATATAATTACTGAATTTCATATGTATTAAATATTTTCATAAATTTGTCGATGTTGACAGCAAGAGCTGGTAGGAGTGATACTTAATGCAATCCTACGTGAAGGTGATATGGAAGAAGCTTTGGCCAAACTTGAGGGGAACGAAGACAAAAAGTTCAAGACCATCTTTGAGAACCTCTACAAGATCAATATTGAACTAGATATGTTTAATAAGTTCCAAGTTGACAAGATCTTCGAGGCCAGGATATTGTCAGTTGACAAGGCCTACAGGTCCTTAGGATTAGCGTCTAAGTTGTTGGCCAAGTGTGAAGAAGTTGCAACAGAGAAAGGATTCAAGGTAAGTTGGCAGATAAGTTTAACATGTATTAAATAAATACAAGTATTTAAAACAAGAAACAATATTAGCCCCAAATTTTTTTTTTTTTTTTTTTAATTTAAATTCAATATTCAACAATAAAAATATGCAGCAATGAAGGAAAACTGATTAACTCAGAGGATTAGATTCTAATCAGTAATTAACTTGTTTAAAAGAAATAAGATTATCTGAATAAGTTTTGTAAAACAAACCTTAAAACTTATTTGCGTGATTAAATTTAAATAGAATCTATTATAAAGAATAAGATATCTCATAATTTATTTGAAAAACTTACTACTTATAAAATTTAAATTTTTTTAATTTCAACTTATTTGGTAAAAATTGAAGTTGATGAAGTGTTTGGACAAGTTATATCAAAAGCATGAAATTATTTTTGTGTTTTTATGTAATAATTATTTATATTTTGTTTCATAATATTTATGAGCTATATTGTTTAAATAAAGTTTCAAAGAAAAAAAAATGCTAATAAAAGAAACAATGCAATAAGTTACAATTAAGAATACTTTTTAAAAATTGGGAGTTTCAAAATTTATACTTTTTTATGAAAAGTCTTCAACTTATGAAATTTATTGACATATTTTTAATTTTAGGTGATCATGGGAGATTCTACAGGATTGTTTTCTCAAAAGATTTTGGCGAAACTTGGGTATGAGACTCTATTAGAGATTAAATATGAAGACATCAAGGATGAAAACGGTGAAATAATCTTCAAAATACCTCCACCTCACACCAGTTTAAAAGTCATGTACAAAATGGTTGGTGAGTAAGTTAAAAAAAATCTTATCGGATATGTTTCTTGTTGAAGATTTTGTACCAATGGCTCATCTACATTTGGCAAAACGTGAGGTAAAAATAGAATTTAGAATAAGGAGTTCTACATAAAAACAAACCTCTGGTTTGTACGCTATATACGTAAGTTATCAGTTTTTCTTATGTTTTCAGGTTTTAACAGAGAGTAGTATCGTTATTATTTACAGCATTGAGACAACGACTATCTATTCTATGTTCCTATTTGCACTAGTAAATCTTATTTAAATTTTACAATATCTTATTTACATGGTTTATCAGTTCCTGTTTATCTAATTTTGAGATGATAGTATTACTTTAAGTAATAAACTATAACTGGGTAGGTTATAACCTATATATAACTGGGTAGGTTAAAACCTATATATAACTGGGTAGGTTATAACCTATATATAACTGGGTAGGTTATAATCTATATATAACCAAAATCGGTTGTGGGAAGCTTTTGTGATATTATATATTATTGCCCCTCAATGAGAGTTGAATTGAACATTAAATGCAAACCTACAAATATACTTGTAATCGCTGTTATAAGTGTTAAGCTATAAGATAGTATTAAGTATTTTCTTAATCTTAGTTCTTATAGTATTTAGTGTATATTTATCAACTGTAGTCCTCTTCTAAAGCACTTACAACCCTTTCCAAATTAGATGTATAATTTTTCATATAAATTGAAAACCTTTCCAAAGGATGTAACTATTTTATTCTTAATTGTGAATCTTTCTATTTCAATCGTTACCAATTAAATGTAATTTAATTATTATAATTATATAACTATTTTACAATAACTAAAAATTTTGAAGAAAAAAAGTAGAGCAAAATTCTGATGATTTTACTCACTTTCAGTTCATACAGCGAGATCAACTTAATGAATTACGAGGGTAAGAAATTGAATTAAAAAGTTCAAATGAAATGGGCTATAATTAAATGTTACTTTTGGAAAGGATTCTGAGTGATTTGGAAGGGCGTATTTGAAAAAGTTTTGAGGTGCATTTGGAAATTTTATATTAAGCGTGTTAACATTATAGAGTGATAGATTAATATGACCTTATGTTCATTATTGTAACAGTTATAAATCATTAAAACAAAAACTATTAAAGCAACGAAACATGTTTTGGTTATCATAACAAATTGAAAATTACTGAAAATTTAAAAGTAATAGAATATGTAATGAATATGCAATTAATTATTTTAAAAATGAGTGTTTTACGCAGTGACCAATCAAATAATTTTCATTGCATTGAAGCATATTTTGAGTTGGGAAATCGTTTATAATTTTGCTGTATAGCTATTTATAATAATAATTTTATATAAAGCCATATTTTTATGGATATGACAGTAGCTGATTGGTTACTGCTAAATGCAGTGGAAAAGTTTATCGAATATTTTCTCTTTATATAATATTTAGATGTTCAAAAAACTTAAGCAAATGCATATTGCAGACATAATATTGTATAACTTTGTTGTTGTGTGATAGATGTATTGTTTTTTTAATTAGATATAATATAAATATATATATATATATATATATATATGTTAATGAAATAATTTTAGCATCTCAAGGGTAAATTGATGCAAATTTAAAGTTTAAAAATGTCGCAATCATTCCAAATATTAAAAAATATTAAATCATGATGACAATAAGAGAGACCAGCGACTGCTTTTTTTTTTTCAGTATTATAAACAATAAACTAATAAAGAATTTACAAAACATAAAATTCTATATCTCTGTATGAGTTATAAAAACATAAACTAATGATAATAATTATTGAATTTATAGTTATATTTTATATTTTGAAAAATAACTTGCTTAATTAGTATTATTTCTTTTAAATGACCAAAGTTTCATATTTTTTCAAAGTGTGAAGTATTTTTGGAACTATATTTTTGCTTATGTGGGAAAACAAATAATGAACTTCTGAAAAAATTAGAAACAAGCTGTAAAATTCAGAAAATGAAGCATTTCTTAATTTACTTTTTTTATAGAATTAAAATTATTTTCGTTAATTGGTTTTTCTTATTATAAATTATTTCAAACACTCGATTGTTAAATCTTATTAAAGTTAAGCATTAATTAAAAAGATTCAATTTACTGACAGTTGACTCATGTGATTGCGATCAAAATTCTATATGAAATGTCACAAACATATTACAGATATAAAATATTGAATTAAAGGGGAGACATTGCTAACCTAATTATTTAATTTAATTAAATTAATTTAAACGAAATAATTGTTTAATTATTAAAAACTGATTTTAAAATGTTAATAAATAATTTCAAGTTGGGATCTATAAATTTATATGTTTCAACAATAAAAGAAAAAGTTAGTCCAGTCACTATTTTATTAAGTTTGTTCTTTGTTTAACTTCTTTATTTAATTTTATTATTACCTGTGTTATATGATTTTGAATATATTAAGATATTAATACATTTATTGTACAATAAGCATGTGAGTATAAATTGACTCTGTTTATTCAAAGTTACTAGCTAGAAAAAGATAAAATAAACAAAGATATTAAAATAACAAATAATAATGCATTCAATGTTGAAAGTAATACTGCTTTTTATTGAAAAATTAAACTAACAAAGCTTTTAACTACTCAACAGAGTGTACAAGTTTCATTGATTTTTAAGAATAGTAATGAAATTGTTTAAAAATTAGATTTTTTTCCATAATAATGACTAAAGTGTACTTTTAAAATAAAAATTAGCATCAAAAACATGAAGGTTGAAACTCTCTGAATAAAAATTATTTTTATGTTATTTATGAATTTACAAGTTTGTACAATATACAATGTTATATGTGATACCAGTAGTTTTTCTTCCCAAAGTATTCCAATGTTTTATTTTTTTGGTTGATTCAATTTTTTTTTTTTTTTGCCTTTGGATATGACTAGTCAATGTGGTAAAGATAAGAGTTAAAAAAATTTCATTTACAAAATATATCTTGATAGCCAAGGCATATGAAAAAAAATTGTCAGCAGTATCATTTTGATTATGGACCTCGCTTACAAACAGGCCAACTTGATCATTCTTAAAATGATACTGCTATTTTTCTGGCTATCTGCTTTTCTAAGGCAGGTGGAAGTTCTAGAAACAGCATCTGTTTATTTTATTTATTTACTGTATCATATATTTAATGTATTTCAATCGGTTAAAGAAGGAAACCAATTGATCAAACTGTATTCTTCAGTTAATTTCATTAAAATGTCTAGATATCACCAGACCCTTTTGCTATGTACCATAGATTGGGATATGAAAATTGCAGTTGGATATGTTTTCCAAAAGTACCATGTTAGTTGGTTAACCAAATGAAATGAAACCCTAGCTTTTATAACAACTCTATCATATTTCAAAATATTACAGACTTCTATTCTATTTAAAAAATCCTACAAACAAATATAATTTAAAACGAAAACGAAAGCATAATATAATTTAATGGACAAAATTATAAATATGACTAGGCATCTATAATTGAGAATACTGATCTGGACCTTTGCAAACATCTTAATATTTTAGTTGCCTACATAATACATATTTCATGAAAAGCACCGTTAGAATATTATAAATAGAACTTATCTGATTGTTGGTGATCAGCTGCCAACTTCCTTTGTCTGCCAGCTTTTATCTCTTTTGCTTGCTTGGAACTGCTTGTCTCTGATGCTTTTCAGCTGCTATCTCCAATCCTATGCTAGACTTTTCTACGCTCATCTCCCAGCTATCTTCTTCTAGGCAAGTCTTGCTCTCTCAGACTCTTCCTTAGAACTTCTGCCTGCTAAGTACACACTTGAACAGATAGGAAGTTGTAGAAAATTGCCTTCAAAAGTATATATTTGCTTACTAATTTATTTTCAACGGGTCATAAGTTGAGGCAATTTGAAATCATCTGCTGAATTTCATGATTTTCTATATAGTACAGGAAAAAATAGCACAAAACTTTTTTTGTTTCTACATTGAATGAGACCACTCCCGTAATGATACAGTCAATAATTTAGAAATTATTACTGATTTTAGATTAAAAAAACACATTTTGCAGCTGAACTTCATACAGGGTGTCCCATAAGTTTCTGAAAACATTCAAAAAGGTGATAGCAGACCTAAGAGCAACAAAAAATCTCGTATAGGACCCACAGTCCGACATCACACAGACATTTTTTTTTTAAGTAAGCCAAGTTTTTTGTTGAATAGGAAGCGATCAATCAAAAACTACTCCATGTAAATAATTTCCAATTGCAACATCGTAAAGAAGACAAAGTTTCCTTTAAGAAATATAGTTTAGTTTAACCCGAAGAAGAGGAGGCTGCCGCCGCTGAGACAGCCTGAGGAGGAACCGCAGGAAGAAGCTGAAGTCTAGTGGCAGCTCTGGACAGTGCAGAGAGGAGGCTCAGAGTGGCAAGTCGAAGCAGTAAATGGTGTGCAGCTGCGCACCGGGCTGTACCATAGAATATCCAAATGTTCCCATAATTAAAGATATCCTTAAATTATGTATAACAATAATAAATAAATAGTTAAAAAAATTAATTCAGAGTTTTATTGGCAGTAGTGGCATACGTACATCCCATACGTAACACCCCACTGCTGCTGAAACCCGGTATGCAAGAAATGGGCAGGTAGGAGGAATAAAAAAAAAAAAAAAAGTTTAGTTTAACTGAATCAATTGTAAGGGGACTTTCGGGTGGACCAATAGCGAAAAGTTTATTAATTTTTGTAATTTGTCCTTTACTTATAAATGATTTTCTCAGAAATTCACAAAATTTGTGAAATAAAATACAAAAAAAATTTTTTGTTACTCTTGATGTCTACTATCTTCTTTTTCAATATTTTCCGTGACTTACGGAACACCCTATATGTAGTTCAGCCACAAAACGAGTTTTTTTTTTTTTTTACTTAAAATCAGTAATAACTTCTAAACTATTGACTGTATAGTCATGAGAGTGATCTCATCCATTTAATAAAAAAAAAAAAACTTTTGGGCTAGTTTTCCTGAACTAAACAGAAAATCATGAAATTTATCAGATTTCAAATTGCCCTAACTTATGGCCCGTTGAAAGTAAATTAGTTCAAAAATGCATAATTTTGAAGGTAATTTTCTACAATTTCCTATGTGTCGATTTTTCTTTAAAACTTAAGGGTGAGGGGTTAAAGTTTGATAAAAAACATGAATTTGTCGATTTTTGAAAACTAAAACAGATATGAAAAAAATACATCTGGATATTCCTGTAGGATATTTTATTAGCTTTAATTTTGTATAGAACAAATGTTTAATTACGACAGACCGTTTTCGAGATATAAGTATAAAAATGAAAAAAGGGACCCTATTAGCTCCCTCCTCCTATGAAGTGCCAAGGGTAGGAGTGGGGATTTTTAGTATGTTTACCTCCTAAATACCCATGACAAATTCCCAAAGCAAAATGCTTCTCCCCTTTCACTCCTTCTTTTTTGTCACGGGACTATCAGTGGCTCAACAATTGATGGTTAGTCAATCAACAGTTTATTTGCACCCTTTGCTCTTGAGTTTATTATACTAATTAAAGGTATTGTATAAAATGTGAAAAAAGAACAAATGTGTTAAGTAGGTGCTACAGGTGTAATTCACATTCAGTATCACTCTAAATTTTCATGAGTTACTGCTGCTGGTATTGGTGAGAGAAACTAAGGGCTACCATCCTCCCAACATGCTTGGCCCTTACGGCCTCTTTCATTAGTTATGTTTTTATAAATCCAATGCTTAATATTTTTTCAACCAACTTTTTAAGATTATGATATTTCAGCATTTATGAAAATAACCTCACGAAATTTCTTTGAATTCGCTTCAGAGATTTTAGGAAAATTGCTAAAAAGAAGTAGCAATTCTGACTATCCAAATTATTTTATTCTGTGCTCACTTCACATGTCTACAGCAACATCAACATTTGAGGGATGTTCTCCCATACTCACGACAATTCTCTTTTAGCTAGTGTATATTAATCTGCATGGTACTATTTTGTCATAATATGACTAGGAGTCATCAGCTCATACTTGTTTAAATCCACATTGATAATGACCAATCACCCGTCCAACCATTGCGAGAAGCTGGAAAAATAAAATATTTCAGAGGATTTTAAATACACATGAAGGCAAGGATATTCCTCTACAATAAGTGCATTTAAACAAATCCCCCTTTTTTTGTATGGAATAGATCAACGTTTTTCTCCAGTCTCCAGGTAATACTTCACTAGTCCACATGTTCATCAGCAAGTTTTGAAAACACTTAACGAGCTCCATTGATTCCTGTTTAAACAGGAATGCATTTAAATCTATTTTGTACTCCGAAAGCGTCTTTCAAGCAATCTTGTGATAACGTGAGCAAAGATTATCATTTATAAGACTCTTATCAGGCCTGTACTTTGTTATGGCTCAGAGACCTGAACTACATCCAGAGCTGAGGACCATCTCCTTCTAAGCGGAAAGTCTTATGGAGGTGTGTTTGAAAACAATGAATGGAGACGGAGAAACAATCGGGAGCAGTATGATTTATATCATGAAAAGGATATCTCCCGTTTCATCAAGCTTGGAAGGCTCAGATAGGCAGTCTCAGTTTCTCACCAGAATGGCTGATAAACCAACTAGGAAGTTTCTGACCAAGCCCCTATTTAGTAGTGGCAGAGTTGGGAGACCAAAGCTACGCTGAGCGAATTGTGCGGCCAATGACGCTAGAGAGTGTTTGAGCGTGTGAAACTGGATGGCAGTGGCAGGGAACAGAGACGCATGGAGGTTCCTTTTGGAGGAAGCCAGGATCCTTCACGGTTTGTATTGCTACTGAAGAAGAAGAATATACTAATTTACTTATTTTCAAAAGGCTATTTTACATTCTATAGTTTTATCTTATCAGGAACTCATTTAATAATCCTTCTAATTTAAAGTTCTATTAAATTTTCACACCAACAACATTTCGGACTCTTTGCCCAGCTTCAGACTAGACATTGTTGTTTACTGAATATAAACAATAAAATGACTTAGTTTAGAACAATACTTCTAATAAGAAGAAGGGACAATTTAAAACAAGGTAGAATTAATTTTAAATAATAGACTAATTGATTTTTATGAGAATAAAATAATTTTAATTTATGGATATTTTAAACTAATAAAAACATTTTTAAATGATTTTATAAAAAAAAAAATGACAAATAAGTGAAACATAAGATAAATAGGAGAGGTTGTTACAGAAGACTCTGACATTGTTAACGAATACAAAAAAGTGAAATTTTACAGGGGAAACTCCCCTATTTATGCTTATCACTATCCATCAATTCACTGATAAAATATCAAGTCAAACATTTTCTTAGTCAATACTGCTTACATTGTTTTAAAAAAACGTTAATCTTCATTTTTTGATCATTTAAATATGAAACATGTATTAAATTATGTCAGCTTTTCATAAAAAAAGTAAAATAAATTATTGTGTTAAATATTGAGTCATTAGTAGTACTTTAAGAAAAACCAAAATTTTTGTATTTTGGCATTCTTCTTCCGAATTCAGCGATATGATTAACTCTTACAAAAATAAAAAAATACAAAAAACTAATACTTAAAAAAATTAAAAAAATACAAAAAACTAAATACTTAAAAAAATACAAGTATGCAGAATTATATAAGTTAAAAAAAATTTTAGCCCATTCTCATATTATATTTAAAAAAATGATTATAATTGTTGCAATAATAAGAAAAAAATAAGATTTTGAATATGTTTTTAGATTAAGTAATTTTAAGATGGGCTGAGAGCCCGAAACGTTGCTAATGTGAAAATTAAATGAATAAAGATTAATCTAAAAGGATTATTAAGTGAATTCCTAATAAGATAAAACTATATATATATATATATATATATATATATATATATATATATATATATATATATATATATATATATATATATATATTTTTTTTTTTTTTTTTTTTTTTTTTTTCCATCCAATATATTGATATTTCCTTTACCATCGATACTTAAGTAAAAAAAAAATAAAATAAAAAACACAGAAATAAACCAAAATATCATTAACCTTGTATTTATCGTAAACTGCTTATATACAAATACAATATACAATATAAAGTTACATGAAGACAAATGTTTGTAAAATTATCTCGGCTTCATGTATTTAACTGGAACAAATATATAATACTTGAACAACATATATATATTATTATAAACTTATAATTTCAGAAATAATATATTTATATTACATTTTATAGTACTTATTTCAAAATTAATACTCTATTAAAAATCACACAATTATTAACAGACATTGCAAAGCATTTAACAATTATTATTTCCTAACCTAAATCACTGTACAATTCCCAAAGACCGACAAAAATGAAATAAGAGCATAGTCTAGGATAGGTTATGTTAACTATTATTGGTAAGTACCTTCGGTTTTCTATCTAATTAATATCATTTAATTTTAGTTAGATAATATTCTACGGGGATAAATTTAATGATACTTTAATACAATTTGCTATGTCGATGCCTCAACCCTTTAAAGTTTGAAAATCCAATCTAAGTTATCATAAACCTAAGGCAGACACAACAGTTCACTTTAAAAACAATCATTCATAAAATAAAATCATACATGTTCGGCATTCAAAAATCTGATATAAATTTTAGAAAGAAGAAAACTGAGCACTTATTAGCAGGCTAAAGAAATAAAAGGTCCACAAAAAAAGCAACTGTATTATATTTTGATCAATCAGAATATAATAGATTCCATAAAAATATTAAGAAGAAAAAAAGTTATAACAATAAGATAAAAGTAAATCTCAACATGAAGACACATTCACATTTAAAATTAAAACACCTGCTCGTCAAGATTCACACTTTAAACTCCCTAATTAGACATTATAATAAATAAATGCCTCATTTATAAATAAAATCTTAAAACATTTCTTTAATGTAAAACAAAAATAATATTTAAATAGTTACTTCAAGCTGCAATCGCAAACTTAATGTTTTCAGATGATTAAAATAAAAAATTGTATTATGCTAAAACAAAAGAAAAAAAAATCAAAAATATTTTGTACAGAAGATTTTTAAAGGACATGAACTATTCACAGGTGGGCCTTTTTATAAGAAGGTTTAAAAATGGTTCAAATCCAGGAATGCTGAACAAGCAGAGTGATAAAATTATTTCTCCGGGATTTCTAAAATAGGAGGTCCTCGTCATTTTCTTCAAGAATGTTGTTCGCCATCGTAGCTGCAGCTGCGTCCACTGCTTTCTTTGCTTCAGCTTTTTGACGAGCGATACGCTTCTTATCTTGAATCTTTTTTAATCTGAAAATAAATTAAGATAGCTTATATTTCAGAAACGATAACTTGAATTTTGTTTAATTTGGAGGATCTAAAAACTAGTTTGTCGAGAACAGAAATAAGTTTTTTTTTTGTTTTTTTAAGGACTACAATTTTTTAATAAAATGTTCAAACATTAAAATGGATCTGCGTTACTTAAATGGGTATCCGCGCACTGGTTTCAAAAAACGGGAAGAATTATTGAACAGTATTCCTTTACTATGATATATAGCGTAAGAATGAATTTGGCGGCACATGGCAGCCAAGTTTTGAGGACCCCTAAGCTTTTAATTAAAAATTGAAAGATGTGGCTGTGTGTTATACATAATATTACAAGGTTTGTTATTTATTGTATGACTTCATATATAAATACAATTTGATATTATATTTTATTGGCATAAAGGCCAATTCGAGACCTCCCTTGGGCAGAGGCCCGTGACATTTGCCACCATGCCACCTGCTAGCTACGCCCCTGGAGTAGAGCAAGGGTTCCCAGACCGAGGTATGCAAACCATTGGTTGACGATGCTTGTAGCATCCTCAACACTGAACTACGGTAGAAGAGGATAAGATTAAGAAGAAGAAGAAGATATATATTTAAATATAAAAGAGCAAAAGCTCAAAAAGAAACATAAATTAATTGCTAGAAAACAATTGGAAGATTCCAAACACAAAGCCTTAAGTCTTTAAAATACTGATAAATAAATAACCGGTCACTTACGACTGGTTAGTTACTTACCGGTATTTTAGAGATGTAAGGCTTTGTATTAGGAATCTTCCTGTAATATCTATTGTTTTATTCGTTCAATAAACTTTCATAAACCAGTCAGTATTTTTTTTAAGAAGATGAATCTTTAATACTAATATCATAAGATGGGGCAGCAGTATAGCCAGTTATCTGAAAAGTGATACGTAGTGACATAAAGTCTGGGAACCCCTAGAGTAGAGCACAATCCAACTCAACAAAGGAGCCACTTCGTGTCTTTTTTAGTGAGTGCCCAGACATCATTATATTGATGTGCCCAATAATATTGATCTAGGAGGCAGTAGAAAGCAGGAAAACCATGTTCTAATAGTCTAGCCAATACAAATTAAAAATAGAACTTAAAAAAAAAGCTGATCGATTTTGGTAAGAATACTAATCATTTATTGCATTTACCTTTACAGTTTCTTTTAGCGTTTAGATCCTATGGTTAAACTATTTTATAGAATTTAATTTTTTCCTTTGATAACTTTGGATTCATTTTTCAAATAACTTTAGATGAAAAAGTAACAGTAACAAAACACCTAAACAGATGTGAATATGAGGGAAAAAAATTAGCAATGGTAATATTGTCAAGTCCAAATTAAAAATTTATACTTCGATGAAAAAAATAAATAAAGTTTCACAGTCATAACTGATTACTTTAAAAATATTTTAAAGCTTTTTTTTTTTACCTTTCAATAATCTTAATTTTTTAATAATGCTAACCTTCTTGGTTTTACTAAATCAAGATTACTGAAAGACCATTAATACCTACAACATTTCTATAATGATAAATTTAAAACAAAAATTAATGTATATAATATTACCTATAGAATTCTTCTCTTTCCAATTCATCCAATTCAGAAATTATATATTGAAGTGTGCGCTCAATTCTTGGTATAATAACTGTAAATGAAAGACTTAATTTCTAAAATAAATAATTTTAAGGAAAAGTATCATAAGTGTTAAATAATTCTAAGCCCAGTGACAACTACTGAACTAAAAAAATATAATAATTTAAAATGACAAAAAAGTTGTGGTTACTTAATTACTTCTACAGTATTATGCCATTCCTTAATTACCTACTCAGACTAAATGAAGTTTATTTATTTCTTAAATTATTATGGCAAAGGTGATATTTGCCGACATTCAATAAATAATGTTAATTATTAATTATATTAATAGCAGGCAGTTCATGGCCTATTGTGATTAAAGTTGATAATTATTGTTATATTGGTTACCAAACTATATTTTGAATTGCTTGTTTTTGAATTTTTGTGTGTTTTTAGAACTGAAGAGAATGTATAACATTCGAAACTAGTTTTCAATAAAATTATAGAAGTGGAAAATAATTTATCAATCCCTAATTAGATTGATTATACTTCTATACCATCATGCGGATGTCAACTAATTAAAGTTGATAGATAATATAACATTAAACACAAATAAATTCTCAAAAAAAATATATATAATAAAGGACATATCAGGAACGTAAAATAAATTATCTTTAAATAAAATAATTTTTTTAAATAATTAAATATTTCCGAAAGGCAGCGGCTATTGTGTCCGATTCAGAGTCTTGTCAGTACGACTTCTAGTCTATCTGCTATACTGAATTGACAATTTCCAAGAAAGTAAAGTGGAATTTGTTCACTACTTTGATATTATTAGTTAACTAGATCATTGTGAGGGATATTTAAACGTTCAGATGGTGGAATCAACGATTCAGATTTTACTGCTTTATCAGCTTTACAATTGTCAGGTATATCGTCGTGTCCTGAAATTCAGACAAATAAAACCGTTAGAATTGTTCAATTTAGCCTAAAAAACAGGCAAAATATGAGAACTGTAATAGAATGTGTGTGAACAAATTTCCAAACAATAACAATGAACTACACGAGCCAGTAAAGAGCACAATATTGTATTTACTCTCTCTAAAACACCACTCTTAGTCCCATTTATATTGCTGTCAGTTTTTCAGTAAATAAAACATATTTAGAGGAAAGATAAGCTTAGACCATGTAGCCATTAACTATTGCAGTGGCTCCAATATCATTGTCACTTTTGGATACATCAGTATATAATACAGTATACTCTGTATATCCATCCAAAAAGTCATTAAAATATAATTTTGTGATTCTATTATCCCTTAAATGGCTATAGAACTTATTACTTAGAGGGAATATGCCAAGCTGGAATTTTTACTTAAAAATTCTTACAATCATATTTTATCATACAAGATTAAAATCAAACAAAGGGCTTCATTAAAGGCTTGCCGAGAACATACAAAAGAACACAGAAAATATGCCAAACAAAAGAAATTATCTCCCTACTAAGAAGGCGGGAGATACAAAAAAAAAGTTTGAGGTAGCTATAATACCCGATTACAAAACTTCCTCTAGTGCGTACAAGGAAGTAAAATCATTGCCAGAGATGTTTTAAACCGTGAGATAAAATTGACTATATTAGTCGCCTCATATCTATGGTTGGGAAGCTCTTGGTGTATAGTTGCTGCAGGTGCAGTGTAGTGCACATTTTTTTAGACAACTCAGGAGCTTTTTTTTTTATCTTCTCGAAGCTGATATGTGTGGAAGTCAGCACCCTCACTTCTTAAACTTGCCCCTATCCTGCAACTGACATCGGCATTTTCGGGCTACACGGTAACTCCTTTGATATAGGTTTTCAGTCTGAAGCCATTAGGATCTTGTCGTAACGAAGGAGTGTAACATGTGCTGCACAGTCTCTTAGATCGCTTAACTATATAGCTGGGGGTTAAGCATTAGCAGGCTGCTTATTTGTTGGCTGAGTCATCTATTAGGTTTGATAAGGGTCCGAATCTGTTTTGCGTAATGGTATCACTAACCTTCGATGTTTCAGTAGGGTCTCTTTCCGTTATTATATGCCGTTTTCTTTCAGTAGGTAACTTCATGTTCTGTGACAATATGAACTGTCCATGCCATTAGATAAAAGGAAATCAACGATTTCGACATTTTAAGCAGGAAACCCATCACAGACTAGTTCAGCTCACAAATGGGGAGGATAACAAGTATTTTACACTAAATTTTAATAGTAAAAATTAGTAATAAAAATGTTTAATTAGAGTAAAAAATAAAAAATCATGCTTGTAACCTTTATGATATTAATATGATCTCTGTATTTAATTTTAATATAATTTTTTATGTGTTTATTATGACCTACAAGTTAAGTACCCCTTTCAGCTCATCAATTTTAACCAAAATCTAGTATGTTATTGAAATCAATATATAAATCATAAATACCAAATTTGAGAAGTTTTGCATTATATTTTAATATAATTTTTGATGAAAATCAATTAGGACCTTCATGTAAAGTACCACTTCTGGTAATCATGTAGTGACCAAAAAAAAAAATTTCACAACTAAATTTTACAACAATCCTAAATACAAACAAAATTTTAACTTGCTACGGCTAACCATTTTCGAGTTAGCCGAGATACGCACGTACGAAGACGTCACGACGAAACTAGTCAAAATGGATTCAGGGATGGTCAAAATGGATATTTCTGTTGAAATCAGAAAACCGAAAATTTTCACGATTACAATACTTCCTTTACTTTGTACAAGGAAGTAAAAAAAAAAAAAAACATTATTTTTTTATGCTGAGTTTAATCCGCCATTCGAAAAGTTAGAAACATTTTTTTTTTCTAAACTAAATCATCAATTTAAAAAAAAAAAATTAATAAAAGTGGAATATCTTTTTGTCTGTCAGATACGTTTTCTACTTTATAATTAATTTATGCCAGAAATGACCGGCTTCCATGAGAGATAGGCTCTAAGGTCCTTCAAGAACCTAGGTATCCTTTACTGTATCTGATAACTTATCGAAAAGTCAGTTATTCATAGAGAAAAAAAGTGTGAATGAGATGAGAACAAAGTTTAAAGCTGGAAGTGACAAATAAGTGAAAAGCTGTTGCGACGCATCAAGTTGGAGCGGTGAGTAAATGGCTAATATTAAAAGAACACAGCAGTAAAAGGATTCATAAAGGAACCAAATTAGTTAAAATTATATCGTGTATCGTATATCTTTCAATTAATTTTTAAAATCACCTTTGCTTGTAGAAAAACTTTGTAAGGGTAAATATTACACTTCCCTTTAATTATAAAATACGTTTCAACAACATTTAATTTAAATTAGCAGTAACAGTATAAACAGCTGGTTGAAATTAATAGTTTTGCCTATCTCTAGGGGGAACTAAACCCACATCAATCTCAGGCCCTCAACGCAACACATTACCTCAAACTAAAATCGATAAAACCTGCTGTAATGCATGGTATTGCATTATAATTCCTCTGTGGAATTATAATTTGCACAAGTAACAGAACTCTAAATAAATTAAAAAAAATGAGGTAAACTGCATTAAAAAGGTATCACAGACAAAAAACTTAATTAAAATTTTTATCGTATTTAGTTAAATAAAAATAATAATTATTTTCTTTGATAAAAAAATTTTAATATTGTTAACAGGATTAAAATTTATAAAAACTAACCGTGTTCAATAGCGTTAACTCTCCTATTGGTAAGCTTGATAACCTCATCCAGCGTAACAAAAGATGTTTGCAATGAAGCGAGCTCTACAAGGAGTTTTATCGCTTTCTGATAGTTCTTCTTTAGTTTTGCTAACTGCTGCCCACCTCTAGCCAATCCGGCTAGCTCGTAAGAATCTGTTCCATCTTGGTAACTCTCGAAGACGGGCAGTGTCACACCTGCAATTTTAAAATTCAAGTTAAGTATTGAGAGTAAGGGATGACACAAAAATAATCTAATAACTTTTTATTTATAAGCTATAAGATTTTTTTTTGTTTAATATTTCACAGTTTTAATTCTTAAAAAAGTGATAATTTGACATTCTTCTGACAAAAATACTGACAGCTATTACATTATAATATTCCACTGAAAATTTAGTGTCTTTAACAACATTGGGTTTTCTACCTGCAGAGGGCAGAATTACAGTTTGATTAGATATTATGATTTTAAGTGATTTATGAATCACTGATGGTTAATGCAATATCTGGCATATATGTTCAATCAATTGAATTTTATAATGCAAGATCATGGCTGGTGATAAGAAAGCAAAGTTTAATAAATCCTGAGAATTACAAGACATTCATTTAAGAGACAACGCAATAAATAGATTATTTATTCCGATTAAAATTATCATTGTCAACATCATGAACTTAAGCATTCATTGCAGCAATACATTAATATGAAAATGCAAATACCTGCAACGTTATCCTTCTTTGTTCTAATTTTAATTTGAGCTTTCTGTACATTTTGTAAGACTTGTTGGTTAAAATCTCCAGTAGCGAACTTTGCTTCGGCTAACGAAAAAGCTGCTTCTTTCATCACTTCTCCCATTAGAGTTTTTGTCTAAGAAGAAAAAAAAATTAATGAGAAAATTAAAATAATTAAAAATAACAGAAAATGTATTAATCCCCTATCTGTAACGTAATACTTCCTTATGTTTCCTGAGACCAACCGTAAAAATTATTCCCATCATTTTATGAGTAAATAATAAATATATTTTAGATTATTTTTATCTTTCTTACATAACCATATTTTTGGAGTTTTAGGTCATTTTATGGCTTTATAATATTTAACTATTACTTTATATATTTCTTTCAATTTTTTTTTTTACCTTACCAAATTTTCGAGTTTTAGGTATAAAATATAAAATATCTGATGTGGACACCGCATGACTTCCTTGTACGCCTATCAACTATAAATTGGTGGCTCTAAAAGTGATCCTGAAATTGGTTACTAGTTTTCGAAGAAAGCAGTACCTCAAAAACGACACTCGGTGTCGGGATGTCAATTGGTGTCCATCAATTGACACACACACACACCAATATAAAAATGTGTAAAACGATTAATACGGACCAGTGCTTATCCATTAAGATATCATTTTGTGATTTTTAGCACAATTCGTATTCCTTCCTTCTATAAAGGCAGATAAACAGTTTCAGTTTAAGTACCATTTCCGGCTATCCAATTTTAACCAAAATCTAGTATATTATTTATACTGATACAATAGTATTACATACCAAATTTGAAATGCCTTGCATTATATTTTAATGTGATTTTTGATGAAAGTTTATTATGACCTTTAAGTTTAAAGTATTATAGTATCACTTCCAGCAATCCAATTTTAACCAAAATCTAGTATATTATTTATATTGATACAAAAGTATTATATACAAAATTGGAGATGTTTTGCATTTTGAAAATTTGGTAAATTTTCGCGATTACAATACTTCCTTTACTGCGTACATGGAAGTAAAAAACATTGTAAGAGATATATGAGTCGTTTATTTCCAAAATGAACCCTAATCATCATTGACAAATTTTCAGGAAACGGGAAAAACTATATTTTCTATTTCAATGGTGATTTCAAAACCATTTTTTTTTGTTTAAATAAAGTAAAAAATTCTTCATTTGTAGCACATATTTTCAGAAATCCTTGATTATTTTAATATTAATTAAGGAGTATCTAAATTTCAATAAGGCCGGTTTTGGAACAAATAAAATTGATTAGAGTTCGTTTTGGAACGAAAAAAATGATTGACATTGAACTTCAATAATTTTATATTTTCTGTGTTATAAAGGTGCTATAAGATCAATTGATTTATTATTATTACTCGAATGAAAAGGTTAAAAAATGCTTGTGAATAATTTATTTTTCAAAAATACTTAAGATAAATGTAAAACAAAACGTATTTTTTTAATTAGACTAAACATCAAGGGTATTAATAATAGAACAATAAAAAATATATCACAATAAAAAATACATAAAATGATATTACCCATAAAATAAATAATACTAATATTTAAGTTTCAAAAACAAAAACAGTATTCAGTAAACAGATTATAATAGTTCGTCAAAAATTATTTCATCAGCAAAAATGTGCTTTTCTGGAACATTCTGGAACAAAATAAAGTATGGTTTTGGAAATTTATGTATTTTTAAACCACTTTTTCTAATATTTAGACTCGTTTCGGGAAAAAAATAACAACACCATCTAATTCCTTGGGTGTTTTAACATACGAATCAATATTTATCTCAATTTCCGAAAAAATCAATTAGGGTTCATTTTGGAAATAAGCGACTCATATTATTCATTCATGATAACTTATAAGGATACTTTTTTCACACAAAAATTGTTGCTTTTTTTCAAATGTCCACATGAAATATTATTTTCTGTCTTTTGATGTAGATGGCATTTAATCCATCTAAGACAAAGTAAATATAAAAAATTAAAATCGATCATGGATGTTAATGAAAAATCACTTACTTGTTGAAATTGTCAGTTTTCAAAATATAAAAAAAAGTTTCACTAACTTTGAAGATCCTTAATTTTTACTACCATACTTTTACAAAAAAAAAATAATTCAAAATATTACAATCACCCAAACAGAACAAAATTTTAGAAGATGTTTACTAGCTAATTTATAACAAAGCTACTGAAGATTTCGAAGGATTGGGTTTATAGCAGTCCCCCTAAATAGGGTATGGAAAATCCCATAGCGATAAAAATTACGGTGATAACAGGTAGAGGGTTAAAGAATCCAATATTCTGATTACAGGAATAAGAAAACTCCATACGCCTTAAATTCAGAATAGGTATAGTTCATATACTAAAAATTATCAAGCAGAGATTTTTTAATCGTAAATAATAAGGCTTAGCAAACCGATAGTTTCAATGACAATCACCATCAATCACTGCTTCCAAGGTTATATCAAACATAATCCTTCCATCTACTTTTTAGTCTTCAGCTCAGACATTACTCTTTAGCAGGGATTCCTAGGCGGTGGTTTGTAAGGAAGTTCCAGGTGGTACGCGAACAAGCAAACAAAAGTCATGGATAAACACAAATTTTTACATGTTACATGAAGGTAACGATCATTGAAAAAATGTTAGTGAATGTATCAATTATAAGATGAAGAAACATGATCTACAATTAATAAAAATAATTCAGGATGGTTATCCCTTAGCAAAGGCAAAAGTACTCAGTGTTTACGAGGACTTAAGAATCAAATTGAATCCCATCAAGCGTGCACAGATTGTAAATAAACGATGAATCTTACTGTTGATGCTATGAGAAATTAATAAACTTTTGATTTTGGATTTTTTCTCAATTTATTAAGAAAATTGACTATAATGTACATTGTTTTGTTTGTCAAATGAACTTTTATAAATCAGGGCCCTGCTTCATAATAAAGTACTTAAGTTTAGGTATAAATGGTAAAAGTGCTAGTGGAAAGATTTGTTTTTAGAGGTTACAGGTTACTTATCATCATTAGATAATAATCATTTTATTCAATTTTTTTATTATTTACTGTTTTTTAATAAAACTATTTCAAATGTTATCATAGGCGTAATAAGTCATAAGCTAACTTGTACTTGTACTTTATTATGAAATAGGGGGTGTCTATAAAGTAAAGTACAAGATGTTATATGTTGTTAAAACATTGTTATAATGTTGAACACGACAACATATAAAATAGTTATATTAAAAAGCAGTAAATTAAAAAAAGATTGACTAAAATTATTATTTTCTAATGACGATAAGAAACTTGTAACCTCTCAATACGAATCTTTACATTTACATTTTTCTTAATTATACTTTAATATGAAATAGGAACCAGTTTATTGTATAGTCAGATTTACTGTATTTACAAAGAAGATATAAATAGCATTCAAATGGTTTTAATATAGTAATAATTTCTGAAGTATTTTCCAAAAAAAATTCACAAAACAAGCTTAGATTATGAAAACATCCACATCCAAGTTACACCATTACTGAACAATAACTAAACTGATAGAGCAATTTCAAGGCTATGGTTGGTTTAATAATAATATAACTTTGAGAATTCAAGTTTTTTCCTATCTTTTATCTCAGTTAATTGTATCTTCAGCAGAAATTACATAGTGATTACGGAATGGTTAATTGTTTTAATAAAACAACTCTATTCCTAGGTAATATGACACTAATATCAGTAGGTGACATTATAGGTTGTAATAATTAACCTACAAATTCATAGAGAAAGGTGTAATGGAAACAATAATTCACTTGTGATATGACATTAATTACTGATATTGACTTGATCTACCTCAATTATTTTGCTGAGGATCATCCTAAACCTAATTTGTAGAGCATCTGCTTTTTTCTTTAACAAACTGTGACCTTTTTGTGCACCCACAAGTCTTCCTTTCATCAAAGTCTGAGCTCTGAAAATATATCATAATTACAAGAGATAAACAGCATCGCCAATACAATATTATAATAGCCAATAATAAACAATATTTTGTTAAATCATGATGAATATTTGAATTTAATTGAATGGTGGGCAGGTTAGAAAAAGTAGGCGTGGTCGCTTTCTTCACACAACAGACAATTTTTTTGATAAAAACAATACCAATTATACTTCACATATACGACTTGTACACACCCTCGAGAAGGAAAAATGGCCAATTTGTCTTTGGTAGACATTCTCTATGATATCAATAGTTCCTCGGAGATAAAAACAACAGCTTTAACGACAGACACTATCAGCTGATCACTATCATGTGTTGCTACGGAAAGCTCATTGATATATGATTTGATCAGGAATGAATTGAAATATTGTTCAATGTATTTTCAAGATTAATTAAATTATTAAAATATTTTTTTCTAGCTGAATAATTAAATTTTTTGTACTGTAAAAATCGTCATATAGAACTTTTCCATTAAAATGTTTAAAAAAAAACGTAAAGTTCTATTTTAACAATAATAACATATTATAAGTTATATAATTTTTTTTTAATCGTATTTCTCTGTAAACACGGTATAAAATAAATTAAATTTATTGTCATCTCTGTATAATAATTAATATCGATACTAGTTGTTCAAATATTACAAATGGCGTTGGATTTTTAAATTACCTATTCTAATCGTAAAGCAATTGTCTCAATTATTTATAAAAATGTATGTTTCGGAGATTAATTATATTTATTTGCTCTAATACCTAACTTTAAATTGTTACATTGAATACCGATAGCACAATAATATTGTTTTTAATTACAAGAAATTAAAGTATGAATATAAGGATACTTTTATTAGGTAGGAGATTGAGCATTATTCATATTACAAACTGCAAACCATCAAAACAATCATAACATTTGTAGCTTTTGAAATAACTAACTGTATTAAATTGAAAAAAAATTAATATATTTAATGAAAGATTTAATTATTAACAAAATAACTTTGGTGTGTATTAATATAAATTGTTGAATTATAAGAAAATCCACTTCAAATTCAAGCTGGACGTTGAAACCATCGCACAAACACCGAAACAGGTAAAATATCCAAGTATTAAATTTTATTATTACAAAGGAAGGATTATTATTGCAACCAGTACAAGAATAACTATAATGATAACACTGGTAACACGAACTCAATAGAAAAAAAATACAATCTGAAACCCCTAATCTTTGGCATTTGTGAAGATTTGCATTGGCATTTTCCCAGCAGTTTATTCCCATTTTAAGCAATGTTTCTGTATTTAACTTTTATTTGATGAATGATCCTTCAGATTAATGAAAAGATTTAGTACTATGAACAAAAAAATTATGTTAGTTTTGTTTCCTATAAAAAACAAAAATTTTGGATTAGAAATGTTATATTTTCAATATTAAAAAAGAAAATTGTAATACCCTGTTGAAGGTGCAATATTTATAATATTGTCTTTCGAAGGCATCTTGAACTACGAGAATATTACAACCACGAACAACGCAACCGCTCTGGCGAACGAACTACTGGCAAAGTTCCTCGGCGTTTATCGGTATCGTGGAATACTTGATTTTTATAAACGATAATTATAGAAATTTATACACATCACAAAAAAATAACGAACTTCTTTTCATAATTTCTATTTGAATAATATTTTTACGGCCATTAATAGCTGTAGGTACTATCACTTTATTTTCAAATCCAGCACAAGATTTCATTTTAGGTAACTTTAAGAAAACCGAAATATCGTTAATATTTATTTAATTTGTTCCCTTTAAATTGTTTATTATATTATAAAATTTAATAGTCGTATTGAATCCAAAATAATTTGTTAAAAAAAAAAAAAAGATTAGAAACAACGCACAGGTAGTCTGAATTAGTCTTGTTCTGGCGACAAACTGTCTTTAAAATACCTCACTCTACATAAATAAAATATTATCTTAAAATGTTGCCACAGCTTTGAGCAAAAGGTGAATTTTATATAAATCTGTTTAAACTAAAATTATACCGCAGACTGTTTAGGCTGTGGTCCAAGATTCTCTTGAAATAGAGTTATGAGTCAATTTTTTTTCATGCTTATAATTAACTTTAAAAAAATAGGTCACGAATCCGACTTTTTTTAATTTATCAAAAAAAAAGTTCAATAAGTAACATGCAGGTAGGAGTAGGTTTGTATGACAATACTTTTTTTGTTTCAGTTATTTTCTAAATTATTTTTCCAAATTTCGGAATGCTGTGGAATGCGCTTTAGGTTGGCTACGATTTTTTAAAAGGCTATTAAAATTATCTGTTGAATAAATAACTTTAAGTCTACCTGATATGAAAACGATTAAATTTGAGTTAAATTTATTCAATTTTATCAATAGGTAAAAACGAATTAGTGGTAGATTTATTTTTAAAAAGTATAATGTTGCTTTTGAAACATCTCAGGAAACATAACTGGAAAAGATCCAATCGTCAACAATAGAATACACTAATATAGTTTCGACTCATTTGAGTTATTTATACATTATTACTCGTAAGGTATAGAGATATAATATTCAAATATTCACTCGTAGAGAGTAATGAAATAGCCGCTGAGAACGCATGCTTTTAAATTCTTAATTCTTAGGCTGAACGGGCACAAAATGGTTGAGACAGAATCAATATCTCCGTGCCAAAAATGGTTGGGTCATATTTTTTGAAGTATAAAGTATTTTGTTCCAACCTGTTGAAAAAGCTGTGTCTTTCAACTTTGGCAGTACAGCTTTATTGGTGTTTATCAATGAGTAGGCTTTTGTTTTTTGCCGAAAGCGGAAGCTTCAGAAACAGTTCTTCAAAATACTGTGTGATTTACATTTATTCTTGACAGTTTTCTACTTTTTAAGCGCTTGTCCGCAGTCACCCAGCGAAACATGATAGTAGGGGCTAGTGTAGACCTTTGTTGTGTGACAAGTGTGCGTGGTGTACACTTACCCTTACTATCATGTTGTGTCGAGACTACGGACTAGCGAATTAAAACAAAAATAATTTTTTTCAATAGATTTATTCAATTATATTCCACATCCCACTTTCATAACTCAATGAAGATTGTAATATGTGAATCTCAGACAAGTTTAATTGTTTTTTCTATGATTACACCAGTATAATAATCCTCTGGAATTCCACTTGCCACAAAACCGATCTTGCTTGAATAATGAGTTTTCCAGATACCTTGTTGGGGAGAGGGGGTAATGGTGCCACCTTAAGGAAAAATTCATTTTTTTGGCTTCAATTTGATCTGAAACTTTTGTTGCTAGTACTTAAATGTACTAATAATTTGTTTTCCAAAGTAAATATATATTTAAAAGTACATTATCCTGCTTTCAAAAAGAAAAAAAAAAACTTTCGATGCAGAATGGTGAAATTGCCCCACGCAGTCCCCATGACCACAAGAGTTTGGGTGTGTATGAAATATGAACGACAAATGCATTGAAAATAACTATTTAATGCTTATAACAGTTGTTTTGAATTGTTTTTTACCAAACATATGGCAAAATCATACATTTCTTATCAAAGATTCAAACTAATATATATATATATATATATATTTTGAGTTCTCTCTGATCTCTAGTAGCGGAGATACACCTACGCGAAAATCTGAATTAAAAAATTCATTTTTTGCATAAATCGTAAATTTAAAAAATCCGCCGTCTGATCGACACAAGACTATTTTTCCGAATTCCTAAGAAAATTCTGCATAAAATATATTTTTTCTACTTTCTCTGGAAAATTATGTTCTGGATATCGGATCTCATTGTAATTAGTCGGAAACCATAAAATCACATGCTGATGGACTATTATACAATGTTGCACTGAAATAGCAACGAAAAACTTAGCAATAATATAGAAAATAGAGGACCTCATTGAATCAAAATGGCCGCTACTTCACACTGTCTCTAGTTCACTCGCACCCTGAGCTCAATCGGGGAACCGAACAAATGTTTCCAAAGACCGTTGTTCGTCACAAACTTAGGAACCGGTGTTCCTCAACCACTACAAACAGGGGAACTTGGTAGCTCGCTTTAGAGGAAAAATCGTTCAGAACAGACCTGAAGGAAAACTGTTGATTCTCTAAAGTTTTCCTTTAAGTGTGGAATGAATTTTTATTTTTCTAATACAGCGATAATTAGTGGCCGCCTTTAGGGAATCCGGAAATCAAACTGCGAGCGGTTTTTCACCAAAGATGATCAGTTAAAATATTTGGTCGATACCAGATGCATTTAAAATTGTATTAAAAATTATATAGCAATTGTTGAACGAGGATTTAAACTAGTAAATGATGGTTTGGGGCACCATAAAAACATTAAACACTTAATTAAGGATTGATAAATTATTTTCTACTTCTATAATTTTGTTTTTACTGAAAACTAGTTTTAAATGTTATACATTCATCTTCAGTTCTAAAAGCACACAAAAATTAAAAAATAAGCTATTTAAAATTCAGCTTGATATTATTGTAGATATTAAATTAAATGCAATATAAATTATTATTATAAAACATTTATGAATTATGAATTTAATTAAGACAAGAGATCAAATACATGTTTGTATTCACCAAGGTTTAAGTAGATTATAACAAACAGGAAAGGTTAGATTGGTTTATTCTCGCACTGAACTAGTTAATGAAGAGAGGTGATGGGTTTTTAGGTAAATGGTATCGTGGTAAATAGGCGTCGCGGTTTTCTCAGTAATTCCGGTGAGTAATTGTTTTTTCTGTTATGGATGGGAATACATTTAAGATTAGACTATTGGAGATATTTATTTAGTGATTTGAGCAAAAAATATGGATTGGATTTGAAGGATTTTATTATTTCAAATGATTCATATTTATTTAATTTGAGACTGTTTTCAACGTGAGTCTTTGATGAATTTATGTTTTTTTTTCATTCAATTGAATTGCAAAGTTGTAATTCTCTGTCTTATTATTATATGCACTTATATGTTCCTTTAATCTCTGATTTAGTACTTAACATAGAACTTAATGTGAATGTATAACATTTGTAACTAGTTTTAAATAAAAACAAAATTATAGAAGTGGCAAATAATTTATCAATCCCTAATAAGGTTGATCCTTCTATACTATCATGCGTACGTCAACTGATTAAACACTTAGTCAATTTATTATTGGTTCAATATATACCGACGTTTCCGCCTACTTTGTTGGCCTTCTATAGAAAAGTTGGGGGTACAACAAGAACAGATAGCTTATAAATAAAGTGGAAATACATAAAATATGGAGTACAAAAGAAAAAGTTACATTATTATCATTATTATGTAAGAGAGACTGAAAAATAAATATATAAGAAAAGGACAAATTAAGATGAAAATTCTGGCCAAAAAACAATAGACCAAGGTGTTATCTGTTCGAACATTTGTTTCAGTGAAGGCTTGGCAGCGAATTCACTTCCTTTATATTGGTTTCCTTCTTTTTTTTTTCTTTGTTTTGTTTACATTTTTCCCTTTGTTTGACCTAGTTCCTCTCGAAGGCATTGTCTTGTTTGGAATTTGGGCATAAGGACAACATTTTAGACAACCAATTAATATATCAGTAAGGAAGCCAGGTACACCTGCTGATAGTTTATTAAGAAGTTACTAAAATTGGGTCTCTAAGCCTTCTAAGAAGCCAAGACTCGTGTTCTACACCTGCGGGATCTTATAATTAATTGGCCCCATTAGTCTAAGATGAAAAGATTTTACTAACAAGTTAGATTATCTAGATGAGATGCCATTGTAACCTATCATTAGGCTTCAATTTGCTTTAAGTGATTACTATACACGTTAGCAATATTTTGATATGAAAATTCAACAAGATTTATCTTTGAAAATTGAGAAAAACTATGATGGGAGTCATGTAGTTGGAGGCAGCGAAAGTTTAAAATTTTAAGGCTCAAGTAAACATCAAACTTTTGGACGATCCTTGCTCAATATTGTTGAATTAGACCAGGGACATCACGTGAGATTTTGCCAAGTTCTCCCTAAAAAATCGGGAACTAGCCAATTTTCTCAGGTTTACGAGTTTATCTTTGTCCTTCCACCAATGGTCGATACATTTCGAATCTCTAGCATGCTTGTAATTTTAATTATTAAAAAATAATATTGCATTGGCTTTAATAATTTAAGAGATGATAGTAGACCTTAAGAGCAACAAAAAAAGTTCCTATGGACCATGGCTCGATTCCACACAGAAAAGTAGAAAATATAATTTTTGTGAGTTTTTTTTTTCGGTAAGTCACATTTTTACTTCATTGTACAAAGTAAAGGAAGTATTGCAATCGCGAAAATTTTCGGTTTTCAGATTTCAACGAAAATATCCATTTTGTCCATCCCTGAATCCATTTTGACAAGTTTCGTCGTGGCGTCTGTACTTACGTACGTAATGAGTACCTTTAGAAACAAGAGTATGTCTGTGTGTGTCAATAGATGGATGTCGCGACGCCGAGTGTCGTTTTTGAGATACTGCATTCTTCGGAAACTAGTAACCAAATTGTGGATTGTGAATTATGGCACTTTTTGAGACACCAATTTATAGTTTAATAGGCGTACATGGAAGTCATTTGTTGTCCACATCAGATATTTTATTGAATATTAAACGATCTCTCTAAAACTATTCAAGTAATTAAGTTCCAATTGCACCATTGTAAGCTAGATAAAATTCCCTCTACAAATTGTAGTTTGACTTAACTAAATCCATTTTTAGGGGGCTATGGGGGGGGATTAATAGCGAAAACCTGCAGAGTAGCAGGGGACTGAGAAAGTCATTTACAAGCTAAGAGTGATTTTAAAATCTGCACATTCTGACTAGATTAACAAACTTCTTTGATATTTCCTGTTCATTCAAAATATTATGTAATTTCCGAGGGTCAATTAAATGTACGATAAAGAAAAATACCCAGGAGAATATATGGGTCTGTTTGTGAGGACGGCATCTGGAAGATCAGTTAGTTTGACGAGCTTGAAGAAATGTTCGCAGAGCCGGATCTGGTGTCCTTCGTTAGAAAGAATTAGTTGAGGTGGCTGGTACATGTAAAGCGGATGACTGGTGGTACGATACCCAAGAAGCTTTTGAGATGTAGGCCTGGAGAAGGAAGAATAAGAAGGCGTCCACGATTAAGATGGAAATATATAATATATATATATATATATATATATATATATATATATATATATATATATATATATATATATATACATATATAAATATATATATGCAATATGGAGACATTGTTAAGAGGGATGGGAATCAGAGAATCAGAGTGTGGAGAAGAGTGGAGGACGCTCAGACCCTTGATGGGCTGTAGTGCCAGAAAGTGAGTAAGTTCTAACGGTAAATATATATATATATATATATATATATATATACATATAGGAGAGTCGGGGTGGCCGAGCGGGTTAGCGCGCACAAACCCAAAGGTTGTGAGTTCGAATCCCGGCACCGGCACTACTTTAATTTAATTAAAGTAATAATTCAGGAAATTAATCTTCCCTCCCCCCGGGTATGTGAGGCTCGTCAGCCTACTGGAGGCTACTCACGCAGACCGGACGTAGGAGTGATGACCCTACCCCATGTACCTTAATTGTGAATCGCGTTGTGGTTTTCCAGGACATAAAATAGCCGCCCGGAGGTTTGGTCCATGTACGGTCTGTCTCGGGAAATAAATATAGGTCCTCGTGCGCCTGCTGATTCCGAACAGCCATAATCCGTGGATCTAGACCAATTTGTCACTGTCCTTGAACTCGAGTGAGTCGATGGGAAGGACACTGCCGAATTAGCCCCAAAGGGACCGGCTATGGAGCAATAGGCAGCCTGCCGCTGCACCATGGAAACCATGGTTCGCAGCAACGTGAGGTTGGGTGACCCCCTCCAGGCTGTCTTTGCTCCCGCAAGTAATAAATGTCTGTAAGAACACCACATCGCGCGGCCAAAGATCTACAAGGTCTATAGAGCCAACCGAATATATTTATATATATATATATATATATATATATATATATATATATATATATATATATATATATATATATCATATATTAATAATAGTACATATATATTTATATATATAATAATAATTATATTGTATTTTGTACAATGTATTTTAAAATATTTAAGTTATAACATACCTCATGCTAGACTGTGAGACTAAAGTCATTAGGCCCAATAAAGTTATGTATTGTTTTTTCACTTTTCTTGTTTGATTTTCCATGATCATTTAGCTTTTTAGAGCTCTGTCAATAGTTTATTGCTAGTGTTCGAGGGTCTGATTCGCACTTCTTATGTTCACAACTAATTCTTTTAACAAGTTTCTTGTTTATTTGCTTATGATATAGATACAGTTTAAAGATACATTGAGAATGAGTGTCCACTTTCCTATTTACTTTCAATATCATATTTTTTCTTCATTCTCCTACTCTTTTCTCAACGTTTTCTAGATTTATTAGGATCTGTTTGTTATCGAGCTAAGATAATCGGTAAATTGGTTAGTCAGAAGAAAGTAAGAAGTTGACGAATGTGAAGAAACCATGATCGCTAAACATTCATCTAGCACAATGTTTCTCAACCTGGGGGGCTCGCCCTTGTAGGGGACGTGATAAAACTAAAGAGGGGGAGAGGGGCGCGGGTATATCGAATAAAACATATTGACAAAAAATAATTTATTTTACAGAAAACATTCTGACAAAATAAAAAATAAAATACACTGATATAATACACTTATAAATAGGCATTGCACAATGTATTTAATAATTAAATTAAAAACATGATTAATACTTATTAGTGACTCCCTTGGGTTCACTTTCTAGAATATTCGAGACAAATCTATGCATTGATATTTGGAATATTGAATTGTATATGATATATTTGAAAATTACAATCGATATATGCATTATATGATTATGCAAACTAAATTAAATAGAAACTGATTACAGCACGATTTCAGTGAAAATTATTGTATGAGGGAGGGCGCGATGAAAATTGGATCTAAAAGATTGAGAAACACTGATCTATCAACTTACCAATGATAGTATACCATTTAAATGTATATATATATATATATATATATATATATATATATATATATATATTTTTTTTTTTTTTTTGAAATCAGAGTTGATTAAGTTAAATCACTGATATTTTTTTATTTTTTACTTCAATTCTTTTTGATTTCTTTGACTACGGGTTATACGGTAGATATAATAACTGCATGCCAGAGTCAGGCCAACCCTTCCAGATAGCAGCACCGTTAGAGGAAACGACATTGGCATTGGCAGTGCTACCAACATGTCCTTGTCCTCTATTTGTTAATAGCAGTTTGTCTTGGCCGACCAATTGCTCTGTCAATTGTCTGGCTGTGTCCAATGTAATAAGAGTCTCTTCTGAACCCACTCAGCTGGCAATAACTCCATCAACAGATCCTACGATTTAGGAAGCAGTAGCAGATTTTGACTTTGCGAGGGTCCTGGACGGAGGGCTAAGGACGGAGGACCGCCACGGGTATTGGCATGAATGAAATAGTTATGCATTTGTCTATAGTGTATTAGTTATTTAGTTATTTTTATATAGCGCGGGGATCCCAGGGGTCGTCCTTTTCAACCCCCTTGAATCCGCCACAGTTAGGAAGCATTTTATTCTTTTGAGGATTATACAGGTGTTTTAAGTTATAGTGCTAACGTAGTTATAACAGGATATAATGAAGTATCTTATTTGTTTCTAGTTTGGTTATATATATATATATATATATATATATATATATATATATATATATATATATATATATAACATTTAATTATTGTTTTAGAGATTAGTGAAGAGAAACTTCTAATTTTAAATTTCTGTAATGAATTTATATTTAAATAAAATTTCTTCTAATGATATTAAGAATATTATAAGCAAGGAAAGATTGACTTTAAATCATATTATGACATAATTTATATGAAGAGAGGTGAAGATGGGGTACTTCCTCCGAAACGTTGTCAGCCACGTATTTAAATTCAGATATTCGTCGAATTATAGATTTTTCTCTGAAGGAAATTGATTAAATAGTTCTTTAAATTTAAAAGAACGACTTTGTAAATTTATTTCTTGAATAAATTATAAATCTAATAGGTTGCTACCACTTGAGATTAGTGTTTAGGTATCTTCGAAAATTTTCACATAAAAAGAATAACATCTTTATCCAATATATCAATCAATTGCTGCAATAATGTCATTACTTGAAATTCTGTATGCGAGATTTGAAGATTTAAATACTGTATTAATAAATATCTGATGTGGATGAAACATGACTTCCTTTACGCCTATAAAATATTTTTTTATGAAGTTTGTTATGACGTTCAAGTAAAGTACCACTTCCGGTTTGCCAATTATAACCAAAATCTATTATATTATTTATATTAATATATAAGTCTTATATAGAAAATTTTAGAAGTTTTGCATTATATTTTAATATAATGTTTGATGAAAACTATTATGACCTTCAAGTAAAGTACCACTTCTGGTGATCTTGTAGTAACCAAGGTGTACAACTAGATGTTACAACAATCCCAAATACAAAATTTCAACTTTTTACGGCTAACCGTTTTTGAGTTGTACGAGATACGAACGAATGTAGTACATTTGACGCCATGATGAAACTAGTCGAATTGGATTCAAGGATGGTCAAAATTGTTGCAGCAAATGAGGGATATGTTGAGCTATTTTGCGGTGATTACTATCTTTTTTGGTTAGTATTTTTTAGACTGTTTATGTGAGATGTACTATCTCTGGTCTGCATTTATACGATCTTATCTGTTTCTGTCCTGATGATGCCTGGATTGATGAAGGTTGACTGATTATTTATTTACTGCTATTTGAGAGAATTAAGGCTTTGTTTTGGAATTTCGAGAGAATATTTTATTAATTCACTCCCAATTAACATATTATACATAGAAAAATCTCGCCTTATTTAAAAAAAAAAATTCTAATACTCTTTACTAATTAGACTTTGAGAAAGTGTATTACTAACCTATTTATCTACTGGAAGTTTTCAAGGAAGTCGAATCTTCACAGAATATGTGGCTTTGAAGATTTTTCGAAGTAATCGATAAAATTTTCGGTTTTTCGATTTCAACGGAAATATCCATTTTGACCTTCCTTGAATCCACTTCGTCTAGTTTCATCATGGCGTCTACTGTACAACATTCGCTCTTATCTCGCATTACTCAAAAATGATTAGCCATAATAAATTGAAATTTTGCATTTGGGATTGTTGTAGCATATAGTTGAGCACCTCCTTTTTTGTTTACTACAAGATCACCTGAAGTGGTACTTTGCTTAAAGGTCACAATAGATTTTCATCAAACATTGTATTAAATATAATGCAAAACATCTAACGTTTGGTATATAAGACCTATATATTAATATAAATAACATAATAGATTTTTGTTATAATTGGCAAACCGGAAGTGGTACTTTATTTGAAGCTCATAATAAACTTACACCAAAAATTCCATTAAAATCAAATACAGAGATCATATGGATAGATGATAAAGGTTACAAACGCGATTTTTTCCCACTATAATAAACGAATTTTATTACTTGTTTTGAGTGTTAAAATTGAGCGTAGACTTTCATAAAAAATTTATATTAAATGTAAAAATTCTCAAATTCGGTATATAAGACTTTTTTGTATATATAAATAATATAATAGATTTTTGTTAAAATTCGATAAACGGAAATGATAATTTACTTGAAGTTCATAATAGACTTTTTTAAATTTTCTTAATAGAGTTTTTAAATGGTTCTCTATCAATTTTAGAAATAAAACCGTCAAATAAAAGTTTTAGAAAATTCAATTCTGACATCTAACACTTCAAGAATTACGATTCAGGGCACCATCACAAGTAACCAACGCCAATAGACGTCGCGGCGCCGAGTGTCGTTTTTGAGATACTGTTAATCTACAATACTGTTATATTTATATATATTATATATATATATATATATATATATATATATATATATATATATATATATATATATATAATTATATATATTTAATACTGTTAATCTAGTAACCAAATAGTGATTCAGGATCAGTTTTTGAGTCACCGATTTGTAATTTATTATACGTACAATAAAGTCACGTGGTATCCACACCAGATTTCTTATATCTATTTTAATTATTAGTTACCAATCATTAGGTAATATATTTTTTTAAATTGATTATTATTATTTCTCACTATTAATTGTTGACATGAGTTGATGAAGGTGTTATGTTACAAATTTGAATTTTTGAGATAAAGACAAATAAATTTTTTTTATATAATTTTTTAATTATTACACGATCTATACAATCCACCGATAAATCATGGAATTAACCAAAAATCTTAGGTTGTTTATGTTGCAGCACCTTTAATCATAAGAAAAAAATATCAATATTTGAAAATTTTGTTGCATAGCAGCTTAATCCACTAATGTCTTCAATTAATTACAATCATTTTAATTCAATGTGGTTTATATTGTGTAGAAGAACCCTGTATTGCTTGAGTACATATAAAAAATTTGATTAAGAAATTGTAGAATATTTATTAAATTACATGTTTAATGGCCCAAAACAAAAACAAATCCTGAATGATCTAAAATTTTGGTGAAAGCATGTAATCGAAACAATATTAAAAGGTAGTATCGGCTTCATATCCCATACACCATTTTAAAAATTTATAAATACAAATTCTGTGATAAAAATATAATTTGAAAAAATATAATATTTGTGAGTAAAATGTCTGACAGTTATTATTATAATCCTAATAAGATTATATCTAGAAAACTGTTAAGAATTTTTTTTTAAAACTACTACATTTAGTAATCATTGTTTGACATGGCAATAATTTAGGCAGCGTTCCAAGCTCCATGGGTTCGGACTATGCGAGGAATCTCAGAGGTCCCTGGCCCCATTGTTTCTGACTAAATGACTTATAGTTCTGACATTGCTCTGATTTAGGCCTCGGAATTCAATTATAACTCTATTTTGCACTAGTTTAGAATAACTATATTATTCTAATTCCTTTAGTTTTGTGATAATAATATTTTAATTATAGTAAATAAATATTGGGGAACGAGATGCACTTTAGAATCTTAATGTAACAAACTTGTAAAAGATATCAAATAAAATTTCTGTTTAAACATGAGATCTCTCTATACAAACTTCATAAGTAGCATATATATTATAGATTACACAAACAATGAATAATTGAACATAAATATATAATATAAATTAAGAGAAAATAAGATTCAAACATTTTCAAAATTTAAATATAATCAAATACAAGATTTTTAATTAATTGTATACTTAATTTCATATTTGATATTGTTGTTTCATAACAAAATCTTTGTTCTTTTTTATTGATTTTTCAAACTGAAAACGTATTTTATTTCTCATTTTTATTAACTTTATGTATAATTGGTTTCGGTTAGAATAATAAAAAATATTATAATTTAGTTTATAATTGTATTTGTTGGAAACAGCAATAAATTTTGTTCTATCTATTTTCTTCTTTGATATTATAATTTTTAGGAAAGAATTATTTTATTAATTTATCTGTTAGTGATTTTTAAATGTAACTTACATTATAAAAAAAGTAAAAGAATATTTTGGTTATTTTATTACTTATTTTGAGTTTGTTTTTTTAAATGAAATGAAAATAATACATCAAAATGTAATCTCTGATTATGATCAATATATTTATGAAATATTGTTATGCTTTTTCATTTAAACAATCTGTATTTTGGAAATCCGTGATTTGACACATTTTATTTTTGCTTATTTCTATTGTTTTACAATTTGAGTCTATTGCCTAGGTTATTAGCTCTAGTCTCATATAATAATACTTTGTTATTTTAATCTATTACTTTAATCATCCAGTATTTTTCACAGTAAAAAGGATTGTGAAAAACAGTAGACATTCTAACAGTTTCAGATACTGCGGCAGTATACCACAAAAATTTCCACAATAGGCTGACTTACAACTTAAGTAGGGTTACTTACAAGTTAAGTAGGGAGGTGTGGGGCATGTTGGTACTAAATTTTACAAAGTTCGACTTTCCAGAATGGTAAATTTTTTGTTTTTGAAGCTAGATTTTTTCTCTTTTTTAAAAAATATTCCTTAGACGATTATGTTTAAATGTTACATTCAAGCCTATGCTTCAACCAATCCCAAATACTCAATGATTTTCTAGAATGTGGCTTACAAAGAGACTTATTAACATAACTATTATCCAGATAAGCTCAAATTGGCTTATTGCAAGAATACTTTGCAGATGGCAAATTACTTTATTTTCAAAATATATTTTGAGAATTTAAATAAAAAATATAATCTATTTTTAAATGATATACTATATTATTTATTACAAAATTTTGTTTTGAAATTTATTTAATCTTATCAAAAAGCTGAAGCACCTAGCATCATGTGGGAATTGTTTTACAATAATATTTACTGTGTCAAAATAAATGTAATTAAACAAAAACAAAACAAAAAAATATCTATTCTTCATTATCTCTTTTTTAATTTTATTTGTTACTTAAAAATAAATTATTTTTAGTGTTAATAGAAAAAATAAAGACAAATATTTTAAATTATTAAATAGATATATTTTAAATATTATTATTCGAATAAGGGCTTCTAACTGTATTAAAACTATCATAGGATATTTCACAAAACTGAAATTTTTTAATAAGATTAATAAAATAGTAAACAATTATTACGTTAAAGCTTTAAAAAATAAAATAATTGGGATAAAACTGCCAGCCAGCGTGTATTATGAACCATGATTGAATAATAATTGATTAATAGCCCCACAACAGCCCATAATGGGCCCAATGGGACTGTTACTGATAGAAAGCATTGCTCTTGACCTAAAATATAAATATATAAATATAAATAATATAAATATAAAGAATGTTTTTACAGTATTCTTGGGAGACAGTTTACTTCTTTTCTGTTCTAGTTAATTTAGTATTATAGTTTATTTATGAATTTTATAAATCTAAGATTATTCCATAATTATTAACAATATGCGTCGTTAGGGATGTCTTTTGTATGAGACTATATCCCCCTTTGCCAATTGTTAAAAATATTGTTAACTGTTAAAAAACCCATGAAAGACTCTCCAAGCCGATCTGTAAATAAAGAATAAATAAAAAAAAAATATTGATTTATCCCTTGATTATTTTCAAATACTCATTTTTTTTTTGAGAAGTAGGAAGGTAAAAAAATAAACATATGATCTAAATATTGGTAGAGTTTTAAACAAACAATTTTTTTAATTTTCAATCCAAGTTATGCAATAAAAAAAATCAATCATATTTTTCAGAAAAAATAAATATTAATTGGAATATCTATATTTTTTCCATGAAAAATAACTACACTTAAAAAAATGTCATTTATTCAAATTGGCTGATTGCAATGTCCATAGTCATTGATATGTTGGATTAATAATTTTTATTTTAGTAATATCTTAAGTAAATCTAGGTATCAAATTTGACAAGGAGATCGTGTTGCACCTCTCCTTTTCAATACTGCATTACAGGCAATCATGGAAAGAGCAACAATGGATTAGTTGGAGGTGGAAAGATCTTTTATCGGATGACTCAAATACTTGCCTAAGCGGATGATGTCGTTATTGGAAGGTCACTACCTAATGGTAATTAGGTCTGCAAAGGCTTGAGATGGAAGCAGGTAGGGTAGGATTAAAAATAAATAAGAACAAAACTAAATTGTTGATATTAAGAAGAGAGAAGCGAGTACGTCAATAGGAACATTACATGATACGAACGGATACTTTTGTTGTCATTCACAGCTTTCAGTACCTCGGCTCAGTCATCAATAATAGCCAAAATGAAAGGGAGGAAATCAGGAGAAGCATCTCGGCTGGAAATCATGTATATTTTGCCATTGTCAAATCATTAAATAGTAAAATGGTTAGCCGTAAAACAAAATTTACACTGTAAAAAACACTGATTAGAGCTGTAGTGACATATGCCTGTGAGTCTTGGATGCTGAACAAAAATGATTCACAGTTGGTGGAAAGGCTCGAAAGACGCATCTCAGGCGGATCATAAGACCAGTCAAGTAAAATGGAGTATGGTGAAGAAGAAAGAATTCTGAATTATACGACCTTCATGGTATTATGAGCATCTCTTATTTTGCCAGAATACAGAGGTTTAAGTGGCTGGATCACTTGCTTAGAATGGATGTAGAAAGAATGGAAAGATGAGTGTACGAAAACTGTCTTGATGGAGTTAGGCCTACAGGGAGGCCAAAAGGCAGATGGAGAGATAATGTCCTGGAAAATCTCAGGAAACTCCTAAGCATTACGCATGCAAAGGACCGAAACAGATGGGACTTAGAGATTGAGCAGACCAAATATCGCTTCAGGGATCTGTTGCACCATTAAAAGAAGAAGGTTACAAATTTATACCTCATTTTATTATTGTTAACTAATAATTAGTTAACTAATAATTAGTTAAATTAGTGAACATAATAATTAATGGAACTGATGTTTTATTTTATAATTTTTATTTTTATTTAGAATTAATTTAAGTAAGGTAATGTGGGGTGTGTGCACTTAGTTACAAAGTGTAGGTGAGTTTACAAAGTTTGACTTTAAATGACTGTCAAATCTTTATTTTTGAAACTAGATCTTTCTATTTTTTTAAAAAATGTTCCTTAGACGATTGTTTAAATATTACATTCCAGCTCACATTTCAATCAAGTCCATTTTTATGAAATTGATCATTCACTACTACTTAGTACTCAGTTGATCCTGCCTTAATAAGTAAGTGAACAGGAGGTATCTAAAACACTCATTATTTGAGCCGTAGCAGTTGTGGGGCAAGTGCAAAATAGTTTGTTTCCGGAGGATTATTATACTGGTGTAATCATCGAAAAAAGTTAAAACTTGTGTGGTTCACATTTTCCAATCTTCAGTGAGAGTCATGAAAGTAGGATGTGGAACATAACTGAATAAATCTATTGAAAAATTAACTTTTATTTCAATGTGCTTGTCTGCAGTTGCCCTGGCAAAACATGATAATAGGGGTAAGTGTACACCACGCCGACGTACCACAACTAGCACCTAGGAACTAGAAAACTGTCAAAGAGAAACGTGAATCAGAAAGCATCTTGAAGAACAGGTTCTGAAGGTTCCACTTACTGCGAAAATAAAAAAAACATGACAGGCATAATGGCGGATAAACACTGATACAGATGTATAATAGAAGTTGAAAGATCCAACTTAACTGGTTGGAACTGATATCTTTACAACTTGTTATACTTCACCTTAGAGAACTCTCATGGCTGATTTATGAATTTATGCTCCGAAAAGGGCAGCTATTACCAGTTCAGAGTTTTGATTTAACTAGACGATTACGCACTTACCTCTAATTACCATATTATATGTTTATCATCTGTGGCTCGTCCAAGTATGTCAATTTATGCTGGCTTATTTATTGATTTAAAATTATAATTCGTTTAGTTTGATTTTTCTATTCTCTATCAAATTTATAAGTTATATTCTCAACAAATATTTTATCAAATCATGGTTCAGGGGCTAGTGCAACATAGATCATGGGAGTTTGGAATTTCAAATTGACTGTTGAAAATTAGGGTGAACTATGGCTAATGTTCGAGGAGACCCTGTCCCTATAGTTATGAGTATTGTGCAAATTATGATGATGATGATGAGTTTGATAAATATCAATGAGGCGCTGAAATAATTAAACTGGTCATAAAATATTTCTTTTATTTTCATCAAACTATTATAATGAATAATGCATAGTAAATTATTCTGTATTTAAATTAGTAAATTATCCTGAACTCTCTAGATCTGTTAATTCCTTTCAACTCTATGAGATTAAAAAGATGATAAAACTGAGTTAACTTGATAGATCAGCATTACTACTCATTTATTGATTTAGTTTATATTTTTTTAACACAATTGTTAACTTATAAATTTATGTTGCTTTGGTACATTTTATCATTTATAAGTAATATTTTAAAAAGTATTTTAATTTACTGTTTTGCTAAAACTCTATGTTTAAAATAATTCATAAAATATGAATATTTAAAATTTTATAGAAGCTTGCAATTTTAGATTCCCTGCTTCATTCTTGATGAATTTGTATTTTATTAAGGTATAGCGTATTTTAGCCCTATGTCCAATTCTTACTTCAGGGAAATGCATACCTAGGGTTCTTTCTTAAGCAGCTCTTAACAAATACTTGAAGCTTATTCTGTCGCTGTCTTAGTGAACCGTCATGTTTTGGATTCATATAACAAAACTCAATTTAATATCCTAGAATATTTGTTTGTACTTTCAGACAGAGTATAACTGGACATGATCTCTGTTAGTTTTGTGCACCCAGCTTTTTATTTTTTATTTAGTTCCTTCTTCTTTACTGAAGGAATGAGGAACATGATAGAGGAATGAGCTGGTTCTTTCGAAAGGCTCATCTTATCCCACTTATACATTAAGGCAACTTAATTTTAATGACTTATAATTCAATACCTAAACCTTTATTATTTCTAGATTATTATTTGATAAAACTCATTCTGTATGTCTTTATATTATTTTTTATAAATTAGGATATATAAATTTGAACACAGTATAGATTACATTACTATGTAATGTTTAAGTTATGTATAAAATTGCCTATGATTATAATTTTGAGTGATTTAAGAGATTTTAATACGGTATTAGTTCAATATTTGAAATTATGTAAATAGTCTTTGACTATAATGAAAACAGTGCTAAAATCTTTGACTTTGAACTAAGAAACAAAATTAAATAAAATACACAAAATACTAAATGATTAAATGAAAGTATAAATTTATTTTTAATTAATTTATTAGATTTCTTAAAGATTAAGAAATAGATTTTTAACAGTATGAATGGTCAGAGGATTTATAGAAAAGATTGTTTTACCTATTTCTAAAAAGTTCTAAAAAAAAAAAATTATAGCAAAAATAAAATACAACAATTTGTTTTTAATTATTAATTGGTTTTGTTGTCCTTATGTATTCCAACAAGGTATAATTATTGTATAACAGCAAGGCTCTTCCTACTATCTCTATAGTACCTAAATATTGGAGTGATCATTTTTTTTTAGAATGAAATAATTAAATAATAAAACAATTAAAAACCAATCAGAATGGATCTATTGATACATGTAATAATACCCTTATGTAACACCAACAAGGTATCTATATCTGAAAGATGGATTATCATACAGGTTTGGTAACCTTTTCTAGCCAAAGTGGGAAGGTCAAAATTTCGTCCACCACAGCTAATTTTTTTTTTATAACTTTGCTATGAATCAGAAATTTGTAACTATATTATTTGAAATTTATAATAAGAAATATGTACTATCCCGAGTGTAAACAATTTCATTTTATTTTGTAATGCTTTTATTACAATAAGCAATTTAGATATTCAATTTACTTTAGATTTTAAAATAGCTTTAAATGGCTGAAACATCATATAATATATATATGTCTATTTAGGATTTGAATAAAAGGTCTTTAATAATCTAAAAGATTAGTCTAATGATAATTAAGGAAGATTATCATGTACAAACAAGTTCACATATATACACATAAAAACAAATTCAACTAGAAAAAAAAAAAAATATATATATATATATATATATATATATATATATATATATATACATAATTATTATTATATTTATTTTTTATCGCTTAAGCAAGTAGAGCAAGAAAAAAGTGTGACATCATTAATTCAAAGACTTATAATTCATTCATGATTCTATCGTTGGGTCGTATGCTATTATTACACCAACTAAGATATATACCTAACTAAATATTTATTTTGTTATTAATTGACTTGTCACAATCGAATATAAAATACCATAAATTATTTCAAATAATATTTTAACTTTTGCAAAATGTTTTTATCAGCCATGCTTACTATACTTCAATTAAAAACACTATTTATCAAGAAAAATTAATGTTTCATTCGGCGATGTACACTATTTTATCATAGTGATAATACAATCGTTTCAGTAATCACAGTATCAGTAACTTCCTCTTGTTTGTTTTCACTTACATTGAAATCAGCCATTATCAATAATTTAAAAAAAAAAAAATGAATCAGTACCTTTTTGGAATTTAATATCTGAAAAACTAAATGCGATAGAGTTCAAATTAAGATAATTTTGACAGATTCTAATTATAATATTTTATCTTACTGAGGATTATTTTCTGTTTTCCCACACTATGATTTTTTGTTGCGATAATCTTTTAGTTTACTTATTTTTTAACTTGAAAAATATTGTATAATTTTGTAAAATATTACAATATGTCGCCATATTTAAGGGAAATTATTAATACAGATAAGTGTACCTCATAAAATCATTTAGAGGCATACAAAAAAAAATATATATATATATATATATATATATATATATATATATATATATACAATTTAAACAAATAAATATGTAAATTGACAAAATAAAAAAAGTTAAATTATTAAAAAAATATCTGATGTGGACAACACATGACTTCCTTGTATGCCTATTAAACTATAAATCAGTGGCCCAAAAAGTGATCCTGAATTCGGTTACTATTTTCTGAAGATTGCAGTATCTCAAAAACGACACTTGGCGTCGCGACATCCATTTATTGACACACACACACAAATAGGGAGGAAAACCAGTATTTTACACTAAATTTTAACACTTAAAACAAGTAATCAAAATGTTTAATTGGATTGGAAACCAAATTGCGTTTGTAACCTTTTTTACCGAAACATATGATTTATGTATTTAATTTAAATATAATTTTTGATGTAAGCTTATTATGACTTTCAAGTAAAGTACCCTTTTCGGCTCACCAATTTTAACTAAAATATAGTAAATACATTCATATCGATATAAAAGCCCTATTTACCAAATTTGAGATGTTTTACATTATATTTTAATATAATTTCTGATGAAAGTCTAATATGACCTTCAAGTAAAGTACCGCTTCTGGTTTTCCAATTTAGACCAAAATCTAGTATGTTATTTAAATCAATGTATAAGCTATAAATACTAAATTTGAGAAGTTTTGCATAGTATTTTAATACAATTTTTGATCAATTATGACCTTCAAGTAAAGTTCCACTTCCGGTAATCATGTTGCGACCAAAAAGGAAGGTTCACAACTAGATTTTACAATAATCCCAAATACAAAATTTTAACTTTCTACGGCTAACAGTTTTTGAGTTGTGCGAGATATGCACGAACGTACGAACGAACTTTCGAACGTGTCTACAAACGTCATGACGAAACTAGTCAAAATGAATTCAGGGATGGTCAAAATGGATATTTCCCTTGAAAACTGAAAACCGGAAATTTTCGTGATTATAATACTGAAGTAAAAAGATAGAATTATACTTTGGCAAAAAAAAAATGTTATAACACATTTTAATTTGAAGACTTTTAGCCCTATTTCATATACTATATTATTCTACAAGTTTTTTTTCATAATAAAACCTTTAAACTTCTAAACATTTTAATTATCTTATAACGCTTGTGCATTCTCAAAACATTCCATCTAAAAACATGTAATTCATTTGATATACATCTTAATGGAGTCACCATTTATTTGTCTTTACATAGGATTAATTAACATTATTTATATATAAATCTAATCTAGTAATTATTGTTTGGTAATTAAATATTGCTTATTCTTATATTTACTAGTAAAACTCCAGAATCCAGGCGGACGTCTAGATTTTTAAGATATGACTTCGAGCTGCGCATGCTCACAACAAATACAATCAAACCAACGGATCCTTATCAGTTGACGTCGGAGCCTTATTGTAATTTTAATTATTACTGATATAATTGGGTTACCACTGTCGACTTCCACTCTCTACGCTCGCTCAAGAGATCAACTGCCCGCCTCCCCCAATTAAAGTATATCCACAAATACTAACATAATTAAAAAAAAGATAACCCACAATAAATATAGACATGCTGAATTATAGACCAAAAATTCGATACCACTAATCGCGGAATTCGATTGATTGAGTAAATATTTACTTGTGTATTAGTTGTGGGCAGCTCGAAGTATAGTCAGGTCTTAAAAATCTAGACCTCTGCCATGTTGGGGCCACAATTCTGGAGTTTTATCGAAGAAAGGAAATTATAAATTAAAGTAAAGATGCACATTTTAGATGTATTATTTCGCCATTTTAGAAATAATCGTCGGCACATCAATTTATTCTTCATCTGTTTTCCAAACGGATTCAAAATTTCCTCGTCAGTTAGGATTCTAGCTACTGCTAAAACTTCGTCAAAATAGACGAAATCTCGAAAACTTTTGGTTATTTCAGCATTTTGAGGTACATGATTCGCATCCTCGCTACTGTCAAAGAGTTGCATCACTGCTTCCTTGAATTAAATGTCTTCCATCGTTTAATTAAGGCCAAGTCTAAAGACTACAGCTTCGAAGAACAAGACAGCGTTCCGAACATCGTTCCGTACGAATTGGATACGAGAGGGCGATCGGGAGAATCGAGCGTTCTTCGGAAGTTGTGGTCGAGTTCTCGCTCCAGTATCAATCATGGCATCTCAGCAGCAAGTGGCAGCAGCCGCGTAGATTTTGATTGATTACCTTTTGAAAGAGAGGAAGAAAAAACAACATTGGTGGAAGCAGCCAATAGGCTGCTCCCACCAAATTGTTGAAGTTCCAGGAGGTCAGCAGCCTGTACAAAACTTTTACTTGGATGCATCCGACGGATTTTGAATTCTTGCTACAGAAAGTAAGTCCGAAAATCGCGAAACAGGACACAACCTTTCGAAGAGCAATTTCCGTGCAGGAAAGGCTCGCGGTGAGCCTACGGTTTTTGGCCACGGATGACTCCTTTACAAGCTTACAATACCTGTTCAGGATTTCAAAACAGGCAATCAGGCAATTAATCGTCCCGGAATTATGTCAAGTGATAGTGGAAGAGTTACTTGAAGACTACATGCCGGTAAGTATATTTTTATTAGCATCCTAGCATGTTGTTTAACATTAAATCTTTAAATTTAGCATTAAAGTTTTATTTATTTTTTTCTTAAGTCTGCTCCTCTGAATCCCAAGTTAATTTGTTCGTCCATTTTAATAACAGAGGAATATCAAAGTCGCATAAAGTTTGTTGTAAAATGTATTCGTAACATAAAAAATATTAATAGTTGTATATATTGTATATTAAAATGTTTACTAAAGACTGGAATGATGATCATTGTACATTTTTAGATTTTATAGGTCTATTGAAAACTTTAATAGTTTTCTTCAAATAAAAAAATAGATAAAAATAAATCTTATTAAAATGAATCATTACAGAAGTTACTCAACAAGCCGTTGGGAAATCACTTACCTATTTTATAGGAACCTGTTTTTTTATTCATTGATGAGATTAATATTTTTCATATTATGGAGCGTTTGGAGTAGAGTGATCGTAAGTCACTCCCTTAATAATTAATTAAGGTAGACTTTCGCAGGTACTGCCCGCGGTTGCGACTGGCAGAGCTTGCCAATCGTAGTCACTAACTGTTACTGGTAGATATATTTCGCTGAAACAGCCCACCGCAGCGGTCCACTCTTGCATAACCTATAATTTTATAACCTCTCCTATATTTATAATCATACCATATCCGTTATATCTATATAGTATATCATTAAAACCTTTAAAATTATAGGTTATTTAGATACATACAAATTATAGATAAATGAATTATAGATGAATGAATACGTTTATTTACCGCAAACTTTCTGCAATGTTTGTAGACTTAATTTTTTCTTTATCTTTGTCGTAAACTTGATAATAAAACACTTTACAGTTAGCCACTTAAACGTGCAATAGAGCTGTCTTGATTAGAAACCATTCCTGTATTTACCGCTTAGATAACTAATTCTGCCCGCCTATTTAGCTCTAATTACTGAGTTCCAAAGGCTGTTCCAGATAGCAATGACAACTAGAATAATACTCTCCATACTTTGTTCTATCCATTAGTAGAACCACTGGCACAAAGTTGTAATTCAATCACTTTTAGCTCTAGGCATAATAACTTACCAAGAATCGATTGTTCTAATCAGTTAATCGATCAATTATCGGGGTCTGGTAAATAGTAAGATATATATAAGAAGAAGGATATCAAAGTAGAAGTTATTCTGTGCCTAGATATTAGTTAGTTACATTTATATGAAATACTACACGATAGAAGAAAGAAGAGACATATTATTTTGCATAACAATTTTAGGAAATTAGACTAAGTTTCAATGATGTGATGGAAATATGATATAGAAATATCAAACAACATAATCATATTTTCCCTTTACAATAGATTAATTGATTATCACTCTTCGTTCTTCTAAGCCACAAAAAAATAAGGCATTCACAATTTTTATTTTAAAAATAACAAATTAAAGGGGAATAACTAGCAGCATGGACATATGAAATATCTAATGGCCGCCATTTGGATACGAAATGGCGGATGGTAATATCGAGTTTCGAGGATCAGCCTGGAATGACCTTTGACTTTGGTGAAAAATCTAAGAATAATTATTCTTATTATTATAATCGATTATAATCGGCCCAGTAGTTTCGGATAAAAGCCGCCGACGGCAGACGAACTGATTTTTTTTTCTCGATATCTCGATTCTCTTCCTAAAATGTTGAAGGGAGGTTAACATTTTTTTTTTCTTAATCGATTACAAGGTTCATTATTAAAAATGATAAACCAAAAGCTTTCACATAAATTGTTATAATACATTGGTATGCCGATTCCAAAACACTTAATATTTTTCTTGTATACTTTATAAATAGCCGAATTATGGGCATATATGGCCTTTAATCGGCCACCATTTTGAAACGAAACGACAGATAGTAATGTCGGGTTCCGAGGATTATCCTGCGGTGACGGCGGACGGACAATTTAAAAAAAATTAAATATTTGGATTCTACCTACTTCGAAACGTAAAACCTCTAATTTCGTGGGTTTGGAAAGTTTAATTTTTTTTTCTTGGTCGATTACAAGGGTTCATTATTAAAAATTTATAATCCAAAAACAACAACGTTAAACCCGAAAGTTATTGGGGATGTAAGTGCCAAATATGAACCGACATTTTAATTTATATATTTTTTAAATCGTCGAATGATAACAAAAGGAATCAAACCCATCGACGTAACCTTAATTTGTGGTGATGGTCAACAAGTGCCTCTTGAATCATCGCCACTACCAGCTTGATATATAAAAAAACAAACAACTTAGAAACCTGTTCGCGGAAGAGATGTTGAGCATTCCGATGATTCATTTCTTATAAAAAATATCTGATGTGGACAACACATGTCTTCCTTCTACGCCTATTAAACTATAAATCGGTGCCTCAAAAAATGATTCTGAATTTGGTTACTAGTTTCCGAAGATTGCAGTATCTCAAAAACGACACTCGGCGTCGCGACATCCATCTATTGACACACACACAAACAAATGGGGAGGAAAACCAGTATTTTACACTCAATTTTAACACTTAAAACAAGTAATAAAAATGTTTAATTGGATTGGAAACCAAATTGCGTTTGTAACCTTTATTACCGAAACATCTGATTTATGTATTTAATTTTTGATGTAAGCTTATTTTGACCTTCAAGTAAAGTACCCTTTTCGGCTCACCAATTTGGACCAAAATATAGTAAATACATTCATATCGATATAAAAGACCTATTTACCAAATTTGAGATGTTTTACATTATATTTTAATATAATTTTTGGTGAAAATCTAATATGACTTTCAAGTAAAGTGCCGCTTCCGGTTTTTCAATTTATACCAAAATCTAGTATGTTATTTAAATCAATATACAAGTTATAAATACCAAATGTGAGAAGTTTTTCATAGTATTTTAATATAATTTTTGATAGAAATCAATTAATACTTCCGGTGATTAACCAGTGACCAAAAAGGGAGGTTCACAACTAGATTTTACAAAAATCCTAAATACAAAATTTCAACTTTCTACGGCTAACCGTTTTTGAGTTATGCGAAATACGAACGAGCGTACGTACGAAAGTACAATTACAATACTTCCTTTACTTCGGACGAGGAAGTAAAAAGAAGCTAACTTAAAACAGTTGATCTTATAATGACTGGTATACTTTTATTTCAAAACATGAATTTTTTCAAATTTATGTTGAATAGTTTCTTTTTGCTGTCATTAAGTTAAAATATAATCAATGCAGGATTTCTGCGTTAGCACATGTCCAGGAATTTATTAAAAATTCTTGATTAATCACTCATGAAGTAAGTAGAGAGCCTTTTTGCAATTTTGGACTAGATTTTTGCTAACAAAAATATACACTAATGGCCCAAAAAGGGATTTTTTCATTTAGTCAGGTTATGGGAAATTACTGGAGGAATTACAGACCCTTCACTACCTGCCTTCATTCTTTCGAATTGATTTTCTCCAAAATAGAACTATATATATTTTCTTTAAATAGTTCTAAATTATTTTCTTTCATTGTCGTATGTTGAAAAATAAAATAATTTACAATCATTTAAAAATATATGACTTCTATTAGTTAATATTTTTTTTATTTTTTTTTTTATAAACCTTAACCAATGTTTACGAGTGTGTTTTTGTTAAACTATCGATTGTTTTATGTATCATGGAGGCCGATCACATTGGAAAATATAATTTAAAAATAAAATTGGAAGGAGAGATGAGTACGTTATTGATTACAACGCTAGGGACGGACGAAAAATATTATAATCAGTATTGTGCTGTTATTGTATACTGTCGTAGTGCTCCACAAGTTTAAATTTTTTCATAATCAAAAGCGATCCTAAGCGATAAGAACCCTTGAGATAATCAAACAAAAGAGGCCTCTTAGAAATAAAATATTAATTTGAATTTAAAAAAATATATATACCGTCACATTTAAAAGTGACAACAGAAAAGAGGCATTTGTCTTGTACAGTAACAGCTAATAATATAATAAAATTGCGATTTCAATTGACAACAGAAAAGATTCAATCCCAACTTTTCGTAGTAAACTATAAAACATTTTTTGCTTTAAACATCTAAGATAACAGTGCCTATGTTAATAGCCTAAAAATATTTTAGAAATTTCAATTAATTCATTATTTCGAAAAAATTGATTCGTCATACCTTGTTTCTAAGCATCAAACGTTTTATGACTGAACCGTTTTCGATGAAATTTAAAGAGAATGGTAGCGTTTCAGAGATGTGAAAAAAAAAAAAGTGAGTATCGAAATTAAGCCTGTTGAATAACAAAAAAAAATCAATCTGTTGTATAACAATAACTGAAGTCAATGAAATCGATCTGCCTTTATTTTGTATGAAAATGAACTGCATAATTTTTTTGTTAGACCCATCGTTATGACACCATCAAAAAATTAATTTTAATATTCTATTAAATTAACAGGCCTATAAATTTAATAAACTCCGACTACGAAATTACTTTTATATCTTACAATCCTATTCGTCTTAAAGTACAGAATGTACTAGCATATCTACCTAAGCGCATCGGTGGGTGTTGTAGTCGGGTGCCTTCCACACCAAAACGAAAATGAAGACTCTTCTTAACTCAATACATTAATTTACTTTCTGTATGTTTACATGCACAGATGCATGGAGTTTTCTGTATTTTACAATGCTCAGATGAATGGGACGGAATATAGTGCAAGGGGCTATAACATATAGTGGAAGACAACCGACTACTACACCAAGGTACAAATATTCATAGGCGTCAACTTCACAAACAACCCACCAATGCGCTTAAGTAGATATCTAGATTAAGTAGAAAATCCAGTTACGCCACTGTATACAGATATATATATATATATATATATATATATATATATATATACACACACACACAAGTATTATTTGTAGAGCGTTACAATATATGTATAAATTTCCCCCTCCTCTTCCCCCTTACGCGATTCCTAATAGGCTTTTCGGGCCTAATAGCTTCAACGGGTATGAACTCGGAGATTGTTAAAAACAGTGGCTTTTCGTAGCGGTATATATATTTTTTAATATATATATATATATATATATATATATATATATATATATATATATATATATATATTTTTTTTTTTTTCCTATCCTCCTTTTATTTAAAATCTCTTTCACACATATAATGAACAAGTCCTTACATTACCCGAAGGTATTCCAAGGCAAAGCTATTACAATGTCCGCTGCGTGCAGGGGTTTCATATTCAGGCATTGGATAGTTATTAAATCGGAAGGGACTATATTAGCGAGTAGAGAGGCATTAGAATAAACGCTAAAATAGGATATTTTAGCTTCTGCCAAGTAACTCGGATAATAGTTCAAATCGTTTATTCGGTTGTTTTCTTTTCAGTCTGAAGGGGTCCTCCATGTCTGTCTATTGTCGATGAGGAGTACCAAACAACGCATTTCCTGATTCATAATAATAAAATAATTAATTAACTTTTGTGTAGTGAACTTGCTTCCACGAGTATAAAGTTTTCTAAGCTATTACAGACATGCACGTTAGCTTTACTGTTTGAATATTGTGGGTTAGGACTGAAATATATCATTTCTACTGCAATTAATGATTAATAAGAAAATATATGCAATATAAATATATATAGATACAATTATACCTATCAGACATTTAATTATAATTAAACTAGGCAATGCATCAAGTACAATTCGATACTTTAGTGTTTAAAATTTCCATAATATTGTAGAGTTTATTTAGTTTATTTTTATTTATACGAATATACAATTGCTAATTCCATTACTTTAATAATATTACTAAGATCTAAGTTTTACTAAGAATATTGGGAAGTGAACGGCTTAGCATTGAGTCCATTGACTCCGCTCTATGCTACCTGGAATAAGAAAAGGTTTGCTGGAATGCCTCATGACGTCAAAAGGTCGCCTTGGTCAGTTCATCAGAAACCTCAAGCAAAATGGATATGCCATTTTCCATTATATATATATATATATATATATATATATATATATATATATATATATATATATATTGCATTTAAATCCTCAGTATTTTAATTTTTTATTAAAAAAATAAATAATAAGAATTGCAGTTGATAATAAAGTAGCAACTCTCTCTATGCTGTTATGTTTATTATTGTTAAGTATAAGGAACTCAGAGATCAATCTAAAAAAAAAGTACCAGTAAGTTTAAAGAAGTTGTGAACTTTGCTCTTTTATACTTATATCTGTATTTTTTTCCCAAAGAAAACAACAACAAAAAAAATAGTCAAAATACAAAAAAAGGGACAAAAAATAAGGTTAAAATTCAATTCGAAGATTCCGATAGCAAAGCCTTAAGATCAATCAAATAGCACTAAATAATTAACCAGTGAAATTTTCGCCAATTAAGGACTCACCAGGACATAAAAATACATAGCATGAATACAGATTTCAAGACAGTACATCTAACATCAACAGTCAAAAAAATACCCATCAACTTGGATAGTGCATCACTCCAAGATATCTCGCACATAACGTATCTCATGTCTCTGGTCTGTATTTTTGTGATCTAGTCTTTTTCAGTTCTCGCAATGCCTGAATTGGCGAAACGTTCGCTGGTTAGTTATTTACTGATATTTAAGAAACGTTGTTTTTGGTGTCTTACAATTATATCCTTGTAGGAGTGGGAGAGGCCTTCCAACTTCCAAAAAAGGAACTTTTTGGAAAATAAAAAATATAATGTTTATTTATTTATTCCACTTCATTTCAGTAAAAAAAAATAAAACGCTTCAAAACTGTACACAAGAACCTCTAAAGAGATAGAAATAATTTTTCTTACAAAAGTAATTTATTAAGTTACATTGGTAACCAATCCAAATCAGCCTGAACAGTACAATAAGTTTATATTTTTTTATGCCGGTTCACAACCCTTAGAATTTTGAAGAGAACAACTTAAAAATTAAAACGAACGAATTGTGCTCCACTCTTGGTGGCTTGGAACCGACATAAAAAAATATTAACTTATTTTACTGTTCAGATTGATTTGGAATAGTTACTAATGTTACTTAATAATTTACTTTTGTAAGGAAAATTATTTCTATCTCTTTAGCAGTTCTTGTGTACATTTTTTAAGTCGTTTTTTTTTCCTAAAAGGTTTTTATTTATTTCCTTTTACCGTAGCATTTCGATGTATTTTTTTTTCTATCACATTTCTCAGTGTGTACACTTTAATATGAAACGCGTGGGCATGACCTATAAAACATGCTGCTTCTACGATACAGAAAAGATTAGCTTATTTATTTATTTAGTATAAAATGACAACTGTTGAATTCACTTTTTTTTTATTTTTTAAGTATATGCCTATGTTATTAATTGTCTTTTGTGTGTTCCACTGTTGGGAAAATGATTGTTTCATTTCTTTGATAAATTGTTACCTACTTTTCTGTAAAATATTTGTCTGTCAAGTACGAAAATAATATTAAGTAGTAAGTAGGAGGAAGCAGTCAGGAGTTCCACAGGGCAGTGTACTGGGACCATTGTTAGTCAATATCTTCACGTCAGACTTACCCGAAAATGATAATACGTTAATTGGCTACACTTGCTGATAACACAGCACTTCTCATATCCCACAAAAAAACCCATATTAGAGCCTTCCACACTACAAAACCACCTTGATGAGATTTTTAGTTGGGCTACCAGGTGGAAAATAAAGATGGACGAAATGGACGAAGCGTCTGTTCATTGTGTTCACACTTAATCAAGGTCCATGTCACTTAATCAAGGTCCATGTCACTTAATCAAGGTCCATGTCCTCAGGTATATTTTAACAATGTGCCAATTCCTACAAATGACGAAGTGCGATATTTGGGGCTTAATCTGGACAAGAGACTGACATGGCGGACCCACATCAGACTGAAAAGAAAACAACTGAACAAACGATTTGGACTATTATCCAGGTTACTTGACAGACGCTCAAAATTATCCTTAACAGACTTACAATCTACAAAGTACTAATTAAACCTTTATGAACGTACGGGACAGAGCTACAGGGCGGTGCTATAACTTCAAACATACAAAGAATCCAGTCGTTCCAGTCAAAAGCATTGAGAAAAATAGTGGACGCGTCCTACACAAGGACTTGGACACCCTAACAGTTTCAGATTCTGCCACTGAATATTACAAAATTTTCCACAATAGACTGACTTGCAACATGAACCCTTTAGCAGAAACACATCCAGCATGAACCCATACAACTCACACCGACGGCTTTCGAGGTGGTGGCCTTGAGACTTGTTCAGTTGAACGCTATACCAGGATCAGCGCAGATTTGCTTGTTGCAAAAATAATTTACAGATGGGAAATTAAATAAATGCCTAAATAAATAAATAATTATAATAATATTTATTTGAAAATAAAATAAATAAATAGATTTTGAAATTTACGTACAAACTAACCTATTAATATTATCGCAAGTGATTACCAATTGCCCATTGAGAAGTTCGTCTCTCTATCTCCAAGAATATTTAAAAAATATTTTATAATGTTTTAGAATTCTCGACTTTTTGTTGCTATTTCGTATTATATCACGTGTAAGTTCATGTTGATATCGACGTCATTTTTTGAAAAATGCTTAAACGCTAAAAATTCGAAATTCATGTTTAAATTTATTATGGGACCTAAACACCACTTCCATCAATTCTCGCTCACGATATATCGAAAAAAAAATCGGAAATGGTCTAAAAATCGACTATTGATGATGTGAGCATCGAATACTGACGATTCGGAGTCGTCACTCTGACCTTGACCAATGCTTAGAAGTCTTAAAAATATAATGTAATAATAAAAGTTTTTCCACCTAAATTAAATCCTATTCTACACGATAAAGATATACTTATTTGGGAGAAAAAAAAATTCATCTGTTTCCAGTAAAGTTTGCTGAATGGCGCTTACGCTTTTTTTTTTTTTTTTTTTTTTTTTTTTTTTTTTTTTTTTTTTTTTTTTTTTAAACGGCGTCGATATGTAATAAAATATAAATTTGAAATACTTCAAAAAGTAAAATATACTCTATCTGTAATAGTTTTCGTCGGATCCTGGAAAAATTTAAAGGAACCATCCCCAAGTTATACTCCTTTGACCACAAAAGGAATCATATAAATCGGTTTACGAATAGCGAAGTTATGAGTTAACATATATTAAAAAAAAAAAATTTATTGGATCCTGATAAAATTGATACGGGACCACTTTGGGGGTGCTTCCTTTTGATGAAAAAAATAATTATAGAAATCGATTCAAGAATCGCAAAGTTATGCGTGGACATAAAGGAAAAAAAACTCAGACTGATGACCTCCTTATTTGAAGTCGGTTAAAAAAAAAAATATGGCGGATAGCAGCAAACAATTGCTGCACAAACATAATTAAGCACAATGGCAATAAAGATAGTTAAAACCTGCATTTGTAAAGGTTATTTATCCCCAAAATACATAAATGGAGTTATAAACTTTTTTTCTTCTTCCTCCCACAAAAAATGAGAAATTAACAGCAAAATATAGTAAACTGTTTTTTTTTTTGTTTTGTTTTTCTAAACCTTTTCCGTCTCCTTTTTTATTTTTATTTTATAACCCTCATTTAATAAATTTTTTAATATATAATAGTTAATAAACATTAATTTAAAGTTAATTTAATAAAGCGTGTGTTGTGAACTTGCTTCCTGGTGTATGGTAACAATGACGAAAACCTACCTACCTACTTACGTGCGCAAGCTTTTTATTATTATAAATAGAGGATTGATATTTTTACTTGTGAGTTAAAACATCGTATCAGCATTTTAAAATATTCAAACTAAATATGGTTTCATGTTTAATACAATTTTAATAAATTTCACAAAAATAATTAAGCACACTGGCAATAAAGATAGTAAAAATCCGTATTTTTTAAGTTTATTTACCCCACAAGATACAAAATAACCTAATAAATGAAGTTTTAAACTTTTTTTTCCTCTTCCTACCACAAAAATGAGAAAAAGCAGCAAAAATGAATAAACTGTTTTTTGTTTTCTAAACCACATACTTCTTCTTTGGTTATTCTTCTTCAATAACTCCCATTAAATAAACCTTTTTTTTTTTAATAGTTAATAAACATTAACCTAAAGTTAACCTATAGTGTGTATTGTGTAAAGTGTGTGTTGTGAACTTGCTTCCACAGGTAGGACCTATCTACCTTCCTATGCACAGAGAATAGACATTTTTACATGTGAGTAAAAACATCTAATCATTATTTTAAAATATTCAAACTAAATATGGTTTCATTTTTAAAAATCATTTTTACGGAGTTTTGGATGAGAGTGTGGTGGATGAAGAGTTTTGTATTTAAAAATTTTTGGATGTGAATATTGATATAATTATTTTTAAATTTCATTAATAAAATATACGTATATATATATATATATATATATATATATATATATATATATATATATATATATAAATATATATATATATATATATATATTGGAAATTTAATTGAAATTATATTAATTTAGTGATCAATAAGTAATTAAAAAATTTTTTTTTTTAAAGTATATATTTTGTTTTAATTCTGGGGAAGGTAGCCAAACATATAAATTTTTATGTAAGGACTTCATAATAAATCATTAAAACAAGTGAATGCACCACCAAATAAATAAATAATGGGAACCAACATTTTTAAATTACCATAAGGATCGAAATATGGCTTTATCAATGTTAAAACGCCATCAATTTCCTTCTAATATGGTTCTAAGGATGGCGCCTTTTTATTTATTATAAGGGTTCGAAAATCTTTTAAAAAACCTTTAAATTTTTTAAAACAGTTTTTTTTTTCTTCGGAAATATTAATTTTAATCAATAATAGAAGAGGTGAAATGCAAAGACGGTTATACTAAACAGTTATAATCAAAGGGATATTTAAGAGAAAAAAAAGGATAAGATAAAATAAAAATTAATTATAGGTGTAATATAAAAAAGTGTGAGCTACTAAATAAATCAGTGATTTCAATGTCAATAATGTTTTAACGCACAAGAAATTTTGTAAGAATCCTGTGAAAGATAAGATAAGATAAGATAAGAAAGGAACAAAAGAGATGAACAGTTTTCACAGTTAATTAGTCACTGCTATTTCAGTACTTGTGTACGACACTCTCTTCTTTAGTTTTATAATATCTTTTACGCATCTGGAAAATTTTTTATTTTCAATACTGAACCTTTGTAAACAACCAAGACAATTTTTTTTTTAACGTCCCCTCAAAATCTTGAGGTTTTAATACACATAAAAACCAATAAATGATTAAAAAAAAATTCGTCCGTCCGCCATTTCCGAGATATGAAATCGATTTCTTTTTTTTACATTTGGTACCTAAGTCACGAGTTGATCGTCGGAACTCGATATTACCATCAGCCATTTTGTCTCGAAATGGCGGCCAATTATTGGTTTCATACACCCTTATCTCGTCCACTTCCGAAGATAGAGGAAAAATAAAAAGTTTTTTGGAACCATTACATTTTACTAAATGTTAGAAAATATATTCAATTTAAATAATTTTTCAATCTATGTTTTTTTTTTTATGTAACTATTTAGAAATAATCAATTAGAGTGTAATAATTTGCAGCGAATTTTAAATATATATATATATATATATATATATATATATATATATATATATATATATATATATATATATATATATAATAAAAAAAATCTACAAGAACGGCGGTTTCGACAAACAAATATCTATAATATATATATAACCATAAATTTATAACGAATATTGGTATTATAAAAAAAAATATCTTAATTATGTCGATGCAGAAATATCGATATTATAAAAAAAATATTTCAATTATATCGGCACAGAAATATCGACATTATAAAAACAATATCTTAATTATATCGGCATAGAAATATCGATATGTGTGTCCCGAGGCCCGATATATCGAAATATCGAACTACCATTTCGATATATTCAAAAATTATCGATACTATATACATCGATATATTTTTTCGACATTCACATCTCCAGGTGTACCCTAAGAGGATGTTGCGACTATAGGGCCGATCCGCGGCTGAAATCATATGAATTGATAACATCCAAATTTATTATTAGGCTACTAGTGGAAGTTCTTAAACGTATAAGTGTTAGTCTTTATTAGTCATTTGAATTAAATGTGCTATCTCTTGTCTGTATTATAGACATTTTACGTTTTCCATTACTAATACTGGCCCGAATTGGCTAAGCGTTGATTAGTTGTTTATTTACTGCTTTTTGAAAGACCCGAGATTTGTTTTGAAATCTCAATTTAAAAACCAAATAAAAATTTTAAAGTTAATATAAGTTTTTCATGTCAGATAAGCTGGTTTTATTGTTTGTGCGTGTTCACAACACGTGTGTACGTGATCCTGGCACTGATGAATATCTTCGCAGAACAACATCATATTTCACTTTTATTTATAGAAGCTATAAATAAGAATACCCCACTATTATGTACAAATCTTCACCATTCCTTTGAAGTGGATTGATTACATGAGTGTGTTTGTATAATGTACCAATAACTTACTACAAATATTGACTGATGAATCGACAAGTTGATTAGCAAATAAATTATGGATACCGTAGTCTGTATTCGTCTCTTCACTTTAAGAGGTATATCTATATCTGATAAGCACCTGTAAAGATAATCTTTAAGGAAATGAATGACGTAACATAGATTAGAAGTTGTTTACACTTTCTGAAATACCAAAACGTAAAATATGTATCATAACCAGTTAAAAATAATTTTCATAAAATCTGAGTCTAAAAAAATTAATTTAAAAAAAAGTTCTGCCATTGCAGACAATTTTTAATGAAAAACAATTTTCGAAATCTGATCAGCCATTTTTTCGTGAAAATCGGACAAAAAAACTTACGAGATATATAAAAGTTTGCAAATATCATTTTATTTATAAGAAAAATAAAGAATAAATGAAAATATGACAGGTAGCTAAGTAGCCAATCGGGTGGAGTGCCGAAGCACAGCGGTCCAAAATGGTCGATTTGGCGAAAAAAATTAATTTTTTCATTTTTATGAATCAAGAATAAATAATTTCTCAAAAGTATGTAGAAAAGTTACTTACAATTAGTGTACGATTTATGCATGATTTTCATACATTTATTTCTTACTTCCTTGTACGAAGTAAAGGAAGTATTGTAATCGCGAAAATTTTCGGTTTTCAGATTTCAACGGAAATATCGATTTTGACCATCCCTTAATCCATTTTGACTAGTTTCGTCGTGGCGTCTGTATGTACGTACGTTCGTATTTCGCATAACTCAAAAACGGTTTGCCGTAGAAAGTTGAAATTTTGTATTTAGGATTGTCGTAAAATCTAGTTGTGAACCTCCCTTTTTGGTCACTGCTTAATCACCGGAAGTGGTACTTTACTTGAAGGTCATAATTGATTTCCAAAAAAAATTATATTAAAATACTTTGCAAAACTTTTCAAATTTAGTATTTATAACTTATATATTGATTTAAATAACATGCTAAATTTTGGTCTAAATTGGAAAACCGGAAGCGGTACTTTACTTAAAGGTCATATTAGACTTTCGTCAAAAATTATATTAAAATATAATGTAAAACATCTCAAATTTGGTAAGTAGGACTTTTATATTGATGTGAATGTATTTACTATATTTTGGTTAAAATTGATGAGCTGAAAAGAGTACTTTACTTGAAGGTCATAATAAGCTTACATCAAAAATTATATTTAAATTAAATACATATATCATATTTTTCGGTAATAAAGTTTACAAACGCAATTTGGTTTCCAATCCAATTAAACATTTTTATTACTTGTTTTAAGTGTTAAAATTTAGTGTAAAATGCTGGTTTTCCTCCCTATTTGTGTGTGTGTTTGTGTCAATAAATGGATGTCGCGACGCCGAGTGTTGTTTTTGAGATACTGCGATCTTCGGAAACTATTAACCAAATTCAGGATCACTTTTTGAGCCACCGATTTATAGTTTAATAGGCGTACAAGGAAGTCATGTGTTGTCTACATCAGATATTTTTTAAACAATGAATGAAGTTTTCAAGATGAAACTTATTTATATAATTGATATTGTTGTTATCCGTTGTACATTGTCTTCACAGTAATTTAAATTTGTAAAAAAATTAAATATATATATATATATATATATATATATATATATATATAGGGAGTTGGGGTGGCTGAGCGGGATGGCGCGCGTGCAAAAGTGCACCTACTCACAAACCCAAAGGTTGTGAGTTCGAATCCCGCCGGCACTACTTTAATTTAATTAAAGTAATAATTCAAGAAATTTATCACCCCTCCCCTCGGGTATGTGAGGCCCGTCAGCCTACTGGAGGCTACTCACACAGACCGGGCGTAGGAATGATGATCCTGCCCTGTGTACCTTAATTGTGAATCGCGTTGGGGTTTTCCAGGACATAACATAGCTGCCTGGAGGTTTGGTCCATGGACGGTCTGCCTCGGGGAAAGAAATATGGGTCCTCGTGCGCCTGCTGACTCCGAACAGCCATAATCCGTGGATCCGGACCGATTTGTCACTGTCCTTGAACCCGAGTGAGTCGGTGGGAAGGACACTGCCGAATTGGCCCCAAAGGGACCGGTTATGGAGCAATGGGTAGCCTGCCCCTGCACCATGGAAACCATGGTTCGCAGCAACGTGAGGTTGGGTGACCCCCTCCAGGCTGTCTGTGCTCTCGCAAGCAATAAATGTCTGTAAGAACACTACATCACGCGGCCAAAGATCTACAAGGTCTATAGAGCCAACCGAAAAAAAAAAAAATATATATATATATATAAATATATATATATATAGTTAAGAAAAAGCTATATTTATTTTAAATAGATTAGCATAAAAATTTGTCATAAATTCATTTATTACAAAATTAAAAGTTTTTTTTTTATATATTTGTGGAAATCCAATTTTCCCTTCATTTTAGACTCTGAGTAAAATCGATTAATAGAAGGATCTGACGTGATGAGGAGCATAGACATCTTGGTTGGCCGAAATTCGGCTGCATTTTCATGAATTGCTGAGTCGATATTGATGGTAATAAATATTTCGCGCTTTCTGCGCTTCCTCAGTGAACATTCCCATCATAGCTGATATAATAATGCTTCCAGATCTAGTGCACCGTTGGGTATATTACTCCATTGAGTATATTACCAAGCTCACGAATAAAAAAACAAATTTCCTTACAATAATTTCCAAATTTTGATGGGTCCACAACAGCTCCGCTATTGATCACGTCGAGGATAATTCTGAAGCGACAAATCAGCTCTTCACTCATTCCGATTATATTAGCTGTGGTTGGCGGAGGCCCATGCCCTGCGGCCCTTATTTCGACAGGACTCATTCCATGTTTGATTAAAACGCTGTAGAAATGTTTTGTTCATTGCTAATTTCCTCCTTGTGATCCGGTGTTAGCTGAGGGAAATCACTCCTCAATTTCTCCATACAATTCACAACATCGCGGTCACTGTCTAAAACTATATCGGCTATTTCGCCATGCGTAAATTGGAAATTTTCCATAGTGAAACAAATATACAGCGACTGAGTGAGCTACTTGAGAGAACTAAGTGAGGGACTGAGGAAGATAAATAAATAGATTTAACTGAATGGATAAGCGAGTTTGTTTACATTCTGATCAGCACGACACTTTTAATACCTATGTACTTTTAGTGGGTTTTATTGAAATATATACAACGATCGCGGGTGGTCGCAGCTAAAAAGTCTAAGCATTAATTTCATATAAGACAGAAAACTGCGGAAGATGCCGCACATTAGTTATACATTAATAAACTTTTGTAAACCTTCATTATTGGATCGTTTTTTAAAAAAAAATATGATAGCTTAAAAATAAGAAGTATCACAGTGTTTATATTTTCCTAAGTACGTTGTAAAAACATACCAAAAATATATTTTTGCATTATTGATTTTTTTGTCCACTTGTAGATTCAAATAGATCGAAACATTTATTTTTTTCGCCTCCTGGACCACTGAGCGACGCCTTCAGCTAAACGAGCATAGTTCAATTCCTGGTGTGGAATACTAAATTTTATTTTGATTGATAACACAGGCCAAAAAAATTGAAAACTTTTTTAACTTTAATAGTTGATCTTTATAGATTTTTATGTGCTGAATCTAAATCTGGCCTTAGTTTGTTTGTATCACCCATAATTTTCTATGGGTTTTCTATCCTAACTTTTTAAACTTCTGTAACATGTTAGCTACAATAGAAACATACTCTGGGTCTTTTTCATTTCCCAAGAACTTTGTAACGACTTGCTTGAATAATACCCATGCTTCTTTCTCAATTAAGGTCATTGTGGATTCAAAGTTAACATCAAACATCATTTTTCTAATGTCAGGTCCGACAAAGACGCCTTCTTTTAGTTTAGCTTCTGAAAGGCGTGGAAACTTTTGGCAGAGATACTTGAAACATGGTCCATCTTTAGGCAAAGCCTTTACAAATTGTTTCATGAGGCCTAACTTTATATGTAGGTCTTCCTTTTTCAGGAAGACTGAAAGCTGTTCAATTCTTTAAAAATCGCTTCATTTAATAAATTTAACTATAAAATGTGAAGAAATTGTGGGTGATACAGCTTTTTTAATATCATATTTGGATTCAGCACCCTAAAAACTATAGGAATAAGGTATTTTCAGTACAAAAGTTTTTTCCTCTTTGGCCTGTGAAACTGTTCAATTCTTTAAAAATCGCTTAATTTAATAAATTTAACTATAAAATGTGAAGAAATTGTGGGTGATACAGCTTTTTTAATATCATATTTGGATTCAGCACCCTAAAAACAATAGAAATACGGTATTTTCAGTATAAAAGTTTTTTCATCGTTGGCCTGTGTAATTAGTGGCTTTTGATAGGTAACGTGGCTTGACAGACGTTTCCTGGATTTATTTATCCTTAAAAAAATGAGTGCAGCCTTCAATGTAATAAATTTGAGAATCAGATATAACTAAGAAATCTTTCATTGAGGGAATAATTTGTTTATATTTTTAAGCGAACTTTGGTAATAACTATTATATTCCTAAAAGTTGGTTAAAGTAGAATAAATTGTGGCTTTACTACAGGCGATAGGCAGATGGGGAGAATACGAATTATCCCCTGATACCCCAAGGAGACTCCCAAATCAAGAGGGAGGGGAGTGTGTTCCTCGAGTCTTAAAGCTGCTATCTGGGACGATATATGAAGCCAACGGTGGGGGAATGCTGATGAGGACAACCCGAAAGTCTATGGTCCCATGGGGCAATCTTATAGAATTTTTCATAAAGATATCACCAGATCAGCTTCTATACTACACATATTACTCATATCTCACAACTACAAATGTAGATATATATATATATATATATATATATATATATATATATATATATATATATATATATATATATATATATTATATAAAAATATGTATAAAATAATCCCAAGATAAATAGATTTAAATTTCATTTCCTTATAAACGAATTAGCATTGACATGAATATTGATACCATATTACATACTAATAGATTAAACACGTTCGTCGTCATGTCTCCATATCTGTGGGTATGGTGTGGGTATACGTCGCGTCTGGCACTGAAGTTTTATCTTATTTAATCAATGTGCAAAGTTTGTCTAAATATAACAGTTTCCAACTCTTAGTTCTGTAATGATCGGATTGATACTTACAACTTTGTAGTTGATCATCGATATATAGTACTTTAGGTATATTTCATTCTTATTTTCTAGCAAGGGACATTCCGTAATAATATTCCCTGTATCTCATTTTGTATGTAGTATTATCCATCATGATTATATATTAAGGGTATTAAGTACGAAAGAAGATAGATTACCAAAATATTTAGCAAATGAGATTGTTCAAAATAACGTGTTTTGGTTTAAAGCTATAATATGGAGCCTAACCTTGAGAATATTGGAGATATGAAAAACGTCTTGCAGAAACTTAGAGATAAAGTGCAACGAAGCCACTAATAAATACCGTAGAAAAGAAAAACAGGTCTATTAAATTTAATTTATATAAACAGCTATCTCACAACTTAGGGAAAAAAATTATTTATCCAGCAACAGTAAAGTAAGTGATATCAAGTGGATATTTAAGGCAAGAAAGAGGTGAACTATTGAACTTCAATTATAAAATATAAAATGACGAAGAAGCTCAGATATGTTCACTATGTAACACCAGAGAAATCGAAAATACACAATTTCTCGCCGTATGCCCAATCTTATCGGAGATTAGAAGGGAATACTTTAATACAATAACGAAATTATAGATTATTTAAATTTAAATAGGACAGTGTTTGTTTTTATTTTTATTTTATTTCTTTTAATTCTATGTAGAAAAATATAAGGAACCAACACCGGGCTAACGGTCAATAGACCAAGCCCTAATAATGTTTTTATAACATACTCGTGTTATAAATATATTATAAATAAAACATTATTCTATTCTATTCTAATATTATTATATTCTATGTTTTTATATCTTATGCTGAAGCACATTAAATAATTTTTTTAGTATTTTTCTTCTAATTAATTATACATTATTAGTTTAATTATTTTTTTTTAAATTTAATTTGTCGTTTATTATTGTCGTTTATTATTATTTATTATTGTATTATTTCTGCGTGATTTATGTTATTCCATAATGTACTAATATTGCCTTAATATTTGTATATTACTTTATATTCTTATTATTTTATTATAATTAATTAAGATTATTCTGTTTATTCTTTGGACTTACGCTCTACAAATCTACGATACAGCAAAACAGACACAGATAAAACGACTTCAGTCTTTTCAATCTAAGATACTACGACTAATTACCCACGCGCCATGGTACGTAAATAACATCACTTTACACACTGACTTACCCATCCCGACGGTCAATGATTACATACGGACGTACTACAAACGATTTCATGATAAGTTGAACGGACACTGCAACCAACTAATAAACTCAGGCCGGGGAATGCCAGAAGACGACTGAAAAGGGTATGGATGAGAAACCTACTTGCATAATTAAGTAAGCAAAATTAAGCCCTGGATAGGGTGCCGCTGGGCACTGTCTCTCCTCATGCCTATCAAGTCATTTTTATTTTTTTATTTACTTTATTTTATTTTATTTATATATTATTATTTTTGTTATAGTTGTATCTATAATTATGCCAGCCTATCTACTGATTGTTGATCATTGTAATTGACAGGTGCGGATTAATAAATAAAAGTGAATAAAAAAAGAAAGTTTATTCTGTTATGTCAAATTATTATTAGTTGTAATTTATACCTTTTGGCTATGAACTTCAAATCGTATTCATATTATTAAAATTGTTAAAAGAAATACTGTATTTTATTTTTGTAATTTTGTATGTTATTCTTGGCACCGACGAATAGATCTTCCCATAATTACAAAAGAAAAATGTTTTTGAAAAGAAGTATTCTTTTTTTTTATTTATTTTTTTTTTTTTTAGTACACATGATTCCTAAAATTTGTAGCAGGGAACACCGCGTGCTTATATGTTGTTCTATTATCATTTACTTATTTCTTTCGGGTCTTTTTGTAGCTCATTTGAGAAAAAAATTCGATTGATTATATTAGGTGTACAAATAAGTTTCCGCCGTTGTTGAGAGATGCCTCCACCGATAAGATTATGTTGAAATTGTCAGATGAACTACGGCACATGGCAAGTTTGGACATCTGGCAACAAATACTCGTGACTTTGTGTTAGCAGTACGTATTTTTTTTTCGTGCGAAAATGTCAAGTTTTGTTCCGAATAAATGTCATTTGCGGGAAGTTTTGATTTATTTATTTAACTTAAATCTATTGCTTGTAGAAGCATACGGTGATGCTGCTGGTGGAGTGAGTTTGACGTGGAGGACTAAGAACGTAGTGGCCAGCCGAAAGTGTATGAGGACACAGAATTGGAAGCATTATTGGTGGAAGATCAGTACCAAACGCAAGAAGAACTTGCACTTACATTAGGAGTGAGCCAACAAGCAATTTCACATCGTTTAAAATCGTTGGGAATGATACAAAATGAAAGAAATTAAATGCTGCTTGCCAGGCATAAAATAAAAGGTCTTTTGCACCGTATAGTCACTGGTGATTGAACTGGGAAGTCCTACCCCACCCGCAGTATTCCCCAGACATTGGGCCTAGTGATTACCGCTTGTTCCGGTCGATGGCACATGGTCTGTCTGAGCAGCGCTTCACATCGTATGAAGATACGAAAGATTGGATCGATTCATGGATAGCCTCAAAAAATGAAGAGTTTTTTCGACGTGGTATCCGAATGCTTCCAGAAAGATGGGGAAAAGTAGTAGCTAGTGGTGGACAATATTTTAAATAAAATGTAATGTACCGTTTGTTTACAATAACTTCCTCTTTTTTTATTAAAAACGGCGGAAACTTATTTGTATATCAGATATAATTTTCTTCTTTTATGTATTTCCCTTTGAAATATTGTACAGGTCTTGTCTTCTTGAGCAATAACACTCAATGATTGCTTGAAAAAAAAAAAAAAAGAAAAAGAAAAAAAGAGGGCTCCAATATATTTTATACTATCAGTCACTAATTAGAATATATTGTACTTTCCTTGATAATCGATAACTATCGATAATTCTTCTCCTTTAGTTCCGGGTGTTATAATTAATTGATATGCCTGACAAATGCGGAAGGATACATGAATTTCGGAGTGATGACGTTGAAATAAACTGATGTAGAAGCCTTGAGCGGTAGACAAGACTACGTCAGATTATGATCCTAAGTGACTACACCGATGATGTTAGAAGCTATTTCAATGATAATCAAGATCCGACCAACAATAACATCTAATGTTATTCCGGCCTTGGTTCATCGGCTATAAATTATTATGTATTTTTATACTGTAATAATAAACTACTAAATATAGGAGACAGCTAATTGAGATTCGAACATTAAACGTTCATGATATGAAATTTTCGTTTAATTTAACAATTCGCTATTGTTATGTAAAATAGTAGAAAAATGTTTGTTAGTCACAATGGTTCACATTCCCTTACGTACGAGGTGTGTAAATTAAGTAATGTGACAAATTCTCAGGTGTTCGATTCGGCAACGCTGGTGTTGCAGCACATGGAGAGTATGCATGTAAACATCTGATACGCGTCCAGTACAAGTTTGAACCTGTAGTTGCGCTGTCCGCAGTGAAATTTTTTGTGAGAAAGGTTTTTCTAGTGCGTTGAATTGAAAACCAGTTTCTGGAAAGTATAATAACCGGTGAGGAGTCTTGGGTGTTTGGGTATGACCCGAAAACCAAGCGCCAGAGCATAGAATGGCACAATTCAGCCTCTCCAAGGCCAAAAAAAGCAAGAATGAGCAAGTCAAAAATCAAATGCGTGCTGATCTGCTTTTTTTATAGCCAAGGAATCGTTCACAAAGAGTTTGTGCCTCAAGGCCGAACAGTAAATTTACCGAGAAGTTCTTGAAAGACTTCGAAAAAGGGTCACGCGTGTGAGGCAAAACATCATAAACATGTGGGCGTTGCATCTCGACAACGCTCCTTCTCACACCAAGATTTCGATCAATAAGTTTTTGGCCACTAAAAACATTGCTGTGGCTCTTCAGCCTCCTTATTCACCCAACTTGAGTGACTCTTTCCTCTTCCCAAGATTTAAAAATCACCTCAAGGAACGCAATTTTGGGACCATAACATATGTATTCAAACAGCCGTAACCGACCAGCCGAAGGCTATTCCAGTATCCGAGTTCCAGTACTGCTACGAGGAATGGAAGAATCGTCTCCAGCGCTGTGTGGCTTCCAAAGATAGAAAGGAGACAATATGAAATCGTAATTTGATTTGAATAAAACCAGTGGAAAAAAACCAATCTCATTATTTAATTTATACACCTCGTAATACCTAAATTGCCAAAATCTCTCGCTTAAAAACGATTGATGGAGGTTAGGAATATACACATTCATTCGTAACATCACATATATATAATTAATAATGTTTAGCATCGTCATTTTGATAACTTTTCTAGAAAACTTACTTCCGAGTACTTAAACATCCTCTTGCCCTTCTTTGCAATTTCATATTCTATTCTGTTAGTGTATTGTTTTCGTTATGCGTAATAGGTTAAATCAACTATGTTTTAATTTTCTCACATAAACCAAAATGCTCCAAGCAGGAATATCAATTAGTTTCATGTTAAACAATTGGAACCCTTTAAATTCAACAGGTAAAGTTTTTTTATATCGAAAAACATTTTTTGCAATTTGTGCAATAAAAAATTAATATGTGAAGAAAATTTTCAAATCGATCAGGACATAAGTACACAAGTACGTGTGTGAACTATTCTTAGAATTTTATACTTTAATTTGAGATCGGATTGTAACAATAGTTAATTGTTTACTATAGGATTGCATGTGAAGGCTTCAGGGATCTTTGATGAAGTACTTTGTTTTGCATTGATTGCATCTGCTATTTGTTTTTCAATTTACCTATACCTATAAATTATAATTCAAATTCTTAAATAAACCAATTAAGACTTTAGCTTTTTGCCTTTTGCTGATTCTTTGCACGTTTTTAACATTTATCATGTATATTTTGCTGCATATTCCTTCAGGTTTCACTGCATATTACTGCAAATTTTACTGTATATTTGAGGGCTTTTTACTGCATATTATACGGCATATTTCAACCTTTTTCGCTGCATATAAATCCTGTCTTTAGATATAATATTTTATTAATAATATATTTTAATGTATATTGAGAAATTTTTTCATTTGAACGTAGCTTTCAGAAATTATTTGAGCTATAACCTTATGCAAGTTCTTTTAATATCATAATCTTTGGCCATTGATAGAATGAAGTAGATGATGAGATATATTCAAGCCTCTTATTTCTAAGTTAGTAATTTATTTCTTTTAAACTCGAAACACTTTTGTTCAATTAAAAATATCTGATGTGGACACCCCATGACTTTCTTGTAAGCCTATTAAACTATACATCGGTGGCTCAAAAAGTGATCCTGAATTTGGTTACTCCTTTCCGAATATAGCAGTATCTCAAAAAAGACACTCGGCTTCGCGACGTCTGTCTATGGACACGTACAGACACACAAAAACACACACGTACACGCACACACACACACAAGCTCTTGTTTCTTGAGGGCTTATTCCGTTATTATATATCGTTCCCTTTCATTTGGTGAACAAGTTCGCAAGAGATTTCTTCGTGTTCCTTGACAACATTAGAACTGTCTATGTCACTAGATTGCATAAAGCATTGAAAATCGACGGATTCAACATTTTAAGCGGAAGAACCCACTTAACTTATATATCTTATTCTCCTGCTGCAGACTTTTTCAGCTCACAAATGGGGAGGAAAAAAAAGTATTTTACACTCAATTTGAACACTTAAAACAAGTAATAAAATTGTTTAATTAGAGAGGAAAAAAAATCGCGTTTATAACCTTTATCACCGAACCATATGATCTCTGTAATAAATGTCGATATACCTTTTGATGTAAGTTTCTTATGACCTTCAAGTAAAGTACTCCTTTCGGATCTTCAATTTCAACTAAAATCTATTAATTATTACGAACGGACAAATTCTCGCTACGAACCTTCAACCAATTCTTCGTAATAGATTTTTACACATATCTGTTTGAAGATGCAATCATTGTTTATTATATATTTTAGAAAATGTTTATTAGATATTTTAAAAAGAAAGTTCTGAAGATGGGGATGGATAGTTTACCCGAAACGTAAACAAGAATAGTATGAAATAAAATTGAATATTACACATTGGAAGTTGACAATTGCGCTTTATTTATCAAATTGAAAGGACTTCTCAGAAAATTTAAACAAAGATGAAAAAATAAAGCTTTTTAAAATTTAAAAATTTCTTACCGCACCCCAACAAAGATTCTCTTGATATTGTTATCAGTTATTCTGACTTTCTTCTCCAGGTTGTATCATCTTCCTGATATTTCGTCTACAAGTTCCACGATATTTCTTAAGAGGGGCGAAAGATAACGATGTAGCATATTAAAAAAAAACTTGTAAATTTAGAGAAACTTGCCATATTCCTGAGATAGTCGAGGACGTACATAAATATAAGATTTATTAATTGCGTATGCCTCAGTAACTTCCATAATAAATTCATTAATCAAAGCATAATCTGAAATAAAGAGAAAAATCTATTCTCAGGATTAGACGAGCTGAGCTGTGAGGACATCCTGGGCCAGCTGAGACATATCCTGCAGACCACAGCCCGTTAGCCTAATCTCCTTCACCTGAGGTCCTTCGTAATAAGAGTTTTCTTCCAGGAGAGTCTAGGATAATTGCTTTAGTTGTTCCTTCTGCAACACTGCGGTCAGTGAACCCTGTATATTGGATTCTTCTTCCTCAACTTCTGATGAAAGTGCATTTCCAACTTATGACTCATAAAATAACTCATTATCCAGAATATAAAACCGGTAACTCGTCGCTGATTTTTTTTGCTTCCTTGTACGCATTTAAGGAAGTATTGTAATCGCGAAAATTTTCAGTTTTCAGATTTCAACGTAAATATCCATTTTGACCATCCCTGAATCCATTTTGACTAGTTTCGTCGTGACGTCTGTACATACATTCGTACGTTCGTTCGTATGTATCTCGCATAACTCAAAAACGAATAACCGCAGAAAATTAAAATTTTGTATATAGGATTATTGTAAAATCTAGTTGTGAGCCTCCCTTTTTGGTCACTGCACGTTTACCGGAAGTGGTACTTTACTTGAAGGCCATTATTGATTTACATAAAAATTATATTAAAATATAATGCAAAATTCTCAAATTTAGTATTTATAATTTAAATATTGATTTAAATAACATACTAGATTTCGTTCTAAATTGGGAAACCGGAAGCAGTACTATACTTGAAGGTCGTAATAAACTTTTGATGTTCAAGTATAGTACAACTTTGACCTTCAAGTTTGGTAAATAAGACATATTTAAATAAGACAAGTTTGGTAAATACCAATATAAATAATATACTAGATTTGGGTTAAAATTGGTGAGTCGATAGGGGCACTTTACAAGAAGGTCAGAATAAACTTACATCAAAAATTATATTAAAATAAATACAGAGATCATATCTACGTCGTTTTTTGAAAAAGGCGTATGCGCCATTTAGAAAACTTTACAGGAAACACATGAAACGATTTTTCACCAAATAACAAAAAAAAAAAAAATTTAATTTCATTCGTTGTTACATAAAACAGGAGTTTATTAATCTGGCAAAAGCTTTATAATTAAAATTTATTTTAAAGGATTCTAACACTGGTTAAGGCCAGAGTGAGGACTGAAAGTCGTTGGTATTTGGAGCTTACGTCATCAAAATTTTATAAAATTTATAATTTTTTGACCATTTTTAGTTTTTTTTTCTCGATATGCCGTGAGAATCGATAGAGGATTATGGTGTTTAAGTTCCATAATCGATGAAACCTAAATTTCAAATTTTTGGCGCTTAAATCAAAGAACGACGTCGGCATGTTTCGGTAATAAAGGTTACAAACGCGATTTTTTTCCCACTGTAATTAAACATTTTTATTACTTGTTTTAAGTATTAAACTTGAGTGCAAAATACTTGTTTTCCTCCCCTGTTTATGGGCTGAAGAAGTCTGCAGCAGGAGAATAAGATTTAAGTTCAGTGGGTTCTTCCTCTTACAATGTCGAAACCGTCAATTTCCAATGCTTTGTCTAGTGACATAGACAGAAAAAACACAATAATATTTGGCAAACGATTGGCCAAATGGTTTGCCATGGGCGTAGATTCACAATTTGTATATTTGTACTTTCACAATTCAGTATTCACAATCATTGGAGAAGTTGATTGACAAACGATTGGCCACTGCATTCGAAAGGTGACTACTAGCGGAAGATATTTGCCTCTGGACAGCTCGAGAGATGTTCACCCAATGAATATGAGTCACATTTTGGCCCTTTTATTCAGTTTCGTTATTGTTTTACCGGAGCGGCGATATAATGAAAAGCTTGCGTACGTTGGTAGGTAGGCGTCCGTACTCATCATGACAACTTCATACCCATGGTAGCAAGTTCGCAATGAAGACACTTTATTAGGTTATCATTAATAAACTTTAACCTACATACATATGTGTTGTGAACTTATTTTCAAGTATGAAGTTGTCATGGCAATGACTGTGGGAACCAAGCTACATGCGTTACTTATACTTACACATATTATTATGTAAAAGTCCGTTATTTATTTTATTATCCAAATAAAAATAAAAAATCATTATTCAATGAATAATAATTTTTTTACAATATCATTTATTCTTATTTTATAAATAAGTATGTTTTATATGATGATGTGATTATTCAATACCTTCTATTGGCAATAAAAGATACAGTTGGCAGTGTATAGTTGCACTGATTGTGAGTGTGTGGGCAGCCGTCCCTAAGCAGGAAGTGCTAGATGCATCCCAACTGCCCTCTCTTATAGTCACTTTATATATATCTCTCTGAGGTGTATAAATTGTCGGATGTAAATTTATTCATAATACTTTACACAAACTTTCTACTGATTAGTTATAGTTAAGGTGGATTTACACCGAAATGTTTCCGGTAACATTGTTATAAGCAAAATGTTAATAACATTTTTGTTATTTACGTCTTTATTTCTACTTTTTACACCGGTCATGAGCGAAATATTATTAACAATGTTTTTAACTAATAAAAAACGTCGGGCATTTTTAATAAGAATAAGGAAATGTTATCAAAGTTATTAACATGTCACTCAAAATGGAACAGAAACGATACAGCTGCCATTCCCTTCAAGCCAGCTCAGTTCAACGGCTGAAATTCAGTCATGGTCTCACGGGAGGAAGTTGTTCATGCAGCAGTATATATTGTTAATGTCGCTCTGTTCCCAGTTATCCCTCAGAATAAGTATGATTTGGAAGATAAACCAATGACAACCTGATCAACAAACGTTGCCTGATAAAAGAAAATTGCTTTCAATTCCTTTTAAAATTGCCCGATATAATCAATTAGGAAATTTGGAAATCGAGAAAAAAAAATCGAGAAAAATATATATATTTATACATCGTATCGATAGTTTCTGAATATATTTGAATATTTGTTCGATATAACAAAAAAATATCGATGTTTCGATATATTGGGCCTCGATATTTTTAATATTTTAAAGAGACACACACGTATCGATATTTCTGGCCCGATATAATTAAGACATTGTTTTTATAATATCGATATTTCAGTGACATTATAATTAAGATATTGTGTTTTTAATATCGATATTTCTGAAAAGATATTGTTTTTATAATATCGATATTTCTACGGAGATATAATTAGATATTGTTTTTATAATATTGATATTTCTGTACCGATATAATTAAGATATTTTTTTAAATATCGATATTTTACGGTCGATATCATAATTATTTGGTATAATTATTTCAAAACGCCATATACTTTTCCTCTATCTTCAAAAATCCAACCCTGTAACATTTACACATCGACGTTCAGACTGTACTAACACTTTAGAATATTCCATTACCAAAACAAACAGAGACCCAATACTTGGGACTCACAATGGACAGACGATTCACCTGGAAAACCTTCGCCGCTCAGATATGGGGCTCATACAAAAAATCACACTTACAGACCATTCAAATCTTTCAGTCAAAATTCCTCCTTTCAAAATATATTGTGCCTTCTACGTCACTAACAAATCATTACACAAAGTTCTCAACATACCATTCGTTACTGACAGAATTAAGCAACATTACAAAAATTTTCACGACTCACTTGCTGGACATCCAAACTTACTGGTATAAACATTACTGACAGACACACTACCACAGAATCCGACAAGGAGACTGAAATATCTCTGGAGCAGGGATCTACTGCAATAAAAGATATGAGCCACACTGGGAGTTTTCTCCATCCATGTTCTTCCAATCCGTAAGAGAAGATTTCCTAAAGACGAACACACAATATATGCCAAAAGGCATTTGTTGAAATTTCAAATAAATATTTCTTTCTTTCTTTCCTCTATCTTCATAAATGGCTGAGATATGAACGTAAGAAACCTCTAATCGGCTGCCGTTTCCGGACAACGGCTGATGCCGAGTTCCGAGGATCAACCTGGGGTGACCAGTTACTGGTGCCAAATTTTAAAACAGTCGGCTTAGTAGTCCCGAAGAAAAGCGGCGGACGGCGGACGGATTTTTTCAATTCGCGTAAAACCAGAAATTTTGTGAGGAGTGTTGAATTTTTTTTCTTTCTCGATTACATAGGTTAATTATTGAAACAAATTAAAATGAGAACATTTTTAACGATTTGAAGTAAAAAAATCCGATGCTATTAACAAAAGTCATTGACATTTTTTATGCAAATCTTTAAAATGTAAGTAACATGTTAATAACTTATGTTATTAGCAGAGTTTTCTCCGGTATTAATCCACTTTTAGAATAGCAGATTGAAAATTCATCAACATAAGATATTTGTATCTAAACAGTAAACAATATTCGAGAATAAAGATCTTTTACCATTTTAAAATAAAACATGTTAAAATATTATTATTTTATTTTATATGTTTTTATGGACATTACGTTATTGAATTGTACGAATGTGCATAATGTTTCATAATGATCTTCTCAACGTCTTTGGCTACTGCTCTTACTATCATCGACCGCCATCTTCCAAACTTATCAACTAGTTGCCACATTATATACGGTTTATTTACTGATTTTAATTTTCAGATAAAGTAAATGCACTCTTATATTCAATCTGATTGTTGTTTTGTTTTTAATATAAATTAATCGATTACAATTCGAGTATTGTATTTAATCGCTTATCTCTGTCCCGATATGGCTTAATAAAAAAAATAACCCACATCCTATTACAATGTACCTTTTGAAAGAGACTAATGGTGATGGTAGACAATGAACTGTGTAGCGAAATATTATCCTACAAAGAGTTTTTTTTTTTTTTGCTTTCTCTTTTTGCACCTGGGCAAGAGCGAGACCATTACCTGGTGCCAGATGGAACACAATGGCATTCTGAGCAGCTGCCGAACTTCAGCTCGCAGTTCAAAATACTGCGGTGGTAGTGTGCGTGAAAATTTAAATTAATTTTTAAAACACCATGATGGTCCCATTTATGTTTTCAATGATTATTAGTTATGCTTGTACAGTTAAGAGTATTTGGATATGTTCGATGAACGGAACATGCTTCCATTGTGACTAATGATTTCATGAAAAATATATTACGAATGAATACATCTGATTCATATTATCATATATATTATTAACACATTTATTCAAGGACGCAACTTTAAATACATTATAATGTAATGGATATAGATTAATGATATATTATTTATTAATATTAATGCTAAACGCTAAATTATGAACAATATTTCATTAAAAGCAGTCCCAGCTTTTAAATATAAAAATTGTTTATGCCATGGCTACAACGCTATCTTCATGGTACAAACCTTTGTTTGCAATAAATAAATATATTATGTGAATATGGTATTAATCGGCCAAGCCGTTCAGAAGTTGAGAGTTCATAAACACACGTACTAACAATTTTTTATATAAAGACAAGCCATTCAGAAATTACACGATCACTAACAGACGTACCAACGATTTTACACAAATAGAATAGTAAAGATACGTATGTGTGAGTAGAGAAATTTCATTCTAGCATCCGTTTTTTTTTTTTTTTTTTTTTTTTTTTTTTTTTTTTTTTTTGGTGTATGAATGTATGATCGCAATCATAAGAACAATAATTAAAATGACAAGATCCAAATTCATGACAACAAAAATAATTAACTAAATCAAATAACTTTAGATTGACTAAAAAAAAAACGAGGTTCTGTTACGCAAATTTGATAGCATTCAATGCGATTTCATATCATTGAAAGTTTCACAAATCATAAATTTATTAGGGATTAGAATCCCTAAGAGACCCAATTTATTTTTTTTATTTTAAACGAAAAATCATTTGAACCGGGAAAATGTATTAGAATTTCAAGTTTTATTTTTGCTTGTTAATTTTAATTTTGAATCCTTCATGGATTTTCCACAATAACAAAAGAGCTATACCATAACGGTTTTTATAAAGTTAAACTAAAACGGTTTCTTTAAATTAGGGATTTATAAATTATTTGCCACTTTTTTTTTTATTGAAAAATTGTTACATTCATCTTCAGTTCTAAAAACACATAAAATATGTATTATAATACCAAAATTTATTTTGAATTGCTTATTTTTGAATTTTTGTGTGCTTTTAGAACTGAAGATGAATGTATAACATTCGAAACTAATTTTCAATCAAAACAAAATTATAGAAGTGGCAAATAATTTATCCTTAATTAGATTGATCCTTCTATACCATAATGCGGACATAATGTCAACTGGTTTCTTTAAAATTAAAATTAATCGGTTCCTATACAGTTAAACTATAACGGTTCCTATACAGTTAAATTATAACGATTCCTAATCCTAAACGTTATGATAAACCATAACGATTAATGCTTTGTTACTAAATTATTTCAAGAATAAAACAATAGCTAAATAAAATATAAAGGGATCGTCAGTCTCAATGTATTGTTGCATTTCCGATTTATGGTGCCCCATGAGAAAAGACAATAATGAAGCTATAAATGCTTCAGCCAGTAAAATAAGCTATATTCTTTTATATAAATAAAGCTATTATCTGCCATATCTAATGTCTTATAATATTTTATTGAAAATAAACTGATCGAATCATAAAAAACGACTTAAAATGAAGAAAATTATTTGAGAACCAAATGGAAAAGAGGACGAATGAACAACAAAAACATCTGTTGTGCCCACTCATAGATGGGCACACCATATCCCTTAAAGCTTTTGTTGCTAAGTCTAATACAACAATTGTTTACTTTATCATCCGTATAGGTTAGATTAAGATTATCAGGGCTAATAAGATATGGTTAGAAGATTTTAAAATTCTTCAATTTAGGGTTTTAAAGATATCGTAAAATGGCAGGCTTCGTATTAAAAGAGTGTCTCAGAGTTTTGTTTCATTCCCTCAGGTGATAATTTTTGTGTCCCAGCAGCGGAGACTTAAATTATCAAATGAGCACTAAATGGCGGTCATAGGTCTCGCTGCTTGCAAGTTAAGGAAGGGACATGCACGCACCCATTGCGGTCAAGAGACGCCATCTATTTTCATTCGTTTTGAGGCGGCTCCGTTGTTGTATTGTGGTTCATTCCTTCGCTCTAATTAAACAATGTATGCAATTTTTTTAAAATTTTCCTTTTCAGTATAAAAGATTCATTTTAGTGACAATTATCGATCTGTATCTTATAATTTTAGATTTTTGCAAAATTTAAAAAAGTTATTTTTAAAAAACTGCAGTTTTCCATTCCCTAACTTTTCACTCCTTCACCTCTTAAACGCTAACCTCCTCAAAAGTACAATGATATAGGGAGTTAAAAAAGGTCGTAGTCCATTTTTTTTTTTTTTTTACTTAAGGGAAAAAAGACTGCATAACTAAAAAAGGTGAGAAAAAGCAAAAATTTGTATTTGAAAAGATTTTCTTATGAGATAAGATCCTCGTCTTTTGACTCTATCGTTTTGGGTAATACACACGAAAGATTCGAAGATAGATACCACAATGGGTCAATGTCAGACCCATAAAAAGTTCCATTACTTACGTAAGGCACTTTTTTAAGCCAACGTTCATTCCCTCATGGAGGAACTTTGTTCGAAAATTTCCAATTCGAGAAATACGCATGCAGTTGACTTGTGGTTATAATATATTTACGTTTTAATATGCAAAGGAACATTCTGAATGATTTTTGGAAGAAAAATTGTAAGGTAATATTTGCAAAATTTTAGAACTGCGATTGGCCCTTTCCAGAAGAATGACCCTTATAGTGAATTTACTTATTTTTCAAATAAGGTTTCAGGGGATGTACAGATTTCAAAATATTCGATAAACTACAACAAAAAAAATTAATTGATTTCCATGGGAACATGTTCAAAATGTTTAAAAAATACTTTTAAAAGCATGGATGCAAAGTCCAATACACCGTATATTTGTTAACACTGGTCCGATTTTTGCGATTTGTTTTGTAGATAATTTAATTACCTTTCAAATGATTATATAGAACGTTTCATATATTATACTTTTTGGGTTATGCGCTGAGAAAAATTTTCGTCATATCTTTTCTTCCTGATTTTCTTCTGGGATGTCCTATAAATGAAAATCTAAAGGGATTCAAGGAGAAGATATAAGTCAACATTCATTAAAATCGTTATCTTCGAAAACAGTATTAAAAAAAATAAACATATTACACCATTTGTTACATAGGCATCGGAGGATGAAACTCTTAAACAAATTGTTTTTTTAAATTGGTCCGTCTGTTCAAAAGACAGTCGTGGCATAGACACACTAATTTACCTGTCTAAATAGCAACACATCTTCCCTACTATATCCAACTATCGAATATGTAAAAACGTGGTTTTCATATTGGTCCTTATGAAACGCTCTAGTTGAGGCACGCATTGTGCCGTGGTCTTGAATTCCTAACCACCAAAGTCATAAGGCCTCAACCCTTGCCTATTAGGAATTCAAGACTATACCACAATTCCTGCCTCAACTAGAGCGTTTCAAAGTGAAGAATATGAAAATCGCATTTTTGCATATTTGATAGTGGAAAAAATATTTTGGGCACATCTACTAGATAATAAATATCCAATGATTTCAGGAAACTATAAGGGTTATTTTCAAAATTTATGGAATATTGCAGTCCATAGGTTAAACTTTATTTTAAGTTTTTCTACGCCACTTTAGAGATGATTTTAAATACTAAAGATAAAAAAGAATTAACTTTAACAATTTGGAACTAGATAACTAAATTTAAACATTCAATCTAAACTGAAAAAAATATATATATATTTCATTGAAGATATGTGTTTTTCCTGTCCTTGACTAGGCTGTAACATCATTAATTACTTCTGTATAAATAAATACAATTATCATTTACTTAAGTAATGATATTGCAATAACATGCTATCAGGAGAAATAAATAAAATGGGGTAATTTAAGATATATCATAAACATTATTGTTACAATGTCAGTTTATCAACTTTTAGTACTGTCGTAAAGATCTGTCAGGAGTGTTATCTGGATTTGAAAGGGGTTTATGAAAATCTTTGTTATATTAGGTTCGTAAAAAGTAGCCATTTTGTTTACAGTTAACAGCTGATTCATATTGAATTGTAGAGGAAAAAAAAGTTTGAAAACCAGAAAACCATGGTCAGTATTTTAATTCATTTTCATGAGTGTTAACCTAATAATTTACTTTAAATGCAATATTTTGAACATTCATTCAATTTAGTTTTCTAGTGCATGGTATTCTTAATCAGCTAGTATTATCTCATAACGCCAAACCACATTGTTAACCGTTTATAAAATGTGCAATCTCAATTTGCCAGTAATGTTACTGGTCATGAGTGTTACCTTAAATTAGGTACCTATGAACCTCCTTACGAAGCATTAGGCTATGAAAATTAAAATATTTTTATTAAATCTAAATGATAGAGGCATTTACAGATGCAGTTTACAGAAATTATATATTAGAAACAAAATAAATATGAGTTTGTTTATCTTTTCGCTGAAAATAAATTTGGCTTGCTCAATGATCTCACAAGCACGATTTTACTTAAGTTTATATTTATAATTTGGAATCTTTCCATTTTCTGGATCCACCATAATATGCCGATTAATCAATCTTTTTAAAAAAGGCTCTCCAATTTTTAAGATTTTTTTTTTCATTTTTGAGCTTAGGCTTGGAAAATCATTATAACTCGGAGAATTCAAGTAGAATGTAATAATTTAAAGTTACCGCAATGCCTGCTAAATAATTTAAGACAAGTTGTGATATTTTGCAAAAATTATTTATGAACTGGGTAATATTGTATTTATTTTGAAAAAATAAAAAAATACATAAAATCCATGTCTAATTTTAAATCCTTATCAAAATTTGTAGTGGATTTATAATTTATATTATACATAAAAGTTTGTTATATATTGCTAAATATTTTTGAATCTCCTTGAGTCTAGTTTTTGGTTTATTATTTTCAATAATAGACCTTTGGAATCGACCAAGGAAAAACTTTTTGTAACCCCCTCAAAATTTGAGGTTTTACGTTTCAAGATACGTAGAATCCAAATATCGAATAAAAAAAATCGGTCCGTCCGCCGTCCGCGGCTTTTCTCCTAGACTACTGTACCGATTTTCTTGAGATCCTCAGAACTCGACATTTCCATCCGTCTGTTTGTTTCAAAATGGCGGCCGATTATAGATCTTATAAGCTCATAACTCGGCCATTTATAAAGATCGAGGGGAAATGTAAGGTGTTTTGGAATCAGCATAACAAGGCATTACAAAAATCGGATCAGTATTAGCTGAGATATAGAGTAATGAACTTTGTTGACTAATTCTCGGGCGCGGGAGGTCATCGTGGCCCTAGGCCTCCTGATTTATCTATTGGGCTTCTGACTTCCTCGTATCTCTCTGCTTTATCCTTCCTTGGATTATTTATTCACTTACTTTAGCTTCTTTAGCCTTTCCTTTTTTTTTTCCTACTGTAGTGCACATCAAATATATCCTCTGTATCATTTTGCCCTCTGATTACATGTCCTAACCATCACAGCCTACTTGCATTGACACAGTTTTTATCTAACACACCCAGTTCGGCGCTCCCTCGGCGATCATCTTGGGACATCCTTCAAATTTATTTTCCTTTGGTGCCTACTGCTTAATTTTTTTTCACTTGAACAGTATAGATATTTTTGAAGTATTACTAAGTGGAAATAATAAACCATTGTGCAATAATTTGCAGCGTTTCTCTACTAGTTAACACTCTAGGTTTAGTAAAAAAAAAAAAAATTTATTCTATTAATTATCATATTTATTAGCGTACACAATACATCAAATGTGACACTCATGGGTAGACACTATTGATCATTTGATAAGAAAATGATTAAGTTTGTTTCTTGATGTCAGAGCAATGATTGATTATCGATACTAATCTTATTGATACTGTCATTTAAATCTGGGTGGTTTAGTTGTTTCTATCTATAGTCGTTGTTTTGGCATTCACTTGTAGCATTGAATTTTCGGTATAATACTTTAATATAAAACTTTTTTTAGATTTGTAGATTCTAGCAACTTAAATAAAATAATGTAAAACAATTACGAGCATTATGATGCTTGTAAATATTGACTCATTCTTCTCCAACCGCTCCACACCAAATGGAACTGGATCGACCGTGAGTGTGAAATGCAGTGTGGATTTTTTGGATGTTGAGCGGCTGGAATTCCATCGTTCCTAAACTCCATCATGCCACTCCAAAATCCAATCATTCCAGTCGACTGCGAGTGTGGAAAATTGTTGGATTGGAACGGTGGACTGCTCAGTTTTTAGTCTGTGATAAAATGCTATTAATAAAAATCATTAGTCAGAAAATACAGTATATTTAAAATTTACGGTATGGATTATATAAAATATGTTACAAAAATATTGATATGAACAACTTACAATATTTTTTAATTTTTGTACTGTTAGTTATGCAAACAAAATATATATATTGATTAAAAGAGAGTAAACATTTTTAGTAGATTTATAATTTATAATCTTCTTGAATTTTTTTTGTTTTTAATCTCCTTGAATCTATTTTTTCTTCTACTAGTTACACTCGAAGTTTAAGGTTTTTATTTTGTTTTACTATTTATTTATTTCGCTATTATTTAATTTATTTATATTAATCAGAAAATTTGGTGTGAATGGATTGTAATAGGTTGTAATATTTGACAATAAAAACAATTAAATTTAAAAAATATATTCATCACACTTAAACGTTGACAGACTTGAAAATATTTCAGAAAAGAGAAAAATGAAGAGGATTTGGTATACTGAAGGATCGTTTAAGGAATACAAAGCCGTTGTATTCTAGTAGTAAAAATTATAACAGTTTTAATTGATAACTCACTATATGATATATAGTTATTTTTTGTAGAAGGGAAATAATTGTATAATGTGTTTTCAAAATGAAAGAAGGCCGTATTACGTACGGTGGTGAGGCTGATGACATCAAGTCACCTTGACATGTTGCTTCGACCTCTTGCAGGACCTTCCAGGACTCCAATCCTTAGTCATCAGGAAGGAATCTCTGCCGTTCTGTTACGTCCTACAGGACGCAAAAATTAAATATTATAAAAGTCACTATAAAATAACCCGAAATTATTAAGTAAATTTTTAATTATATAAATGAGTATTTAAGAACTTTAAACAAATTTAATCTATCTCTAACAAGACAAATAATAATGAACATGCATAAACACTGTTTGATTAAATATAAATACTAAGTTACCTACGTTTTACAATATAATACGAAAATGAAAACTTTTCTAGCTAATACTATGTTAAAATCACAATTCTCAAATATTACATGCTAAACATACAACACAACTATAAATTTCAAGGCTAAAACACTAAATACTAAAAAATATTTTAATATACTAAAATCAAAACTATTCAAAATAGTTTATTTACAAAAACTGTGTTTTCCATTAACAACTGTGTGGTTGTTAAGGGTACATTAATTATTTAAATTATCAATTTTCAGAAAGTTTTCCCTTATTCACTTTTACGGCTATATTGATTGTTCCTCAAAACGTTTCGGTCCCATATTGCCCATTTTCAAGCGATCTTGTAATTTTTGCTTTTTAATCCCTACTTGTCCATGATTATATTAGTATAGGGGCTTCCTATATGACATTGCAGTTAATCTATCCTTATAGAGGGATCTATTTGAACAGTTCAGTAAGAAGGCAATTAATCAACTAAATGTCAATAATCTCCAAACTGGGCGTAAGTTTTAAGGATATGTAAGAAATTTGAATCATAAATTATTGTTAAAAATACAATAAAAAATACTCAAAATATAAATCTTGTATTTATTATACATTTCGCAAGGAATTTATCCTCTGATCTCTCCCGTTGCGTAGGCCACTGTCCTCTGCGTTACTTGGCAATGTTTCCAGGGGCGAATTGAACGGTAAGCGAACTTAAAGATTTTGGAAATGACCGAAAAGGTTAAAAAGGAAAGAAAACTTAAAATAACTGAACAAATCCAACAATATTTTAAACTTATGGCCTCTTTGTTAAAATATTTTTTGTGGGATAGGAGGGCGTCCGAAATGTTAACCGCTTAGTAGGGGCGGACTGACTGTACGGCCCCTATAAAGGTAGCCTTTCGCTTGTACTGCCTGCGGTTGCTACTGGCAGAGCTTGCCAATCGTAGCCGCTAACTGTTACTGCTTCTAAATTTCGCTGAAACTGCCCACCGCAGCGGCCCACTTTTGCATAACCTATAACGTTATAACCTCTCCTATATTTATAATCATACTATATCGTTATAGCTATATAGTATATCCTTAAAACCTTTAAAATTATATGTTATTTAGATACATACAAATTATAGATACATTAATACGTATATTTCACAAGTATTACACAATATATCGTGGGCGATGAACCAAACTCACTAATGTAAATCAAAAATTGTAAAAAATTCACAGTTTATTTCTTCACTTAGCAAACCAGACATTTTCATGCAATATTTCAGCCATATAAAAGTGCTTTGAGAAAATCGATGAAAGCACATAGACGTAGTAAGTAAAGAAATTCAGATAAATGTAGAACAGTGAAGAGATATCTTAAAAAAATTTGATGCGGTGCGCACAACTTTCCCTTACCGTCCGATAATAATTATCTTTTTAATATCATTTTAAAGAGTTCGCATAAACAATACTTGGGATAATCTCAGCAGCATTCACTTCTTCACATCTTCTCCCACTTGAGTAGAATAAAACAGTATTTTAAACAATTTTAGTACAACTATTCTGTACACTACATATATATTTTAACTTTGCCAAGTTGCAAATATATTTTAAAAGTTTCAGTTTAGTTTCTATGGAAACAGTTTTTTTCCATTATATAATATAAAAGTAGAGATTATTAAGTTAATTTCTACTTTTGTATTTTTACATTTCATTATTTCAGAGCCTATTGTTGACAACAGATTGGTGGATTGGTGGGAGGATGTTTGGTCACATCCGTCTCCTTTCGGATGCTCTCTGTTATCCGTCTAGGGCCTTATAGTCCTCATGAGATAATCTGTATCTTTTCTAATTCCGGTTCGATTTCGATGAATCCTTTTTGAATTTTAGAGAATTTAATTACCTTTCATATGATTTCATACATTGTTAACCAACAAATATTTACTTTTTGAGTTATTCGCAAATAAAATTTTCTTTTCCCTATAACTTTTTTCCCTGCATTTTCTCGTTGATACACTACATACATGAAAAGTTAAAGGGCTTTAAGGAGAAGACATTAGGCAAGTTTCATCAAAATCGTTAGAGCCGTTTACGAGAAAATTATAAAATCCATGATATAATTGCCACTTCCGGTTAATCCTATGCGTTGTATCTTTGCTAATACTGGTCCGATTTTTTTGTTTTTTAGATAATTTAATTACCTTTCATATGATTGTATATCTTATATATCATATTATGTATACTTTTTGAGTTATACGTAAATAAAATATTCTTTTCATCATAACCTTTTTCCCAGTATTTCCTAAATGATGTTATTCATATATGGAAAGTTAAAGGGCTTTGAAAATAAGAAGAATTTAAGCAAGTTTCATCAAAATCGTTAGAGCCGTTTTCGAGAAAAATGTAAAATCGATTATATAAAGTGGCTCTTCTGGTTAGTCGATTTTGACGAAAAAGTTGCTGTAACATCTCATGCATGTGTATACCTTAAACACGTAATATTATTATTGTACAACTTTTCGTTTTTGAGCTAGGCTGTTCACATACACACAGACCATTTTGCGAGACTTGGTCATTTGGACTCAGGGGACCTTAAAACGTGTATTTCCATCAAAAACTCGAATTCGAAAATTTTACGATCGCAATACTTCCCCTAACTATATAATTCATATATAGGTAAGGGAAAGTAATATACATATCTTAAATATATTTTTAATATGATATTCTTATTGATAATGGCGATGTTAAACAGTAATAAATCATTGCTACAATCGTTGTTTATTTTCTCGATTTATCAATATTGAATAAATTGAATTATATTGCAATGATTATCATTCCCTGCGAATAGTTTTGTTTCATTAGTGCCGAAATGTTAGATTTTGGTGTTGGTGTAAAATTTAATTCAATGTTACCTACCTACTACACTTGATTTATAATTATAAAATCGGTATTGAAGCGATGTACAACTAATTATATATTAACTGAATAATTTACTTCATTGTGCCTCTATATTTGTTTATGCAATAAAATGTATTGAATTAAATATGGGAGAGGGCTCCGAGATTTGCATTATCTAGGGGCCTATATATGGCTTAATCCGGCTCTTTATATTAGGCTAATTTGATGTTATTTTAACATTAATTTCAAACAGATATGCAATATAAATTAGGCATTTAACATCATATAAAATGTATGTAGAACATTAACATTATATCTGTTTAGTAAAGCGAAATATCGTTATTTGGTTAATTCGATACCATAGCGGGTATATTCGAACAATAAATGCATCGGAAGTTATTTATGAATTATATTTTTGTATTCCCTTTGATTAATGTAATATCCGCAAAAGGTATTGTGTGTAAATGAGGCCACGGAACTTAAATTTATATAATTTTTTTCTCTTGTGATTTAAATAATTATTTTTAATTGAATATCTGTCAGCTTAATTAACGATTTGTTTTCGTGTATTTTAAATATTTTTAAAGATCTTTATTACATGTTATGGAACGTTTATTAAAAATTATTATGCAACAATAAATTGATGAGCTTCAGGAAAAAGCAAAAACAACCATGAGGAAATTTTAAAAAGTCATCTATGTCGTGTAAGCGAGAGTCAAGGGTCTGATTTTAGAACTATTATTTACTATTAGAAATATAATACAATATAATTATATCATAACTATAAAAAATAAAATATAATTATTACTATTAGAAATGTATAAGAGATTTTGATAGTTGAAGTTAAGTGTAAATCCGAGAAGACGAAGGGGAAACTAGCTTGGATGGCTATGACTAATTCACAACCTGTTTGAAAATCCATTAGCTGTAATGAGTGGTAATGTCTGCCAACAACTGTTTGCTCCTCGGGGCAAAGCGTTGGCTCATCAGTTTGTATTGTCTGTCGTCTTTCCAGTCGGGATTCGAAGACACATTTCTCAATGTTGCACTTGCAATAACATAAAACTTGCCTGTCACTATTATTAATAGATCAATTTTGCGAGTGTAAAAAGGAATTGTAAGGCCTAAGAGGCTTTAAAAGTCCTTGGATCCAAATCGGTTTACTGTCCATTAGGGGTATCGGTTATTGTGAAAAAAAAACCGGTTATCGATTTTAACCGGTCAGTTTTTGACATCCCCACTGTTCATTATAGTCCAGTCGCGATGGAGTGAATATATTAATTTTTTGAAATAAATTGCTGCGGTGATTATTAAAAAACGTGATAATTAGGAAAACAATAGTCGAAACAAGTTTTTTATGCTTTATATAAAATAGGTATGCAGCAACATTGTGAAAAAAATTCATAAAGGTGCCGAAAAATGTTTTTTTTTCTCCTTTAAGATGTGAAAAAAATTTAATTAGGGATTGATAAATTATTTGCCACTTCTATAGTTTTGTTGTGTTGAAAACTAGTTTCGAATGTTATACATTCTTCTTCAGTTCAAGGTTTAAATTAATTATAACAAACAGAAAAGTTTGTACTGGTTTCTTCTGGTACTGAACTAACTTGTTTGTTCCATCATGAGGATGTCAACTGATGAAAAAAATTTGTTTACGAAAAATAAAAAATAGTACGTAAAAGCGTTTTTAAAACGCGGAAAAAAATGAATTTTAAACAATTGAAGTCTGTCAACAACTTTTCGCAAAAAAAAAATGTTTGCCTTCCCCTAATAAACCTCTCCACTGGCGATAGGCGCGAGAAAGAGCCCAATGTCCAAACTAATTTTTTAGATACTTAATCGAACCTCACATGTATTTCATGAAAATAAGGTTGCAGAGACACTCTTCGGGAATAAATTGCGCTTTGAAAAATGACTCTAGTACCATTTTAGCCCTTGTTCAAATTATTTTTCGAGGTCACCTGTTTTCTACATTTTCTCAATTTCCGGGAAAAGTATTTTTTGTATAGAATTTTAGAAGGTACTTACAAAATCCACAATTTAAGCCCCAAAAGAAATGCTTGCGATGGTTAAAAGCCCTGTAATAAAATGGCCAATTTTTTTTTTTTTTTTTTTTTTTTTTTTTTTTTTTTTTTTTTTTTTTTTTTTTTTTTTTTTTTTGCGAAAGGTTGTTGACTGACTTTAATTGTTTAACACTCATTTTTTCCATATTTTTAAAAGCTATTATATACTATTTTTTATTTTTCTTAAATACATTTTTTTTCATATCTTAAACGTGAAAAAAAGACTTTTCGGCACATTTATGATTTTTTTTTCATCATGTTGCTACGTACCGATTTTATCTAAAATATATGCAATTTGTTCCTACTATTTATCTCCTAATTATCACGTTGAGAAAGTTCCGTGATAATTTATTTTAAAAAAGTAAACTATCGCGCCTGGATTATCAGTTCATTGAATAAAAAAGTTCTTTAAAAATGAAAACTCGAAATTGATCCCTCCTAAATAACAGCAAGGGTATTAATGTACTAAATAATAATTCATAAATATGACAAAAATCATATTGTATTTTCATATTCATGTTATTGATAATCGATTATACTTATTATTTTGTGTAACAACTTTTTTGTCTTTTACTATATTTTACGGTTGAGCTGTAGTGAAGCCATTTGACATAACAGGTTGGCGTTGATAATAAAGGACTAACAGAACAGTTGCGTGGCCTATGTAATTTCCCTGCTCTATAACAGTTTTTCTTTCCTAACTCCCAGCTACTGCAGAGTAATAGTGACTTATTTCAAACCATCAGCCTTTTTCTGTCCACTCATCGTTCTGGAGATGGGTACGTACCCAACTTAAATTCGACCTTTATATTAAATATTTTAGCATGTCTTGACTGAAAGGTAGAAAAATATTATTCAGTAAATAGCAAATCTGTACTCTTTCTTTATACTAGGGCCAAAGATTATACCAGGATATGAAGTCGCCAGATTTAACCACAACCCATTGGAGGAACTGGACCCCTCCTTGTAGAAACTGGGTTCTACCCACGGCTGATGCGTATAATATAAATACATTTTCATGGTATAGCCGGTCATGAACCATGGTTCAAAAATTGATAGTGTTTCTTATCCCACTCTTTAAAACCAATTCAATGTACCTTATTATTGTAGAACCTCAATTATCTGAGGTAATTAGGATCAAAAACCAAAAACTCGGTTAATACCATTGAAACTCGACCGTGAGATGCGTCATTTGCGTCTTTAAAGGCCGATTAGGAGCCATGCTTACTTCTAAATCCATTTTATTTGGCTTTGAAATAATTATTTTAAATAAACATCGCTCACACCATTGCGAAGAGTAAGCAGCGGGAAGTTTTCTGGCGTTTTGGTATCCTTTTCTATTTTTATTTCACCTCGGTCAATTCGGAAATTCGAATAATCGAGATTCTACCGTATCAATTTAGAAATAAAAATAAAACCACCATCATAAAAACGGTGAAAATTATTATACTATGGGTTTTTTCTTTTTTTTTTTTTTTAAGACTTTGCTATGATTCCAAAACATTTTATATTTTTCCTCTATCCTCACAAGTGACCGAGATATGGGCGTAAGAAATTTTTTATTGGCCGAAACAGCGAATGGTGAAATAAAACGGCCCAGTAGTCTTGGTGAAAAGCCGCGGACGGCGTACGGACGGATTTTGGTTTATGTTTTTCATAAGTAACAGGTCAATCCAAAAAGATCCTCAGTATTCGTCATTGTTATCCACCATTTCCTTTCAAAACGATATTCAATTTCTTACGACCATAGCCCTGCCACTTATGAAGGTAGAGGAAAAATACAAAGGGTTTTGGAATCAAAATATTCTAAGTTTATTAAGTTGAAAATATATTTGAATAGTTTCAGCTTAGTTTCTATGGAAACAGTTTGTTTCCATTAAATAATATAAAAATAGAGATGTACTATATATTTTTTAATTCTTACATTTCTTTATTTCAGAGCTTATTGCAGACAACAAATTGGCGGATTGAGCCGAAATTGGCGGTAGGAGGTTCGGTCACATCCGTCTCCTTTCGGATGCGCTCGGTTATCCATCTAGGGCCTTATAGTCCTCATGAGATACTCTTTATCTTTTCTAATTCCGGTTCGATTTCGATGGTTTCTATTTGAATTTTAGAGATTTTAATTACCTTTCATATGATTTCATACATAATTTATTAAAAAATACTTACTTTTTGAGTTATGCGCAAATAAAATTTTCTTTTCGCTATAACTTTTTCTCCTGCATTTTCTCGTTGATATACTGCATACATGAAAAGTTAAAGGGCTTTAAGGAGAAGACATTAGGCAAGTTTGATCAAAATCGTTATAACCGTTTCCTCTATCCTCATAAGTGACTGGTAAATGGGCCTAAGAAATTTTTTATCAGCCGACAGTTTAACCGGAACAGAGGATGGCGAAACAAAACGGCCCAGTAGTCTTGGTGAAAATCCGCGGACGGCGGACGGACGGATTTTGGTTTATGTGTTTCATAAGTCACCGGTCAACCCTGGAAGATCCTCAGAATTCGTCATTATTATCCGCCATTTCGTTTCAAAATGATATCGAATTTCTTACGACCATAGCTCGGCCATTTATGAAGATAGAGGAAAAATACAAAGGGTTTTGGAATCAAAATATTTTTTTTTTAAATAAAACTACTTGGAAAAAATAAGGCATATTGTAAAAATTTCCAGTTTTTTATTTTATTTGGATTTTCTATATCTTGGGAAGTAAAAGCTGAAATTTTGAGAGGGAGGGAGGAGGAGGAGTTAAAAATGTTTTTCTTAGTCGATTACAAAGTATCA